>OU862932.1:562500-1762500 GCA_917880885.1 Limnephilus marmoratus | reverse complement strand
GGCCTCAGTGTTTTAGGACCGAAAAGGCATCGTTTTGTTCAAATTTCGGCCTCAGATTGAGATCATCAATGCACAACAATATTGTGTACCCTAAAAAAACTCAAAAGGAGCATTCAAAACAAAAGGAGGGGAATGCTGACCAGAGAAGTTTGCCTTTTTCACAAAAAAGTCCGACCTCACAAAGCCTTAGCCACCAATAAGATCACGAACTCATTTGATTGGGATGTTTTGAACCACTCCATGTAATCCCCTGGCTTGGCGTCTTCATATGCTATCATCTTTTCACCTTTCTAAAGGCATGTACGGATGAAAATAAATTTTCAACCGACGAGCAGGTGCAGAAAGTGGCCCTGAAGAGGAGGAAGGAGCTGGCGGGAGAGTTCTTCGATTTGGCAAAAGAAACTTGTGCCACGGCTCACCACATGCATTGAACGGGTTAGCAATTATTTGGAAATATAGTCAACAAGTGTATCAACAATATCCTGTTTTTTTTTTCTAATACACTTTTTCAAAAAAAAAAAAAAACAGTACACTTACTCTCTGGATATGCCTCGTATTTAGACATAATATTTCTACATCGTAGGTATTAGGTAATTATGATGAAAAAAAAACTTATTGCTTTTTGATTTCCGAGTAAAATGTCGGAAATATGTTAATGATTATTATCGTTTTTACCATATATATTTTAGCAATAATTTCTTTATTTGTGGTTAAAAGTGACTTCGCTTATGCCATTGGGATGCAGTGTAATTTACCCAAAGTTCTGACGTGTACACCGATCTATCTGCAGAAGCTTGTCTATTTTGTCTGATCTCATCACTGTTTATATCATATAGTTACTTCTATGCATCTTCTATCTAAAGGCGATTCCAGACTCACGGCGAGAACAAGCACTTATACACACTCATTTTTCTCACTCGTGATCTGTTTCCCATCCGGTATGGACGACATCACAGACGATATTCAAAATGCAGCAGGTTTGGCTCTGTGCGCCATGGCATATTATAATTTTGTGAACGTTGTGACGTTGAACGTTGTAGTTAGCCCTTGATTTAGAAAGGAATCCAGAGCGTCATATGCAAACCATATAGGTTTATAAATTTCATTTTCACCAGCACCCGATTTGGAGGAATCATTCACCATTTTTCTATATTTCCGTTAACTAGCAAAAAGGGAATCTTTTTTCTTTTTGAGTTCAGGTACTTTCATCTCCATTATTTCTCCAAGTCTGTTCCACGCATCGTGGTTCAAACTTTTGTAATTCGATGTTTTGCATCCCATAACACCGGTTCAGGGTTCAGATTGAAAATATTCTATAAATTACAACTCTTGTTGATTTTTTATACAAAGAAACAAAATTTTCGAACAAAAACAAAATATATCGCACGTCTACTCTCAACCGCTCACTAAACAACACTGAGACAAAACGTGAGTGTAGTAGCCTTCTCGCTTCTCGCCCGAGAAATCCTTTGAAGCGGCCAAATTTACCGACAACAATCCGAGAACAGCCGAGCCCGAGAAAGAATGCGAGAAACACCTCACATTCTCGCTTCTCGGGTGTTCTCGGGGCTTCCCGCTGAGAGTCTGGATGGGCTATAAGAGCCCATCGCCTCGATAAGTCAGCAATGGGTATGCTATTACATCGTAAAACTGCAAGTACATAACAATGACATACGTGACTTATGGCACATCGTCACGCCACGCTGTGTTAGGAACATCTATAAAATTACCTTACAGCACTAAACTTACCAGCCACAGAGGTGCCACGGTCAGTGGTCAACTGTCAATTGATTGACGGCAGCCTCTGTGGTCCAGTGGTCAGGTCATTCCAGTCTGCTGAACATAGGTATATCGCATTCAATTCTTGCGTGCATGCAGTCTCGTGGAAATCCGCATAAAATAATCTGGTATAGATACTGTCGGTATCTCCTTGGTGAAACGTTGCTTGAAACTACTTTGGTTGCATTTGGTGATCAAATCTGAATAGTTATGAACTTCCAAACCTTCTGTTTCCCACCCCTTCAGCCTCATAAGGGGACGTCCATTAATCACGTGAGGCTCGAAAGGGGGGGGGGGGGGTTGGAAAAAATCACGAAATATCACCAGGGGGAGGGGTATAATGAGATATCACGTGTATTTATTTTTCGTGATAATATTCTGAAAATTTCAAAATACTTCGTACTAAAAAAATACACGTGGTTTTGGGGGGGGGGGTTAGTCTAAAACCTCACCACATATCTCCACGGGGGGGGGGGGTTAAAAAGTTGCTAAAAAACATCACGTGATTAATGGACGACTCCCAACCCCTTAGGCCTCGACCGTGGCAAATGTTCTATAAACCTTATCGCAACTCCCTTTTTAGATGAAACTTTCATGTAAAAATAATTAATAAAAAAATCCGTAATAAGATAATAAGTTTCAAAATGTTTTTTTCAAATGCGTCGGGACTTTAGTTTCATACTAGGCTTTACACAGAGTTTTCGAAATCAAATGTAGATAGTGACCTCTTCCTCTTGTTTTGAAGGTCACATGTGCAAAATTTCATCACCCTCGACGTAAAACTAGATTTGCATACAAATCAAATGCACACCGCTCGCTTGCCAGTCCACTCGTCCACCACATACAGACAATATTTCAACCAATTTATACAAAACCTTGACAAATTATATACCTAAACCTTCCTCACTTACCACTCTATCTATTTGTGAAAACCGCTTAATGAAAATCTGTTTAGTAGTTTTTGAGTTTATCGCGAACAGACAGACAGACGCGGCGGAGGACTGTAATTTATAATATGTATAGATAAAGGTGTACATTTAATCTAATTCGTGGTTAATGTTCAGATTTGAATCGATTTTTCTAACACAGATTAGTTCATATTTCTAACCACGATAATAAGTAGTAGGGGAGGCACAACAATTTCTATTTATAAATATGACTTGATCCGAAAAGCGAACAATATAGCCTGAGGGGTAAGAAAACGTATTCATTGTTAACTGCTATTTATTCTTTGGCGATCTGCAGTCGTGCTATCGATACAGTCCTTATCGATCGACCATGCTAATAATAGTTACCCAGGTGTTAGTTCATTCCACGTTGACCGACTATAGATCCATTTCACGATGTTCGTGATATAATTCTATCACGATGATGTGATTTTAACGTGCTACAATGCTACCATCATAAATAGCGTAATATAATGTACGAGTTGTGATGCTTGTTTATGTTGTCACGACCGTCACTCGTCGTGCGCAGTGCGCATTTGGCCGACCCCGACAGGTAACAACAGAGACGGAGAGATACTATATAATATATATTTTTGTTTGTCTTTTCTTTTAATTGCTTTTGGCATAAATTCTTCTGTCGATCACGCACAGAGGGTGACCTCTAGTATTGCCAATGATAGACAACATGCTCAGAGAATGGACGAAATTCTCTGTGTCGCCATGGTGAAAGAACACCGTTCAGAATCGAAACGTAGTTTTTTTTCTTTAGCTCCCCTCTTTCTCATTTTGGGAAGCGGGAATGGGTAACTCGCCCCGGAAATCATTTGTTGGATAACCAACACCTCTGCCTTAACGGGTCTCCTCACCATCCAATTTCTAGTGACTGCGGCAGTGACTGCAGAGAGCGTGGAGTTGAGCGAACTAGCGCTGTCTCGTTCTAGCGGCCCTTTAACAAACGAGACAGCACTAGTTCGCTCATACCCACGCTCTCTGCAGTCACTGCTTGCTGGCCAGCATGCAGTGTCGTGTGTAGACCCCAATAGGTCACCTCAAGTGGTTCGCTACATTTGGTGACTTGACAGGGATGCCTGGGTTCATGGGGTTAGGTTTGTCCGAGTCTTGGCGATGGATGCGCCTGTCCACCAGCTGCGAGACTTGTTGAGGGAGATCTTTTGACCTCTCTGGCAGGACTCGGTGGGAGGAATACGTCCGTCACTCCTGGACACACTGACCCCCCGATTCCTACATATTTCTTTCCCAGAACTTCCTCTTCTTCCTTTCCTTAAAACATCATCCACACAGCTTAGGGGAAGCTTTTTTCCTCCTAGCCTCCTCTGTGCGGTTAATAAAAATAAAAATAAAATCTTCGGAGACCCTGAGGAAAATAATTCCTCTCAGGGCCTACGTCATCTTTGGGGATGCTGTTTGGGAGGTCTTTTTAGGAAAGAGGACAGTGGTATGAGGTGGATGGGTAGCAATCTGGGGTCAATGTGCTCAGGATTGACGGACGCACGAATCCATCCCTCCCAAAGCAGTGCTGCAAGTTATTGTTCCGAGAAAGTCCTGCTGGAGAGGTCAAAAGGCCTCCCTTGAACAGTATCTCCCGATCTACGCGTTAGGTGGGCAGGCGCAATTGTCGCCAAGACCTGGACAAACCTCACCCCATGAACCCGGACGTAAAGCCAGAACCACTTGGAGTGAACTATGGCAGGGGAGTTGCTTATCCAATAAAAGGTTCCCGGTACGGCGGAACCTATAACCACCTCCCAAATTAAACCTACGCACAGCGGCTCCTTTGTTTCTACCTGCACGATAGTCCTGCAACAATAGTCCGCGCAGTTTGGTCGTAGTTATGTAACAATCTGCACGTTCCGTACATGCTTTATCTCCCTTTGTTTCTATTTTAGACGTGTACAATTGTAATTAATTAAACAGTGCACGTGTTATTCGAATGAATAATAGTTTTAAGTATTAACTACTACTGACGTGCGTGGAACTCTACAATCACGTTTTATTCGCCAATTAAAATTAAAAGCATTGCATAATTATTGAATTAATTATTCCGCCAGAAAAACTATTCCAATTTGGGAGGCAGGAATGGGTACTGCCGCCCCGGGGAACCTTTATTGGATAACCAACACCTCTGCCAAAGGTCACGCCAAGTGGTTCGCTACGTTAGGTGATTTAGCAGGGGTGCCCGGGTTCATGGGTGAGGTATTTTCCTCAGGACCTCCTGTGTGGAGCTCGTGCAAAAAAATGTTTTTACGTGAATACCGTTCAAGAGTCCCTACTACCAACTGATCCCGTCTGGAGCCAGTGAGACTACGACATCCCCAATTAGAGTATGTTGTGAAGCTGAAGATGGTAGAGAGGGAAAGATGATGGGGAGGAGGAAGGTGGAAAAGTACTTGATTCAGATGTGGTCACCAAACACGGCGGCTAAAGCAATTTCAAGCAACGTTTTAATTCTGATTGGTGGTACATCAGGGCGATACTGAAAGTATTTTCCACCCTGGAACGTGCTGTGAATAAATTGTGAAATTACACTAGTGCACGCCGGGATTTGACACCGCGATCTCCGGATTGCTAGTCGAGAATCTTAACCCTCGACCACGGAGGCCGTCTATTGCTCCAGACTATTGCGTGATTTCCAATTTGCCTGTCTGGCCAAAGTATTAACTCCATTTCAACGTTTGGATTCCGAATGGTGGTCTTTTGAAGTGAACTCTTTCAAAGCACCGTTGTATTTGAAACTCGATGATAGGATTAGGCTTGCGAGAGAATGAGATAGTATAATCGGTCTCCTCTTTGTGCGGTGCTTCATAGCCTCTCCACTCTTGTCTACTTTAGTTTTCTGGAGGTTTCACTTCTACCGCTTGTGAATTGCACACTCTGATTTTTATCGGGGTGATACCGAAACCTCCTAGATCACAAGGCCGTAACACTGAATCCAATCAGCCTTCTAACTTGTATGAAAACCTCCAAAAATGTTTTTTTTTTTTTTAAATCACTAAAAAATAGAAAAAATAATGTAAATTGAGAATTTTTGTAGGATCCCATGCAAGTTAGGAGGCTGATTTGAATGTGTCCCGGCATTGTGAACTAGGAGGTTTTGGTGATACTGAGAGTATCTAACAGTGAGTCTGACGTGAATCTGTGTACGCAATGTTATTGTTTTGACGGGACCACAGGTATGACGTCACCGCTCACGAATTCCTTGGAAAATGTTCAAAGCGTTGGCGGAGGAATTATGTGCCAGAAATCTAGTACTTACATATTGTCATAGCAGGCGAAATCAAAGTATTTACATTTCGATGCTTCCCGGATTAACTAAATCTCCTGGTAAATCCTGGTTTTCCCGGTCAGTGACCTAGTTTAATGTGATACCGCAGAAGTGTCCCAACTACCCGAAGTCAACGGAACTATGGCAATCGGTCGTCCATGGAATACAGAACAGAAGAAATGCCACGTTAGCGTGTTTCGTGATCCAAAAGTCTGACCATTCTTCGCTTAAATTTCAAATCAGCAGTACAGCATTTAGGCTATCCTGTGAAAAGCTGCAACGATTTTAGTACGTAGATCATAGATTATTGTTGTGGCAGTTTTAAAATAGATGTACCAAAGCGTTGATGACACTGAGCGAGTTTACAACAGATAGTGAATTTCCCAGATAGTATCTTGTAAACTTTAGTACCTACTTGCTAACTAGCAGATTGTTGACAATATACGAAAAAAGTTAAAAGGTCGTCAACTGTACTCGCCACAAGCTTGCTCGTGATTGGTTTATTTATGTTTTTCAAGATGGCTGCCAATAATCAGCTGTTTTCGACTGTCAAACATCACAGAATTAGTTCACGCAGGCGTCGTTATTCTTGTTACTGGCGCTGGCAGCGACCTCAGTTTCCTACGCTACTGAGAGAGTGGATAGTTTTGTGTGTCATCATGACAACTCGCCGATTTACCCGCTTTTAAACTTAGGGAACGTACCCATACTACGTGACCTCTTCGGGAGGGGGGGTCTTCAAAATGTCACGCTTAGTACAAATGAGCAGCGGTTTGCTTAGGATTTTGGTCACCGGGGGGGGGGGGTTAAAAATTGGTCACGTAGTATGGGTACGTTCCCTTAGTAGACAGTAGCTTGTAAACTCGCTTAGTGTCATCGAGCCTTTAGATGGGAAAAAATATGCCTAGGTAGGTAGATAGAAGAAGATAGATAGATAGATTCCGGAGTGAAAGATAATCTCAGTATCGTCCTGGTGTGAAGTGAGATAATTATTCAGATTCAAAACGTTGTAGGAAATGGCTTTAGCCGTGTTTAGTGATCAGCCAAGAATAGCTGACACTTCCCAATCTTACTTCAGGTTCACAAAATCTCCAAATGGGAATCGGATTGATGAACTGAATAGACAATGCAATAGAAATGTTTTCCATGTAGATTTGAATGGAAACCAAAGTCGCAAATGATTTAGTACCTTTTGGTTCTTCTCCATATAGCACGTGCTCTGTCTCTTTTCCCTGAAATCGTGTATCACCATCTCGTGATTTCACCATGATAATATGTTTTTTGTATGTTCAATGTAGTATGTTTTATTATATTATTATTATATAAATAAAAATGAATCGCGGAAACGCATAACTTCCGAACGACTGCACCAAATTGGATAATTCTTTTTTTTGTATTTGTTATTTCAGGACAAGGTTTGTATTACTGGTGAGGTCCAGCATTATGAAATTTGTATAAAATTGCAATAGATGGCACGCGAGCTACTTGAAAACTGAATGTACTGGGAGAGCGGAGGGAGGAGAACTCGGGGGGAGTGGAATGGGGGGAGAGGGAATGTGGAGGAGGAGTGGGAACGCGAGAGGGGAAGGGGACGCGGGAGAGGAAGGGGAACGGGACGAATGGGAAAGGACACGCAGGGAGAAACAATTTCGGTAAATATTCGGAACAAACGTCAACGGTTATGTAAGGGATTGTGTATGTTATCTTTACTTTAAAAAACAGCCTACGTTTTTGAATGGTTTGTCTGGCAAAGCAGGGTTTGTGTAGCGGGCTTGTGTATATTAAAGTTTTATCAAAAAAAAGTGCGTATTAACCGTTGACGTTTGTTCCGAACTGCAAACAGAGTGATTTGACAGTGTGAAAGCAAATTTTCAATTTACGTAAATAAAATTAAAAATGTAACATTTTCAACCTCCCCCAATGCAAATAGTTGTCTTTTATGGTAATTAAGAAGAATCTAAAAGTTTTATAAAAAAAAGTGCGTAATAACCATTGACGTTTGTTCCGAACAATTACCACAATTTCTTTATTAAATGGCATAGCAACGCTTGCCGGGAACCAGTGGCGGATACAATATTTTCTACAGTTTTGACCTCTCGACCCCTAGGCTACAAGCCGATGAATTTGATTATTTGCTCATTTGTCCGGGTCTTGGCGGCGGATACGTCTGTCCACCAGCTGTATGGCAGGCCGGATCGGGAGAGAATAGTTGAGTGAATCCCTTTTACGTCTCCAGTCTTGCTCTCTCGGAACATCGCCTTGCACCGCAGTGGGAGGGATGGATTCTTACGTCCATCACTCCTGGACACACTGACCCCCAGATTCCTACCCACCCACCCCTCGTACCCTTTTCCTTCCCAGAACTTCCTCCCACTCCTTTCCTAAAAAACCCTCCACACAGAATCTCCGAAGATGACACAGGCCCTGAGGGGAATTATTTTCCTCGGGACCTCCTGTGTGGAGCTAATGTAAACAAATGAAGATTTTTGATATTTGAAAATAATGTTTGATCGATTCCACCAGAAGAAATGGAAAATTTTGCTCACTTTGGGCACGCAAACACGTCCGCAGCACACTTAAATAATCCTATCGGTTTATGACAGTGTTTTTTACCATGATTTTTTGCCAACGATCATAATAATCAACATTGTTATTAAAATTTTCCTGTTCTGAAAATGTCACGTTCTTTATTTGATTATTTTTATAACCTTCATTAATTTAATAATACTGCATTCTGAATCCTTCGCGTTTTAATTTATGGTAGTGTTCAAGCCAAAATGATCTTTAAAATTCTCCTGTATTAGGTGCAATTTCGAATCGCGTTCGTTTTGACTGCAGTGGAATTAACTTGTTTACCGATGGAAACTTCTGGACGTTCAAGGAAAAATGGTATTTATTGAAGGTTGCGATAAGGATGCTTTTATCATCGTTTGAATTGTTGCTTGTGTGCTGTTATTCGAGACGCGCAGGCGCACAAATATAGTGTTGCCAGCTTGATGAAATTGGTTCTCCAGATATAAAAATATATACTAGCAGTTAAAATCCCGCAGGCCATGTTGGCGGTTTTTGGTTCGGCTTCGCCCAGTTAGTGTTGGTGATCATTTTGTAAATCCAATAGGAACTGGTTCCAAAACTAGCCCGTTCCTCGTATCCACTATCAACGTGTCAACCAGTGATGGCTAGTAAACTAATTGTGAACTGTCAACTAATCATTTGAAATTTTACATAGAAATACGAAGTCAGTGAAAATAATTCTGTCTGATAATTTAAGTAATGTAATGTAATTGAAACCTATTTTTATATCGTTATGAAAGTACTGTCACGTGAGGGGGATATTATTATTTTTGATGGGATAATTATTAAACTAGCAGTGAAAAACCCGCTCCGTTGGTTTTTGTTGCTAGGCCTGCGGGCGGCGGGCGGCGGGCGGCACGGCGGTAGCTTTGTAACAAACTTCACGTACGAAAATGGTTTGCGTAAGGCGTGGCGTCAGAAATGTACTCGGAAGTCGGGTTCTTAAATTTCAATCGTACAGATGCTTGGGTATTAATACTATCAGATTATAAAATATATGTTTTGTTTCGCCGGACATAATTATTTCATCGAAAGCGGGATGGGTGGCGGTCCAGAAAAATCTCACGTTGAAAAGAATATACGAAGTGGCCCAAATTTATCTCACCAAGGGGGGAGGGGTCTAGAATGGAAGAAAAACTGCTCACGTAATTAATGTATGCCCCCAAAGTTCACTTACCTTATTGTTTTATATTATGGAATTTTATGAGATAAGGGGCCATCCCTAAATTACGTCACACGAATTTCATGATTTTTAACCCCCCCCCCCCTGTCCCTGTCACACATCGTCACCATTGCGAGACCCCCGTTGACGTCACATATTTTCCAATTTTGACCCCCCCCCCCCCCCCCTTAAGGTGTGACGTAATTTATGGATGGCCCCTAATACTGGTTTCATTTTATAATATTGAAAAAGTAATCATATTATGTTTTCAAATTTACTTTTGTTTGTATCTTATCTTTTTTTCTTTCTCTTTATAACTTATTTCCTGTTCAAACAAAATTATATTATTTTCTTATATTTGAGAATATTCTTAGCGCTGGCAACGCCGCTATCAGGTGATGTGAAATAATGGTGAACAACGAACAGCTGCGAGCTGGCAGTTTTGAAGCTACATTCGCACCGATCGTTCGCCAGTTTTGTTCCAGTGACCGAAGTCGCCATCTTACTTTTTCTTTAGTGATTTTCCAATCGCCGATAAACCGCCCGCTTGAGTCTACATTCTTTCTTTATCGAAAGGATTAAAAAACCTAAACCTTTTCTTATAAACCTCTAACAAGTTTATTCTCCGTTTTTTTTCTTTTCCGGAGCGCGTGTTCAGTGTTTGAAATGGCCATGATGGTTTCTCAGATGTCGTTTAGTAGTATTTCAACCAGTAAGAGTAAAAACTTACAGACTGCCTGTGGAATGTTGGGGTAACTAATAAATTAATTGATTTTATCATCTTTAAAAATAATTAAACCACGTGAAAATTTATAAAATTCATCCTATGATTAAAAATGTGGCTGTGTTATATAAATATCCATATGTTTTTGATAAATCATCGCGATCGTGCCAAAATGCTTGAAGATTTAATTATTATTGTTATACAATGATAACTTGAAATATGGTATAACTCAGTGTTATAATTGGTTCATTTTAGTTTTAATAATATCGTAACCTATATTTTTTTGCATAAATTGCACAAAACTTATAACAAAGGTATTTTTCACGTTTTCTCGTGACTCAACAAAGGTAGGTAGGTACACTGTATGCAAATTGGAATCATTTACACAATTTTAGTATTTTGTTAAATTACGCTGTTTGCTATTTTGGGAAATGTGACTCATTATTCTACGACTTCATAGCGTGATTTCTTATCATTTATCATAATCCAAAGTCAAATAATCGTCTTCCAAGTCACGAAGATGTTTACAACAAAGAGAATGTTCATAAATCCTATGAATTATTGAGAGTTTTGTAAACTTTTCCATTTGTCGCAATCTCTGTCGTAGATTTATGTTACGATTTAGGTATTCCGTGGATTATTGTTTTCATCATAATGGTAAACTTTACGAGGAGAGAGGGTAAGTTTGACATTATATTTACTAATTATTCACATCTAGCTGAAGTCCCCGACGATGACTGGGCTTTACACAGTTTTAGAAATCAAATATGTGCAAAATTGCATCAACCTCGGCATAAAACTGTAGATTTGCTTACAAATCAAATCCACCTCGCCCGCTTGCCGGCCCGCTCGTCCACCACCAACAAATATTCTCCTTTATGTGTATTTTATATATTTCAACTAATTTACACAAAACCTTGACAAATTATGCACCTAAACCTTTCTTATGAATCACTATCTATTGGTGAAAACCGCATGAAAATCCGTTCTATTTTTTGAGTTTATCGCGAACAGGAGGTCTTTAATTTATAATGTGTAGAGATAATCGTAATATATCTACGTTTTTTAATGAGTGTGTCGATATTTTTGACAAAATTGACTGGTCGATGCGTAGGTACCTACATATATTTTTTTAATAATTATTGTTACTATTCGAATGTGTCCTTTCAATTTTTTTATAAATTGCTGAAATAAACTATCAAATCATAACATCACTGTTTTAAAAGTGTACGCATAACACACGATCCTATGTTTTGGGTCAACCCTAAATGCGCGACATATACCAAGTAACCTTTTTTATCCTCAATTTATGTCACATTTGAATTTGGAACAATTTATTTTCACTTGGTGGGTAGGTACCTACACCATGTTTGTCCAAATTAAAAAAATAGATCGATAACAATCGACACAGAGAGTCATCAATCTGCTGTCACAATTATATTTAATTAAAATCTATTATTAAATAATAATGAATTACGTGGATTTGCGTCACTGCTACGCAACAAGTAGGTTCCTACGTCATTGCAAAACGAAAACGTCACAAGTTTACGATTTTTCCGTTTGGCCATGGTCGGAATTGTAACATTTCTATTTTATTATTGTTACATGAACAAATGCGACGCATTCCCTTCCCTACCTACAAAGCGGTGATTCCGTGACCTTATAACAAATTGTTGATATATTTGTTGTTGTTTTATGTATAGTACAGAAAACGTTTGTAATCTCGAGAGTAGGTAAATAAAAAAAGAGGTTTTATTTATTTTACACTAGTTAGGTACCTACCTAACTAGCTTGTAAAAAAAAATTTAAACTAATATGGTGCACATGTCGCGGTGTCCTCTCTTTGACAGCTAATGCACGTTTCAGAGCTATATAGCTCATGATGGAAATGTTGATTTTCTGACCTTCCATTGTTTGCTTTAGATCTGTAATTACCATTAAGAAGTGGCTGTATTGGTCGCTTACAAATTCCAGGAAGAAATAGTTGTAATTCCATGATTCTAGAGTGCACCGTTGGAGTTTTTAGTGAGGATATAGTCAGGTCTTCACCCAGAAATCGTGAGTTTAATTTCTTGGCTGGTTAAGTCCTCCATCACTGCACAATCAACATCTTTCGCTTTGATGCTACTAGGAGATTTGCTAATATTTTTTGAAGTGAAAACTTATTTATTTAGCACCGTTGTGATTTGAAACTCGATGAAACGAGAAATAGCAACACTAAAAAGAGAAAAACACATAAGTACATTCCTTAGATAGGATTTAGCCTGCGAGAGAAAGAAATATCTCGTTTTTGTGCGGTGCTTCGTAGCTTCTCCATTCCTGTCTAACTTTAGTTTTCTGAAGGTTTCTCTTCTACTGTGTGTGAATTGCAGACTCTGTTATTTTTTTTTGATTATATCAAGATTTACCCGGAGGCGTCTACTGATATCTACAGGAATTCCAAAAACTGAACAAATCGAACTAATATCTATGAGAACCAAAGTGAGGACGAATATCTACAGCTCAAACTGCTTACTAATTATCTATGAGAATCAAGTGTGGACGAATATCTACAGCACAGGCAGAGGTTGGATTAGGTTAGTTATTACGTAATTGAAGTAATTTATGCTTTTCCGTACAACCTCTTGCTCAGCCGCCCTCTGTATAGATATTAGTTCAACCTACGCTCCATAGATATTAGTCACCACTGGGACCCTCATAGATGTTCGTCCGACCTTAGCTCTGTAGATATTAGTCCTCACTCTGAAGTTCATAGATATTAGTCCAACATATGAGCTGTAGACATTCGTCCGACATACAGGCTGTAGATATTAGTATCTGGAGTCGATTTACCCTTCACTTCAAGACTTGTATGGCTTTCTTAAAACATCATGTTTGGAATTGTTTTCTGCCGCAGAGGATATTATCAGATTACATTTAATGTTTGAAAAATATTGTAAGAAAATACTTATCTCCCTTCTGGCTGGTTTGGGGAAGAGAAGGATTTGGAGATTGTAGTCAATAGTAACTAGCTTCAAATTTATTACCATGGATTATAGAAGTAGGGGAGTATCAAAGTGAGATATAGATGGCGCAGAGCAAGGCAGATTTTGTAATTTATGAACTGACATACGCCCGTGGGGCGGGCACGTGCCGCGCAGAAACATGTCTGCTCTGCTCTGAGTTATGGCTGTGCTGCAGATTCTGTGCGATACGTGCGCAGGCGGGCAGTATTTCTTATGAGAATCTCGCTTTTTGAGGTATTTGCGCTTTGAAAAAAAAAAATTTATAATAAATTATTAATTTCAAAGACAGAATCGGACTCGGAACTCGACATTCTCACAAACGACCATTGCCCAGCATATTGTGGTAACCGATTTCTGTGTTGTCCGTCCTACAGTGACGTATCTGCTCTTGCGTGGCCTGCATATCAGCATATGCCCAGCCAAAGTGTTGCCGAATGTTCACCTACACCGATACAAATCACAAACGACCATTGCCCAGCATATTGTGGTAACCGATTTCTGTGTTGTCCGTCCTACAGTGACGTATCTGCTCTTGCGTGGCCTGCATAGCAGCATATGCCCAGCCAAAGTGTTGCCGAATGTTCACCTACACCGATACAAATCACAAACGACCATTGCCCAGCATATTGTGGTAACCGATTTCTGTGTTGTCCGTCCTACAGTGACGTATCTGCTCTTGCGTGGCCTGCATATCAGCATATGCCCAGCCAAAGTGTTGCCGAATGTTCACCTACACCGATACAAATCACAAACGACCATTGCCCAGCATATTGTGGTAACCGATTTCTGTGTTGTCCGTCCTACAGTGACGTATCTGCTCTTGCGTGGCCTGCATAGCAGCATATGCCCAGCCAAAGTGTTGCCGAATGTTCACCTACACCGATACAAATCACAAACGACCATTGCCCAGCATATTGTGGTAACCGATTTCTGTGTTGTCCGTCCTACAGTGACGTATCTGCTCTTGCGTGGCCTGCATATCAGCATATGCCCAGCCAAAGTGTTGCCGAATGTTCACCTACACCGATACAAATCTACCTACACACCAAACGCATTACTTTCATTGTACAGCCACTCTGACTTTGGTCGTGGCTTGGTGACAGACTTGGTGACGTTTTCTCATATATTCCTGTTTGTATTATATCTATAAATTCAAGATTAGGTAGGTCATTAGAATGTTGAACTTGGACATGTAGATAGATAAACTAACTAAACATCACATCCTTTCCCGCAGGGGTAGGCAGAGAGGACGGACCGCCAAACAACTCGGTCTTGGCACACACTCCTTGCCTCGTTCACATTCATACATCGTCTCATACTCTTCTATTATTCTGACTTTTGTCATGGCCTGACTCAAGTCTGATTCGCTACCATGTCTTCTTCGAACGTCCCCGACTTTACATTCACATTTGCGTCATATATTCTTCTTACACTACTTTCTTCATTCATTCGCTCTACATTCCCAAACCATCCGGGGGTCCCTTTCTTAATCATTACGCTTTCATCAGCCTAGCATTCTTTGCGGGTCTCCACACTTCTCACATGATGGTTTTATCACACATATGCCTGAGGGATCTCTTTTCAACAGCATTCAGTCTACTTTCACTGCCATACATCAGGGTAGATACCAGCACTCCATTGTGGACTGCTAGCTTCGCTTATTTTAACGTCTTTTATTAGCACCAATGGCATTCAGTCCTCCATTATTACCTAAAAGTGAGATGTTATTATTTTATTGCCAAACAAGTTGTGATTAAATGATTTATTTGGTGCCAGCTCTTCATTATTTTAATTGATAATTAAACTTTTGGCAGACCTGCCACTTCCTTTCCTTCACTACAATACTTCTTCTTCCTTTGCGCTGTCCCAACTCATTGCCTAGGTAGGCTGTTGGGGTCGGCTCTTCTCGTTCTCAGGTTGTAATATCTTCTGTTCTGGGTATCGCCTTCATCCAGGCCGTTTCTTCGAAGAATTTTGGAACATTGAGTCGTCCAGGAGTTCTTCGGTCTTCCTTTGGATGACTGTCGATGAAGCTCCATAGACATTGCCTGCCTCACAGTGTGGTCTGATGGTCTCCGTCTTATATGTCCATACCATCTCAACTGTCGTTCTTCCAGCTTGCTATTTATTAATCACTACAATACTTATTAATTAAAATGTAAACAGAACAAGGGAATCGTGTAAATACCAAGCCACTAAGGTTGTTTTAGCACTTGCCTTTGTGAAAGGTCACAATTAAAATTTGTATTGGCTTCATAATGATTAGGGAATTGACGTAGGGAGTGAGCGACATGCATTTCTTCTTGTATTGTCCCATTGTCCCAACTCATTGCCTAGGTAGCCTAGGTAGGTTGATGAGGTTGGCTCTTCTCGTTCTCAGGCTATATCTTTGGGCATCGCTTTCATCCAGACCGTTTCTCTGTAATATTTGGAGCATTGAGTCATCCAGTAGTTCCTTGGTCTTCCTCTGGATGACTGTCGTTGAAGCTCCATAGACATGGCCTGCTTCTCTGTGCTCTGGTGTTCTCCGTCTTACGTGCCCATACCATCTCAACCGTCATTCCTCCAACTCCTGTGATGTCGTGCTCAGCCAGTCATGTCCTTACGTGAATAATTACGGGACTGTAGATGATAGAAACAACACGAATACATCTCGAGGATATCTTATTGTTGCTGCATTTGGTTTATTTTTTCATTTCTCCGCAAGTTCCATACCTCAATTGCTAGACATTAAGGTTGCTATCGGATTTCCATTGTGGACTACTAGCCCAGCTTCCTCAAAAAGTGCACTTCATTCTTAAATTAATTTTCCCGCATCTCATATTCTTCCCTTTGTCGCACCGGAGTCAGGAGCCATCACTTTGACGAGGTGCCTGTCCTATTACAAACCCTGCAATTGATACCTCCGCCCTCGAAACCATTTATTGGATGACCAACACCTCTGCCATAGGTCACCCCAAGTGGTTCGCTACGTTTAGTGAGTTAGCAGAGTGCCGGAGTTCATGTGGTGAAGTTTTTCAAGGTCTTGGCGGCCGATGTGTCTGTGCACCTGCTGCGTGGCAGGCCGGATGGAGAGGGACTAGTTGAGGAGGTCTTTTTTGATCTCCAGCCATAATCCCTTGACCCATCGCCTTGCTCCGCAGTTGGAGGGATGGATTCATACTTATATCACTCCTGGACACACTGACTCTCAGATTCCTACCCACCCACATACCTATTTCCTTCCCTTCATCTTCTTCTTTCTTTAAAAAAACCCACCAAACAGCATCACTTAAGATGACATACGCTCAGAAAGAAATTATTTTCCTCAGAGGCTGTGTGGAGCTAATTTATAAGAAATTAAAAAAACATTAGGGTTGCTATCGGATTTCCATTGTGGACTGCTAGTCTACCTTATTTTTCCCTCGTGTTTTTCTCCATTTTCTTCCCTTTGTGCTGGTGGCAGAAACCATCATTTCGATGAGGTGTTTTATTGCATTGTACACGTTTTTCCTCTTGCTCAAAGCATTTTGTCTAGTGGAAAATTCCCAAAGATCATTAGGTACTTTGCTTCTATCTAATCTGAGCTTCAATACTGTCAATAGGGGACAGAAGTGATAAGAGGTGTTATCATTTCTATTGACGTCATGATGACAATTACAATTGAATGGCTATCACCAATCAATATGTGTTCAATAGAAATAAACAATGTATTCAATTCATAATTTGTGAATAGAGTTCAGAAAGAAATGTGTTTATTTATTTGCAAAAAACCAGCGCATTGCATAAGCTTTTTTTTATATTTCTTAAGCATTAACTATGTAACTATTTTTAGACATTTTGTTTTGAAGAGTTTTAATTTTCAATGTACATTTGTTACTCTATATTTTTAATTTTCTGCAACCGGTTTCGACACATCCATGTCATTCACTGGCAAACTAACTTAAAAATTCTATGCAAGTAAGAAAATGATTAGATTTATTTAGGTGGGGTAACTAGTGGGAGGGGTGATTTTAGGGGAGGGGAAGAACAGTGGGAGGAGTCAACATTACATGGGAACATCGTTAGTAAGGGTGATTTACAAGGTGCCATTATTTTATTAACTAAATTAATTTTTAATTTTTTTATTTCTAAAGTTTTTAAAGCAAATTAAAATATGAATTTATATTGGAATGTTTATTGTGGTGATCGCAGCCTTCCAGCCACCAAGCGCCACTCCTGAGCGAGCGCTGGGCCCGAGCTCACTCCAGACCACGTCCTACATTATAATTGATTATTTATTTTATTTGAACAGACGGATTGCAATCTTTAGAGCACAGGCGTCGGGTGGGAATGCTATCCTTGTTCTACCGGTATTACAATGGAAGATGCTCCGAGGAACTAGCATCATTGGTCCCTTCCGCACTGGTGCATAGTCGGGAAACACGCCAAACACGTGCCCAACATTTGTACACAGTTGGCATTTGTCACATGAGAACGGGTCGTTTCTTTGACTCGTTCTTGTGTTCAACAGCTCGGCTGTGGAATGATTTACCGGCCTCTGTGTTTCCTCCTTCCTACAACATGGGTCTCTTCAAGACCAATGTTCATTCCTTCCTCTCTTCAAAAAGACCCTCCACACAGCATCCCAGATGACATAGTGTGGAGTTAATGTAAAAAAAAAATCTATTATCGCTTATGTTTTCTATTTATTTATTTTTTCTTTTCTATTTACTTTTTTTGCTTTATCTGTTGTGTAAATATGTACAACTTTATGGGACGTGTGGGATTGCATTATCCTCCCCACATCCTGGAGTAAACATTAACTTGTGTCGCTCTCCATAGAGAGAAAAAAAATGGCCTTATTTTTAAACGCCCGGGGTCTCAAAAGTTTTGTATGATGTGTAGCTATTCGAAAACGTAAAAATAAATGAAATTATTGTTTAAGTTATTAAGTAATTATTGTTTTTTTTCAAAACTTCCGGCCATTTTAGCGGGCTAAAATGGCCAGAAGTTTTGAAAAAAAAAAATAGATTTCGTGATTTGGAAAAAAATAAAACAAAGGGTCCATATTTTATAACAAACTTAATTTTTATTCTATAACTGCAGTACAAAGAACGCAAAAAAAAAAATTTTTAAACATATATTATGTGTTCGTTCAAAATATAAAGGGGGAAAATAACACTTCTTCTGGATAAAATCAGTATTCATGTTAACTTACTTTTATTCATAAACGTTTTTTTTTTTTTTTTCATTTTTGTCAGCTATACGCATTTTTTAATATCAAACAAACAAGGTTAAATTATTGGAAAAAAAAAATTAATAAAAATATTTTTTTTTTTTTGTTTTTGGTTTGTTTTCTGATTTTCAATGCATTTTAGCGAGCTAATAACCATTTTTAAAAAAATAAATTTAAATGCAGTTCTCATTTTCTTTGTAAGACCTAACTTTTGAGACCCCGGGCGTTTCTGAATTCAAAAGTTGAAATAATTGACACACCCTACTTAATAAATATTATTATTATTATTATTAAACTTGGTTTTTTCTTTGTTGAAGCTATGGCCTGTCTCTATTAAATGGTTAGCAAACTTGGAATAGTTATTATTTCGTAGGGGGTGGCTGGAGAATGTCTGGGATTAGAATTTCTCAATAAATGTAGGCTAGTTTCGCAGTTATAGAAAGACCGTTAGACATAATTCTCCCGTTTCGGGACACTCCACGGGGAGCCATAGAGTTACAGACACGACTTGTTACTCTTGAGGGGGTGACACTCGGTCGGGTGGCACCCAGGGTGTACCCCCCCCCCCTAGCTACATTGCTAAACCATTCATCCAATTGCGATGAAATTTTGGGCATTTGATGTGTGCATGCCCTCAATAGTTTCTATATATAATAGTGAGCTCTGGCATTACGAAATTTATGTAAAAAAAATTGCAATAGGTTGTAGGTGAGTTGTTTGAAAACGGAATGTATGGAACGCGGGAGGGGGGTTTGCGGGACGGGGAAAGTGGGAGAGGGAAGGCGGTGTGGGAAAGCATGAGCGGAAGGAGAACAGGACAAATGGGAAAGGGGACGCAGAGAGAAACAAATTCTTTATTAAGTGGCATAGCAACGCATGCCGGGAACTCGCTAGTACCAATATAATGAATAGATTACACAAATACTTAGCTCTGGAATCAGAAAACAGCTTGTTCTAATAATAATTAATCTAAACATGTAGAGGCCATTCTAAAGACATGCAAAGAACACGTCTATTAAATAAAGTGTGAAGGAACATGAATACCCTCTTGGAAAATGTAGATAACACATTGTTAACACAGTTAGTTGATAACCAATGACCTTTTATTTACATTAATAACATTACAACTTTGTAAGGATCATCAAACTTGACCATTCATAACACCACTCAGACTGATGAATAAGTCAAATAAATAATGACTCCATAGTTAAGCAATTGAGATGCGCAACTAGGAATCCAGGTGCTACAGGTTTGAAATCTGGCATAAACAGGTAATTAATAGGTATTGTACTTTCATATATCATTACATAGTATAAAATGAAGTCGCTCAAAATGTAAGTGCGTGTTAATCTTTTAAACGACGCAACGGATTTTCATACGGTTTTCACCAATAGAGAGAGTGATTGAAGAGGAATGTTTATATGTAATAAATTTACACGTAAATTATATTAGAGAAAAGCCGAGAAATTTAAAGAAAACATATTTTCGTGTGATTTAAAACGGCTGGCGGGCCGTACTATAGTCACTTTTGAAATTCGTTCTACGGAAGAAATTGGAAAATAGATGTCCTTGAGTAAGTAGGTATTTGATTTGAATTATTTTATTTGATGAAATCGCTCAAAATGTATGTGCGCATAGATCTTATAAACTACACAACGGATATTCATGCGGTTTTCACCAATAGATAGAGTGATTCAAGAGGAAGGTTTATATGTATAAAAACATGCTTATTATAGTAGAGAAAAGTCGAGAAATTCAAATATTCAATTCGGGCAGCGGACAGCTGGCAAGCGGGTGGTGTGGATTTTATAAAGGTTGGGTAATGGCGTTGTGTTTCGTTAGCCACAGCAACATGTGGCCGGGTCTGCTAGTTGTTTATATAAAATAAAATGTTTGTTGAAATTGCTTTAGCCGTGTTTAGTAATGACCATCATGTTTAGAGTTCTGAATAGCCAGGTACTTTCCAACCTTCCTCTTTGCCATCGTCATAACCATTTATTGGATGACCAACACCTCTGCCACAGGTCACCCCAACTTGTCCACTACGTTTGGTTACCCAGCAGGGGTGCCGTTTGTCCAGATCTTGGTGGCGGATGCATCTGCCGCCAAGATCTGGACAAACCTCACCCCATGAACACGGGAACCCCTGCTAAGTCACCAAATGTAACAAACTGCAGTTTGACTGTAGTTTTACTGTGTTAACTTAACAAGCAAAATGACTTGGGGTGACCTATGGCAGAGTTGTTGGTAATCCAAAAAATGGTTCCTGGGGTGATCGTACCCATACACGCCTTCCAAATTGAAAATGTGTGGAACTAATGTAAACAAAATGTAATTACCCTCCAGTCCCTTCAGCCTCACGACATACTCCAATTGGGGATGCCAAAATCTCACTGGCTCTAGTTGGCACTCTTCTGGATAAATAATTGATAGATAGATATCTATCTACATAAATAAAAATGAATCGCCGAAATGTATGTACGTGCATAACTTCCAAACAACTGCACCAATTTGGACAATTCTTTTTTTTATGTTCATTATTGTCAGGATAAGGTTTGTATAAAACGACTGGTGAGCTCTGGCATTATGAAATTTGTATTAAAAAAATGCAATAGGTGGCACGCAAGCTGTTTGAAAACTGAATGTATCGAATGCGGGAGGTAGGAGGGGGGAATGGAACTCGGGAGGGGGTTCGCAGGACAGAGGAAGGGGGAGAGTGGAGTGAGGAAAGGGAAGGTGGAGGAGGCGGAGTGGGAAATCGAGCAGGGAAGGGGATGCGGGAGAGGAAGGGGAACGGGACCAATGGGAAAGGACATGCAGGGAGAAACAATTTCTTTATTAAATGGCGTAGCAACGCTTGCCGGGAACCAGCTAATTAGTTGGATAAAAATGAAAGCTAACCAAACCTCTGTGATGTGATGTATGTCTGCCATAAACCGGTTCACACCTGTTTCACTCTGATAAGGTGCTCCACAAATAGAACACGCATTAGTCAAGTAGAGGATGTGATGTGCGGCGAGCAATTAGTCATTAGATTCAGGAAAAGGCCACCGCAGCACTGAGCACCGCTACTGCTGTGATAATATTATATTGTTTGGAAGTGGTTTACATGCTATTTGATAGGTTAACATTGTTTTTATTAATATTGTGCTTTGGAGACTAGCCACACTTAACTGTAGCAATAGTATAGTTGAAACAGCATGCTGGTGTTGGTGGATGGGATTGCAAATAAGGTACTTAAAAGAATGAATTGTTTTAGCAAAAAGCATTTTTTACAAGCTTTACTTTAACACTTTGTACTCCAATTTTTTTTAATATGGTATAATCAGCTATGCCAGCGGTCGTCACACTTTTCTGGTCAAGGGCCACATAGGACAAAGTGAGATATCACTGCGGGCCGCACAATTATAAATTGCCGGCGGGGAGTATAATGAGTAAATATGAGGAAAAATTACAATATTTTTTAATATGGTATAATCAGCTATGCCAGCGGTCGTCACACTTTTCTGGTCAAGGGCCACATAGGACAAAGTGAGATATCACTGCGGGCCGCACAATTATAAATTACCGGCGGGGAGTATAATGAGTAAATATGAGGAAAAATTACAATATTTTTTAATATGGTATAATCAGCTATGCCAGCGGTCGTCACACTTTTCTGGTCAAGGGCCACATAGGACAAAGTGATATATCACTGCGGGCCGCACAATTATAAATTGCCGGCGGGGAGTATAATGAGTAAATATGAGGAAAAATTACAATATTTTTTAATATGGTATAAACAGCTATGCCAGCGGTCGTCACACTTTTCTGGTCAAGGGCCACATAGGACAAAGTGAGATATCACTGCGGGCCGCACAATTATAAATTGCCGGCGGGGAGTATAATGAGTAAATATGAGGAAAAATTACAATATTTTTTAATATGGTATAATCAGCTATGCCAGCGGTCGTCACACTTTTCTGGTCAAGGGCCACATAGGACAAAGTGAGATATCACTGCGGGCCGCACAATTATAAATTGCCGGCGGGGAGTATAATGAGTAAATATGAGGAAAAATTACAATATTTTTTAATATGGTATAATCAGCTATGCCAGCGGTCGTCACACTTTTCTGGTCAAGGGCCACATAGGACAAAGTGAGATATCACTGCGGGCCGCACAATTATAAATTACCGGCGGGGAGTATAATGAGTAAATATGAGGAAAAATTACAATATTTTTTAATATGGTATAATCAGCTATGCCAGCGGTCGTCACACTTTTCTGGTCAAGGGCCACATAGGACAAAGTGATATATCACTGCGGGCCGCACAATTATAAATTGCCGGCGGGGAGTATAATGAGTAAATATGAGGAAAAATTACAATATTTTTTAATATGGTATAAACAGCTATGCCAGCGGTCGTCACACTTTTCTGGTCAAGGGCCACATAGGACAAAGTGAGATATCACTGCGGGCCGCACAATTATAAATTGCCGGCGGGGCGTATAATGAGTAAATATGAGGAAAAATTACAATATTTTTTAATATGGTATAATCAGCTATGCCAGCGGTCGTCACACTTTTCTGGTCAAGGGACACATAGGACAAAGTGAGATATCACTGCGGGCCGCACAATTATAAATTGCCGGCGGGGAGTATAATGAGTAAATATGAGGAAAAATTACAATATTTTTTAATATGGTATAATCAGCTATGCCAGCAGTCGTCACACTTTTCAGGTCAAGGGCCACATAGGACAAAGTGAGATATCACTGCGGGCCGCACAATTATAAATTGCCGGCGGGGAGTATAATGAGTAAATATGAGGAAAAATTACAATATTTTTTAATATGGTATAATCAGCTATGCCAGCGGTCGTCACACTTTTCTGGTCAAGGGCCACATAGGACAAAGTGAGATATCACTGCGGGCCGCACAATTATAAATTGCCGGCGGGGAGTATAATGAGTAAATATGAGGAAAAATTACAATATTTTTTAATATGGTATAATCAGCAATGCCA
The DNA here is from genome assembly GCA_917880885.1 of Limnephilus marmoratus. Lineage (NCBI taxonomy): Eukaryota > Metazoa > Arthropoda > Insecta > Trichoptera > Limnephilidae > Limnephilus > Limnephilus marmoratus. The sequence goes on along the minus strand of OU862932.1, from coordinate 1,738,820 downwards.
GCGGTCGTCACACTTTTCTGGTCAAGGGCCACATAGGACAAAGTGAGATATCACTGCGGGCCGCACAATTATAAATTGCCGGCGGGGAGTATAATGAGTAAATATGAGGAAAAATTACAATATTTTTTTAGAAAATTTGATGGCCTAAGTGCTCTCGGGAACTATATATATGTAAACCGTCTCCGATTATTTAAAAAAAAAAAAAAATTGAAAATTTGAAAAATATATTTTTTGGTAAGACAGTAAATAAAAAACAAGTAGGTAGTTATGTTGAGAAATATATATTTATTATCATGTTAGATTGTTAATAAAAGAAAAATTTGCATATTCTAATCTTTATAATTTTTTAACGTGAGGTATTTTAGAAAGCAGTCGCCCAAATGCATATGTAGCTTGTTAGGATCGTGAACAGTACTCACTCTTTTCTATACAAGTTTTGTTGGAAAAGTCACTTTGCACTTTGAAAACAAACTTGTCTTCACTACCAGTGAATTCAAAATTCTCCTCCATACTTATTGCAAAGTAAAAATTATTCAAATAAAATGAATGCGTAGTTATTGTTATAAAATGTTAGTAGAGCAAAAAGCACAACCTATCCACAGTGGGATAGGTTGTGCTTTACACTTTACTGTACACAACATGCCTAGTATACCTGTAAAACGAGCCTTTTATTTTTTAAACAATTATGTTTATACCTATTGTTTGTCGCGCCACGGCGCCATCGGAGTTGTTAGAGTGTTTACTATGTCACCGTGGTGGTTGGCTACGTTTGGTGATTTAGCGGAGGTGCCCAGGTTCATAGGGTGAGGTTTGTCTAGAGCTCTAGGCGAGAGACTGGTTAAGAGAGACCCTTTGACCTCTCCTACTGGACTTTCTCGACCCAATGACTCACATCGCAGTGGATAGATTCATACCTCCGTCACTCCTGGACACACTAAACCCTTAGATTTTCCATGCTTTCAATGGCCTGTCAATGCCTGTCATGTTGCCTGTTGAATGGATTGATTACCTACTTAAAACACAAATTACTATCAAGTCTGTCCTATTATTTAGATGTTTGTACGCAATGACGTTCCATTTGCAAATTTTCCCATTACTGACATCTCTTAACGAGGATTACGTGGCAAATGCGCTGTCATCTCTGGGTTAGGGTAACTGCTTTTAAGAGTTGGTAACACGAGTGCAGTATTTAGCTCGTTATAGCGATATGAAAATTCATCCTCATATCATGTAATAAACAAGTCAATGAATAAAGAAAACTTAAAAGAAAAAAAAATACCGCATTTAAGAAAACTGTCAAAATGTGTCGTATATGGCCGATTTAGCAGACGTTAGGCTGTCGCAAGATTCAGAATCACCTTTCTGAAGGCTTGTTTGCATTAGTATTACCTAGATACAATTCTTGGAAAGACTTGTTGCTGAGAGTTTGCCATAATTGCATTATTGCTGGAATCTATTTCTGTGCTCTCGTAAAGGGATTGCTAGCAAGACTTCAGTATTAGCATTGAACTAAATTATACGTTATGTGAAACAGTTGCGCCATGTTATGTCATGATACTCAGCAGTACAAATTCCTGAAAAATACCTAAAAACATCAGGTTCAGGCCGCTATCAGCAACACTCTTTGTGTAGATGGCGATCAGGTTTAAAGCCGCCTGTTTTGATTTATTCAAGAAAAAAAACATTACCAAAACCGGGTGTTATTTTGCAAAGTTCAGGCACGAATGTTTATATGTTTTACAATCATTTTCTAAAGAATTTAATTTTTCACATCTTAATATATAAAACAAAGTCAGGTTAATTACACCATTTACCTCAAAAACGGCTGGATCGGTTTTTATGATCTTTGTTTTGTTGGATTTGTATCCGCCCCGGATATAGCAGAATAGCTATTAGAACATTGAAAAAATTCAGGAAAAAAATTATGAAGAAAATTCTTTTCCTCACACTTTGTATGGAATGAATAGAGAACTCCAGTACATTTTTTTAATTCTTTTTAATAAATAATGACCTTCTAACTTAAATAACTGCATATTTATTTTTATTTTTAAAGTTAGTTATAATAGTTAAAATAATTGTTAAAGTTTTAATTTTTCAAGACCCCTCCGAAAACCACCGATGTATGGTGAATCGTGTGTCGTCATCACTCCTAAAAAATTAGTATAGGATTGGGCAATCAGCTGATCTACTGCCGCCATTTTGAATTCCGTTCTTCGAAGTATTCTCCCTAGAAATAGCATTACTATTTTTTTTGTACAGTAGTTTTTTTAACATTTTCAATAATAGAGATAATCTAATAAGAGATAATAATAATAATAATTGGATAATTTGTATAGCGCCGTTTTTGTGAAAAATCACCTCAAGGGCGCTTTAAGAGATGCCTTATAAACACAACAACTAAATATCTATAAACAGTATAAAATAACGAATAACATGAAATGTTGTTAGTACTGATGGCTTATGTCATACCTACATAATCAAAGTTTCAATACAATGACTGGTGACGCGTGACGTCAGCACTAACCATTTCAGTAATACCAACTTTACAGTGTGTTTTGACGAGAGGTTTAAAAATGCACTTTTTAATATTTTTTTAAGAACTCTACGTTTAATATTATGAAATAAAACTTATATATTCAGAATCAGCGTTCATTGGTCTATATGAACATATTTTTTTAAAGCCATAATATTTTTCACTGGAGTTCCTTATTCTCATCTTTTGAAAGAGCTGCAGCAAAGCAATATTGTGATAAATATAATATTGAATAGTGAATGAATTCCAAAAATTCAAATGCAATGCGCTGATTGTTTTGCCTTTGTTCTTAAACATATATTTCTGCCCCTCTTTCTTACACTAAATGACAATAGTCGAAAATGAGACAAACGGTGAACATATGACTGCACCCCTCCAAAGGAAAAATACAATAATTATAATAAATCTCCCTCACACGTATAAAGAAATGAAACACAATTCCCATAAGTAAGTAAGTTGAAAAGTAAGGAAATCACAAAAAATATAAATCCGTACACAACGCCATCTCTATTACTGACAAAAACAAAACAAAGACAGTTGCACATCGATAATTAATTGCTTTATTGTATAATTTTTAAGTTAATAAAAAAACAATTAAACCATTTTGTCGTTAAAGTAGAAGATTTTAAACTTAGTGCAGTTTTTATAGGCCTAATACTTTTTTTTTCTGGGCTTATAAAAAGACTAATCAAAAAAATATTTTACCATTTTAAAGGCAAATGTGTGCTCTATTCGCAGTATTTAAGTAAAGAGTCTAAAATATTTCAGTGATAGCTCATTTTTAAACCAAAAGATGTAAATAAGCCTTGAACCTATTGATCTGCTCAACATGGTTCAGTGGAATCTACACACAGTAAGCACGATAGATAGGCAGCGTCTGTATAACGTATGGGACTATATGGTGTGTTGTTTGTTACAGTGGCGCCATGCAGAAGCAGCAGCTGCAGTCGGGTCTGTCGGGAGTAGGCAGCAAGCGCTCCGCCGCCAGCGCGGGGGCCGCCGAGTGCTTCCAGGTGTGCCTGGGTGCCGGGCCTCTGTGGTGGTCCTGATGTCCCTGCCGTCCCATCGGCGCCGCCTCCGCTCTTCCCCTGTGAGTTATCTGTGATCTAACACAACTTTATATTGAAACTCCAGTGAAATGACTTACAGCTGATTCTGAATATACAAGTTACAGAAATATAATGAGGACGAAAGAGATTTAGCACTTTAGAAGCCCGCTGAATATTTTTAGGTAAACATTTATTTTATTTAATCTCTGTAAATATAATAATCAATATTAACTTATATGTGCCTAACAAGTATATTCGTGGGAGATCCCATACACTTTTTTATGCTCTGGGAGTGAAGACTTAAACAGAATGACTCAACTGCTTAGCGATTCTGCATTGTCCATCGACATTTTCAACTTCACTAACAGACAGTTCAGAAATTACCTTTTTATATTTATGTACACCTCAAATTATAAAATCTTCCTAATATATTAACAGAGAACATAAAGAAAGAAATACTTAATTAAATTATAATTTTGATTTATAAATGGTTAGTGTATTGTTTGGCATTATTCACATTCAAAAACTATTAGTTCTGAGGGGTTACTTCTCAATAGTTCTTTGATACACGGGTTTATTATGAGTTTACGTATTTACAATAGTTATATTACAAGTCACGTGACCTGCCTATACTAGCGGCTAATTGAATCTGAGCAATAGGCTGGCGAGAACCACTAGACGTCCACCGTCTACCCGGTGCCTGTCGGCAATCGATAGAAGCACTTTCCCTGCTGGCATCTGTCGGCATCACTTAGAAATTCTTTCAGTATATTACGGTAGTTAAAAGTGAATGAAACACCCTGTTTATTGGCTGTTCTCAATCCAGGATTTCCTAGCGAAACGGGCGCAGAGTAAATCACCTGTAGTAGTAACGTAAAAAAAGATGTTTTTGCCACAAGATGACATTCCATTTGGATATTGAAGTTAATTACTCATGTCTGTTTATAATAAGTGTGCAGTGGCAGTTTAACCACTCCGACCCCTAAGCTTGTTTACACGACAATATAACAATAGCAATCAAGTAAAATAAGCTCACAGAAATTGTTATACATAACTCTGTTATTGTTCTAGTGACAACCCTAAAACAAAAAGTAGATGATCCATATTGAATCAAGCTTCACATCTCTATTCAAAGTTGTCCATAGAAATACATAAAAAAAGACTTATTTTGAAGAAAAAGTTTTCACCCGCCAAATTTCTTACGTGACATTGTTAATTTTTTATTAAATATTCTTGTATGAAATGGTAAGAAAGTGAGGTAATAATATTGTTTATTGTACATTTATACGATAGAATATAAGTGTTTTTTTTTACACAATCAGTGATTTTAGTACTGTTTTCTCATAAAAACATGTGAGTCATTTTTACAAATTTTTTAGGTTTGCATTCTGAATTTTAATATTTACAAAATATTTATTTGTAATAATACAATTTGAAAGCTTATTTCACAACCTTTCAAAAACAGTTTTTAGTATTCGGCTACGTTCAGAAATATTTCATTTGTAGAGCTTTAGTTGCGAAACGGAAATAACACAAAGTTTTTTTATAAATCTGGCAGTTCGTTTAAGACAAAATATCTGAGTGGTTTATAAAGTATGTAGATGAATATAAATGAATAATAGTGTGTTTAATTGTTTCAGGGGATGTATCGTCCCTGTCGTCTTTTGATGACTCCCCCTCTCCCCCCTCCCCATCCACCCCCACCACCCTCCTGTCTCCGCTGTCGGACTCGCAGGACGCCACCCGCTACCGTGAAGAGGTAAGCACACACCATACACTTCATTATAACCACTATATCATCTCGTACACATTCTTCTGTTATTCAGTCTCTTGATATGGCATGATTCCAGTGTTTTATTCACTTGATCTTGTTATGTAGTCCTCGGACGTCCCCGACTTCTCTTAACCACTGAAGCGATCATGCGAAATAAATGAATTTGCTCGAGATTTCTTAGATGATCGTTTTTGAAATTTTTCGCATACACTAAAAAAAATCATACCTTCCAATTTTAAGATGGAAACATAAAAATCTTATTATAGTGCTTTATAGCCAATGAATTAATCTGTGTTTTACCGTTTATCTCAAATTTATAGGATTTATAAAAGAAATGTAAAAACATTGTAAAATCTATAACCGCGCGAATCCTGCATGTTTTTTTGAAACTACCGTGAGGGGTACTTATTCAAGTCAACATAGAATATTTTTTGATTTTTGTATGTTGTCTGTGGTGTACTTGGTGCATATCTATGGAAAAAAGACTTAATTTTAACCATAAACAGCTAATCAAAAATTAGGCGGGAACAAAATATTTTAAAAATAAATCTTTTATATCGTTCTAAAATAGTCTACGAAGTTCGGATTTGCGACATCTATGGCCATAATAGATAAAGCATTTCAATAGCTGCACTTAAAAATAAATGGCTAGCCATGGAAATGTTTAAAATAATTACAATAAACTTTTTACGAATGGTCCATTTTTGGACCATAATCGCCCCAGTGGATAACAATTATTTTTGCATCATAGAGATATAATGTAATTGGTCAACTGGCGCGAGACTTCAACAAGAATTGTTATATTTATACAAGAACACGTATTTAGTGTAGTTTTTCTGCACAGATTCTAGGGTGCTTATTTGTAGTAAACTTGACATTGTGGGGTGCGGAGAGATGCTTGACAAGTAGGTCATTTGAAACCACAACGCCGGGAGCTTTTCTTCTGACTGGCTTTTTTTAGAGTGCGCACTTGAACCAATCTGACTTTTTGAGGGTTCCAATTAGTAGTGGGCATTGATGACAATTGTAATAAACTGTAACGACACCGTCTATGTTTTACTATCTTCTTTTGATGCAAAGTGTTTTAGGAATTTATTTATATTATTATACACCTATGCAGGCTTTTATAAACATGTGATTTACATGATAATTTAGTGGAACAGTACTCGTCTTGTCTATTTACAAATCATCAAGTGGTTTTAATTAATTGTATTGTAGTAGAGACTTAGATGTGGCCCATCCAAGAGGTGCTAGTGTGTTAATGCATAATATAATAATGTAATGTGTTATGTTGTCGGCTGTTGGCAGGTCATCACCAAGATCTGTGCCCTCAAGGATGTGAAGCCCGTGAAGATTGACTTCAATATCTTCCTCACGGAGACCACCCATAGCGTCTGGAAGACTGTGAGTATCACCATCACCTTCCCTTGTTGATGCTTTATTTTACTACGTCACTCACACTCACATGCCTTTACAAACTACCTAATTGCCTGCTACACTTTAACAACATTATATGTGATTTGGGAGCCAGGTACAGAAACCATTTATTGGATAACCCCTGTCTTAGGTCACCCCAAGTGGTTTGCTATGTTTGGTGACTTAGTAGTGCAACCCAGACCTTTTGACATCGCCTTGCACCGCAGTGAGAGGGATGGATTTATTTATCTGTCATTCCTGGACACACTGACCCCCAGATTCCCATCCACCCCTCACACTTTCCCAGAACTTCCTCTCCTTCTTTTCCACAAAAATATCTATTTTTCTGAAGGATCCACACGGCATCATCAAAGATGTCAACAGGCCTCACGATGGAAATTGTTTTCATCCTGTTTGGAGCTATTGTAAAAAATGAGGTTTTGCTTACAGGTAAAATGGCACAACTTTTTTTTTTCAATGATTCTATTTTCTTTCTAAGTGTGCATTTCTTGCACTTTATTTTTAAGTTTTATGGTAAAAACTATATACTTAATATATATATATATATATTTTTACATTAGCTCCACACGGGAGGCCCTGAGAAAAATAGTTTTCCTCAGTGCCTACGTCAGTTTAGGGAATGCTGTGTGGAGGGTTTATTTTTAGGGAAAGGAAGAAGAGGAAGTTCTAGGAAGGAAATAGGTATGAGGGGGGGGTGGGTAGGAATCTGGGGGTCAGTGTGTTCAGGAGTGACGGATGTATGAATCCATTCCTTCCACTGTGGTGCAAGGCGATAGGTAGAGGGATTCTGGCTGGAGAGGTCTGATTCACCACACAGCAGGTGGGCAGACAGAGCACTCCTACTAAGTCACCAAACACAGCAGGTGGGCAGACAGAGCACTCCTACTAAATCACCAAACATAGTTTTTTTTTATTTTTTAATTTAAAAAGAAAGACAAACATTCCCGGGTTACGAATAACCCAACAATGTTTGAAAATCTCCTACTACCACCACAGAAAGCCGAAAATGTTGCTTGTGTTGTGATGGAGGACTTAGGATGGGATCCAAGCGCTATGCCCACTCAACCACCGACCAGTCTTTCAGTTACTAACCAACCAGTTGGGGTTACCTATGGGAGAGGTGTTGGTTATCCAATAAACGATTCTCGAGGTGGCGGTACTATGGCGTATAGTACATATTGGAAAGATTTAGAGAAAGGCAGTTGTGTAGTGTGGTGACTTTCTTTTGGTGTTTGTTTGGTGTTTGTTTGGTGTTTGCTGCGGTTATGTTAATGCGTTGTACTTGCAGGTGCTGGAAGACAAGTCCCTGTACATGACAGTCCCGCCGGTACTCAGCAACGGCTCCAAGGAGTCCTTCATCACTCTGCTGGAGTTTGCTGAGGAGCGTCTCGGCTGCGCCAGGTAACTATCCTCCACTCTCACTTCTCTAATACTAGTCATTGTAAATTTTACATTAACTTAATAATACTTTCTATAAAGTGGCAGAACCCAAGCGGTTGTTTCACAGAATTTGAACCATTCATGAGATTTCAAAGTTCATTTTCGAGATCTGTTATTATGTCAGTTCTGTGAAGCTGGCCCATAATGGAAAAATAGCAGAATTTGAATAGAACTTGAAAATTTACTTTGAAATTAGACGAATTGTTCAAACACTGTGAAACACTGAGCCTGGTCGTATTAAATTTTAAAAATTGAAAAATAGACCGTAGCCATACCTAAAATAACCAATTTTTTTCATCACTTTTAATGACTTTTCAAAGGATGTGTTGAAGTTGCATAATTCTGAGTGGCCGGTCACCAAAAAAATCATATCTCTGAATTTGAATATGGGAGACATATAAACTGATTATAGCCAATGAATCCACCAATATTTTACCATTTATCCCATATTTTTAGGATTCATTAAAAAATAATTAAAAAATCGTTTACTTTTTAAACATGCAAATTCTTTGCATTACAGTGAAACCCTCTTAACCCAATCGCTGCCATTTACGCGGATCGGCGTACGAACGATCCGTGCCACAACTGCCATTTACGCCGTACCACGTAAATCGCCAGTATGGATGTTTTGAGTATGATATTTCTAAGTTCTAATGGTAGATGGGGCTAAATATTATTTTGTAAAATATTACGAACTGTTTCTTAGCGACATCTCTTGTAAAATATGATAATTTAAATTGTTTATACTACGAAAAGCAGCATCCAAAAAAGGTCAACAGATTTCTTGGCGCAGTCGTTTGATTCTCCCGCCATCGCAGCGTCGTGTGTGTGGATGTCACGTGGTTCTTATTACGTTCTTTGTGGTGTGGTTCTAAAAGTTTTTTCATATTCGGCGGAAATGTGGACTTGAGTTTTTATTCCCAAATTGAGAATTAAGTATGTGTTTTTTTTTTAATTTAGTTTGATATTTCAGTTCGTGTGAACTTTTATACAATCATTTTTGAAACTTTATTTTTAATATCCCTAAATATGTCAAGACGCGATCTCAGTGAAGAAGAGATAAGAGGATTCGTCCTCGATATTGACTTTGAAATTGAGGAAAGTGATGACTTGGATTTTATAACGCAACTTAGTGACAATGAAGATGAGCCTATGGAGAATGAAGTTACCCAAAGAACTTTGTCAGGAAATTGGACTGTGAATTCCGGAAATTTTAAACCAATCATCCATCATTTTTGTTATTTGTTTTTGGGGTGTTATGCCATGTTGCGCTACCTCCTCCTTTAGGCAATGTGCGACAAACCTGCCCTGATGATGGACACTGTAACGCTGTACGAAACGTTGGCTAAAGGAGGAGGTAGCGCAACACGGCATAACACCTTAAAAACAAATAACAAAAATATTTTGGCCGTGAAAATCCAAAATCATACCCAATCAACCATCAATTTAATGATTTTCCATCTGGAATAATCGCGACCCCATTAATAAAATTCAAAATAATGTAGTGCTATGTCAAATATAAAAACAGTTGAAGTATCGTTGTCCAACACCATTGATATGATTATGTTATGACGTAAGTGTATAATATATCAGCTTGTTTAGGTAGCGGATTCCGATTATTATCTGCCGGTTTATTATTCATCTCAAAAGTAGATTACGGGATACATTTGAAGATAAATATTGTATGATGTATGTAGTATAGATATCAGTTATGAGTGTCTAATATAAACAAAGCCCTCAAGGGCAAGGACAATGCTATAAAGATTAATTCAAATGACAAGTTAAAAATCACTGAAATAGCTGGCGTACAGTAGTGAAACAATGTTTTTGTTTGGGCAGCTATTGGGTTAAGAAGTTTTCCAAGGGACCGGAAAAAACAAACTTCTTAAGCAGGAAAACCTTATAAGTGGGCCAATTTTAGACTGAGGGACCAAAAAACCTAAACTTCTTAAGCCACGAAACATCTTAAGAGAGAACTTCTTAAGAGGGTTTCACTGTAGTTCCTTTGATATTGCAGTGCGAAGTACTTATTCGGGTCATTATTTGATATTACCTATTTCTGTACATTGTCTAGCCAGTTAAATCATCGACTACATTGAATAATATTCACACGTAGGTATTATATAATTATTGAAGCTAATTTTTTTCAAAGCGTTGGGTATTGAAGAAATATAGCTATTATATTCAACGACTAGTTATAGATGTTTAAGACTACTAGTACATAGATGTTTATGGTTTGTTTGCAGGTGCGTGCTGTGCATCCCAAAGTACCGCAGCGACCGCGCCGCGCTCCTGCGCACCTTCATGTTCATGGGCTTCCAACTCCTGGGCCCCGGAGCCCCCGAGCTGGCCTGCCCCGAGGGAGCCGACCACCAGGACTACCTCTACATGGTCTATGTCATGGAGTGAGCCATTCCCTTCCTTTCCTTCACAACAATTTCATCTCCTCACAATACGCATGTAAACAAACCCTGCGGAGGCTGTAAACAAAATATTAAAAAATACAAAAAAAAAATTTAAAATTATTAAAAACATAAAAAAAATGATAAAATTTTATGAAATACAAAAAAAAATTATATTACATTCTTGCATATTAATTACAATATTTTACAAGTATTTTATTGTCACCAATGTGTGTCTGGTATTTCTTATTATTATTATAATTTTTTCCAATTCTTTAGTATGAACGTGGACAAGGCAACAGTGTCACGGGCGTAACGTTATGAAACTATTTTGATGTGGGAATTATTTTTTTGAAATTTATTAGAATTTGTGTATCATGTAAAAGTGTGTAATTTTTTGTTGACAAATAAAATCAATTATTTACAAGGTGGATTTTTTTTTTTTAATTTGCATTTCTCCTAAGAAATATGTGCGGTGCGAAAGATCCAACTGTTAGGTGCCGGGTTTGATAACTTATTTTCCACCCAATAATTACATCTGTGATTTGTTTCTGTTTATATTTTTTCAATTCATTCCTTACTTGATTCATTTTGAATTATTGTAGAATTTACTAATTTTGTTTTTTTTTTAGGTATAATTTTCTTTTTTAATATTGCAAGGTCTGTGACAAGGTGGATTATTATGAATAAATATATATTCTTAGTTGGTAGATTTCTTTCTTTTTAGGTGTAAAACATATATTATATAAACGTGGCTTCTTTCAATAAAATTGCAACATAATTTTTTAAGAACTTTTTACTACTAGATTCAGACAATCTCTAAAGGAGACATAATAACTAGTAGCCGATGATTAATTGACTCGTATATATATATCCATTACTTTGTACATTTTTAAAATCGAGGAATTATTAATTTGGAATAATCATTAAGGATTAGTTTGTTAGAAGTTATGAATATTTCAAATATTTTTAAACCTATTTAATACACCCACCACCTTAATATTGAAGTTCGTGTTTTGCATCACAGTTTTAACTTGAAACTCCACTGTGACGAGATTCAGTTTTGAAATTAATATCACTACACGCTAAACTGTCAATTACATTATAATTTGAATTTATAAATAAAAAATATTAACAAAAAACCTTGGTCCTGTTTATTTACAAAAACAGTTGTTTAGTAAAATGGATTTCCCCAACACAAAGCAAGTTTCATCATCAAAGGAAGAGTTAGAAGAGAGACTCCCCAAGTTTCTTCCAGCTCTCAACATCCAGCCCCGTACGTGTGTGTACACGCTCGCGGTAAGGAAACGGCGTATCTTGTACGCTGGTCGGTAGTGAATGTGCAGTTATGGGGAATAACCAGTTCAATATCAGCACGTGCAGTGCGTTGTTTCACTGTGGACACCCCGCCCGCTCCGCCTCGCCACTCCGGCTGACCACTGACAAAAAGAATAATTTTCTGTTACAACAAAATATTATATAATAGGAATAATTGGCGGGGACCATTGCCATAGGTCACCCCGAGTGATTCGCTATGTTTGGTGACTTAGCAGTGGTGCCCGGTGGGGTGAGGTTTGTCAGGGTCTTGGCGACGGATGCGTCTGCCCACCAGCAGCGTGGCAGGCCGGATCAGAAGAGAATGTTTGGGGTAGTTACCTTTTGACTTCTCCAGCCATACTCCTCGGAACATCGCAGCGCAGTGGGAGGGATGAATTCGTACGTCTGTCACTCCTGGACACACTTACCCCCAGATTCCTACTTTCCTTCCCAGAACTTCCCGCTTCCCTTCCCTAAAAAGAAACTCCACACAGCATCCCCAAAGATGGCATAGGCCCTGAGGGGAATTTTTTCCTCAGGGCCTTCTGTGTGGAGCTAATTTAAAAAAAAAAAGTTGGTATCTTTATCGCTTGACTGGTTCTTCACATTTTTGAATATGATTACTTATAATCAAAACAAATTTGAGTTCATTGAACCGAATGCACCTGCCGATGATGACAAAAATTAGTATTTTTGTGTTTTTCTATTATAATACCAGAAGCACGTAATCTTGGAGAGGTAATTTTTAAAATATGATAAAATAATTTTACCTTCCCTTTATTACCTAGTAGGGGCAAATTCAAAATACACCAGGATCATGACGAGTATTTTGATTAGTTCAAAATATACCAGGAGCAGAATAACCCTGAAGAGGTATAAGCTAACTTATATCTTGGCTGACCACTGGAGTGATGGTATATTTTATAAAAAAAATATCTTTAGCGATCAATCTCGTTAAAAAAAATCATAATTATTATGGAAACGTAATGTGATTTAAAGTCAATGGGCAATTTTTACAGAACGGCAATGATACGAAAAGGCAATAAACAAACGTTCCTTATCGCAATAATACTGCAGCTCTTTCTTACACATTAAATAATGGTGAGACCTAAAAATATTTGACAAATAGTAAAAACCAAGATGGATTGACGTTGGCTTTAAACCGCACTAAGCAGTTCTTATGTTTCCATATTAATATTTGGAGGTATATATTATTTTTATTTACATTAGCTCCACACAGAAGGCCCTGAGGAAAATAATTCCCCTCAGGGCCTATGTCATCTTTGGGGATGCTGTGTGGCGGGTATTTTTAAGAAAGGAAGTTCTGGGAAGGAAACGGGTAATAAGGGTGGGTAGGAATCTAGGATTCAGTATGTCCAGGAGTGACGGACGTATGAATCCATCCGTTACACTGCGGTGCAAGGCGATTTTCTGAGTAATATACATATATTTCTTAGATACTATTTTTATTGGTGTCAAAAAGCAGAAATGTAACATGAAACAGCCCTACTGCACAACTACAAAATTCGACATTGTTCATTGGGACTGTCAATATGAGCACAAGAGCGTGAAGAGGTAAAAATAAATCTTGGAAAAAATATACAGCTTGCATATCTCACTCACGCAAACTTCAATTTGGTAGGCGGGAATGGGTACCGCCGCCCCGGGATAACCAACACCTCTGCCATAGGTCACCCCAAGTGGTTCGCTACGTTTGGTGATTTAGCAGGAGTGCCCGGGTTCATGGGGTGAGGTTTGTCTAGGTCTTGGAGGCAGATGACCAGGACACACTGAACCCCAGACTCCTACCCACTGCTTAAACCCTTTTCCTTCCCAGAACTCTCCTTTCCTTAAAAAACCCTCCAAACAGCATCCCCAAAGATGACATAGGCCCTGAGGGAGGGACTCCTGTGTGGAGCTCTGGAGTTATGCACATTGCGGAAACGCAATCAGCAGCGTCCAATTTGCGCCCAGGCAGTGGAATTTACCAATCTGCGTAGCTTCCAACTAGTGTTGATTGCGGAATAAATCTTCGACTGGCGTCAAATGTGCGAGATTTTTATAATAATATTTAGATGATTTGTAATGCACCATTTTTGTGAAAAAATCACCTCATGGGCGCTGTACAAATTTATAATATATTTCTACAAATCTTACTTCTAACTACCGACTAGGCAAACCATTATGACAACTTGAAGCAAAAAAAATTGCATCCACCGGCTCATCGATCACTGATACAAAACTATATGTATAATGCATTTGATCAATGAAAGTGATGCTGCGTAAAAATGTACATTTATTGTTTTATTTTTACTGTGCACAGGCAGGAAATATACAGGATCATACTTACCTGGGAGGTCACTTCAGATTGACACTGTTTATTGTTTATTTAGATACAGTTTGCACGCAGAGGACAATTTGGAAACACATGTTTTATTGGAAAAGCTATTATTTAAATCTTGGTAGGTATATATTTTAATAATAATATATATAATATGTTCTTTAATGAGAATGTTTCGGAAATCAAAAGCAAAATTCTATGTTGGGCGGTACAAGATTTGATCAGAATATTTATTTTCTCAAATGTGATCCCCTCGGTAAGAGAAAGATTGATGTATAAGGATTCGAATAATGTTAATCCAATAAGAAAAGTGTGATACGCAAAGACGCATCATAGGCAATACAAGAATGATTCTCTCAGATATGAATATTTAATTTAGGATGGGTTGTTTAAAAACATTTTAACAATTCACATTCTGTGAAAATTCTATTCAAGTTCTGTGATTATTTAAGTTTTATGAAGCAACGCCTAGAATGATATAATAACAGAACTTGAATAAAACTTACACAGAACGTGAAAATTAACTTCAAATATTTGATGAATTGTTCACAAATTTTTTGAAACAACTCGTCATAAAAAGGTAGGTTTTTAGTTTGGGTCTAAATTCTGTTAGGCTTGTTATGCAACTTAATTACGGAGGAAGTTTATAAAAAGTTAGGGAGTTATATCAAAATTTTAGATTATTATTATTATTTTATCCAATTATTTTAAACCATTGTAATAATGTAAGGGGTCGTCCATTAATCACGCGAGGCTCGAAAGGGGGGGAGGTTCGGAAAAAATCACGAAATATCACGACAAGGGGGGGTGGGGGGGGGGGGTATAATGAGATATCACTTGTATTTATTTTTCGTGATAATTTTCTGAAAATTTCAAAATACGTTGTACAAAAAAAAATATACGTGATTTGGGGGGGGGGGGTTAGTCTAAAACCTCACCACATATCACCAGGGGGGGGAGGGGGGGTTAAAAAGTTGCTAAAAAAACATCACGTGATTAATGGACGACCCCTAAGTCATTATTTTATGCAACCATAAAAAAATTGTAAGCATTTTAAATACCCAATGTAAAAGCCCTTTGGATGTATAACAGAAAAAGTAAAGTTAGGTGGGAAGGGGAAGGGGAGCATAGGAGACACATAGACAACAAGTATTTCAATTAATTCTTTTATTATAAACTTTTGAACTTATGATATAAATACATATTATTGAAACAAAATTTAAAAGGAGCAAAGCTGCCTGCTCCGCTCCTGCGTGGAAAACTGTACAACAAATATGGCAAGCATTCTTATTATTTGACATCACTTTTTATATTTGACAGAGTATTTATATCATTGGTTATTCTATACCACTTTGAGTGTGGCCGGCGACTTTATTTCACATTGTCAAAAATATACACATAAATCATAAAGACAATTTGGAATTCTCGCTGTGCCACCATTTCCATTGTTTGTCTTAGCCAAGAAAAATATCCATTCTTGGTGGAAAATGCATTGAAATGTCCACGTTTATTTGAGTCGACCGGTATATGCGAGCAAACATTTTCAATTATGAATGTGAACGGGTTGTTTCACAGAATTTGAACAATTCATCAAATTTCAAAGTTAAGTTCTATTCAAGGTCTGTTATTCTATTATGTGTCACGTATTTCACAGTATTTGAAAAGTAGAATAACTTGTTAATATTAGCTATGATTTTTAATGAATGGTTCAAGTTTTGTGAAATTGGCCCTAAAATCTGAAACTGTTTGAAGGATGAAAATCGAATCAAATTTACGTATTGTCTGCTGCAAAATTGACACCAAACATAGCAAAAATAATCTTTGTCAAATAATACTTGTCACAAATCAAATTGAAACATTTTGTAAAAACTTGTATTTAAAAACTATGTATGTGCGTTGAACAATAATAAAATAAAATGACAACAACTATATATCCCCTCTGTTGGGTGCAAATGGGCAAAATGCTACACTTTTCAGTCCTACTAAATTATTATTAGATTCACCTCACTTTATTTTTTCTTTACACTACCTATACCCCACAATTGGTGATTTAAATTCGGGGAATAATATTTAAACAAAAATCGTTTGAAGTATCAATTTGCAAGCATAACATGTTGAGTTTACATTTGTAAATAATAATAAAATTTAATCACCTCCTTTGGGTGCAAATGGGTAAAACGTCAGTAATTTTATTATTTTGAATTTGCCAACCATCTTCCAGAAGAAATCATTCTTTTGATATAAGAGTTTGGAAATTTTGTATACAAATACAATGGGCATAAAATGAAGATAGTTTAGAAATTTAAGAAAATGCGTTAAGAGTGAATTAAATATTATTAATAACCAAATTCTTTTTACCAACAGCCACCTCATTGATCAGCCACCTTCTCCCTCTAGTTATTTTTACACTTGTGTTTGTGTCTACACTATTGTGTTATATTAAATATATCATTAAAAAACAGTGGTTAAGTTAAAACTATGGACAGGTGGTTTCACAGAATTTGAACAATTCATCAAATTTCAAAGTTAAATTTTCTAGTTCTGTTATTATATAAATATTGTGAAACTACCAGCACCAGCCCATAATAAAATATTTATTTATTACACACCCTACTAGCCTAGTGGGCTTTTAAATTATATTTTACAAGTTGATTGTATCATTGAAATATAATAGTAAACAACATTTATATTGATCAGCTTTAAGGTGAAATATATCGCCCAGATCAGAATATTTATTGAATCAGAGAATTTAGACTCTGTTGGTCAGTGTCCTGGTGTTGTTAAAATAAAGGGGTAATAAATGATGGCTGGGTTTTGGGAACATGGATATCAATTAATTGAAGCAATTCAGTAGTCAACACAACAATGTCTTCAAAATGTGAACAGAACTTTAATTCTAACTTTAAAATTCTATGAAACAACCCGTCTTAAGTGTTTCATTATTGTATAACACATTCTGATAAATATAATCTTTAATAACATTGTTTTAGAAAAGTGATATATGACACAACAAGGGGTGCGATACGAAACAATAAACTGAATCTGTCATCTATTTGTGACACGAAGTGAACACTTGTATACTTGATAATGTCGCATCCAAATTCCCAAAACAAAAGTGTTGTATCAGGAACCTCTGTTAGTACTTTAATGTATTATTGAAGAAGAAAACAGTATAAATTTGTACTTCATTCCAGAGTGGCAGGTACTCTTGATGTCATTCCTAATTACTAGTTAACTTAAAGTATGTTTATTAAATACATCTAAATGTAAAAACAATCCACTTGGAGAAATCTTATTTACAAAAAATTCAACTTACATTCCCACCACCGTGAGTTTGCAAAATCTCTCGGTGGCTGGACATTAATAATAATAATATTTGGCTAATTTACAAAACGCCATTTTTGTGAAAAATCACCTCAAGGGCGCTGTACAAATAAATACATAAAAGAGTTAATATTACTGACTTACAACAAAGATTTACAAATATAACCAGTGACTTACATCTAAGACTTATAGCTAGTGACTTATGACTAAGACATATAAATGCTGACCTAAAATAGTAGCCTAATGACATACATATTTACAACTATGACTTGAGGGGTATAGAATCAAAGGCAGCATTCTCCAAAAAGTGTTATTTTGAGAAAACCAAAAAAAACGTTTCATTTCTACAATTTTCACGTATTTATAAGTTTATAATTTTATTCAAAAGGGGAAACTGCGTATCTATTATAATTTCCAAAGTAGAATTTGTTTATTGTATTGATTGATTAGTTATAACGGATTTAATTATGGAGATTGCTGCATTTGATACTCACCTAAGGAGAATGCTGCTTTTGTTTCTCACACGTGTGGAGAAAGCTGACTTTGATACTGACAAATAAATATGACGTCACAATAATGGACCGACCAAATCACAGGGAAGTTCGTGATTATTATTATGATAAAAATAGGTTTTGTAATGTACTCATACAGTATTGAATTTGGGAGGTGTGTATGGCTACCGCCACCCCGGGTACCATGTATTGGATAAACAATATCTACCTCTGCCATAGATATGACTTTAGATTTTCACAGCCAAAAGTATTTTCGTTATTTGTTATTGGGGTGTTATGCCGTGTAGTGCTACCTTCTTCTTTAGCCAAAGTTTCGGACACTGCAAAGCTGTTCCAAACATTTGCTTTGGCACTTTGGCTAAAGAAGGAGGTAGCGCAACACGGCATAACACCCCAAAAACAAATAACGAAAACCTCTGTTCAAGTGGTTCGCTACATTTAGTGACTTAGCTGGGATGCCCGGGTTTATGGAGTGAGGTTTGTCCGGGTCTTGGCGGCGGATGCGTCTGCCCACCTGCTGGATTGCAGGCCGGATCGGGAGAGAATAGTTGTGGGAGTCCCTTTGACTTCTCCAGCTGTGATCTCTCGAAACATCGCAGTGAGAGTGATAGATTTATACATCCGTCACTTCTGGACATACTGATCCCCAGATTCCTACCCACCCGTAATACCCTTTTCCTTCCCAGAACCTTCTCGCCTTCTTTTCCTAAAAAGACCCTTCACACAGTATCCCCAAAGAAGACAAAGGCCCTGAGTGGAATTATTTTCCTCAGGGCCTCCTGTGTGGAGCTAATGTAAAAAAATACAAGTGTGCAGTTCGCACACGGTACAAATGAAACCTGCAGAAAACTAAAGTAGACAAGAGTGGGGACAAGCACTGCACGAAGAGGAGATCAATTATTATCTTATTCTTTCGCAGCCTTAATCCTATAGATGTATGCGTTTGTCTATTTTTAGTGTCACTTTTTTGTTTCAACGAGTTTTAAATCACAACGGTGCTAAAGAAGCTTTCACTTCAAAAAATAATAATATTAACAGAGAAAATTAAAAAAAAAAGAAGAAAAATAATGAAGGTTAATTATTTTGATCAAAATTTTTCAACACTAAACATGTAATCCGGAATGTTTATGTGCAAGGCTATGAATCCTAGCTTTAATTATAAAAGTAAAACATGTCTATGCATATTAATTTAATTTATGAATTTTAATTAACACCTAAAAAAATCTTTTGCCACTCCACGCCTCTGAAATAAACGGTATTTTATGACAGCTCATCTTAGAATTTTGACTACTTTTGCTTTCCATTTTTCTGGATTCCATGACTTCTTCCTTGCGTTTTTCTTGGGCACGGATGAAGGGTGAGAGTCCATAAGCACACTGGCATCTTGTTTTTATTTCTAAATTCACTCCGAACTATTTAAAACAGTAAAATTAGAGCGACAGATTCAACACACGACCATACAATTTTGTATGGGCGGCCATGTTGTCACGTGATCAAATGGAGGCTTACCATTGGTCAAATTGGAGAATGCTGGTTTTGTTTCTTAAGTGCGTTGGAGATTGCTGCCTTTGATACTAACGCAGTTTTTAAAATGGATTTTTAAAGCATAAAGAGTTGGTTTTAATGCCAAATAACTGCTTTTCTAGGTAAAAGAGTGAATCATTAACAAAGTTGCATCATTAGTCCATTTTTGAAAAAAAGTGGAGAATGCTGGATTTGATTCTACACACCTCACTTAAAGTTAGAGATTTACAACTAACATATGTATTTACATTTAAAAATACTTGAGTACGGTTTGCCAGGGTTGTCAGTTATAACATTAAAAAACAAATAACAAACAAACTCTGTAGGTACATGTATAAACACATAACATAAGTAAGTTATTGCTGCGAGTCCAAGCAGTTTGCAGCAGGATTTTTATACAAGAATATTATATTCTACACATCTTATACTTATCACACATTATACTTTATTTTTTAGCGTTATTAGCACCAGAAGGAGAAGGACGTTTTTAGTTAATACTAGCTGACCCGGCCACACGTTGCTGTGACTAATAAAACATAACGTCATCTACTGGATGGTTATACAACCTCTATAACCACCGTCGTCTTTGAGTTTATCGCGAAGAGACAGACAGATGCCGCGGAGGACTTTAATTTATAATACGTAGAGATGGTGTGAAAGATTATAATAATGTGCATGAAATGCTTGGGGTAACTAATATATTTAAGTTAATAAGGATTAATATCGTATCCGTCTAAATAACTTTTCAATTACCGCAATGTGCGTGACCATTTTTTTAGAAGATAGAATGAGTATAGTAAGCTATCCGTAAAAGATAGTGTAGTGTACGGGGTACCTTATCACCGCGGGGGGATCGGTTGCCGGAGATGGCCGAACGTAGCCGAAGGTTTCCGATCCCACCCGAAGAGAGAGAGTGGAGGGGGCAGGCCGAGCCACCAGCATTCGCTGCGCGGCGCCGGCATTCCTTCGGTTAGCTTCTTAGAGCAAACAGTGTACACCTTTGTCAATTGTACTTACAATAAATATTCCGTCGTATAAAACGAAACCTCTTTCAATAAATTATAATAGTAGTATCAAGGACATTACGGTTATTTATACGAAGCGAGAAGTTTATCTAAGGCGCAGTCGGGCTTACACACAAATGGTTTGGGTGTATGGATGACTCGACAGTTTTTTCTCAGACGGTTATTGTCGCGGACAATCGTGGGGAACTTCGCAGAAGGGCCAGCCAGAGAAAAGCGACAATTGCGAGTAAAGGTTACAAAGTACAGGCCAGTACAAGACGGGATCCCTTAATATCATTGAAGGAAGGAAGGAAGACGGTCACTCCGACCAAGTTATTAAGAAGGAAGGAAGACGGTCACTCCGACCAAGAGGAAATCTATTAACTAGCCAAGCAGCCATCGCCGTGGACCCTTTGTTCAGTTAAGTAGTTTGTCCTTTTGGAGGTTATTGTCGTCGGGTTGTGTTGTTGTTTTCGCTGAGTCACTGTTGGTTCGGGTGCCGGCCGGGTATCGGATTAACTATGGAGACCAGTGGAATACTGAGGTTTTGCCACATTCGCGATGATTGGGGAATTTTCCGACTCAGACTAGAACAATTCCTGCTGATCCGTGATGAAGCGAAAACCGTCAAGTTAGATGCTACCCAGAAGAGGGCATATTTGTTGAATTCCCTCGAGGCTGAAACACTCTCTGTTTTGATTAATTTATGTTTTCCTAACAAGGCCACAGATACGTTGTTCGACATTTTAATGGGTTTATTAGAGAAACATTGTTCGAAACCAAAGTCAGTTTTTAGAGAACGAGAATTGTTTTTTCAGCAAAACAATCGCAAGGGGAATCAGTTAAAGATTTCGCCGTGCGGTTACGCGGCCTAAGTACCTTTTGTGAGTTCGGCATGCGTTTAGATGCTAATTTAACAGATGTGTTTGCTCTAGGGTTGATCCCCTGGGAGAGCAAAGGAAAAGATTTATCTTAGGGGACCCAGTCTTTCTTTCATTAAGATGGAGGAACTAGCGACTAGTATTGTCGGGTTGGACCATCTGGGCTTGAAGATGAAAGATGAGTGTTCTGTAGGTAGATTTGTTAGTGCAATCGGGAAAAAAGCAGAAACGTCGGGGGGTCAGCGGTCGCGTACTAATGGGAAACCAGGGTTTTCAAGAACGGATTCGCGGTCAGGCAGCCTTGGTGTGCAAATCACGCATTTAGAGATTGTAAATTTAAAGGTGCAAAATGTTTCATCTGTAAACAGGTGGGCCACATTAAGAATGTATGCAAGAACAATAAAGTATCTCCGATTTTTGTAAAGAAAGGAACGCACAGGGAGCACGTAGCATTTGTTAGTCCATATAAAGTCGACATTTAAAAAAAAAAATCATTTAAAAATATGGAATTGTCACCTGACAAGCGTATTATCGCCGGTTACGATGGGTATTCATTAAAAATCGTAGGTAAATCAATTTTTTCGGTGACCTACAACAACACTAAAAACATTTATTTTATAGTTGTCACAAGTGGGTCTGAATTAATTGTTGGACGTGATTTTATGGAATTTTTCGACTTGGGAATCGGACCGATTAATCGTGATTCGGTTTCAACGGTAAATGAAAAGAAAGAAGAAATTTCCTCAGGTTTTTTCGGACGAGCTTGGTAAATTTAACAAGCATAAAGTAAGTTTTAAAGTCAACCGAGATGCAAACCAAGTGTTTCATAACGCGAGAGCGGTTCCATTCGCGTTAAAGGGAAAAATCGGTTCAGATTTAGTGAATTTTATCGTAGAAGGAGCTCAGTTGGACTTGAGTTCAGTGAAAGCTGCAACTATTGCGGACTCCGTGTTACAGTTAGTTGGTAAATATTTAAGGCAGGGTTGGCCAAATACTATGAAACGTGACAGTAGTTTATGGAATTTTTGGATTAAGAGGAATGAACTTTTAATTGTGGATGATTGTTTATTCTGGAACCATAGAATAATTATTCCAGTTTCGTTACAAAATCATGTGTTAACTTTGTTGCATAGATCACATTTAGGCATAGTCAAGATGAAAGGCGTTGCTAGAGCGTATTTCTGGTGGTCATCATTAAACAAGGATCTGGAAAAGATGGTTCAATCGTGTACGGATTGTGCTATGAATAGACAATCACCACCAAAAAGTCACTTAACCGTATGGCCAAATTCGGGGAGAGTTTGGAGTCGTGTGCATATCGATTATTGTGGGTAAGATGTTTTTAGTGATTTGCGATTCTTTTTCCAAGTGGATAGACTGCATCGAAGTTTCTAAAGCCAATTCGGCGCACACCATTCTCGAATTAAGGAAAATTTTTTCGATTTTCGGTAACCCGGAATTAATTGTGGCAGATAACGGTACAGCTTTCACGAGTGATGAATTGTTACATAAATATTACGTGACTAGTGCAGTTCTTGCCTATTTGGTTATTTTGTCTATGGTGTTTTTTTGGAGACTGGTAATTTTTTGGGAAAGAGAGATTTTTTTTTTGTTTATGGTCACTTCCTCCCGATCAGCATGGACTAGCTGCATCGGAAATTAGTCACTCACTATTATGGTGTTTTAATCACTTAAAATCATGTGAATCCAAGTTTGTTTTAACTTAAAAAAGGCGCAGGGTGTTTTTCGTAACATGAGTAGTTCATTTATGTTATTATTTTAGTGGATGATTTGCGAATCCCACTTTTTACCGGTGATGGCGGTTGGCCATTTGTAGAAATGTTTTTGGAGTGAAATTACAAAGTGATTGTCCCGGTTTTGTGGCTGATATAATATGCCTTTATGTCCCCGCGTCGCAAAGTCACGGATTACTGTTTGATCTTCCGAAATTCTTAAGACTTGGAGACTGGTTGGGCCACGTGCTTTCGGAAGGAGATTGTTGAGACAGCCTGAAGCTGGTGCCACTCCTTGGAGATGTAGCGGTATTCTCCCTAAAATAGAAGGATGACCTAGGTTCCCCGGATTCCGCGCCATTCCCGGTTGTTGAGACTAGAAGTCTCGTCCCAGAACCGTTTCCCACCGCGAAGCAAGTGTGCGGTCGTCATCCGGAGAAAATTCCGTTAGTTAGAATAGCGTAACCAAGAGTCCATCTGGTATGTGTATTTTCTTTTGTATGCTTATGTTACATTGGTACGAAATTCTGCACTTTCATGTTTAAAATAAATAATGCACTTTCATGTTTAAATTAAAATTCATTCTTTTATTTTCTGAAAATCTACCTACCTGACAGAAAACTACATTTCCCATTATCCTGAGCTCTGGTCTCTGCTCTGCCGCAAAATTACACTACTCTTATATTATATACGAACATGTCTCGTTTCAGAATTTAGGGAATTTTTATTAGAAAAATATATTAAATTCATGACAGGACCTGTGAGGCATCCGCAAAGCAACGGTTTTGCGGAGAATGCGGTTAAAACCGCAAAGGGATTTCTTAAAAAAGTAATGATCGGTTCTAACTTGCGCAAAGATTATAAATGTAAAATTACTGAATTTTTTGTTAGACTGTAGAAATTCACCTCACTGTTCGACGGGCATCGAGCCCGCTGTTTTTTTAGTCGGCAGGAGGCTTCGTTCCTCGTTTGACGGGTTAGTTCCACCCAAAGTGGGCGAACAGGACTCAGAGGTGATAAAACGGGCGAACGATAACATTGCAAAAAGTCAGAACAGACAGATTAGAAATTTCGGTGGGGCTAAGTCTCATGAATTTAAGGTAGGTCAAAAATGCCTTGTGCGAGACTATTGCCAGAACAATAAGATTTTATGGGCAAAAGGGGTGATTTGTAAGTCGCTGGGCAAGGTTTTTATTGTAAGAGTAGGGAACTCGGACATAACTTGGAAGAGACACTTAGATCAAATCAGGAAGTTGTCAGTAAGCTGGGATGAGGAGCGCAATAAATCGCAGCATCCCGCGTCTGAGATCAGTTGGAATGACCCTCGGGAGTTGGAAACCTCAGTGTTGCTAAGTGGTTTAACTCAGTATACTTCTGGTTTCAGGTTGTCTGATGTGGAGGAGGCCGCACCAGGACCGTCAGGGGCGACGGCTTCAACTTCAGCGCAACGTAGCCCGTGGGCGGGTCGACTTCGGCTCAGACGAGAAACCCCTGAAGAGCAAGCTACTTAACTATGATTAGTGTTCTAATTTGTTAATATATGTTATTTGTTGTTTGTTTTGATATCAGGTCACTGACCTGCGTTAAACTTGATAAGCAGTAGAGTGAGCATTGCGGCATAAAAGCAGCAATAGCAGGGACCTCTATCTCTGTTTTGTAGCTAGCGTAGTCTGTTATTAGAGAAGGAAGGGTGCAGTGTACGGGGTACCTTATCACCGCGGGGTGGATCGGTTGCCGGAGATGGCCGAATGTAGCCGAAGGTTTCTGATCCCACCCGGAGAGAGAGAGTGGAGGGGGCAGGCCGAGCCACCAGCATTCGCTGCGCGGCGCCGGCATTCCTTCGGTTAGCTTCTTAGAGCAAACAGTGTACACCTTTGTCAATTGTACTTACAATAAATATTCCGTCGTATAAAACGAAACCTCTTTCAATAAATTATAATAGGTAATATCAAGTATCAAGTAGTATCAAGGACACTACAGATAGATATATGCCTTCGCGGAATTTTTTGTAGATCTATAAAAGAGGAATATCCCACCATGCATTGTTTTGTTATATCCCAAAAGGATTAGGCAGTGTTTTCGATGAAAGTTACCAGGCGGCTTGACTTTTTCCGACACTTCTAAAAATTATCGTTATGTTTCAACCAATTTACACAAATCCTTGACAAATTACATACCTAAACCTTCCTCACGAAACACTCTATTGGTGAAAACCGCATAAAATCCGTTCAGTAGTTTTCGAGTTTATCGCGAACAGACAGACAGACAGACGACGCGGGGGACTTTAATTTATAATATGTAGAGATAGAAATGTAGAGAAGAGATTACAATTTAAGAACATGGGTGCAAAAATGATGTTAATGGGTTAATTGGATTCACGGGAAGGTATAGATATCTTAAATAAATGAATGAAATTAATCGTCAATTTCTGTTGGTCTGGGTGGTTATAACACAATAAATTGGTTCTGGACTGACTGGGGCCCAGACCGACATAGCTTCTCCCGCCCACGCTTCTCATACCTCCACACGATGACACACGTGAAATTGATGGTAACCAACCCAAAGGTATGGCTAAAGGTACGGTTAGTGTAGGGAGCGTGGCGAATTCATCGCTCTGGGAGTGTAAACGCGATCAGCAATAGCCATCCCCATTAGGGCTGAATGACACGGTGCCTCCGAGACACAAGGTCGAATCTCGGAGTATTTAGACCTTACGCCAGCATTCAGGGCTCTGCTGGGGTAGATCATTTATTTCAAATATGCAGTTTAAAAACAACAAAAATAACAATAATGAGGGGCCTTTGGGGAAGGAAGAGATGAGGACTCGTCCCTCTTGGAGAGATGGGAACACCTTGGAAGATTCTACTCTTGCTGGGCCCTCAAGGAACCCAAACAAAGAGGAACCTCCGATGAATGTATCGCGTCTGAACCCTCTAACCCCCAGCCCCAACCGGGACTCTCAAGGAACTATGGGAGAGGGGGGGGGGAAGCAAACAAGTGCCTTCCAACAGCAACCACTGAGGAAAATAGGGTGAATTCTCTGACTGATGATGTGAAGAGAATACACACGGGTACTTTCTCCAGAAAGAAACTAAGTGGGGCCAAGTGGAGGAAATGTAAACTGCCAAAGAAAAGCACGAGTCCAAGCGGAGACCAACCAACTCCAGACACAGGGACCTCAAAAGTCAGCTGGGAACAGCCAGGGACAAAAACTGGAAGCAAACGGGGACCCCACAGGGTAACCAAGCAACCAAGTAACCAAGGTTGCAACCAGGAATGCCCAGGGAACAGAAAGCCGGGAACCTAAACCATCGGGGCGCCCACATAGAAATGCCCGGAAAAAGCCCTGAGGAACTCCCACCTCTTCCACCTATGCAGAAGCCGCCAATAGTAAAATTAGGGTAACAATAGCATGCTTCTTACTGACAGCTGTCAAGTTTCACTCCTGAATATTTTATGAAATACACTCTCAAGTGAACTAATTAACATATTTTAAAGTGTTCTGTGAAGTTAAATATAATAATAAATAATACCGAAGCAACGAAGGGATCGGTTTTTCATCTGACGACTTCATGTTTCTAAAGAAGGAAATAGACCAACTAAAGGAGGAAAAACTCACTAAAAGATTAAAAAATCAAGTCAATCGAAATGAGACTGGCCGAAAGAGAACAGGAGTCAATAAGTGAATTTATTGAAATTACTGACGCCGACGAACGACCCGGTGAACAGCCAGCTTATGCAGCAATTCCAGTGGCGGGTACCCTCGCCCTAAAACTTATCCCAACTGACATTCAACGTGCATTACGCACTTATGATCCCAGACCAGGCGCACAAAAAAAACTATCGATTCAACAGGATTCGACTAAACATCATACATAATGTCGACAACAAAAATAAAAATTTTATAGGAGAAAAAATGACCCCATACTTCAAAGAAGTCATGTGGAAATCAAAGGTAAAAGCAAAAAGTCACAACTTTTCTTACGAACGGTTCAAAAATAGTAAGATTCTGATTAAAAAGAATGAAGAAGAAAAAGTATTCAACATCAAGCACGAGGATGACCTTTTTAAACTCTCAAATGAAAAAAACTGCAAAAGACATTGACTAATAATTTTTTTATTATTTCATAAATGTTTACATGTTACAGTTTTTGCCATTTTTTAACCACGATACTAGGCTATTGCTCGTGTTGTGGTAGTCAT
Source organism: Limnephilus marmoratus (assembly GCA_917880885.1). Classification (NCBI taxonomy): domain Eukaryota; kingdom Metazoa; phylum Arthropoda; class Insecta; order Trichoptera; family Limnephilidae; genus Limnephilus; species Limnephilus marmoratus. The sequence continues at coordinate 1,711,346 of OU862932.1, read as the reverse complement.
ATAAATTGGGGAATATTAATATATTATGTATCTTATTAACCAGATAATATGGACTTCTTACTGGATTAAGAACTAAATGACAACAAGGAAATCAATATCAACATAAGTGACCCATCAATATGTAATGAATTTCTGAAGCATTCTGCTCTCTCCGTATGAATATAAATGCATAAAATAAAATTCCACAATACTGTTAGTATTCTCGACGCAATTCAACATATATTTAGTCCGGAAATCAGAAGGACGCGGGTTCGAGTCCCGTTGGCGGCATGTATCTTTTCTCGGGAGATTTTTTCAATGTAGATGAGTGTTTCAGACTAATAATTATTACTTATAATAATATTGTTACCCTCTGCGCTAAGCATACAAATCTTGTCTTAAACATTAGTTTATCAATTAAAAAATAATAATAGATTTATATTATCATTTTTAGTGAGGCTTGGTTGAAAGATTCAATCAATATACCAGACCAGGTATTACTGGATATTCTTCGCACAGCACCAAAAAAAGTTATTTTCAAAATGATGGAGTTGTCGTTTACACTCGGAAGGATGTCTTAGTTTCGGTTGAAGAAAGAGCTAATACACATGCTAACTGTCTTAAATTACAACTATCTAATAATATACATGTTATAGCAGTTTATAGATCTCCTTCTTAAACACACATTGATAACTTTCGTGACCACCTAGACGACCTTTACCTGTATCAACACTTAATCATGAAGTGATTTTATTTGATGATATAAATATAAATATTTTGGATATGAACTGCACAAAAAGTGAACAATATCTTTCGGGACTTTGCCGTATTCAGGACCAGTATCACAGACCATTTCATTTTGGATAGACTACGCCACGTGATCGCTACATGTCTATATTAGGTATGCTCCATTTTTCGGTTAATGAAAAGCAAGCAAAGACGATACCATCATAAAATAAGAGACTTTGTAGATTCAGTTTGTAAAAATTTTAAAACATATTTTTATTCTTCTAAAAATTTACTCATTGATGAATCATTGGTGTTATTGAAGGCTTCGACTTCCTGCGAAAAGACATAAATTCGTAATGACCGACCGAAGGTTCGGTTTCGGCAAGTTTTGGCAAAAAAATCTAGTTCCGGCATCAGTTTTTCGGCAGATTTTCTGCAATTATTGTCTTTTTTATTTATTTAATTTAACACATGTTAAATGTCTGAATAAGTGTCAAAAATAAGCCAAATAACAGTAAACAATTATTTTTTAACATGTCTAAAAAAGTTTTAGTTTCGGTTTCGGTGGAAAGTTCTGTTTCGGTCGGACACTATAAATTTGGTGTAAAATTGTTTGTCTTGTGTGGTGGGGATACTGGCTTACAGCCGTTGTGTCCAACCTATGCTCAGCCGAGATCTCCGCTCAGCCCTGCTCAAATGCCCAAATACGCTGTGTCGAAACACAATGATCGTCCCACCACACTCAAATGTAAGGAAGGTAGCCGGGTGGATTAAAGTTGCTAAGGAAGACCTACTTATAAAAACTGACAACAGAGCGAACAAAAATCTGCGAAAACAATCGAGCTGTCAATGTCAAATTATCGTAATTATCTGTCATCAGTTCACTCTTTTGTCGGCTTTTTTATTTGGTTTTTCAATTTGAAATATGAATCCTATATTGAATATAGTGAATATGGTTGAATGGGCAGATATGCTTGATGATAATATTGGATTATATAGGCGGCAGCAAGATGCCGATATAAATTTTATATATTTTATGGGCCTCCTCATGAAGGGCATGCTCAGCCGAGGCAGGAACCCTTTCATCAGAATGGGAGGCTCACCCATCCGATTTGCAGAAAACACCAGGTATTTAGGCGTAATTTTGGACAGATCTTCTTCGTTCCTAGCCCACGTCAAGAACGCCTCCGACAGGGCCCAGGCCCTGTTTCAGAAACTGAGAAGACTCTCAACAGCCGAGTGGGGATTGCGCTCTCCGGCGATTCGCCTGCTGTACAGAGGGGTATATGTGTCGCAAGTCTCATATGCTGCCTCTGTGTGGGAGCATCGCTTGGATAACGTCTTGATAAACTCGGCTCTTAAACGGGGTCAGCGGACCAAGGGCGGATTTAGGGGGGGGCACGGGGGCACGTTTACTTCAAGTTTATTATGAATAAAATAACCAAATGTAAACTTCATTTCTTCCGATACCTATTCGATAAATATCTCTATTTTATTTCTTTTCCTCCTTAAATAAATAATAAAGCAAAAATAAAATAAACTAATCAAAAGAGTAAAATTTTAAACCATTCTATAACTCCCATACAACCTGCTTGCTATTCAAATATTTTGCCAACCGAGATATTTGCAAACATTTGCTGAGTAGGACGGTTCATGCGGTGCAACATTCCACATACGTTGCACACAGGCAGAGCGGAACAATACCTAATAATAATATAATAAATCAAGCAACGCGTTGTGTGGGTGTTAAATGGCCGCTCCGATAATGCTATCCATAAAAAAAAGAGAGCGACTAGAGCCTTATGTGCCCATATTGCGGCCAATGCGTGCAAAGAGTGCGGCAATAAGTCCCGGGAATATGGTTCCGCGCCGGAACAACACTGAAGCGCGAAGACGCCATTGTTTTGTTTACAGATAATATTGCCATAAATTAATAAATAACAAGAAGATTTTTAATAGTTCAATAATACATTTTATTAATTAATTAGTCGTCTATAATATTTATAATTTTATTAGATCGTTTTGCAAATTTTAAGATTCAATATAAAAAATAGACACTTATTTGATATTTTTTTCCCATTTTTATTAGATACTTGCGCAGGTTGTAACAACCACAATGTTGCAGTGTATTGTGTTAATTTACCAATGGACAGCCATTATGAACATTATTGTTCTTACACTTATTATAAAAAATTCGAGCCTAATTTCTTAAGACAGTACCTACCTACACACTAATTAACTTGTTTGTCAATAAAAACAGGCGGTTTTTTTGGTCTAGCGGGTTGGCAACAACTGACATGCGTCACATCCTAGACACTCTCTATGAAACTTTCTACAAAGTTTTTCACATTGTGTTTTGCTTTCTGAGTTTGTTAGTTTAAAACTTTTTGTAGATACCTATCTGGCGAGGAGAAACTGCATTTCTTAATAGCTAAGCATCGTTTGCATCTCTTCAAGAAGTTTTGTCCCCAGGTGACTAGTAGGTATAAACAATTGGTTCGATTAAAAACCATTTTCGAGGACATTTCGAGATGGGTTTCAAGTGGAAAGTTACTGGCTAGGTACTACACGTTGATTGTTCCCTACATAGCGTCTAATGGAGTATTTTATTTTCAGGTTCGGATTTGAGATCTTGTAATCGTAGTAGATTGGACCAATTACAATGGAGCGTATTTTCAGGTGAGTACCTAATAAATAATTCATAAAAGTTTTCTGCCAGATGCAAGAAAATTCTTATCAGAATACAGATGTTTGTAACCAAGAGCGGATTTAAAGCTAAAACTGTCTTTTTTAAACATTTAATTTTTCGATTGTTTTGACACTTTCATAAACCTTTCTATACATACTTAAACGTTTAGAAATTTTGTTGATTTTTTTGCTAGTCAGCCCCTTGTGCCCCCCCTTTAGAAAAAAAATCCTAACAGTAATTGTTGATTTTTTGCCCGTCCGCCCCTTGTGCCCCCCCCAGAAAAAAATCCTGGATATGCCCTTGTTTGTAACCATGTTTCCGTCAATGCAATCACTTCTGAATTTTGAGAAATAATATTTCTTGAAAATTCATCATGTGTTGGAACTGTGAGGAGTGTGCGTTTGCCGTTGAGGCCTACTTTTCGAACGGATGTTCTGTGATCACAACCCAGCGCGCCTTTCGGAATCGCTTTAATTTAGCCCAGTTGGCTCCTGTCCCGGACCGGAAATCAGTTGTTAAGTGGGTCACCAAGTTCAGACAAACTGAAAATACAACAAGAAGAAGAACTGGAGTCTCTCGTCCCATTAGATCACCTGAGAACGTTGAGGCAGTGAGAGCTTCAATGTTGCGATCACCACTACGTTCAGCATGCAAACATGCGTCTGCCCTTGGTTTTTCTGATCGTTCTTTGAGGAGAATTCTTCGTGATGATCTCCATTCCCATCCATAGTAGATGGCGATGTGCAGGAACTTTCTGAAAGTGACTTCAATTCTCGGAGGAACGCGTGTGAGGTTTTGTGGGATCGGATTGAAAAGAAATGACATATCAGCCACTCGTATTTACAACACGGATGAAACAGGTATTAAAACCTCAAGTAGCAAGCCTCCAAAGATTTTTTCATTAAAAGGCAAGAAGCAAGTGGGATTTATTAGCAGTACAGAAAGAGGGCAACTGACAACAGTTATTTGCTGCTGCAATGCAGCGGGATCTTTTAATCCACCATTTTTTATTTTCGCCAGGAAAAGGATGCAAGATCGATTACTCGATGGTGTACCACCAGGATCTCAAGCTTGTTGCACGGACAATGGATGGGTGAACGGTTCGTCATTTTTATTATGGCTGCAGTTTTTTGTTGAAACTGTAATAAATATTGTATTTGTGCGTGGTGAAAAAAGGCTGCCCAGGCAGCTACTTATACCAGGGCGGGTAAGAGGTGGATTACCTACACTGCCTAGGCAGAACAAAGTGACTTACAAGGTTGATGTCTCTTTGTGTACATGCAGTTTTTCCCTGATTGTTAATTTTTAATGATATTTTGTCCGCGAGTAGATTCAAAATCAAAATATTTTTTAGGGATATTATGTCCCTGTGAGTTTGGGGTTATTTACACACCCCACAAGCTCATATCATGCATAATTATGATTAAAGACATTGGATTTTATGCATTTGCATATGCAAATGCATTTAACTCTCTAATTATGGCGTTAATGCATAATTTAGCCTTTTTTCCCAATTGTGCATATTTCGTTTAGTAGCAGGAGGTACGTATATTACAATTTATATATATATAACAATTTACTCTGGATATCAGCTGATATAAAGCAAATTTTGCAAAACTAACCGCCCTACCTTCGGGTTATTACTCAAAAAGTAGATAAAAAAAACATTGGGTTTTTTAAACGGTTACAAAAACCGCCGCAAGACTTGCTTAGAGACTACCTAACACTGACTAGCAGCTTGACTTGTATGGGAGAGACAAAAATACCCTAACACATCTCATAGCTTCGCGATATCGCAGGAACAAACTTGATGTATACCAACGTATAAAACATTTTGTGGATTTCGGGTATACTTATTTTTTACCTGAACGTACAGGATACGGTTTGTTGCGTTCGGGTGATAATATAACCCTTATCACGTATGTTCGTATGGGTAGGGCGGTTAAGAACGAGAGTATAATGTCAGCCCCTTATACATGGCTGACCAGACCTACATCCGCACCTTGATCGATACCCTAGACAGTGAGGTTGGAGTCATTCTTGGAATCTATTCAACGTGTTTTACAATTCACTTCGATGGAAAATTCAAACCTGCCAGAGATTACAATGTATGATTTCCTAACGTGGTTTGCTTGTGGCATGCCCACCAGTGGTACATGCCCACCAGTGTACATGCTTCAGATGGTAATGAAAGTATAAACTCAGCACCCTTATACATAGCTGACCAGGCCTATCTCTGCACCTTCCCGAAATCCTGGACTGTGAGGACACCTTGGGATTGGAGTCATTCTTGAAATCTACTCAAGGTGTTTTACAAATTCAAACTTACAATGGAAAATTCAAAACTGCCAGAGTTTACAATATATTGACAAGGACACCTCTGCACCTTACCCGATATCCTGGACTGTGAGGACACCTTGGGATTGGAGTCATTCTTGAAATCTACTGAACATGTTTTAAAAATTCAAACTAACAGTGGAAAATTCAAAACTGCCAGAGTTTACAATATATTAACAAGGACACCTCTGCACCTTGCCCGATATCCTGGACTGTGAGGACACCTTGGGATTGGAGTAATTCTTGAAATCTACTCAAGGTGTTTTACAAATTCCAATGGAAAATTCAAAACTGCCAGATTTTACAATATATTGACAAGGACACCTCTGCACCTTGCCTGATATCCTGGACTGTGAGGACACCTTGGGATTGGAGTCATTCTTGAAATCTACTCAACGTGTTTTAAAAATTCAAACTTACGATGGAAAATTCAAAACTGCCAGAGTTTACAATATATTGACAAGGATAAGAAACATTGCTTTGGATAAAGTATATTTGAATCAAAACTGTAAAACAGTAGTTTTAGGTTGGAATGATATGCCTGATACAGCGAAGGTTGTAAACTTCGAAGGTTTAAACAAGACCGATATTAACAACAATAATCTACTTATTATTAATTTGGCCATTCTCCTGCGATGCATCCTGTTTCCCAATCTTCTGTTTCAAGACGTTGTGAGTTCTGACATGATTTTCTAAGTTAACTAACTCATAACTATGAGGAGTGCACCCTGTTTTTACTAACTGTCACATATCTATTTCGTGAGCAGGTACTGCGCAAAGTAGGTACTGTTTATTGCCTATGCATTATTTTTTTCTTCTTTTTTTTTAACTTGGTTGATTGGCCAAACTGGAAGGAGACCGGAAACGTCATTCGAGGAATGATGGCGGAAGACATCACGTAGTTTTTGGGGCGAGAGGAGATTTTTGAGAGGAGATTGTTATGTGAGATACTAGTGCTATGTAGCCTAGAAAGAGTATTTTTATTTAATTTATATTTTTTTTCGAATTGGAGTCGATTTTATATTTTGATTTTTATTGTTTCTCTTTTTTATATTAGCTATTAAAACTCTTTTGTTTTACTATTCACAATTTATAATTTATAATTTACATCTGAAAAATGTCCTCCACAACACAGGTGAACTCCTAGTGTAGAGGACAATATATTATACACTTGTAATGTAAATGTACTAAGAATAAATAAAATAAATTAAAAAAAAAAAAAAAAAAAAAAAATTTTAAAATCGGCTCATCATGTTTTACAGTCAGCTCCCTTATGGCATATTATATGGCTGGCTAGGCCTACCTCCGAAACTTTCCGATATCCTGGACTGTGAGGACACCTTGGGATTGGAGACATTCTTGAAATCTACTCAAAGTGTTTTACAAATTCAAACTTACAATGGAAAATTCAAAACTGCCAGAGTTTACAATATATTGACAAGGACACATCTGCACCTTGCCCAATATCCTGGACTGTGAGGACACCTTGGGTTGGAGCCAATCCTGGAATGGCTGGCCAGGCCTACCTCCGCACCTTGCCCGATATCCTGGACTGTGAGGACACCTTGGGATTGGAGTCATTCTTGAAATCGACTTAACATATTTTACAAATTCAAACTTGCGATGAAAAATTCAAAACTGCCAAAGTTTACAATATATTGACAAGGATAAGAAACATTGCTTTGGATAAAGTATATTTGAATCAAAACTGTAAAACAGTAGTTTTAGGTTGGAATGATATGCCTGATACAGCGAAGGTTGTAAACTTGGAAGGTTTACACAATACCGATATTAACAATAATATGCTTATTATTAATTTGGCCATTCTCCTGCAATGAATCCTGTTTCCCAATCTTCTGTTTCAAGATGTTGTGAGTTTTGACTTGTTTTTCCAAGTTAACTAACTCATAACTATGAGGAGCGCACCTTGTTTTTACAAACTGCTCAACTTTTACCACACTGAGTGGAATAGATTTTTCATATATTCGAAATTTTTGACACTAATATGCCAAATGCACTTTGACTACACGTCTATTGCATTTCACCACCATCGACCACCGTAACATGGGCATGTGCCTAGCATGGTGGTCGAAAAATCCACAAATTATGTAACCATCAAAGCGTTGAATAAAGAAAAATTAAAAATAAAAATTTGATTGCAAAATTTTTATTTTTCAAAAATTATACCTATATTTATTTTGAATTATAAAATTTCAAAACGTATTTCATCACCTTTTCAATAAATGAACTCGTCACAAACATCTCATGTCAAACAAAAACGAAGGAGATCCATGACCCCAATGGCCTCTCCAAGGAAGATCTCATCGCCCAATTGAAAATTAGAAAATTAATCCACCAATAAACCTCCGCAGCTTGCCCGATAACCTGGAGGACACCTTGGGGTTGGAGTCATTCCTGGAATCGGCTCAACATGTTTTAAAGTCAGCCCCCTTATACATGGCTGGCTAGGCCTACCTCCGCACCTTACCCGATATCCTGGACGTGAGGACACTTTGGGATTGGAGACATTCTTGAAATCTACTCAACGTGTTTTACAAAATCAAACTTGCGATGGAAAATTCAAAACTGTCAGAGTTTACAATATATTAACAAGGATAAGAAACATTGCTTTGGATAAAGTATATTTGAATGAAAACTGTAAAACAGATTTAGGTTGGAATGATATGCCTGATACAGCGAAGGTTGTAAACTTCGAAGGTTTAAACAAGACCGATATTAACAACAATAATATACTTATTATTAATTTGGCCATTCTCCTGCGATGCATCCTGTTTCCCAATCTTCTGTTTCAAGACGTTGTGAGTTTTGACTTGTTTTTCCAAGTTAACTAACTCATAACTATGAGGAGGGCACCTTGTTTTTACTAACTGTTCAACTTTTACCACACTGAGTGGAATAGATTTTTCGTATATTCGAAATTTTGACACTAATATGCCAAATGCATTTTGACTACTCGTCTAGCTCTCGATTCTCGGTAGAACTTTTTGTTTTTCCCCAAATTCCCTCATATTAAATGATTTTAATCAATTTTTTATTAATTATTTTTTTCATAAAATAACAAAAAAATGAGTTCAAAATAAAGTTTATACTACATTTGCCTATTAAAATATATACTTGTGTAGCGAGGCAGCGAACAGCCATAAAATATCATTTTTGCACTGTGGTATCACCGGTCACCACTCTCCAGCTAGGTGCGTTACAACGCAATTTTCATTTGCAAATTCATTCCGGTTCTAGTGTTCGCCCTCCCTACCTGCTTTACTCTAAGCAAGAATAATATTAAACTTGTACAAATTATTGTAACATAAAGTTTCCATTGTAAATATACTTTGACTCGCGTTAATATCAAGAGTTATTATTTAAACACCTCTCCGCACATATTGAAACACGCATCCAGTTTACAGACGTGGGCTGTCAGACCTGAGTAAAACATTTAAACAATACACTATATTGCCCAAACTTGTTTATATATTTTTTTGTTATCAGTAATTTTAGTTAGAAAAAATCAGTAATTTTAGTAAGGTGAACCATTTTTAAAACTTTTTTTATTGCATTTCACCAACATCGTCCACCATAACACGGGCATGTGCCTAGCATTGTGGTCGAAAAATCCACAAATTATGTAACCATCAAAGCGTTGAATAAAGAAAAATTAAAAATAAAAATTTGATTGCAAAATTTTTGTATTTCAAAAGTTATACCTATATTTATTTCGAATTATAAAATTTCAAAGCTTATAATAAATGAATTCATCGTCACAAACATCTCATGTCAAACAAAAACGAAGGAGATCCATGACCCCAATGGCCTCTCCAAGGAAGATCTTATCGCCCAATTGAAAATTAGAAACTTAACCCATCAGTAAACCTCCGCAGCTTGCCCGATAATCTGGAGGACACCTTTGGGTTGGAGTCATTCCTGGAATCGGCTCATCATGTTTTACAGTCAGCTCCCTTATGGCATATTACATGGCTGGCTAGGCCTACCTCCGCAACTTTCCGATATCCTAGACTGTGAGGACACCTTGGGATTGGAGTCATTCTTGAAATCGACTCAACATATTTTACAAATTCAAGCTTGCGATGAAAAATTCAAAACTGCCAGAGTTTACAATATATTGACAAGGACACCTCTGCACCTTGCCCGATATCCTGGACTGTGAGGACACCTTGGGATTGGAGTCATTCTTGAAATCGACTCAACATATTTTACAAATTCAAACTTGCGATGAAAAATTCAAAACTGCCAGAGTTTACAATATATTGACAAGGACACCTCTGCACCTTGCCCGATATCCTGGACTGTGAGGACACCTTGGGATTGGAATCATTCTTGAAATCGACTCAACATATTTTACAAATTCAAACTTGCGATGAAAAATTCAAAACTGCCAGAGTTTACAATATATTGACAAGGATAAGAAACATTGCTTTGGATTAAGTATATTTGAATCAAAACTGTAAAACAGTAGTTTTAGGTTGGAATGATATGCCTGATACAGCGAAGGTTGTAAACTTCGAAGGTTTAAACAAGACCGATATTAACAACAATAATATACTTATTATTAATTTGGCCATTCTCCTGCGATGCATCCTGTTTCCCAATCTTCTGTTTCAAGACGTTGTGAGTTTTGACTTGTTTTTCCAAGTTAACTAACTCATAACTATGAGGAGGGCACCTTGTTTTTACTAACTGTTCAACTTTTATCACACTGAGTGGAATAGATTTTTCGTATATTCGAAATTTTTAATATTACCCACACTCAGGCAGTGCCTTAGTGGGTTTTCATTTCTTGTTCTTACTATTTGTTATTATATATTATGTTATTATATACTATTTGCTCTTATACATTATACGTACAAAGAAATGGGAATAAAGTTTAAAAAAAAAAAAAAAAACAATACACTAGCCCAAACTTTGTTGTTTTAGTTAGAAAAAATCAGTAATTTTAGTAAGGTGAACCATTTTTAAAACTTTTTTTATTGCATTTCACCAACATCATCCACTGTAACACGGGCATGTGCCAAGCATGGTGGACGAAAAATCCACCAATTATGTAACCATCAAAGGGTTGAATAAAAAAAAAAATAAAAAAATTGATTACAAAATTTTTATATTTCAAAAATTATAGGTAGGTATATTTATTTTGCATTATAAAATTTCAAAGCGTATTTCATCACCTTTTCATAATAAATGAATTCATCGTCACAAACATCTCATGTCAAACAAAAACGAAGGAGATCCATGACCCCAATGGCCTCTCCAAGGAAGATTTGATCGCCTAATTGAAAATTAGAAACTTAACCCATCAGAAAAATACAAAAACAGTACCACACGGAAACGAAAATTAATATTAAGGAGACAAAATCCATCAATTTGAGTACGCTACTGATTAAACACAATGGCAAAATATGCATTACAGATTTCGGATAAGTTTTCAGATTTTCACGGCCAAAAGCATTTTCGTTATTTGTTTTTGGGGTGTTATGCCGTGTTGCGCTACCTCCTTCTTTAGCCAACGTTTCGGAGATCGTTGCAGTGTCCATCATCAGGGCAGATCCGGCAGATCCGGTAGATGTGATGATGGACACTGCAACGATGTCCAAAACGTTGGCTAAAGAAGGAGGTAGCGCAACACGGCATAACACCCCAAAAACAAATAACGAAAATTACAGATTTCATTCAAAGATCAGGAGAAATCAGTTCTGTTCCTCGCTGTTCTGTTCTCAAATCAAATCTTTTGGAATTTTGCAATTATGTGTGCGTTCATATATGTTGTTGTTCAATGAAAGATTTCCAAAATGACAAAATTAACCACTCCATCTTACTAAAATCAACTGGTTTAATTTTATTTTTATTTTCCATAGTATGCAAGTAGATACTTCTGTGGTCATATTATTTGCTATATTTATATATTATGCGAGTACTTACACCACGATTATAGTATTCCATGGTTACCATAGAAACGCATAATAATAATAAGGTGAAAATGCGTTTAACAAGGTTAGCTCCATAATTACACATACCCGTTAGACAAACCCTGCTTGCCGTACAAACCATTCAAAAACCTGGGATGTAAATCTAAAATGTCCTTCAAAAGTTAGCAGTACATAAATATAATCCATATGATGATAACACACAACTTGAACCTTAACCCGCTACCAGTAGTACCGGGAATAATTCGAATTAGGTACTTTTGTTGTATAAATATTATTTTAATTATTTATTTATTATTTCTTTACACTGCAGGTAAAATGTTTACAATACAATTTGTAACCTCACCAGGACAAGCCTGTGTTGAGGTTAACAATTCTACAAATTAACAAAATAACACAAAATTATACAGATATTGAAAGAACGATATTGTTGGCTATGCATTGTTTATAGCCCACTGGTCATGTGAATGTTTTTGTTTTATATTTTGCATCTTCAAATAAAAAAATCAGTCGTAATAATATTACAATATCAACTTAGTTGTAAGTCCAATTTCAAAAATTATAATAATGGTTTGTGATTCTTGCAAAGTTTGAATTCTAAAATTTTCCAACATTAATACGAAGCGGGAAGTGTTTTTAGAATTTCTTAGGGTTCATGGTGTTTTACGCAGAGACAAAGTGTGTGATAATTGTGGATATTTGTGTTTGTTAACTTCCAACTTCAGATAAATATGTAAGAAAACAACAATGGCAATGGTTCACCAAAAAAATTGAAAACGAGGTGCAATTTTTCAGTATCAGCCCGATACAACACTTTTTTTTTCTAATTCCAAATTATACTTAGAAGTAATATGTAAATTTGTTTCGTTTTGGGCTTATTTTGGAATGAAAGAACTTCAAATGAGCTCAAAGAGTTTGGATCGCGCCGCGAAGCAAGATAGACGTGTGTTGTGATTACTTCCTGCGTTGCCGTCTACACTCAAATAAGAATTTATTGTTACCTTTACGTTTTCGTTTATGTTTACCAATCCATTGTATTATTTCATTTACGGTTGAGTGCATACAGTCAATCTAATAGACTCTATTCATTTTAATTTATTAATTTTTTATCTCGTAATTAATTTTTTGTTTTCGTTAATTAATTTTTAATATGGATGAGGGTGAGAATCGGCCACCAGACCCCGAGTCCATATTTAATATTTCAGATGGCTATGATACAAAATTAAACCTATTTCTCAATCCAAGCAAGCCCCAATCTCTCATAATGATACCATTCCTCCAGAAGCTAAAACTATTGAATTGATGTATTCAAGTTTCTCTTCAGCTCCATTTATTATTAATATGCAAAAGACTGAACAGGAAAAAAAAATTCATCCTCTGGATTTCGGAAAGTTCATTTTTAGCTCTAAAAATAATAACCTTGGAATAATAAATGGTTCAATCAAGCCGGAAGGCAGATATAAATTGTCCTTAGAATTTAAATCCGCCACCTTTGCTAATGACTTTGTTAAAAAAATAGGTTCTTTGTCAAATAATAAATTCAAAGCATTTATACCTACTTTCAACTTAACCAGAATGGGCAGAGTGAAAGGTATACCTACCGACTTCTCTGAATCTGAAATAGTGGATGCTCTCAATGACTCCCAAGTTACTCCATAAAGTTTTATAAGCTCGTCGTTTAAATTTCAAGGATTCTTCTTCTGGAACGACTATTTGGAAACCCTCTCAATCCGTAGTTATAACTTTTGAAGGCCAAATCTTACCATCCCGGGTGTTCATTTATTATAACTCTCTTCCCGTCGAAATATATAGATTCCCCACAATCCAGTGTTTCAATTGTTGCAGATTTGGTCATTCTAAACCCATTTGTCGTTCCCCTCCACGTTGCTTCCATTGCGGAGAGGATCATCAATTTGAACAGTGTCAAAACTCAACTAAAAGCCCAATTTGCATTAATTGTAAGGGTAGCCATACTGCTGTTAGTGTGGCCTCTCCAGAGTTGTTTAGACAGAGGAACATCAAGCAATCAATGGCTTCAGAAAATATTTCATACTTCCAGGCGTCGAAATTATTCTCTAATCCATCTCTCTTTCATTTTTCTTCCCCTTAATCTCCTCAGTCATCTTCCCACAGAGTAACCATTTTCAAGCCGTTAAAATCTAAACCTAAATGTATTCCTTCCTTTGATAAAAAACAACATAATGATCTTTTGCTTACTTGACCCGAATGGGTATAATAAATCTCAGGCTCCCAATCATTATGTTGTTTTTCATCTAACGATAATTTCCCTAAAGTCACGACGGAAAATTCCTCTTTCATCCAAATGTTAATTACTCTCTTAATTTCGATTCTTTCAAACAACAATACTGTACCGTCCAACGCTGCTGAGTATATTAAATCTTTACTCTTCTGTCTCCCCAATGTATTTGAAACTGAGCAAAATTCTTCAATAGAGTAGAAGTCTTTTCTCTAACAAAATTGAACTTGTAAAATTACTTGATGAACATAACATTTCAGTTGCTGCCATTTCTGAAACATGGTTAAAAACCTCGCATCATTTTAAGATCCCTGGTTATCATTGTCTTAAGCGCGCCTTCCACTGCGAGCGGAGCGGACTCATTACGGAATCCGCTCGACTAGCAAACGTTAACTGCATACAAGTGCTTCCATCAATAACGAGGCCAGCGAAGCGGACTAAACGAGTTAAATAGTTTCGAACGAGTCCGCTCCGCTAATGTGAGCGGAGCGGACACCGTACGATCTCCGCTCGACTCGCACACGTTAACTGCATACAAGTGCTTCCATCAGGAACGAGGAGAGCGAAGCGGACCGAACTTGTTAAAATAGGTCCGAAAGAGACCGCTCGCGCACACCATCGCCGACTAGTTTCTAGCGGACTCCGCTCAAGAACTGTAGCCAATTCAATTGCCTCGCTGCGTTTTTGTCGAAATGGAGGTGTTTATTGAAGCCGTTTGCCAATTTCGTTTATAGGATACGACTAGCAAAGATTGTCAACATAAAGGTTTCGGCTTAGAAAACCATTATTGAGATGATATGGGCGGAAATAAGAAAGTAAATTATTTTTTTAAAGTTTTTACATTTTTGAGACGAGATTCTTTTTATAAATGCACATTTTTCATACGTAACATTTTTTTTCATTGCATACATGCTGTCAGAATCATATTCACTAGAATCAGTACTTGACATCACAAAAATCACTCCGTTCACTTCAAAACAAAGCGAGACTGACTCGTTTTCAATGGAAGGGCAAAACTATTTCTCATTTTTCATTGACCTCGCTCCGCTCGCCCCGCTCATTTCTCTCGCACAGGCAGTGGAAGGCAAACACCTATCTTCTAAGTGACTCTTTTTTGATGGAAGGTCAAAACTATTTCGCTCAGCTCCCACTCCGCTCCGCTCTACTCTTTTCCGCTCGCAATGGAAGGCGCCCTTTTTACATGATAGACCTGATGGTAAGGGTGGCTCTGCTCTTATCATTCATAACTCTATTCCTTTTAAAGAAATTGTAATATATTAACTATGGTTAAATAAGAAGTAAGAACTGTTTCATAGCTTTAAATGATTATTATTTAAATAATTAACTTGTAAAATTACTTGATGAACATAACATTTCAGTTGCTGCCATTTCTGAAACATGGTTAAAAACCTCGCATCATTTTAAGATCCCTGGTTATCATTGTCTTGTACATGATAGACCTGATGGTAAGGGTGGCTCTGCTCTTATCATTCATAACTCTATTCCTTTTAAAGAAATTGTAATATATTAACTATGGTTAAATAAGAAGTAAGAACTGTTTCATAGCTTTAAATGATTATTATTTAAATAATTAACTTGTAAAATTACTTGATGAACATAACATTTCAGTTGCTGCCATTTCTGAAACATGGTTAAAAACCTCGCATCATTTTAAGATCCCTGGTTATCATTGTCTTGTACATGATAGACCTGATGGTAAGGGTGGCTCTGCTCTTATCATTCATAACTCTATTCCTTTTAAAGAAATTGTAATATATTAACTATGGTTAAATAAGAAGTAAGAACTGTTTCATAGCTTTAAATGATTATTATTTAAATAATTAACTTGTAAAATTACTTGATGAACATAACATTTCAGTTGCTGCCATTTCTGAAACATGGTTAAAAACCTCGCATCATTTTAAGATCCCTGGTTATCATTGTCTTGTACATGATAGACCTGATGGTAAGGGTGGCTCTGCTCTTATCATTCATAACTCTATTCCTTTTAAAGAAATTGTAATATATTAACTATGGTTAAATAAGAAGTAAGAACTGTTTCATAGCTTTAAATGATTATTATTTAAATAATTAACTTGTAAAATTACTTGATGAACATAACATTTCAGTTGCTGCCATTTCTGAAACATGGTTAAAAACCTCGCATCATTTTAAGATCCCTGGTTATCATTGTCTTGTACATGATAGACCTGATGGTAAGGGTGGCTCTGCTCTTATCATTCATAACTCTATTCCTTTTAAAGAAATTGTAATATATTAACTATGGTTAAATAAGAAGTAAGAACTGTTTCATAGCTTTAAATGATTATTATTTAAATAATTAACTTGTAAAATTACTTGATGAACATAACATTTCAGTTGCTGCCATTTCTGAAACATGGTTAAAAACCTCGCATCATTTTAAGATCCCTGGTTATCATTGTCTTGTACATGATAGACCTGATGGTAAGGGTGGCTCTGCTCTTATCATTCATAACTCTATTCCTTTTAAAGAAATTGTAATATATTAACTATGGTTAAATAAGAAGTAAGAACTGTTTCATAGCTTTAAATGATTATTATTTAAATAATTAACTTGTAAAATTACTTGATGAACATAACATTTCAGTTGCTGCCATTTCTGAAACATGGTTAAAAACCTCGCATCATTTTAAGATCCCTGGTTATCATTGTCTTGTACATGATAGACCTGATGGTAAGGGTGGCTCTGCTCTTATCATTCATAACTCTATTCCTTTTAAAGAAATTGTAATATATTAACTATGGTTAAATAAGAAGTAAGAACTGTTTCATAGCTTTAAATGATTATTATTTAAATAATTAACTTGTAAAATTACTTGATGAACATAACATTTCAGTTGCTGCCATTTCTGAAACATGGTTAAAAACCTCGCATCATTTTAAGATCCCTGGTTATCATTGTCTTGTACATGATAGACCTGATGGTAAGGGTGGCTCTGCTCTTATCATTCATAACTCTATTCCTTTTAAAGAAATTGTAATATATTAACTATGGTTAAATAAGAAGTAAGAACTGTTTCATAGCTTTAAATGATTATTATTTAAATAATTAACTTGTAAAATTACTTGATGAACATAACATTTCAGTTGCTGCCATTTCTGAAACATGGTTAAAAACCTCGCATCATTTTAAGATCCCTGGTTATCATTGTCTTGTACATGATAGACCTGATGGTAAGGGTGGCTCTGCTCTTATCATTCATAACTCTATTCCTTTTAAAGAAATTGTAATATATTAACTATGGTTAAATAAGAAGTAAGAACTGTTTCATAGCTTTAAATGATTATTATTTAAATAATTAACGACAGTTGTCAGGGTGTAACAGTTTGGATTTATACTGGCCAAATATTCACTCGATGAAGTAAGCACCCATTAATAATCACCCAATAACTAGGTTGCTACGTATCAATTCAGATTGAAATTTGAATTCCTAATTGAAATTTTTCTACGAGCAATTCGAATACAGATTTTCGTTTGTTGACCAAAACATACTAGGAACAAGATAATTTTTCTTGAGCAGTTCCAAGCTAGCGGCCAGAGGATCCGGGAGTCTGTCTCAACGTGGGGAAGGCACATACTTCGGTGAAATCGTAATTACTGTGAGCTTATAACTTCTGTTAGTTTGAGTTTATTGATTTACCATCTAATATTTTGTTCTACTTGAACTGGCCCCCTTTAGTAATTTTAACACCTTGAGATCATTTTTAAATCATAACAAGCTATCAATTCATTTATTAGATTTTAACTATTTAGTTTCTTCTTCTAAGGACTAAACACGACCCTGAAGTATTAAATATTATTTTGTTAGAGTCTCATGTTCTGTTTTTATTATTTAATAATATAATTTGATTGTTGCCTCAACTCTTTCATTTTTAACTATAAATATTCTGTTGTACTTATTCTTTTATGCAGTATTACACCTTTATTATTAAACTATTACATTAATGCCCAAGTGTGGTGTACATTTTATAGTATTACACACTTATTTATTATTTTAAACCATTACATTGGCGTCCACCGTGGTTAATTTAATTATATTTATTAAGCTTTACATTGATTTGTACAGCATTACATTGGCTGGCCCATCGTGGTAGAACCTGGTTAGCTTTGATAGCATTGTAGGTTAGGTAATTTTACAACGTGTTTTTAATAGAATAGTTTCAATATTGATAGAAAGTATTCGTTTACGGGTAAGGTGATTGTACGTGCCTTCTACGTTGAGCAGACTTCCTAATTCTCTGGTAAGATATTTTACAATTAATATTATTTGGAACTCCGAATATTTCGCGTTCGTCAAAATATTCGTTACATATTTTTGCTGGTGGCATATTTCGTACGGTTTTTCGGTTCTTTTTCTTTTTGTGCTGATTTACGTTTCAAAATTGTGATTAATTTATTTAATTCCACTTAAATCATTGACATTAGCTTCAAATCGGATTTGTTTTCTGTTTGAAAAAGCATTAATAATTTATGCTTTTGTTTTCTTTAAAAATCGGAATTAATTTTTATTTTGGATTTTAATTTTGATACGGAGCTACGTGTCGACTCGCTGATGTTTTCTCAAGTAGGGATTTTTTAAATATCAGACATTTTTTAGAGTGAAAAATTTATTTCGGAAGTGATTGAAAATAGAATCTGGGTTTCTAATGTTTATTTTGCATAACATTTACATGAAAACCTAAACACTGTTTGGCATCGTTTCCTCGAGTTGGATTTTAGATGTAAAATATTTATTCGTTTGGATTACGTGAAAATATGTTCTTCATTTTGAATTAATATTATCTTCAATCGTGGTCATTTTTATTTTCAAGTTAACAATCGGAATATTATTTGACATTTCTTTTAATTAAGGATCTACAATGTGAAATATTTTCTGTTTGTTGAGTTTTGAAATAAGACGTCATTAGCGATTTGTTGTTTAAAGTGTTGAGAATTTTCTCATATTTTTTTAATTAAAAGAGGATTGTGTTTTGGTAATTTCTCAAATGGGTATTTTATTTAACAACGTAATTATTGGTTAATAATTGAATATCATGTTTAAATAAAAACACATGGTTTGGTTTTACTGTTTCATGAAAAGAAATAACTTATTTAGATGTGATATAACAGCTAATTAAAATCTATTATGCCTTAGCCCAATCTCAACTATAATATGGTCTTATCGGATGGGGAAGCTCATGCGATTCCACTATAAAACCAGTCCTCATAGCACATAGGGCAATTCTGAAAATTATGAAAGAATACCCATCAGAACCCCTACAGACTATGTTTTTATTTAGATGTGATATAACAGCTAATTAAAATCTATTATGCCTTAGCCCAATCTCAACTATAATATGGTCTTATCGGATGGGGAAGCTCATGCGATTCCACTATAAAACCAGTCCTCATAGCACATAGGGCAATTCTGAAAATTATGAAAGAATACCCATCAGAACCCCTACAGACTATGTTTTTATTTAGATGTGATATAACAGCTAATTAAAATCTATTATGCCTTAGCCCAATCTCAACTATAATATGGTCTTATCGGATGGGGAAGCTCATGCGATTCCACTATAAAACCAGTCCTCATAGCACATAGGGCAATTCTGAAAATTATGAAAGAATACCCATCAGAACCCCTACAGACTATGTTTTTATTTAGATGTGATATAACAGCTAATTAAAATCTATTATGCCTTAGCCCAATCTCAACTATAATATGGTCTTATCGGATGGGGAAGCTCATGCGATTCCACTATAAAACCAGTCCTCATAGCACAAAGGGCAATTCTGAAAATTATGAAAGAATACCCATCAGAACCCCTACAGACTATGTTTTTAAAGCGCTGAATTTAATGTCACTGAAACAATTATATGCAAAAGATACTTAATGTACGCATTCAATAATCAGGATAACTTTACACAGACAAACACGGGCCGATTCACAAGATCTACATTACAACATACATTCTACCAACCTACAACTAAAACGACTTTTGGACAAAGAAATATGGAATACTTCTTTGTAAAATTATTTAATTTACTCCCTCTTGCAATGAAAACTTGCAAAGAAGCATAAAAATATGGATTATGGACATGGGAAGGAAGAAAACAGATTCAATTTTGCAACCCAACAAAAAATAATGCTTGTTTTGTACTTTCTTTTAGATCTAACTTAATAATTTTCCTTGGCAATATTCTAACATAGATTAGGTATTTACTTATAATTCAAATAATAAAACTTGTACAATGTGTCCTTAGAACGGGGTACCCCAGTAAGGACACATTTTCTCTAAAAAACTGTAAAATAAATAAATAAAATAATTATTAACATTCTACAGGACGTGTTGCTTGTGTATTTTTTTTAATAGTGTTTGGAAATCGGGTTCTTATATTTTCTTCTTCTAGGAAATCAATTAATGTTGGGTTCTAATTGGAATTCATTTTATTTTCGGTTATTTGGAAATGCATTTTTTTTTTTTTTGCATTATTGTCGTTTTGTAAATGGTAAATAATTTATTAATTTTTATTTGGCATTATTCTTGTTTTGGTTCGGAGTTTTATCTATATAAGCTAGGTTTCGCCTTATGTCAGAGGAACAACGGATCACTCGTAATGGTAAATAATCAGGATGATTCAGCGGGCAAGCCGAAAAAAGTTTTTCCTCTGCCAGCCAAGGTGGTGCCTATTTACAAACGGTACGTTGTATATGGTCATCTTGCGTACGAAGTTTTATTGAACGGGTATTTTTATGTTTTTTTTAGTGTTTTGAAAAGTTTGGATTTCTTTTGATCACCGCAAAGGAAATCTGATAATTTTCTTACGCAAATTCAATGCGCAAACATTGAATGCATGATGTGTTTTCACATTGAATGTGTGTTTTGTTTTTTTTTTCCTTGTTTCGTTCTATCTGTTATGTAATTGTTTCACGTCATAATTTTAAATTTGGGTTTTTCAATTTTGGTAATTTTGCTTTCGTTAAAATGGAAATATTTTTCTTATCTCCTCTGAGTCGTTTAGCTTTTTTGTTTCAGGTTCCACGCACAGTAGCGTCCCCTGGTTCTCGAACACAATTCTTTATTGAATTGATCACGGAGATTGTTTGAGGTTTATCCTTTACCTTCTCAAATTGCGGGAAGACAGAGGAATCCTTGGCGTAGATGTATTTCCTATGATGAGGATAGGTCTGTTGTCCCACAGCAAGTAAGATAAATAATAGACATTTGAATAACGTTTTACGTTAATTTTGGGTAAATTTAGTTTCTATATGTACAAGAAAACTATCAAAATTGTCTATTATGCATTAATTCAGTCTTTATTACAGTACGGCATTATTGGGTGGGGAGGGGCCTTCAAGGCTTCCTTACAGCCCATAATTATAATTCAAAGAATAATTATAAAAACCATTCTTAGGAAACCATACGACTTCCCTACTATACAGATATTTCGGGAATTTAATGTACCATCTATTATAGAATTGTATAAGAGAAACGATTCGTTCGTTGACTGCCGCCTGCGACAGTCGCTTTTCGAGACGAGTGCTTTTTCGCCCCCAAGTCGCTTTTGTCTGGCTTGTGTTTACACGGCCAGACACCTGCTATTTTGTTAGCCGGCCGGCCACCGACCGGCCCTTGCATAGGCCGCCGCGCCGCCAACTGCCTTTTTCAAGGCAACGAAGAAGGACCTGGCCCCACCGAGACGTCACAATCCAATAATCTCCATCCAGAAGAGGAAATACATAATACCTGCCGTGCGGATGTTGTCCGCGCGGATGGAACTAGCTGACCCGGAGGATTCGCCAATCGAGATCCCCCTGGGCGCCCGCCAGTATAGACGGCAAACCAAGACGGGGACCATCCTCATCACAATCCCTGCCTACCAGCCCGCTGAACCGAGGACCAAGCCGGTATCCATCCCCCTGCCGCCCCCCGAGATGCCCGAGGCCGCCCCCGCCCCCGGAACCAGCCGCCCCCCAATAGATCCAGCTTCAGCCTACGTCGCGCCCCCCAGACCCCAGCCACCCGCCCAGGATATGGAAACGACCCGCCAGGAGGAAGGTTGGACGAGGCCGTCCAACACTGTCAAGCGGCCCCAATCACCACAGGAACCCCGGGCGGTTGTTGTCGGCAACCGCTTCGAAAACCTTAATGAAGTATCTGAAGGCGGCGATGGCGGTGGGGCGTCGCAGGCGAAGCGCCCACATACTAATTCTAATTTCTCTTTTACAGGTACCAGTGGCCAGTCACCTCAGCGGTGCAGGGACACATCGGGAACCTAAATTTCAAGATACAATACCGATCAGGCGGAAAAGTTAATATCCTCCTACAGAACATGGCGGACCACCGTGCCCTCACGAACGGGCTGCGTGCGGAGGCTAGAGGCTTCCATACCTACACAGCGGAGGCGGAAAAGATGAAAAAGGCGGTCATCAAGGGCCTGCCAAATATCGAGACGGAGGAGATTGCGGCGGATCTCACCGAACAAGGTTTCCCCCCGGTGAAGGTCGTCAGGATGACGACAAACGCAGCCGAATACCCGATGTACCTGGCCACCTTCAATAAGGAAGTGAACATGGGCCAGCTGAGGGCGGCAGTCAAATACCTCTGCCACTGCAGGATCCGCCTGCAGAAGCACCGCAGCAATCATCTGCAACACGAGACGCAGTGCTACCGCTGCCAAAACTTCGGGCATGGGTCCCGAAACTGCGCCCACACCGCGAGGTGTGTGAAGTGCTTGGTGGATCATGCCTCGGCCGAGTGCCCCAAGACCACCAGGGACGAGCCCGCCGCGTGCTGCAACTGCGGAGGCCCCCATCCCGCTAACTACAGGGGCTGCCCGAAGAGGATAGCCTACGTCGCCTCGCTCCAGCAGCACCAGCGACAAAGCCGGCGCCAGGCTTCAGGAACCAGCAGGCCACATGCCCAGCAGACGTCGAGGACCGACGGACGCAGCTGGGCCAACGTAGTCGGCGGATCGCCGGCCTCCCAACAGCGAGAGGAGCAGCGCGAGGAGCAGCCCCGCTCGCAGTCCCGCACGCAACAGCCCGCAGGAGAGGCATACACCGGCGTAGGAGACGCAAATTTGATGATGGCCCTGCTCCAGGGACTGAGACGTGTGCAACCGCAACTGGCCGCAGCTGGCTCCAACGAGCTGGAGAGGGCATGGATCCTGATGGATCTCATCACGTCCACCATCAATGTCTGATTGGGGATGGTGAACGTGCTCCTGTGGAATGCCCACAGCATCCGATATAAAATAGACGAACTGCTCGCTCTGGCAAATAACACTAATACTGACATTATTCTCATTTCAGAAACACATTTAAATCACGACACACCGCTGAGAGTGCCCGGCTTTGAAGTTCACAGAGACGACCGATTGGAAGGAAGAGGCGGAGGCACCGCCATATTCGTTCGTCAATCAATCATTTCTACAAGAATCCCTACTCCGAAGCTGAAGAATACTGAAGCCACGATTATCGAAGTCATCATAGAGGATAGAGCGCACACCTTCATCGCCGCCTACTGCAATAAAGCCAACCATCTGGTGAGAGAAGACCTGGATAAACTACTTAATTTGCGCCCAATTGTTGTTTTAGGAGGAGACCTGAACGCAAAACACAACTATTGGAATAACTACAGAGGCAACGCGAATGGGAAAACGCTCTTCACGCATATGCAGACACATAACTACTCGATAATGGCACCGGACAAACCGACATTCCACTCAGTGCACGCAAAGTACTCCAGTACTCTGGACATCGTACTCGAGAAAAAAGCAGAAACGATCTCGCCACTGCGCACGCTGGATAAACTTTCATCGGACCACCTGCCCGTGAGCTTCAGTATTGGAGGGACAACTTCAAGGAGCCCTAGAAAACAGCGAAATTACAAAGGCGCCGATTGGGAAGGATTCAAGAAAGAGATAAACGAACGAATTCACCTCACGTCGGGGACTCTGCGCTCAAAGGAAGAAATCGACGAGGCCGCAAGCACTCTCACGGAAATCATACAACATGCACAAGACACATTTATACCTCTCAAAGAAGCACACACATACACGATCAAGCTTCCCGAGCACGTATTATCGCTCATCAAGGAGAAGAATCGCCTCCGACGCATCTATCATAGTACGCGCGACGGATACTTCAAAACGGCTTACAACACGCTACAGCGGGAAATCAAGCAAGAAATCACCGACCTCAGACGCGAACTTTGGACGAAGAAAGTTACGTCACTCACGCCAAAGGACAACAGCCTATGGAAAATGGCAAAAGCGCTGAAACACGAGGATCACACGATTCCCCCGCTAGAGAAGCTAGACGGATCAGGGCTGGCACTTTCGCTTGAAGAAAAGGCAAACACGCTCGCCGACGGATTCGAGAGAGCCTACGCAGCCACGGACAGCCTATCCGACCCGGAAACGGATCGACTTGTAGAAGAGTCTCTACGAAATCGCGAAATCGGAGGCGATCAAATACACAACATTCTACTCAAACATCTACCGCAGAAAGCCATCATTTACATTACAAAGCTGTTCAATGCCTGCCTCATCATCGGACATTTCCCTCAGATCTGGAAAACGGCGACCGTGCTGCCCTTTTCCAAGCCAAACAAGGACAAGAAGCAGCCGACAAACTATCGGCCGATCAGTCTACTTTCCACGCTGAGCAAGGTATTTGAACAGGTTATACTCAACAGGCTTCTACCACATCACGAAGACACTTTGCCAGACAAACAGTTCGGATTCAGGAAAAGGCATTCCACCACCCATCAGCTCTCCAGAGTAGCAGAATTCATCGCGAAGAGATTCAATGAAAATCGCTACACCGCCGCCGCACTGCTAGACTTGGAAAAGGCATTTGACACCGTCTGGATCAAAGGGCTTCTGCACAAACTTCACAGATTAAATACGCCCATATACCTAACGAGAGTGATACAAGAATACCTCAAGAACAGATCCTTCCAAGTCTTCATCAGGAACGCGCTGTCGACAATACGTGAGATTCCAAAAGGCGTGCCTCAAGGAAGTCTACTGGGACCTCACCTCTTCAACATCTTCACGCACGACATCCCCCATGACGAGAGATGCAATCTATCAATATATGCAGACGACGTCAAACTCTACGTTTCCTCATCACAAGCAGACATGGCAGCCATGTACCTACAGAGGGCGCTCGACGCTCTAGTAGAGTTCTACAAAAAATGGCGACTCAAACTAAATGAGGCGAAGACCGAAGTCATTATGTACTCGAGGAAAAATAAAGTTAGAACACCAGACGTCAACATCGAAATGGGAGGACACGTCCTAGAATGGAAAGATGAAGTCGTCTACCTGGGCCTGACAATGGACTCACGTCTCAACTGGAAATCTCACGTAGCCAAAACGCACGCGAAAGCCAGAAAGGCAGTTGGCGCAATGAAGCCAATCTTCAACAGAAGAAGTCCGCTACGTCCCAAAACCAAACTCCTGATCTACTACTCGCTCATTCGGCCGGTACTGACTTATGCTATACCCGTGTGGGGCAGCATCTCCTACTCTGACCATACTAAACTACAGACTTTACAAAATCTCTGCATTAAAATCACGTACAACACAAGACTCAGAACAAACTTGAAAAAACTACATGCAAGAGAAGAAATACTGACCTTATTTGAATACACACACAGACTGACCGACCGGTTTTACAAGTCACTTCAACACAGTAAAAATAAACTCATCAAAGAAATCGGTCAATACAATGCACCTAGCGATCTTCCTTTCAGGTACAAACACAGACTACCCAAACATATCCTGATGGACCTAAATCATATTTGGCACAACCCGGAATCAGATGCGGATGACTGAGCGAGCAGTAGGTATTCCCAATCACCAGACCCCTCCCCACAACTTATGTCTATATATCTATGTATATATTTATATAATAATATTTATTTTATCTATATATATGTAAGTTTATCCTAAAAATTCCCATAAAGTATATATCACATAAAAACAGACACATACACCTCACACCACAAAATGCAGGATCTCACGTGCTGAAATCACTGAAGGTCGCCCAGTTTCATGTTGACTGTCGGCCGACTCCTCCCGGATAAGGTTTTTCATGGTTTCCTTATTCCCAATGGCAAATGCGGAGGAGCTCCAAATAAAAAGGACATGACCGACTCCTTTCCACTCCCAACATAACACAAACACACAACCGTATGTATATATTTTTGCACTGGGCTTGCCTTCAGATTGCTTTGTGGAGCAGAGCGAAACATGCAATTTTAGTAGGGTTTTTACATAACAATTTTTCCCTACCGACAAAACACAAGACCTTTAAGACTATAATAGCCAGGTAATATTTTTAAATACCCACATGAGGTAAAAATTGCAAGGCGCATATGACGCCGTTCTATTTGTATAAGGAACATTAACTTTAAATTCAGTAAATTTAAATGATTCATCTCTTCAAGATACATAAGAATCTAGTAAATGAAAAAAAAAAAAAAAGTATAAGAGAAACGCCTTATGCCAAATTTATAAAGAATATTTTATTCAAAAAATTCACCCCTCAGATAACATAAGCAATAGATTTAAAACTAATGGCTTAATAGCCATCCCTATGCTCAGAACGACCACGGCTCAGCACCACTATTTGTATTTAGGTGTAAGATGGTACAATATATTATTATCCAATAACAAAATTAATATAACAGATACACTGAATTATGAATTATTCAAAAAACAAATTAAGTCCCTTAAATTGGATAATGACATATTGTACCCTTAATGTTTACCCTTTATGTAATTAATTAATTTACCCTTACTTAAAAAGCAATATTTAATATTAAAACAAAATTGTATTGATATTGTCCTTATATAACTATTTTTGTCTAAATTGTGTACCTACCTAAGATATTTATTTCATTAGTTTTTTTTGAAAATTGTTTACATAATGAACATTATTATTATTTTTTTGCATGTAAAATACTCCTCCCATAATAAACACGAGCTCCTAGAGCTCAACTTATGGAGTAGTAGAATAAAACATGAATTATTTTGTAATCTTGCATATATTATCATTGTAATATATAAACAAAAATCTTGAAATAAATAAATAAATAAAAAAAAATTAAAAATGTTTACGGGCTTTGTGTGAATTTTCCGTTTATTCCAGATCCTTATTGAGGATTTTATATGGGAGCGGTGAACAATTTTGTCTGTTCAACGATCGGTTTATTTTGAATTGTTCTAACTCTTGAATAATCAAGTTTTGAATTTAGCTTGGGGCTATTATTTCAATATACAGCATTTTGGGAATTTTATTTCGTATACTAGACACCGTAGGCGTGTTCACTATACCAATACATTATATGGTTAGGTCAGACAGGATCTGTAGTGTGTGGTTATTTATGGTGGTTAATTCCTTCATGCTATAGAGGAACTATGGTCTGACGATATTCGAAAAATGAATACTTATTTGAAAATGTTTAAAACATTAATTTGTTCATGGGAACGTATTTTCTAAGCAGAGAGATATGGAAGAATATGCGTATTTCCATCTCGGTTATAGAAGATTTATTGGGAAGCCACGCATGATTTTGTTTTCTGAGAATCTCAGGAATAATTAGAATTTTTGTTTGCAAAATACTTTGCACTCAGGATTAGTTTGTTTACTAGAGAAGCTTCTAACCTTTGGGATTTGAATTGAAAGCATTTAACTACCGTATGTGGTTACTAGTAAACATTAAAAAAAACTAACGATTATTTGAGAAATGGAATTCTTCTTAAAGAGTTTCTTGGGGTGAGTTTACAAACTATATTTGTCATTTTTTTTTTTGATAAATCTTATTCCTTTTGCAATTCTCCATGACGTCGGGAAATTGTTTGACGAATTTGTTGGTAATAATTGTATGTTCAAGTTTAATTATTCAAATTCAAACATTCAATTGTTGTGTTATTGGTTTTTGGGGTATTATGCCGTGTTGCGCTACCTCCTTCTTTAGCCAACGTTTCGGACAGCGTTGGCTAAAAAAGGAGGTAGCGCAACACGGCATAATACCCCAAAAACCAATAACAAAATAATTTTTGGCCGTGAAAATCTAAAATCGTATCATTCAATTGTTGTTTTTATATTCAAATATCGTATATATTTTGAATAATGTGCTCATCAGAATAGTGTGAGAATTTCATCAAACATTGAATTCATATTTAATGCTTGTATATATTGAGTATATTCTTTGTATATATATGTATATTGATTACTTATACGTATGTATAAATAGAACGTGTTGGAACGGGTAGTTTTGATTTTTAGCAGATTAGATGTATATTTTCTCGTATCGTGTTGAATACAATTTGTGTTTGAAGTTATATTTACTTTCCCTGCAAGTAAATCTACCTTCGACCAAATTCTATTTAATTCTATTTCTACACGATATTATTCTTTTTTAATTACTATCAATAGTGTTTAATACGTATGATGTGATATAATTATTTGTATTTTAATTACCATATAGAATTTGATTTTATATTTGGAACTAGTAATAGTTTTACTTTGGAGTAATGTTGGTAGTTGTGATTACTTTCATAATTTGAGTAATTCCATTAATATTTATATATTAATAGTTTTAATGTACAATTGGCTTAACTTTTCTAAAAATTACATGATAGCTACAGAAGCTTATAATATCTATTTTATGGGAATTTTAGGAAACTCCTAAATATAAAAGCAAGCCAATAGTTTAAAACACATGTTGTACATTTTTCTCTAAACGAGGAGAGCATTTAAGATAGCTCTACCTATTTTAAATGAATTTTAGGAAATTCTTTATAACCTCTTCGGGCCCCGGGTATCATGGGTGATACTCACTGTTTTAAGCTCACAAAATATTTCTAAGTCATTATTTCCAATGGAGATCCAAAGTATCTGATATTGAAGATTCTTACCTTACCGACTAGGAGCATTTGGACTGATTTGAAGTTAGTTTCAGTGAACTATTGTCTTTGAAACATTGTGATTTGTAGTTTTCAAAATGTCTCTGAGAGAAAATGCAGGTAAGGAGTTATTTTATTTTTTTAACCATTCAATTGTTATTAAAATTGTTGTTTATTCCATTCACTATCATTTAGTAAAAAAAATGTATAGCTATCGGCGTTTTTGTAAGATTTAGAGACATTTTAAACTGAAGTATCATAGGTGATACTGCGGGCCTCTATGACATCTTTTATTTTCATTTTAGGGTTGGTTGAAGATGAAATCGAAGCGGAGTTGCTACTTCCTATGGATCCAAATGATTCCGATTTGGAATGTGATTATGGTTGGGTGGGTGATGAGGATAGTGAGGAGAAACTGATGGATGGCACCCAATGGATGTTGAAATACAAAAGCTGCGAATCAAGAGAACCCATTGAATACTTTTCTAAGTACATTGATAAGAAATTTGTAAGGAGCACAGGAAAGAGTTTGGACACGACAGGTACTGATATAAAAGGCTATATTGAAATCAGTATGATCATCAGCCTTTTGGGTCTTCCTCGCATCCGCCAGAAGTGGGCACAAAAAACTAGAATCCCTATAGTTGCTGACAACATTTCACGCCATAGATTTTTTAATATACGCTCAAACTTAAAACTTGTCGATGATAATTGTGTGTCAGAATCTGAAAAACAACTTGACAGCTCTTGGAAGGTCAGGCCAATTGTACCACGGGTTCAAAAAGGTTGCCTACAAAATGATAGAACAGAAAATATTTCTATCGATGAACAAATGATACCCTTTCAAGGTAAATGCAAGAACAGGCAAGTCATTCGCGGAAAACCTAATCCAGTGGGAATCAAAAATTTTGTTATGACTACTTCGCAGGGTATACCTTTGAATTTTTACTTGTACGAAGGTAAAGGAACATCGGTGGAGTCCGCTTTATTCCCAATGCCTGAAAAAATTCATTTGGAGCCCGATTTGTATTAAAGTTAGCAGATACACTTCCTACTGGCTGCACTGTGTATACTGATAGGTATTTTGCATCTATTCCTCTTCTAGAAAATTTGCACAGCAGAGGAATTCTTGGAAGTGGTACGTTAATGCTGAAATGCTGAACCGGATACCCAAAAGGAATATCTATTAAATCAGACTCTCAAATGAAACGAGCTGGTCGGCTGAAAGGCTTTACATTTGCCAGTTATGATGAATGATCAGCAGAATCATCATTCCAAATTTCGTTTTACTGAGTGTAAAAAATTTACTTTTGTACTTTGTGAAAAGTGTCAGGTTTATTTGTGTTTTTCCATGGATCGCAACTGTTTCAACTGTTTCATTCAACCAACTGAACTGAACTATTATTTTTTTATTCAAAGTTATCATTATTTTTTTATTTCATATATTATTACACTTTATAATTTAGGCGGTAGGTTACAGTGCATGAAACCACAATTTTGGTAAAAAAAATTAAAATCATAAAAATAAACAAAACATTACTATTTTATTTCTATTACACTTAATTAATCTGCTTCTTGAATTATTAGGATAAAAAAGAAATATTAAAAAAAAAACACAATATTTGTTGAGCTAGAGTCCCCAAGTATCATATATGATACCATCACTTACTCCCAAACCGGCCATTTAAAAAAAAAAAAAAAAAATGTGGTCTAAATATAATGATAGAGAATACGAAAATAGTAGAAAAAAGTTTACAAGATTAAAAAAATGGTCTTGGGCCCGAAGAGGATACAGAAAAATAAAGGCTCAACTTGTGTTTTGAGACTTTATTATCATTTCATTAAACTCATTTTACTTTGTAAAATAAGTTTTTGGGATTAGCTTGATATTGCTGGATAATACTTTATTTTAACTTTGAAGGATTTTCAAGTTAATTTTATTTTTATTTTATTTTATTTGTTTGCATCTTGTTGGAAATAATGGGAAAGGCAACTTAGGTTGTTTACCTTATAATAATATTTTATATATTTTCAATTTAACTATCAAATTGAATTTGAAGTTATTGTTATGGTGAACCTTGGGATTTTCTCAAGAGCTCAGGGAATCTCTCAACGTTCCGGAATAACAATAATTTTTTTTTTTTTTTTCTTCTCTCTTTGATTTCTACAAGTTATAGAATCAAAAATGTTATATTTTATTTTTTTATTATTATAGGAAATAAATGGATAGTTAACATGCTAATGACTTGTACGGGATTTTTTTTGTGTCGTTTTTCAATTTTGTTTATTAAAACATTTGAATTATGAATTTTAAATAATATAATATTTTTTAATAGTTCCTTGCTAATTGGAATTTTTATTTTTCTCAAACAACATTCTATACTGGGTTGATTGATACCTGTGGATATTTTCCTTTTGCAATATTAATTGATATTTTAGTTGAATTCTGACACGAGTCTTGATTAGGAAGTTATTTTATTTTTCATTATGGTAATTTTCAATAGATTCTTGAAGGGGTCAGTTTATTTTTAGGTTACTTAAATAATGAATAGATTTTCTTGCATATTAAGCAATATTCAATTTAATAATGTTTTTTTTTTTCTCTCTAAAATATAATTATTTCGTTAGTTAATGGTAAATCACTTTTATGAATATTAGCAATAGGGCTGAAAATCCACATTTTGGAAGTCTGAAGAGTTCGAAGAGTCCGAAGAACAACATAAATCTATGAAGAAAGAAGATGTTGCAGCTATTTAGACAACACATACAACTCCAGAAGAAATATTGATGGGACAATCAGGACGAATTTTGATTTTGGCATATTACAGTCTACAGCTCCATAAGAAATGATGGGACAATCAGGACGAATTTTGGTTTTGGCATATTACAGTCTACAGAATTTTGATTTTGGCATATTACAGTCTACGGCTCCATAAGAAATGATGGGACAATCAGGACGAATTTTGGTTTTGGCATATTACAGTCTACAGCTCCAGAAGAAATGATGAGACAATCAGGATGAATTTTGGTGTTGGCATATTCCAGTAAACAGTTTCAGAAGAAATAATGTACATTTGAGATGAATTTTGAAGCTGGATATTCTAATCTACAGCGGCGGAAGAGGATGGTGTTGAAGTTCATCGGGAGGAATTAAATTACATTCTTGCGTTGCAACCACTTCATGCTTGAAAAGATGGACCATCATGTTTTCCAGTAATTGACGATGCCGGGAGGATCGTGGAAAATTTCAAATTTGAAATTTTTTCTTTGTGGAGGGGCAATGTAACAGTTTGGATTTATACTGGCCAAATATTCACTCGATGAAGTAAGCACCCATTAATAATCACCCAATAACCAGGTTGCTACGTATCAATTCAAATTGAAATTTGAATTCCTAATTGAAATTTTTCTACGAGCAATTCGGATACAGATTTTCGTTTATTGACCAAAACATACTAGGAACAAGATAATTTTTCTTGAGCAGTTCCAAGCTAGCGGCCAGAGGATCCGGGAGTCTGTCTCAACGTGGGGAAGGCACATACTTCGGTGATCACTGATTCGCTGAGTGACTGCCGTACGCGACAGTCGCTTCTGGAGACGTCAGCTTTTTCGCCCCCGAACCGCTCTGTCTGGCTCGTGTTTACACAGCTAGACACCTGCTTTTCACCCAGGCGCCTGCGCCGCCAACTGCCTTTCTCAAGGCAAAGAAGAAGGACAACCTGGCCCCACCTAGAACCAAAGACCACGAGACCGCCCCTACTATACTCAAGAGAAAATACAAGACACCTGCCGTGCGGATGATTCCCGCGCGGCTCCTTTCTGCCATTCCTGAAGACACTACCACCTACAGGACCAAGACTGGGACCATAAAGGTCCCCAACTCCCAGCCCCTGCACCCCCATCCCGCTGACCCGAGGACGAAGCCGGCAGCTATCCCCCTACCGCCCCCCAAGATGCCTGAGACCGCCCCTGCAGCCGGGTCCAGCCGCCCCCCAGTAGGCCCAGCTTCGGGCTAAGTTGCGCCCCCCAGATTCCAGCACCCCGCCCAGGAGATGGAGACGACCCGCCAGGAGGAAGGTTGGATGAGGCCGACCAACACGGTGAAGAGGCCGCTTTCACCACAGGAACCCCGGGCGGTTGTTATCGGCAACCGCTTTGAGAATTTAAACGAAGTATCCGAAGGCGGCGGGGCGTCGCATGCAAAACGCCCAAATACTAATTCTCATTTCTCTTCTTCCGCAGGTACCAGCGGCCAGTCTGCCAGGAAGGACCGAGTCCCGCCGGTTGTGATGACCCTGGGGACTCTCACGCACGGACAGGTCACCTCAGCGGTTCAGGGCCACATCGGACACCTGAACTTCGAAATCAAGTACAGACCAGGAGGAAAGGTCAATATTATCGTTCGAAGCATGGCGGATCACCGTGCTCTCACAAACGGGCTGCGAGCGGAGGCACGCGGCTTCCATACCTACACGGCGGAGGCCGACAAGATGAAGAAGGCAGTGATCAAGGGCCTGCCTAACGTGGCCACGGAGGAGATTACCGAAGACCTGACGAGCCAAGGCTTCGCCCCCGTCAAGGTGATCAAGATGACGACCACCTCGGCCGAGTACCCAATGTACTTGGTACACTTCAACAAGGAAGTGAATATGGGCCAGCTGAGGGCGGCCGTCAAGTACCTCTGCCACTGCAGGATCCGCCTGCAAAAACACCGAAGCAATCACCTGCAGCATGGGACACAGTGCTACCGCTGCCAGAACTTTGGGCACGGGTCCCGCAACTGCTCACACACCGCGAGGTGTGTGAAATGCCTAGTGGAGCACGCCTCCGCCGAGTGCCCCAAGACCGCCAGGGACGAGCCCGCTGCGTGCTGCAACTGCAGAGGCCCCCATCCCGCCAACTACAGGGGCTGCCCGAAGAGGGTGGCATACGTTGCCTCACTGCAACAACACCAGCGGCTACCCCGGCGAGAGGCACCAGGAAGCAGGCCACATGCGCATCAGACGAGGAATGATGGACGCACCTGGGCCCACATAGCCGGAGGATCCTCAGGCCCCCAGCAGCACGAGGAGCAGCACGAAGAGCAGCACCGCTCGCAGCACCGCACGAAGCCGCCCGCAAGAGAGGCACCCGCCGCAGATGATGACGCCGCCCTGATGATGGCCCTGCTCCAGGGACTGATCCGCGTGCGACCCCAGCTGGCCGTTTGCAACAACGAGCTCGAGAAGGCTATGATTCTTATGAATCTGATCACGTCCACCGTCAATGTCTGATCCCTAGATGGTGAACGTGCTCCTGTGGAATGCCC
This sequence comes from Limnephilus marmoratus, assembly GCA_917880885.1. Lineage (NCBI taxonomy): Eukaryota > Metazoa > Arthropoda > Insecta > Trichoptera > Limnephilidae > Limnephilus > Limnephilus marmoratus. The sequence continues at coordinate 1,677,137 of OU862932.1, read as the reverse complement.
ACAGCATCCGATTTAAAATTGACGAACTGCTCGCTCTGGCAAACAATACTAACATTGACATTTTTCTCATTACAGAAACACATCTCAAACCCGACATTCCCCTGAGAGTGCCCGGCTTCGAAGTACACCGAGACGACCGACAGACAGGAGGACGCAGGCGGAGGCACCGCCATATTCGTTCGTCAAACCATCACATCTACAAGAATCCCCACTCCGAAGTTGAAGCATACTGAAGCCACGATTATCGAAGTCACCATAGAGGATAGAGCGCATACCATCATCGCCGCCTACTGCAACCATCCCAAACTACTGGTAAGAGAGGATCTCGATAAATTACTTAATTTACGCCCTATTGTCATCTTAGGTGGAGACCTGAACGCCAAGCACAATTATTGGAACAACTACAGAGCCAACGCGAATGGGAAAACGCTCTTTTCACACATGCAGACGCACAACTACACGATAATGGCACCGGATAAACCGACTTTCCACTCAGCACGCGCAATCCATCCAAGTACCCTAGACATCGTACTTGAGAAGAACGCCAAGACCATCTCGCCATTGCGCAAGATGGACGAACTGTCGTCGGACCACCTGCCCGTGAGCTTCAGTATAGGAGGAACGACTTCAAGGAGCCCCAGAAAGCGGCGAAACTTCAAGGACGCCGATTGGGAAGGATTCAAGAAAGAGATTAACGAACGAATACATCTCACGTCGGCAACCCTGCGCTCAAAGGAAGAGATCGACGAAGCCGCAAGCACTCTGACCGAAATCATCCAACATGCACAAGACATCTTCATCCCCCTCAAAGACGAACAGACTTACGCGATCAAGCTTCCCGAGTACGTCTTGTCACTCATCAAGGAGAAAAACCGTCTTCGCCGCCTTCACCATCAAACGCGCGACGGCTACTTCAAAACGGCTTACAACACGCTACAGCGGGAAATAAAGCAAGAAATCACCGACCTCAGACGCGAACTTTGGACGAAGAAAGTTACGTCACTCACGCCAAAGGACAACAGCCTATGGAAAATGGCAAAAGCACTGAGACACGAGGATCACGCGATTCCCCCGCTAGAAAAGCTAGACGGATCAGGGCTGGCACTTTCGCTCGAAGAAAAAGCAAACGCGCTCGCCGACGGATTTGAGAGAGCCTACGCAGCCACGGACGGCCTATCGGACCCGGAGACGGATCGACTAGTAGAAGAATCTCTCCAAATATCGAGCAAGCCGAGCAGACGAGCACCGCCGATATCCACTTCAGCACGCCAAGCGAAGTAACCGTCATTATCAGGCGATTGAAGACAAACAAGGCGCCGGGAAGCGATCAAATACATAACATCCTACTGAAGCACCTACCTCAGAAAGCCATCATCTTCATCACCAAAATGCCTGCCTCATCACCGGACATTTCCCGAGATCTGGAAAACGGCGACCGTGCTGCCCTTTTCCAAACCAAACAAGGATAAGAAGCAGCCGACAAACTACCGGCCGATTAGCCTACTTTCCACGCTGAGCAAGGTATTTGAACAGGTCATCCTCAACAGACTCTTACCACATCACGAAGACACTTTGCCAGACGAACAGTTCGGATTCAGGAAAAGGCATTCCACCACCCATCAGCTCTCCAGAGTAGCAGAATTCATCGCGAAGAGATTCAATGAAAATCGCTACACCGCCGCCGCACTGCTAGACTTGGAAAAGGCATTTGACACCGTCTGGATCAAAGGGCTTCTGCACAAACTTCACAGATTAAATACGCCCATATACCTAACGAGAGTGATACAAGAATACCTCAAGAACAGATCCTTCCAAGTCTTCATCAGGAACGCGCTGTCGACAATACGTGAGATTCCAAAAGGCGTGCCTCAAGGAAGTCTACTGGGACCTCACCTCTTCAACATCTTCACGCACGACATCCCCCATGACGAGAGATGCAATCTATCAATATATGCAGACGACGTCAAACTCTACGTTTCCTCATCACAAGTAGACATGGCAGTCATGTACCTACAGAGGGCGCTCGACGCTCTACAGAGGGCGCTCGACGCTCTAGTAGTTCTACAAAAAATGGCGACTCAAACTAAATGAGGCGAAGACCGAAGTCATTATGTACTCGAGGAAAAATAAAGTTAGAACACCAGACGTCAACATCGAAATGGGAGGACACGTCCTAGAATGGAAAGATGAAGTCGTCTACCTGGGCCTAACAATGGACTCACGCCTCAACTGGAAATCTCACGTAACCAAGATGCACGTGAAAGCCAGAAAGGCAGTCGGCGCGATGAAGCCCATCTTCAACAGAAGAAGTCCGCTACTTCCCAGAACCAAACTCCTGATCTACTACTGGCTCATTCGACCGGTGCTGACTTATGCTATACCCGTGTGGGGCAGAATCTCCTACTCTGACCATACTAAACTACAGACTTTACAAAATCTCTGCCTTAAAATCACGTACAACACAAGAATCAGAACAAACTTGAAAAAACTACATGCAAGAGAAGAAATACCGACCTTATTTGAATACACACACAGACTGACCGACCGATTTTACAAGTCACTTCAACATAGTAAAAATAAACTCATCAAAGAAATCGGTCAATACAATGCACCTAGCGATCTTCCTTTCAGGTACAAACACAGACTACCCAAACATATCCTGATGGACCTTAATCATATTTGGCACAACCCTGAATCAGACACGGATGACTGAGCGAGCGGTAGGTATTCCCAATTACCAGACCCCCCCCCCCCACAACTTATGTCTATATATCTATGTATATATTTATATAATAATATTTATTTTATCTATATGTATGTAAGTTTATCCTAAAAATTCCCATAAAGTATCTATCACATAAAAACAGACACCCACACCCCACACCACACAATGCAGGATTTCATTCACTGAAATCACTGAAGGCCGCACAGTTTCATGTTGACTGTCGGCCGACTCCTCCCGGATAAGGTTTTTCATGGTTTCCTTATTCCCAAAGGCAAATGCGGAGGAGCTCCAAATAAAAGGACATGACCGACTCCTTCCCACTCCCAACATAACACAAACACACACGTATGTATATATTTTCCCTTGTTTGATGCCGGTTGCTTTGTTGAGCTAAGCGAAACATGCAATTTTCGTAGGGTTTTTACTGAACAATTTTTCCCTACCGACAAAACACACGACCTCTAAGTCTATAATAGCCAGGTACTATTTTCAAATACCCACATGAGGTAAAAATTGCAAGGCGCATATGACGCCGTTCTATTTGTATAAAGAACATTAACTTTAAATTCAGTAAATTTAAATGATTCATCTCTTCAAGATACATAAGAATCTAGTGAATCAAAAAAAAAAAAAAAAAAGCACATACTTCGGTGAAATCGTAATTACTGTGAGCTTATAACTTCTGTTAGTTTGAGTTTATTGATTTACCATCTAATATTTTGTTCTACTTGAACTGGCCCCCTTTAGTAATTTTAACACCTTGAGATCATTTTTAAATCATAACAAGCTATCAATTCATTTATTAGATTTTAACTATTTAGTTTCTTCTTCTAAGGACTAAACACGACCCTGAAGTATTAAATATTATTTTGTTAGAGTCTCATGTTCTGTTTTTATTATTTAATAATATAATTTGATTGTTGCCTCAACTCTTTCATTTTTAACTATAAATATTCTGTTGTACTTATTCTTTTATGCAGTATTATACATTTATTATTAAACTATTACATTAATGCCCAAGTGTAGTGTACATTTTATAGTATTACACTCTCAGTATTTTTTAAACCATTACAAGGGGCTCTTTTGTTTTGGGCAGATTGTAAAATGGAGACTAGGTGATTGTTGTGAATTTCATGATTCTAAGTATTAATATAATAAAAAGTGCTTGTATTGTTGTATTATTATTACCAAGTGAAGACATTACAAACTGGCGCAGCAAAATAAGGAATTCAGTTATTAAACCGAATTTTAGAAGAACCTAAGTAAAATTTCAGAATTCAAAAGATCAGTAAAATACTGAATGAGAAAAAGGAAGGACGAGGCAATCTGAGATTTTCATTGAGAATCTTGCTGTCTTGGAGCTGGTTTGACTACTTGGGACACTTGGAGCTACTTCGGACAAGGTCAGGAGGGCCAGGAAGTGCAGCCAAACAGTCATACGTATACAAGGTGCCTGAAGTTCGTAGCAAGAGAAGACGGGAGCAGCGCAGCAGCGAGTTACGAAACAAGGTTTTTTTTTGGTGCAGCCGGGGGAACAAACAGGACGGAGCTAGAGGGCTGGACAGAGAGAGAAGGTGACGGGAAGAAAGGGAACAAGGGCTGGAGACACGGAGGAATTCGGAGTTAAGTCATTTGTTTTAGTTCAGGGAGTTCGTCATGAGCTTGAAGGTAATAGAGTCTTATTGTCACAAGACAATGGACTGGAGGATTTTCCGGTTGAGATGGGAACAATGCCTACTGTTTAATGATGATAAGTGGAGCGAGGAGAGAAAACGTGCATTCTTGCTAACCTCACTGTCAGGGCTGGGCAGTATTTGAAATACTTGTAATTGAAATAGGTATTTGAAATACAAATACGTATTTTGTATTTGTATTTCAATTACTTCCTAAAAATGTATTTTGTAATTGGTATTTCAATTACCTGCTGCTGAGGTATTTTGTAATTTGTATTTCAAATACTTATGGCTTCAAAATACATTTTCAAATACATTTAGCGATCTTAATAATGATAATGAAAAATAAACACACATAGATAATACATAGACTAAAAACGCTAGAATTCTGTATTATTGTCCTTTGCTATAGCACTCTTACTAATGATTATTTGTAGGTCTCTCAGAGGGCATACATTAATTACGTGAGCTCAAAAAAGGGGGGGGGGGGGTCCAGCAAAATCTCACGTTACTTGAAAAGAATAAACGAAGTGGCCAAAATTTATCTCACCAAGGGGCGGGGGGAGTCTAGTTTGAAAGAAAAACTGCTCACGTAATTAATGTAGGCCCCCTTATCATTGCTTTAAAATTACTGTACATTTTTTTATGTCATGCTAGTTATTATTATTGTCCTGTGCTATAATAGCACTGTTATTGTACACTTTGTATCATATTATACTTGTCATTGCTTTGTATTGTACATTTTTGTATCATAGTATTAGATCAAGCACTAGAGGAATACAGAAAATTTATTAATACCAAAAGCAAACAAAACAATTTTCCAAAAAGGACCCTTTTACATAGCCATTAAAGTATACAAAAACCTTCCACATGATATTAAACAAATACAAGATACACTCAGATTTAAGTCATCACTAAAAACATTCCTTCTGAACAGGTCTCATTACACATTAACAGCCTTACTAAAAAACCCAGTGAAAATTTTATTCAATTGACAAACGGCCGCGGATGTGAAAACATTACTAATTAAAAATTTGTTCTTTGAAAGAAATACACATGGTTTCCGCGGCCTGAGAGGGTAGTTTATCTCTGTTTTAACCATTGATGTTCGAACGATATTTGTAATTTTTCCATAGTATTTTGAATGTTCTATATATTTCTTATTTTTGAAGGTGTCGTAAAAACAAATACCATTTATGAAAACTAGATAAAATTACCTTTTAGATTTGTGTATTTGAAATACACTTTCAAAAATAAGCTTTCAAAAACTGCCATATTTTAAGATTCAAACTCGGAAAAAAATGGAAAAAAATTTCCTCCCACAACATTTTTGACCAAAATGTAGAGAAATTTAAATAAAATCAAAATTTAAAAAACACAGTCCTTTTATGTAATAAATTTGAAAGGAAACTATCACCTCACTTTTTCATCAAGTCTACAATAAAAAAATAATAAAAAATTTAAAAGTTTTGTTTATTGCCAAAAAAATAACTTAGAAATAATACCGAAATTTAAAACAGATTTCTTGCATCTCTAAAGACGTTATTTTTTTTGATACGTTTACGAACACATGTATTAGATTTTAATATTATAAAAAATTATCACTTTTAAGGAATTCTCTTAAAATAAAGATCTTAAAATGAAAATTTTATCTTTTAAGTAACCTATAAAAAACAATATTCTGACAGTTCAACTTTGAAAGTACGGCGTTTGTACAATAACTCGATTAAACTGATCTAAACCACACAAATAACATGGTAAATATATCCATTATGTGAACAGAAGAGTAAATTCGTCACTACAATAGAAATTATTAAGTAAAATCACAAAATTTTCGATATCCCGCCATAAAACACACCGAGCTGTTTTGTCATCGCGGGCTGTCGCGGGCCGAAGAACTAATGCATAGGCGCGCCAATAATGCCCCTTGCGGAGAAAAATTAAAACAACATTGTTTCCTAGTAAATTAAAACCATATACAACGTTGTCACATCTTAATGCGTTTTAACAGCGTGACCTCGTAAGTAACTTTATTGGTAATAAAACGTGTTTAATTGTATACGAGGTATATTTATGTTATTGCAATAACACAGTTAATCGGTCGCGCTGTGGTTTTTTTTTAGTAAGGCTGTTAGTGAATACCTCACATAGGTACAACTTTTTTTATATTTATGTTTATATAATAAATTAAAACAAATTCACTTTGTATTACACCACTTTTATATTTATATTTCATTTGTGTTCATATCTGTACAACATGCTAGGTTAACTGGAAGAAATAGGATATAGGTACCTATAAGTTATACCTTTTGTATGAATGATTTTGATTTTGATTTTGAAAAAAATAATTTGTCTGATTACTAGATTATTTTTAAGTTAATTACTGTAGAGAAGAGCAGAGAAGTGAAATAACACAAAATTGCGCTATACAAATGTCATCCATTTATATATAAAAATTAATCCTTGTTTCCCTTGGTCACGCCATAACTTCAGAACGACTTTACCTATTTCATTAATTTTTTTAAAAGTTTTCTAACGGAAAGAAAAATTAAGAAAATAACCCAGAAAATTGGATAATTTCAGAAGACTATTTTAACTTCGCACGTCTGACTGTTCGCGGGTTTGATGAAATTGAATTTAGCAGGTAACTGTTTTTTTGTAACAAAGGAATTGTCTATGGATTTTTTAAATCATAGATATTTTTAATAGGTACCTATGTTAGGTGTAACCGACGTGTTGCTCTCCCTCATTTCTTAATTTTTAATTTTATATGTTTGCTTATGTACAATGCCCCGGTGCAACCAAATAAAGCTTGTGTGCCAAGTTTGCACCGGGAGACATTCTAGAATCCTATAATTTTAATAATTTAATAATTAATATGCTTAATTATGCTTATTTACGCCTCCAAGGCAACCAGGCTGACTAGCCTCCTTTTATTTTTAATTAAGACCCCTTTGAGGGCCTTAATTTCCAGCCTTAGGCTGAAGCCCTGAGAAGGGCCATTTGCCTTCCCTCCCTTGCCGTTCTGCTGTTATGGCACGGCAGGAAGCCAGGCAGCTCCGCCAAGCGGACTACCTGCCCTCCCTTGCCGTTCTGCGGTTATGGCCCGGCAGGAAGCCAGGCAGCTCCGCCAAGCGGACTACCTGCCCTCCCTTGCCGTTCTGCGGTTATGGCACGGCAGGAAGCCAGGCAGCTCCGCCAAGCGGACTACCTGCCCTCCCTTGCCGTTCTGCGGTTATGGCCCGGCAGGAAGCCAGGCAGCTCCGCCAAGCGGACTACCTGCCCTCCCTTGCCGTTCTGCGGTTATGGCCCGGCAGGAAGCCAGGCAGCTCCGCCAAGCAAACTGCCTTTGCAAAACATCGTTTTGTAATATAACTTCGTTTAAACACCCCGTAGGACGCTGAAACTAAGACGTTTCAGTGCAGAGTCCTACGGGGCATCCATAGAGCCATAAATCAACCTTGTAACTCTTAAACTGCCAACGCTATATGCCTTTGCGCACAAATTTTGTACTTAGAAAATTTCCGATCAAAAAACAGTCTTTTTCCATTTTAAAAATCCAGGAACCTCGTAAGACGACGAGACAAACCGGTTTCGGTAGCCAGTCTTACGAGGAACCTGGGGAAAATACTAACTTCTTCACATCACTTTGCAAACTTAAATTAAACTCAAATACCTACCAACAAATGGTAAACATTTCCAAAATTGTTCCTAAATTCATTAAACTAAAAATCTACGGGTAAAGAATACCCGTACATACATGTTAGAATTAAGAAATACTTTATAAAAACTATGTTATAACCTGTAGAATTATTATTAAATAATGATTTTAATCGACCACTTTCTTGAGCGACACAAGCAAAATGAAGTGCGACAAGAAAGTCGGCGTATTTATACTTACGGGCGAGGTCCAACCCCCCACCCCATAAATGTACCATGTGATCACCTTTTTGCCCAGATTAGGGTATAAAAGGGCGCGTATTTTCCAAATAAAGTTAGTTCTTCTCTACAGTCAACTCGTGTTATTATTCCTACTGGGAAATTTATTATCACTCAGCTGCCTCCCCCGCCGACCTCTGCCTGTCTTCAGTCCTGGTGCCAACACTCCTCCAGAAGAGCCGGCCCTACTTGGGGTGCACGGGAGGTCAGTTTTATTATTTGTTCCATCACCACCATCCTGTTCGTGCACTAAAAACCCGGTACTTTTTTATAGTCTTGTGGCGACGCTGATACGTCCGTTACATTAGGTATCAGATTTGATTGATTGTTCTTATAATATAGAAACATGAATATTTGTAATATGTGAAAAATTAAAATTTGAATAAAAAAAATTGTAATAGCTGGCACGCGAGTTGTTTGAAAACTGAATGTACTGGGACTAAATATATGGAATGCGGGAGGGGGTTGGCGGGATGGGGGAGCGGGAGAGGGGAGAGGGTAGGCAGAAAAGATGGAAGGGGAATGCAAGAGGGGAAAGGGGTGCGTTAGGGTAACGGGGACGCACTCGAAAGGATAAGTCAGTAAATAAGCGACGTCCTAGGCCTTTCATACCCCGTCCTTTCAGTCCACCGAATGCGAACGGGCCCAAATCGCCGTGAGATCCCATTAATGCTTGTAAATTTAAAAAAAACTGAAGAAGCTAAAAAAATATTTACCGAACTTACTCAAATCCTTCATCTTAAAATTACCGTCGAACCCCAACGTAGAAGACTGACAGTAGGACAGTGCCACCGGTGTCAATCCCACGGCCATTCATCATCGTGTTGTAATGCATCTCCCCGCTGCGTCAAATGCGGTGAAAATCACGCGACCAGCACCTGCAAAAAATCGCCCAATACCCCAGCCAAATGCGCTCTTTGCGCAGGCCCCCACCCGGCAAATTACCAGGGTTGTCCTGAACGCCCAGCCCCCCGCTTTTCAAACCGTTTCAGATTTGTAAACTCCCAATACATCCGCCCCCTGATGCAAAATCCCATAAACAAACCAAACGCCTGGCCTCGCCCCAATTTCACAAACTTTAACTCCCAACAATACCGCCTAGAAAGGCCCATCCTCACCCAAACCAACGAACCACAACTCCAAACAAACTCCCCCATCGCCTCAACAGCAGTTCCTACCCCCCCTCCCGTCTCCCACGTCACCTACCCACCTCTACCCCAACCCACTGAAATACCCACAAGGTCACAAAACACCCTCCCACCCCCACCCCCACCCCCGACCCAAACTCTCCCAGTCGAGCTTATCTCAGCGCTCAAAAGCGCAGCCGCTCAACTCAAAACAGCTATGGAGATGAACTCCAGACTGCTCACCTACGTCGAGACTCTCCTAAACTCCATCCCCCAATAGATTTAAAACAAAAATTTACATCAATTAGTCGAATCTTTCCAACAACCCTTAAAATCATTTAAAATGTCCAGAATAACTAGAAAACCAGCAAACCTTCAAGCTGCATACTGGAATGCAGACGGTAAAATAAAAGATTTCCGAGGTGAAATCCATCAATTTCTAATGGATTTTAACCTCGATGTTCTCCTAATTAATGAAACCTGGCTAAAACCCAGCGTAAGTATTAAATTTCCGAACTATATAACTTACCGCACCGACCGCACCCATACCTCTGGCGGTGGCACCGCGATTTTTTTTTTTTTTTTTTTTTTTTTTTTTTTTTTTTTTTTTTTTATTTCATATATTTTTTATTAGTAACAGATATTTGGGTTTTTTTTGGCTACCACACTAGGCTAAGCCCGTGTTGTGGTAGTCGTACATTTAATATTTTAACATTTCAAAAAATATTAAGAAATACTTAAAACTAAAGAGAAAAAAAAGACCATATTTTAAAGAAAAGTAAAAATGAAAATTCAAATTCAAATTTTGAAATACAAAAATTAATAATGAAAATTAAATGTTAAGAACTCAAGTGTTCTGTATAAATTAAAACATATAATTATATAAATCAAAATTAAAAACATATATAAATTTAGTGAAAAACTAAGAGAAAAAAATAACAACATTTTAAAGTAAAATAGAAATACAAATGGAAATTAAAATTTTGAAATGCAAAAATTAATAATTAAAATGTAGTGTTAGAACTCATGAATTCTTTAAAGTGCGTTCGTCCCCTTTCAAAAATCCAATGTTGTACACGTGTTATAAAAAGAGAATTAGAATTACTTGACTTTATGTCAGTACTCAGAGCATTATATATTTTAGGAGCGATGAACCAGAATTGTCGTTGAGCGAATGAGGTGTTAGTTTTTGGGACCACGCAACCCAGGTTTGATAAAAAGCGGGTGTGTGCTTGATGTTGTGGAGCAATTAATAGATTATTTTTTCGTATATAACAAATGCTTGTTTTAGTAAATAGCTGTCGAATATCTAAGACCCTGATTTTTGCAAAGAGTTCATTTGACGGATGGGTAGGTTGACATTTAAATATAATTCTCAGAATTAGTTTTTGAACTAAAATAATTGGTCTAATAATGGATTCAGCACAACCACCCCATCCCACTATACCGTATATTGCTATGGATTGGAAAAGGGCAAAGTATACGCTTCTTAGAGTCTGTAAATCTAAGATAGACCTAAGGGAGCAGAATATATGGCAGAGTTTACGAAGTTTTTTTACTGTGTCACCGATGTGAGCTTCCCAACGTAGTTGGTTGTCTATGATTATTCCCAAATATTTAACTATTTTTGATGATTTGAGGGTCGAACACGTACAATTAATATTAGATGTGGTTTCCGGATTGTCTAAATTGAGTGGACACGAGTGGATGATTGGTTTAGGGCAGTTGTTGGGTATATCGTATTTGCGTATGGAAAATGTCATATATTGTGTTTTGTCGATGTTAAGTGTGAGGAGGTTTGTGTCAAGCCAATGCTTTACTTTTATTAGAGCATTATTAGTTTTGTTAATAACTGATTGCCATGTTTCATCTTCGAATATTAAGACCGTGTCATCAGCAAATGATAATATTTTTCCACCAATATTCATGGCACATAGTGAGTTGATGTATATAAGAAATAGAATTGGTCCTAGTATGCTACCTTGGGGTACACCACAGGACACAGATAGTTTATTGCTTATATGTATTTTGTCAGATTGGATGAGAGTTTGTTGTGTTCGGTTTGATAGATAGTTTTCAAACCATGTGTAGGCTACTTCAGTTATTCCAATTTGCTGCAGTTTTTTTAGCAATAATGAATGTGAGACCGTATCAAATGCTTTTGCGAGATCGAGAAAAACAGCAAGTGGTTTGCGACCAATGTCAAGATTATAGGAAACGATCTTTGTGAGGGCGGCTATTGCATCTGAAGTACTTCTACCTTTGCGAAAGCCATATTGATTGTCAGATAATATTTTGTTATCTTCAAGAAACTTACAGAGTCTATTTTTCGCCGCTTTTTCTACAACTTTAGATATTATGCTTAGTAAGGATATCGGTCGGTAGTTATTTACAAATAATTTGTCTCCCGCTTTAAAGATTGGAATTAATGTGGCCTGTTTTAGGGAGTTAGGAAAAATGCCAGTTTTGAAGCTTAAGTTAATTATGTGTTTAAGAGGGGATGCGATGTAATTTTGAATGTGTTTGATTATTTTTGTCGAGATATGATCAATTCCTGTGGAGTTACTGTTTTTAAGAGATGTTATTAATCCTATAATTTCAAGTTCAGTGGTGGGAGTGAAGTGAAACTGGTTATAGCTCAGACTATTGATAGGTATATTATTTGCAAGATCTTTCTCTGAGATGCTGTTTCTGTCTAAAATTTTTTTTGCTAAGTTGGGTCCAATGTTGGAGAAAAATTGATTGAAATGGTTAGATATTTTTTCAGGGTCAGAATTTACATGTATTGTTTGGTCTTCGATATTAATTTTAACAATAGGTGTGTCAGTTTTATTAATATTGGCTATATCTTTTATGATATTCCAAATTTTTTTTTTATCATCTGTAGCTTCATTGATTTTTTTTTTGTAATAATCCCTTTTAACATTGTCAATTATTTTTTTACAGTTGTTTCTATAACGTTTGTAGAATATGAGAGATGCATAGTCACTGGGGTTTTTTTTACAGAAGTTGTGAATCTTATCACGCTTTCTGATACATTGGAGAATACCATTAGTGATCCATGGTTTGAGTTTTGTGTCCGATCGTTTTATTTTACTTTTTATATATGATGTTGCATTGGCCAAGTGGTTATGTAAAGAATTTACAAACAATTCACATGCAGAGGTGGTATCAGTACAAGCGTAAATAAGTTCCCAATTTTCTTTCGATACAAGATTTAGGAGAGTTTCATAAGAAATTTTTTCTTGGGGTTGATTATTTTGGGGCGGTTTAAGAGTTTTTTTGTTGATGGAAGTAATGATTGCATAGTGGTCTGTAATAGTTGACTGATATACAATGGATTTATTTTCGAGTTTACTCTTAACAAAGACATGATCTATACAACTACTATCGTTTGAGTCTGATTCTCTTGTTGGAGCGGTGACAGTTGGCAGATATCCTAATAACGTTAATATATTTAGGTATTCATTGACCTGAGGATGCATTTTATTGATTATGTTTATGTTAAGGTCACCAATTAAATATGTGTTTTGGCAGTGTTCTATGTTTGTTAATATATCTTGCAGCGAATGTAAGAATGGGGTTATATTATGTTTGTTCGGTGATCTGTATATGGTAAGGATAGTAATGAAGTTATCAAGTTGAATTTGAAGACAGTTTGCGTTTATAATTCTGACTTCTTTGACTGAGTGTGCTAAGTGGTTTTTGATGAACACAATAACGCCATCATTTTGAGTTTGGTTATGTAGTGTGTTATAGTGATTGTAATTTTTTATCGTTTTAGGAATGAAATTTTTTTGGATCCAGCATTCGGTCAAGATAATTACATCAAAATCTAAGGCAAGTTCAGTAAGTAGAATTAATAGTTCATCAAAATTTTTGTTAATACTTCTTATATTCATAGAAAATATCGTGAGGGCGGAATTAACTAATAATGATTGACGTATTACTTCAGAATCGTTAGTTGAAAAACATGGGATGACTGTTGTGTCTTCTAATAAATCTATTAAGTCTTCCATTTTTTGATTTTTTGTTTAGTATTAATTATTAATAATAAAGATACAGTGACAGTTATATATTTGTTAATAATGTAAGGATTAAATTGTTGTGAGATAACATGAGTATATAATTTAAAGTGGGTCATTTTGAAATTAGGAGTATTACGGAAACAAGAATTGAAAGCAATGGTATTATGAATACGTAATACAAATGTAATTTGAAATAAAGATTTTGTGATAAAGATTTTGTTTATAGATAAAAATAAAGTAAGTTTAAGTATAGCTAGATATTTTTTTTTACAAAAATTAGTATTTTTGGCCAAACTAAAAACATTAAAATTTAAAAAGTTAATTTCACTCTTTATCGTAATTGTAGTAATATTGTATTTAAGAGTGATCGTATCAATATCTTGAATATTATTAAAATAAACTGTACCATAGATTTCAGTTGTTGGTAATGGTTGAGAAGGATTCTGACAGATATTCAAAATAACAATAATAGTAATAATACTGAAAATGGAAATGATTACAGCAACACAATAAGTAATAACTGTGACCTTTGTAATAATTACATAAATAAAATTCAGATACATGGAATCAGTATCAAAAATACAAGGTTTATGTTTGGTAATACTAAAATTATATGCAACGTTTGGTAGAATTTCTAACAACGATTTGATAGTAACAATAATGTTTGTTGATAAATATAGAGTAAAATTAACTAATGTATGGATAATGTATTTCAAAAAGTTTCCATTTTTGACAAAACTAAAAACATTAAAATTAAAAAAGTTAATTTTACTATTGATAAAAATAAAACGAAAGATTATTAAAATAATGAAACTACATTTAACATTATCAGAAAATCTTATTATTTTAAGATTTAATGAAAATAAGTAAGTTTTAAAGTAATAAAGTTCTGTAAGTGAGCTCTTATGTATTATAAGAGCGAGAGAAGTTAATGATTTTATAATAATGTTAAAATTCGAAAAAGATAAAATAAAAACAAATAAATTAGTAACATTATTATTCATTATTATCGTAAAATACTCCATAGATCACTGCATTACAAATAGCCCTTCAAATGAAAATATCGAAACTACTTCAATTGTCATAAATACTCTTAATAACGGTCCAATTAAACTCATATCGGCCTACTCCCCCCCCAAAAGAAAACTTACTGCTCCGGACCTTGATAAACTTTTAGACAGCCCTCTACCAACAATAATTGCAGGCGATTTAAATTCTAAACATGGTTCCTGGTCGTCAAGGAACACTAACATCAAGGGTACGTTCCTTGCAAATTACGTCGCCGAAAAATCTCTAATCGTGTCCGCCCCCGATATTCCTACTTTTTTCCCCAAAAACGCAAATCACAACCCCGACGTCTTAGATATAATTATTATGAAAAACTGCCCTCTTCTGTACACCCTCCAAACCGTTAAAAAATTATCATCCGACCACGACCCAGTTCTTTTATTTCTATCCGACGGCTCCCTACCTTCAGTACCATCTCACAGACCCACGCGTAAAAAAATTCAATGGCAAAAACTCCCCAAACTCTTAGAATCAGTAAGAATACAAACATCAATTAAAAACGAAGATAGCCTCAATTTAGCAACAAAAAATTTCACAGACGACATTAAATCAGCCGTAGATCTTGCCACCGTCGAAGTCGCGAATGATAAACACAGACCCGACCTTCCCGCAGAATTAAAAGAACTAATAAGAGAGAAAAACTTCGCCCGAAAGGAATGGCAAAGATTCTCAAACCCGATCGATCGTATACGTATGAATCGCCTCTCTCACCAGGTAAAAGTCGAACTCCAAAAATACAGAGATGAGCAGTGGCACGACTTTATCTCCACTCTAGACGACGACAGATCAGCCTTTTGGAAACTCTCTAAAGCCCTTAGAAAACCCCCGACCAAAATAAGTCCCCTTACGGGCCCAAAAGGCACAGTTTATTCCTCTAGAGACAAAGCCGAGACTTTTGCAGACAGTCTCGAAGAACAATTTTCCCCGACCACGACCTACGATGACCCCCAATTCGTTTCAACGGTAGAATCAAAAGTCTCATCCCTTCTGACCGAAATACCAACAGACAATCCAATCCCGTTTACAACCCCTCAGGAAATCTCTAAAATCATAAAAACTCTCAAGACAAAAAAATCTCCTGGTCCTGACTTAATTTCAAATAAAATGTTAAAATACCTCCCCTCCAAAGCCATCTGCGCTCTCACAGCCATATGTAACGCATGCTTCAGACTTCGTTTATTTCCACAAGACTACAAATTAGCAGACGTTATACTCATCCCCAAACCTGGAAAAGACCCCCTTCAGGCCATAAACCACAGACCGATTAGCCTGCTTCCCAGTGCAGGAAAAATACTTGAAAAATTAATCCTCGCCAGACTGAAAAAAATTGTCGACGAACTTAAACTCATTCCCGACTTTCAACACGGCTTTCGATCGGGCCACTCTACTCTCCACCAACTTCTGCGGGTCGTCGATCAAATAACAAACGGTTTCAACCTTCGCCAACACACAGTAGTCCTCTCCCTAGACGTCTGCAAAGCATTCGACAAAGTCTGGCACAGAGGTCTCATTTATAAAATGTTCCTCCTCGGTATCCCCCTATCAATGCTTCAACTTATAGCACACTTTATTAAAAATCGTAAATTCAGAATAAAATTAGATGGAATTTATTCCTCAGTGAGAATGCTAAGAGCAGGTGTCCCTCAAGGCTCAATTCTCTCGCCAGCTCTCTTCAACATTTACCTAAGCGATATCCCCCGTCCTAGTAAATACAACCATCGCACAAAAAAAACAAAAATAGGAAAATTTGCAGACGATACTGAAGTCATGTCGACTTCAGTAAGTGAAATAACCGCCACACGACGTGTCTAAAGCCACGCCTCAGAAGTAGAATCTTTCTTTAAACAATGGCGAATTAGTGTAAACCCTTCCAAAAGCGCAGCTTGTGTTTTCTCCCGTAGACGCCCCAAAAGACCCCCTAACATCCACCTGTTCGGCGAAAACGTCCCTTGGAAAAAAAACATTAAATATCTCGGAATAACCCTTGACAGTAGATTAACTTGGAGAAAGCATATCACCGAAGTTCTAAATTCAGCCAACAAAAATCTTGCATCCCTTTATCCCATGATATGCAAAAAAAATAAAAAACTATCCAAAAAAAACAAACTACTAATTTACAAAACAACAATAAGACCTAAACTTACCTACTACGCAAGCCCTATCTGGGCCCACGCTTCAGAGACCCAAATGAAAAGACTACAAACATTTCAAAATAGAGCCATTCGTATAGCCCTGGGAGCTCCCAAATGGATGAGGGTTAATCAAATTCACCGTGACTCTGAAGTTCCCCTCCTTAAAGACCATATCTTAAGTCTCGCGGAAAAATTCTATGCGGGCATTCCCACCCACGAAAACGCGTCAATCAACTGCCTCACCCAGTATGATGAAAATATTAAAACACTTCATAAAAAACCTAAACAAATCCTTTGTAAGTCATAAACCTCCCCATATTGCAGCCATGTTCCCTTGCAAAAATTTTTTCACAAAAAACTAACTAATTAATCTAACTTTCAACAACCATTATAAAATCATGATGAAAGAGAAAGGGGCCTTATTGGCCCGGAGCTCTGTATGCCATAAATTCAAAAAGTCAAAAAGTCACACGAAAGGACATGCGAGAGAAACAATTTATTTCTTTGAATATGGCATTGCAACGTATGCCGGGAACCAGCTAGTCTTATTATAATAATTATTATTATAATCTAACACCTAAGTCCCAAACCACAAAACTTTACAAGTGGAGCGGAGACGGGATGTGTCTCCTGAGCAATATGATTAGTCAATTTTAGCACGTCTCTGTTTCACTCTGCTCAGCTTTGCTTCTATGGAAACACACCCTTAGATATGGGCACTTACGACAATTTATTGCAACCAAAGGTTCTACCAAAACCAATTAATGTATTTTGTAATTTGTATTTTGTATTTGAAATTAAAAAATGGTTAAAATACTGTATTTTGTATTTCAAATACACAACTTGAAAGTATTTTGTATTTCGCATTTTAAATACATGCGAAAAGGTATTTTGTAATTTGTATTTTAATTACAGCAAAGCATGTATTTTGCCCAGCCCTGCTCACTGTCCACCGACACTCTCAAGCTGGTCACGAACATTTTGTTTCCGAAATTGACTGTTAATTGTTCTTATGGGGAAATTTTAGAATTACTTGATGTTCTTTGTAAACCAATTCAGAGTATTTTTGAATGTAGAGATAAATTTTATAGAGAGAAACAATCATAATCTGAGTCAATACGAGATTTTGCATCTAGATTGAAAAATTTGTGTACCGATTGTAATTTTCAAGGTAGGCTTGATGCCAATTTAAAAGATATCTTTATTACCGGGGTTTACAATACACAAATTAAGCAAAAACTTTTCTTAGAGTGTGATAATGATAAGGTAGATTTTGCCCAGTGTTTTAAAATAGCGTCGGTATATGAACATATACTCAATGTTGGTAAAAGCGAAGAATTGGTATACGTGGCGTCGGGTTCAAAAGAACGGGAAAATATTAAAAAATCAATATATAATAATCCTAAAGCATTGTCGGATTCTAGCAGGTCGAGCAGTTCGAGTAAAAATAGTGGTAGCAAGTTGAGTAGGTTAAATCGTAATCATAAGAATGTTATTGCAAAAAGAAAGGAAGTGTCGTGTTTTTCGTGTGGGAAAAATCATTTTAAAAGCGAATGCAAATTTAAAAATGCAAAATGTAGACATTGTGGTAAAATTGGTCAAATTAGTAAAATATATTTTAAATTTAAAAAAAAGATTTTATATAATGTGGACGATAATAACAAAAATTAGATATTTTTAGAAATTCAAGAAAGGGATAAACCACACAAGGGTTTACTTGATTCGGGGGTTAAAATTCATTTTACATAAGCTTTTTGGCACTATAAAAATAGAGCCATGTGATTTGAGGTTATGCTCTTTTGACGGTTCGAAACTACAAATTTGTGGGTCAATTGAATTGGAATTGTAGAAGTGTTGGTTTCTGATAATGGACCAGCGTTTAGGTCAAGGGAATTTGAGAAGTTTTGTTCAGAATTCAAAATTAAACACCTAACTAGTGCAGTCAAGAAACCAAATAGTAACGGTCAAGCTGAAATTAGTGTCAAATTTGTGAAATTTTTTTGAAAAAGTTGTTACATGAAGGGCGTCTTCCTCAGGATTTTCAAGATAAGCTATTAAATTTTCTTGTCGACTACAGGAATGCTCCACACCAGAGTACGGGAATATCTCCGAGGGAAGCTTTGTTAGGCCATCGTATCAGGTCTAGTTGTTTCCGTCTAAAAGGAATGACACGTGGCCGACAATATGAAGAGAGCCCAGAGCAGGCAGGTTTCGTATAGCAAAGGGAGAAAACTTAAGAAGTCATTAGAAATCGGTACTAAAGTTATGGCAAAGGATTCATTTCAGGAGAAATCATTACAAAAATAGGAACCAGAGTTTACCTAGTTAAAATGAGAAATTCGGATCAGGTTTGGAAAAGACATGCTGACCAGCTAATTGAGAAGAGTGTCAGGTGGGAAGATGAGGCCACACTCCGGAATTTCTTGTCAGTCTCTAAGCGACTCTGATTCTTTCAGGAACCTGATGAACCCTTGGAGAGGACGATTGAGGGCCCGGATCTAGCCGTGAATCTTTTCTCAGAGCGAGTTGAAGTCTGAAGAATGTAAAACATTTAGTTCTAGTTACAATGAAATATTTATATTCAGATATTAAGATATTTAACAGAATGTTTAATTTAATTTTGTATAATAATTAGTTAGCGGAGCTCCGAACCTAGTCGGATGCTAAGGTTTTAAGTGTGGGAGTGTGTAATATATTAACTATGGTTAAATAAGAAGGAAGAACTGCTTCATAGCTTTCAATGATTATTATTTAAATAATTAACGACAGTTGTCAGGGGCTCTTTTGTTTTGGGCAGATTGTGAAATGGAGACTAGGTGATTGTTGTGAATTTCATGATTCTAAGTATTAATTTAATAAAAAGTGCTTGTAAGTCATGGTGTATTATTATTACCAAGTGAAGACATTACAGAAATCTTTTTTCACTCCCTCCCCAATAGTTTTCAGATAGTAGCAGCTGTTATATCTGATATTACTATTTTTGTTGAAAACGAATGGGCTTCGTTTATATCTCAGATTCGTCCCCCGTATATGTTACTCGGTGACTTTAATGCTCATTCTCCCTCTTGGGGTAGTGAATTAACAAACCGTTCTGGCCGTAATCTGTTAGATTTTATGGATACATATGATCTATGTACATTAAATGACGGATCCCCAACTCCTTTCACTGCTCCTCAACATAGAAAAAGTGATTCTCATATTTCTTGGGACATTCTTACAGATCCCCTTTCCAGTGACCATTTTCCTATAATAATCTCCTTCCACCATCTAACATCCTCTCATTCCTTTTCGACAAACAATATTTTTAAATTTAAAACTAAGGATGCGAATTGGAGAACTTTTTATTGGAATTGGACTCCATTGTTCTTTCAACTAAATCTTCTCTTGTGAACATCAGATTTCAATGTGAATTATTTCCTAATATGGTAATAAAAGCAGCAGAAAAAACTCTTCAAAAACGTAATGTTAACATTAAAATAAAACATTTCACTCCATGGTGGGATAAAGAATGTACTGATGTCGTTAACTCCAGAAAAAAAAGCAATTTCTATTTTCCGGAAATGTATGTCTTTTGAAAATTACCTTTCTGTGAAACGCGCTCAGGCAGAAGCTAAACGTATTTTGAAAAATAAAAAGCGGTCTGGATGGCGAAAATTCTGAGAGCCTGTCTTTGGAATCTCTTCAGTCTTCTGTTTGGTCCAATTTAAAAAAAAATCGGTTCTTCTTATGCTCCGCAGCGTTCCAAACATATTCCAGAAGAAATTATAGGTTTTGCTGATAAGATAGCGCCTCCATCAGTTGCCAGATTAGAAGAAATGCCTTCCTTTATTTCTTATCCATCTCATTCCAACTGGATGGACTCTCCTTTATCAGTTAGTGAATTGAAACGAGTAATTAATTCCCTTTCAGACTCTTCTCCAGGCCCCGATGCACGAGCGCACGCCGAGTCAATTAATAAAGGCAATATTACATATTTTACGCCATATATTCAAAACGAGTTAATAGATATTCTCGCTTCCAAGGTAAAAAAACAAATCATAGACGAAGTTCTATGATTTTTGATTGCACACCAGACCTATCGCATCAAGAACAGATGTCACAAATTTTGAGGTTCGTAAAAATATTTGAACAGACAGTTTACCATAGAAGAACGTTTCATAGATTTTATTCTATCTTATGAAAAAACAGGCGAAGGATTGTCAAAAGAAAATTTAACAAAATTAGAAGCTGACGGATTGAAAATTGATGATTTTCGTGGCCAAGGGTACGATAAAGCTCAAGAGATGAGAAAGCTCAGACACCGGCTACGATATTACACCACAGCAAAGTTTTAAAATTAATATGTATGAAGCAATTGATAAAATGATTTCTGAATTCTCATGGGGATTTGATAAACTTCACAACATTCACCACCTTTTTAATTTTTTGACAAAAGAACAGATTGCTAATTATCCAGCTGAAGAACTAAAAAAACACACGCCGCTGATTTGAGTATCAAATATTCAATAGATATTAATACTACTGAATTTTGGGCTGAATTAGACACTTTAAAGAGTCAAGTTGAAACGACTACATTATTTGATAAATGTGACCGTAGTTCAAGTCTGGGTCTTCTTAAAGCTATAGTCGAACTAGATTTAAAGAGATGCTTCCCAATGTAGTAGGCGCTAAAAAGATTTTTTTAACAATGCCAGTAATTGTAGCTTCCTGCGAAAGATCATTCAGTAAGTTCAAATTAATAAAAACTTACTTGCGCTCGACGATTGGCCAAGAAAGGTTGACCGGCCTAGCGATTTTGTTGGTTGAACGCGACATAGGACGGTGCCTGTCGGCCTGTCTATAATAAGGTTATCAATGATTTCGCAATGAAGAAAGCGCAAAAAGTAAATCTTTAAAAAAGTTTATGGCTTGCTTTAAATCTTTACTATCTGAACTTATTCATTTGTGGTCTCATTCATTTGTGTATTGTGTAGTTGTGAATAATATTATGCTATGCTACCTTCCTTATTCAAAATCAAAACTCTACCATACCAAGAACTTAAAATTAAATTAATTTACAGTTTACTGAAACTTTGCAGGGTATTTTATTATAGAAGTATTAAGACCAAAGCGGCCCAAAAATTAAATCTTAAGCATCGGGGTGGGGCAACGCAAGTTCGCACTAGTGAACTTGCGTTTGAGTTTTAGTGAGTGAGACACAGTGGGTGGTATTATGGCGCAGTTATAGAAGCTCGCATAGGGCGCAGTAAAGGCTATTTATGGCACTGGGGCGCGGATGCGTGCGCGAATGCCATGTTACCTTTAACGTTCTAATATTTTCTGGCTCTGTCCAGCAATGGCCCAAATTTTATAATATGTTCAACGCTTTTATGATATGTTCCAACGCTTTTATGATATGTCTAACAACTTTTATGATATGTTCAACGCTTTAATGATAGGTTCAATGACTTTTACGATATGTTCAAAGACTTTTATGATATGTTTAACGACTTTTATGATAATGTTCAACGCTTTTATGATATGTTCAACGACTTTTATCATATGTTCCAATGCTTTTATGATATGTTCAACGACTTTTATCATATGTTCCAATGCTTTTATGATATGTTCAACGACTTTTATGATATGTTCAACGCTTTTATGATATGTTCAATGACTTTTATGATATGTTCAAAGACTTTAATGATATGTTCAACGACTTTTATAATATGTTCAACGCTTTTATGATCTGTTCAAAGCTTTTATGATATGTTCAAAGACTTTAATGATATGTTCAACGACTTTTATGATATGTTCAAAGACTTTAATGATATGTTCAACGACTTTTATAATATATTCAACGCTTTTATGATCTGTTCAAAGCTTTTATGATATGTTCAACGAATTTTATGGTATGTTCAAAGCTTAGGTTTAATTGGGACATTTCCACTACAGAGAGCTCACTACACGGAAGCATATCGGAGGATTAAACAATTTTAAAAGAACTGGATTTCCCGACGGATAATTGTGACTCTGTGCATAACGAGATGCGCCTTTGAACAATTTCAGTTTTTATATAACAAATGGAAACGTATGGAGGAGCCTTGTCGATGCAATGGGTCCTTGACCCGAATAGGATAAGGGGAAGAAGATGATAATATAACAAATGTGAAGCTCTTGTATGATTTACATTTTTTGTCTCCTGATTGCAGTAATGTTGACAACCACCACGGTGTAGGATCAGCACACAAACCATCTGCATGTAACCACCAATCTGATCAGGTAGCAAAAAAACACACTTCATCGCTTCTTTAATCGCAATCAGGTAATATTAATCAACGGTGTCTACTCTAAGTCTATAGAGGTAATATCCGGTGTCTCGCAAGGTTCCCACCTAGGTCCGCCCTTCTTCAACATTTGTATAAAGGACATTGGATTATGCTTTCAAAATTCCAAATTTGTGCTTTACTCTGACTGTGAAGCGTTACAAAGTGACCTAGGCTTTGCAAGTATTGCAAAGTTATTGTTTAGATATCAATGTTTCCAAATGTCATACTATGACATTCACCAGAAATAAACATGTAATTAAGTACTCTTATACACTCAACAATGAACCTGTCATCTCTAAAACGGAATGTAAACATCTTGGTGTTTACCTTGACAGCAAACTTATATTTAATAAGCACATCGACTCAATCATTCACAGGTCATATAAAATGCTTGGTTTTGTTCTTCGTATAAGTAAAGTGTTCAGTAACCCGCGTACAGTATTGCAAAGTTTTTTAACAAAGAAACGACATTTATGTTTATTTATATCACTTTCCTTTGAATGGTTTCTTCCAATAAAAACCCGTATTTACAATGAAATAATAGAAAAACAAAACAAGTGACAATCGATGATTGCATTCTAACTGACCCTATAGGATTCAAATTCAAAGGGAGTATATTTCCTTTACACGTAAAGAAGAAGAAAGAAGCAAGAAGCAAGTCAGGTTGCAAAAGAGCTGATGTTTGCCCAGAAAGTCTGAAGAAAGCTGTGCAAGAGGTTTTAAATGGAAAATCTATCAGAGTGACGGCTACAAAATGGAAGATCACAAAGTCAACACTATTTAAATGTCTCCAAGGTTAGAAGTTCTCCTAAAGCAGATTTTGATACCCCTCCTCCAAATTATGCAGTTAAGAAGGTATTTACCCAGGAAGAAGAATCACAACTACATGTTTACCTGGAAAAGGCAGCGTATCTTCACTTTGGCCTTAGCAAGCTTACAGCTAGAAAGCTTGCTTTTCAATTTGCAATAGCCAACAAGAAAATTATTCCTGAATCTTGGATTCAGCATGAAAAAGCAGGTCTTGAATGGATACGTGGATTCAGAAAAAGATGGCCTGATTTGTCACTACGCAAGCCGGAAGCTAGCTCTAGCTTGGGTAGAGCTTCAAGCTTTAATAAAGCAAATGTTACGTCTTTTTTTAGCAATTACAAAGACGTGATGAGCTGCTACAAATTTTCACCTGAAAATATTTATAATCTTAACAAGACTGGAAATTTAAATGTACACAAACCATCTAGAGTATTAGCTCCTAAGTCAATTAGGCAACCAGGCAGCTAACTTCAGCTGAACGTGGATTTAATGTAATGATAGCTTGCGTTAACGCTATAGGGAACAGCGTTCCACCCATGCTTATATTCCCAAGGGTTAATTTACAGCATTGTATGCTTAATGGAGGCCCTCCTGGATGCATTGGTGGAGCTAATCCCAGCGGTTGGTCGAACGAGACCCACTTTAAAGTGTATTTTCAACATTTTATTAATTTTGTGAAACCCATTAAGGATAACCCCGTGTTGTTGATAATGGACAATCACGAATCACATATTTCCATCGATATTATTGAAAAGGCCAGAGAAACTGTAATTTTAACATTACACCCTCACACTTCTCACCGGATGCAACCATTAGATAGGGGAATTTTTGGACTGTACAAAAAATTCTTTTACCAAGCTGCAGAAGATTGGTTGCTTACTAATCAGGAAAGCCGATATCTTTCTACGATATGTCTAAATTAATCGGGAAAGCTTATTTTAATGCATTTACACCACTAAACATTACAGGTGATTTCAAATCTTGTGGAATATGACCCATAGATGAAAATATATTTAAAGAGGAAGATTTTCTTCAGTCCTTTGTAACGGACAGACCTATGCAATCCGAAATTCTTGAGCCAAGAGGAGAAACTACACCCCAAAAGTTTGATAAGACGTTGGGAGAAACTATAGTCATTCCAGATACATTGACATCACCACCTTCAAAAACCACTTTATACAAAATAGAAGACAACCAAACTCCATCGACATCATCTGCAGTGCAAATTGTTTTAATATCAATCCCGAAATGATCCTTCCCTTCCCTAAAGCACCTGAAAGAAAAGTCACAAATCATGGAAGGAGGAAGGGAAAATCGAGGATTTTGTCAGATATGCCCGAGAAAAATTAAATTGCCGAAAAGTTTAAAATCAAAGAAGAGAAAAGGAAAGTTCCTATTAAACCTGTTTTAAAAAAATGAAGTTGCACCAAGTGCTTCGAAAAAGATAAAATTATCTCAAACGAAGTAGTAGTAAATTGCTTTATCTGTGGACGCATTTCAAATAAGGACTGGGCACTTTTCTGCGATTTTGGCAAGAAATATGTTTATAAACAGTGCATACCAAAAAATCACTCGGAAAATATACCAGATAAACGAGACGATGACAACTTTCTCTGTCATAAATGTTTTGTACTCTCTGAAGGCTCGGACGATTCTATTAATTCTGAAGACTTGTACAATTCATACTTAGAATCCACTAAACAGTAGATAGAACAGCTGTTTAATACAATAATAAATAAAGATGTCTTTAACACGAGTTTGTGTTTTCTTTGCAAAAATCAAGTTGGTCCAAAGGTACAATGTACTGTCCAAAGGTACAGTAACCCCTGTCCAAAGGTACAAACACTTACTGTAACCTCTGGACAAAAATGCACTTTTTTTTAAATTCTAATAAATCAAAAACCATTAAGGAAATTTAATGAAAAAAAATTTAAAGTTGTATAATTGACCAAATCATAAGATTTAAAAAAAAGTTAGGTTTTGTCGTTCGTCAATTTAAAGAAAAAAATTACATAAGATTAAAAATTAAAAATTGTCCAAAGGTACACCACTTGACCCTACCCACCATGAAATATACTTATTGTTTTTTTTTTAACCAAAGTATCTTATGTACTGTTTGTCTCTGTTTATAAATAAAATAAAATAAAGAAGGTACAACCTGAACTCAAACTCGAGCACTTATCTCAAGATATTTGCGCCAAAGTGGATTTAGGATCGCATACAATTGGCCAAAGCACACTATTGGTTTTTTAATTGTCATGGGCCTTCACATCAGCACACAATATGTGAGTCTGTGTTTAAATGTCATCAAATGCATCTTACTCTCCTCCTAATTTAATAACTTACTTTTAATTCAAACTCAAACTCAGCATTTCTAACCTAATCATCAACCAGCGATCCCTGCAAAATTACCTGTCATCCTTGTTTTGTTTTGACAGCTGTGATTGGGTGCAATCATTGGCTTATTGCTGTCGCTGCCCACTCCTATTGGCCGTGGTTGACGTAAACAAATTCTAAAAGATTTTAATAATTTGCAACGCCTCCTAAGAAGTCTGATGACTCCGAACTATTGAAGCACATCGACCTAATATTTGTCAGCTTTCAAATGTCTTTTAAATCCAAAATAAGGGACCTCATATAAACAATAGATTACATGTCAAAAAAAAATCGATGATTAAAAGAAACTAAAAACTATGGAACTGGATCTAAAAGAAGCAAAAACAAAGTTAGGCTTAAAGGCGAGATTGCGAAGCTTAAGAAAATTGTAAATCATCTCGAATAGTAACCACGACCAACAGTTGCTCAAAAATAACATCGAAATCTTCGACATCTCAGAATAAACTAACGAGGACATTGCTGACACTATTATTAAAGTTGCAACTAACGTGGGACATATGATAAATAGAGAAGATATTCTTTACGCCAGCAGGGTGAAAACTCACTTGTACCGTGTGATCGGAACTCAGCTCCTCACTTATGAGGAAATACAGACAGTTCTGGTTCAAATAGAGTATATAATGAACTCGCGCCCACTCACAGTAGTCTCTTCCAACCCCTATCCGGAAGTCATTACGCCTGCACATTTTTTAATATCTACACATTTGCAATACCTACCTGCTTCTGTTCTGACAGATGCTAAAATAAATTTTGCTCAGCGCAAGCAATTTTTGGGCAGCATGGTTCAATTTCTCTGGAAGAAGTGGTGTTTAGAATACCTGAGCACATTGCAAACCAGGCAGAAGTGGACTATCTCTGAACATCCCATTGGAATTGGAACTTTCGTACTTGTGGGACAGGAAGATTCTCCTCCGTTAAATTGGCCTTTGGGCGTAATCATGGAAGTTCATCCTGGAACTGATAAAATCATTCACATTGCGACGGTAACGACTAGATCTGGGATCTTTAAACGTCCTGTTGTTAAATTATATCCTATTCCGACGCAATGAGTTTATTTTGAAGCCGAGCAACGAACGACTCTGCTTCTTCTTGGGAATCATTAGTTTCAGTCGAGACACTTGAGGTACGTTGTAATGAAATTATCCATTACGTACACGTATTATGGGCTATTTATTTGTAATTAAAATAGATCTATACAAATAGTTTCTGCAAATATCGATAGAGGATATTGGCGCTCTAAAAATCTATCATATTTAGCCTATACTTCTCATCTCAAATTAGTAAATTAATCCCAATCAACAGACATTATTTCTAATAAATTAAATAATTATTATCTGAAATCAAGTGGTCGGTTTTGCTGCTTTGAAAAAAATATTAATTTGTATACCTTTTTGATATTTACTTGGAATTTTAAATCGATACATTGAAACATTAAATATATGGCTCAAAAATAATCAAACTAAAAATGTCAATACATTTGTCGATGAATCGATATATTTGTAGGGGTCAACCCTACCTTCCATATTTCCATTTGCAACAACCCTGACCCTACCGGTCACGCCACCGCGATGACAGCGCCGCCACGAGGGAATAACACGGAACGCCAAGCCAGCAGAAGCTGCGTACCCGTCCTACGATAAACTGTTCTCCCGACTCTCTGTTGTTATATTAAGTTCATTTTTGTATGCTATTCTTTACCTAGGCTCTCAGTGCTTCTCCTGAGATGCGAATAAACATTTCAACGATCAATCATATGTTTTAATAGTTAACACCTTCTGATTTCTCATAGTGGACACCACCACCACCACATTGGTGACCCGACAAGTGAACACGAACACGCATAGTGAAAGTGTGATAATCTGAACTTTCCTCCTGGCGCATTGCGGAAGTGCCATAAAGACGATCACTGCGTCAGGAGCATCAGACAAACATTTACATTTAGTGTCGTATTTTGGTGAAATATATTAGTGCCACGAAAGATGACGCAACCAGGCGGTAACGTGCCGACCGCACAGACCGAACCTCTCACCCCTTCACCGACCACACCTCTCAACCCCGCACCGATCGCGCCGCCCGCAACCACCGCCACGCCCGAATTAGACCGCGCGCCTTTTTGCCCAGCGGATCCGGAACTATGGTTTGCGATGGTGGAACGCAGTTTCGAGGCTGCAAGGGTGACGGTGGATGCCTCCAAGTTCGGCTTCGTTCTGGGAGCCTTGGAACCAGCCTACGCCCAGGAGGTGCGAGACATCATAGTGGCACCACCGAATGACGGAGCCTTCGCTCTGCTCAAACGTGAGTTAATACGACGCCTCAGCGCCACACAGGAGCAGAAGACGAGGAGACTCCTGGAGCATGAGGAACGAGGGGATCGAAAGCCGTCCCAGTTCCTCCGACACCTACGTACCCTCGCCGGCAACGCAGTATCTGACGAGGTATTGAGGACTTTGCGGACGAGTCGCCTACCTCACAGCACACGGGTGGTCCTCGCCATGCAACAGGAAACCCCGCTGGACAAAGTAGCGAACCTCGCCGACGCTATCGACGATCTTGCGGCGATGCCCTCCGCCAGTGAAGTTCGAAGGCCAACCGCGCAGGAAATGCTGCAAGAGACGATAGCCGATCTGCACCGGAGAATGGACAACATGGCAGTCAGAGATCGCCAACCCAGGGATACGACCCCGGTTCGCCGTTACAACGGCCCTAGGTCGCGACTTTCACGTAGCCATAGCCGTGCCAGGGGTACGCAACCATCGGACATATGCTGGTACCACGCAACATTCGGGGCCAACGCCCAAAAGTGCAGGGTACCCTGTAAGCACGCGCAGGGGAACGCCCAGGACTCCAACGATCTATGCTGGTACCACGCAAAATTTGGAGCAAACGCCCAACAGTGCAAGGAACCCTGTAAGCTCGTGCAGGGAAACGCCCGGGGCTCCAACTGATGGCGACCAGCACCTGCAGCCCGCCGAAATTAAGTCGCCTATTCGTCACAGACCGAGTAACACGCACACAATTCCTTGTGGATACGGGCGCGGACCTGTGCGTATACCCACGGAGTTTGGTACGAGGACGACCTCCCAAGCAATCCTATGAGCTGGCAGCTGCAAACGGAAGCACCATCGCAAGCTACGGAAACTTGACAATCACCCTCAATTTGGGACTTAGACGTGACTTTACCTGGAGTTTCGTCATCGCTGATGTCTCCAAGCCTATCATCGGAGTGGACTTCCTGGCAAAATTTAACTTGCTGGTTGATGTCCGCAACGGAAGACTACTAGATCAAGTGACGAACCTGACCACGACAGGGACAAGGAGCAACGACAGCGCTGCTTCCATAAAGACAGTCACAGGTACGTCACCCTACCACATTCTTTTACAACGATTCCCCGACCTGACGCGCCCGGATGGTACCAGGAAGTTCAGCACGAGACTAGACATCACATCAGAACCACTCCAGGACCCCCGGTAAACGAACGACCACGCCGCCTAGCCCCCGACAGATTGAAGCTGGCCAAAATGGAATTTGATACGATGGTACATCTTGGAATAGCTCGCCGTTCTGAGAGTTGTTGGGCATCGCCACTACACATGGTACCCAAGAAAGACAACCAATGGCGACCATGCGGAGACTATCGGAGCCTGAACGCCAGGATGATTCCAGACCACTACCCCGTGCGCCACATCCAGGATTTCGCCCAGTCATTGAGAGGCACTCGAGTATTCTCCACCATTGACCTCGTGCGGGCATACAACCAAATCCCAGTGGCACAAGAAGACATCCCGAAGACAGCAATATCCACACCGTTCGGTCTGTTCGAATTTCCGATGATGTCCTTCGGCCTCCGCAACGCGGCTCAAACCTTCCAGCGGTTCATTGACGAAGTCACACGCGGACTCGACTTCTGCTACGCCTACATCGATGACATACTCATAGCCTCATCATCAGAAGAGGAACACATGGCTCACCTCGAAATATTGTTCCAGCGCTTACAGGAATACGGTGTTGTCATCAACGTCGCAAAATGCCACTTTGGTGTAAGCGAAGTCAAGTTCCTGGGATACTT
Organism: Limnephilus marmoratus; assembly: GCA_917880885.1. Lineage (NCBI taxonomy): Eukaryota > Metazoa > Arthropoda > Insecta > Trichoptera > Limnephilidae > Limnephilus > Limnephilus marmoratus. The sequence continues at coordinate 1,646,863 of OU862932.1, read as the reverse complement.
GGTATCCTGCAAAGGCACAACACCCCTTCCCGAGAAGGTGGAAGCCATCCGGAACTACAGGCGACCCGAAACAATCAAAGATCTTCGACGCTTTCTGGGAGCACTCAATTTCTACAGGAGATTCCTACCCCACGCTGTGGAGATCCAGGCACCACTCAACGATTTTCTTCAAGGGAACCAGAAAGGCAAACAACCCGTTCCCTGGACACCGGAGACCATAGAAGCCTTTGGCAAATGCAAAGAAGCCCTTGCCCAGGCATCTTTAATAGCCCACCCGAAGTGTGAGGCTCCTCTGTCCATCGTCAGTGACGCTTCCGACACCACAGCCGGCGCTGTACTCCAGCAGCTCATCAACGGAAGCTGGGAACCGCTAGGGTTTTTCTCCAAGAAATTCAGCCCAGCCGAACGAAAATATGGAGCGTACGACAGGGAACTTCTGGCTATCTACCTCGCTGTGAAACACTTCAAACATATGGTAGAAGGTAGGACTTTTACCATTTTTACCGACCACAAGCCTATCACCTTCGCCTTCCAGCAGAAAGCCGAAAAATGCTCGCCGAGGCAATTCCGACACCTGGACTACATTAGCCAATTTACAACCGACATACGTCACGTCGCAGGCAAGGATAACATCGTCGCAGATGCCCTCTCCAGAGTCGAGGCAATCGATACTCCTCTGGACTACGCAGCGCTGGCGGCGGACCAAGTAAACGATGCAGAGTTAGAGAATTGCCTACAGGGAGGATCTAATCTGCAACTCAAAAAGGTGCGCATCCCCGGTACTGATGCAGACCTCTATTGCGATGTCTCCACAGCAACAGCCAGACCCTTCGTCACGAAAAAGTTTCGACCAGCAGCATTCAATGCGGTTCATCAATTGGCTCACCCAGGTATCAGGGCAACGACCAAGCTCATGACTCAACGTTATGTCTGGCCATCCATCAAAGTTGACACCACGAATTGGGCACGTAACTGTCTCCAGTGCCAACGGAGCAAGGTATCAAGACACGTATCAGCACCTCTTAGAAACTTCCCCACAACAGCATCCAGATTCGAGCATGTCCACGTCGACATCGTCATCATGCCCATGTCAGAGGGATTTCGATATTGCCTGACATGCGTAGACAGGTTCACCAGGTAGCCGGAAGCATTTCCCATCAAGGACCAAGAGGCAGAGACAATAGCACGCGCATTTTACGAAGGATGGATCACCAGATTTGGAACACCACTTCGCATCACGACCGAACAAGGCCGACAGTTTGAGTCGAAGCTGTTCAGGCAATTAAACTGCCTGGCAGGAACGACACAAATGCGCACTACCGCATACCACCCGGCAGCAAACGGCATGGTGGAAAGGTTGCACCGCCAGTTGAAGGCAGCCATCAAATGCCATCAGAGTAACCGCTGGACACAAGTTCTTCCCACTGTCTTAATGGGCATCAGAGCAGCCTGGAGAGACGAATCTCGCTACCTCTTCGGCCGAACTGGTATACGGTAAGCCACTTCGTCTACCAGGAGAATTTCTGATTGCACGTCCATCATCAACACCCGAAGTCGATACCGGCAACTTTCTTAAGGAACTGAGGCAACAGTTCGACGATTTAAGGCCCGTAGAAGGTACTCGCCATGGTGAAAAACGACAATTCATCTTTAAGGGCCTACCGACGGCAACTCACGTTTTCCTGAGAGACGACACCGTGAAAAGCCCACTCCAACTACCTTATAGTGGTCCGCACGAAGTCACCGTATCAATCGACCGACTAAAACCAGCCTACATCACCTCAGAACCGACAGAAATGGCAGCGACAATGGCAAACACCATACCCAACACCATCGAGAAGCCTGATCGTACTTACACCACAACGCGCTCAGGCCGACGTGTGCGATTCCCAGACCGCCTCGACGAGTTGACAAAATTTTTTGAATAATTATTTTTTTTTCTTTTCCTTTTATGTACAGATCACTAACCAACGATTGGTTACCCCTGTGCTAAACACATTATCAACGACACGAATACAAAAAGCTGCACTTTGATAAGCGCTGACGCAATGCATCACCAAAAGGGTCATGTTATGAAAACATTCTTGAGAACAACGGGCAGAATAACATCATGCTGACGAACAATGCACAGACCGAAATCAGCTTACATAAACAAAACAATCCACAGTCCACTTCTCGGAATTATATCAAGTTACAAATGAGCGAAGAAATACACGAGTTATTTTATTTAAATTATTTGGCATGCAGACGAATTTTCTACACGGGTAGAACGTTGAATTTGCTGACTATGTACTTACGACTTTATTTATAGCTTCCGTTGTTCAACAATCAATTCAATTCGACAGCAGCCAACGATGGGTTCACAGCAGACCAAAGAAGAGATCTTCGTCACCCAAGATGGAAATACGACTGTACAGCACCTTTCGCTTTCTACACTCGTCATACTCTGTACCATAGTAGCTACCGGTCTAGCATACCTCACTTGGAGATGGTGCCGGGGTAGGATCAGAAGACAAATCCTGAAAGAAGGAGCACCAAAAAACCCGACACCAATTCAGCAATAACCACATCCGATTGACTTCAATGACAAACTTCAAAGATATCGCATCTTCGTCTCCAATCTCCAACCTTCAATCTCCAGTCGACTCAGCGGCTGGAAAGGGGGTACTGTAGGGGTCAACCCTACCTTCCATATTTCCATTTGCGACAACCCTGACCCTACCGGTCACGCCACCGCGATGACAGCGCCGCCACGAGGGAATAACACGGAACGCGCCAAGCCAGCAGAAGCCGCGTACCCGTCCTACGATAAACTGTTCTCTCGACTCTCTGTTGTTATATTAAGTTCATTTTTGGATGCTATTCTTTACCTAGGCTCTCAGTGCTTCTCCTGAGATGCGAATAAACATTTCAACGATCAATCATATGTTTTAATAGTTAACACCTTCTGATTCCTCATAGTGGACACCACCACCACACATTTTTCAACAAGTCTGTGAGGCACACCAACAAATGACCACGGTACACCAGTGTGCCGCGGCACACCCTTTGCGGAACACCGCCCTAGGTGAGATAATTATTAAATCTGTGCCAACTTATTGTAATGCAAAATTTCTTGTAAATTTATTTGACTTGCGTAATCAAGAGTTATTATTGAAAATCTCCACTACACACGCAATCAGTTTACAGACATGGTAAAGGGCTAAAATGCTGTCTTGTACAAAAATCCCAATTTGCTTTTTTTAATGTACAAAAATCTCAATAATTACAAAAATATCAAAAACTAAAACGCTGTCTTCTAACTTAGGGAACGTACCCATACTACGTGACCAACTTTTTGCAATTTTTAACCCCCCCCCCCCCCGGTGACCAAAATCCTAAGCAACCCGCCGCTCATTTGTATGGAGCGTGACATTTTGAAGACCCCCCCCCCTAAACGTGTCACGTAGTATGGTTACGTTCCCTTATATGTAAACTGAGATGCATACAAAGTTTGTATGCGTCTCAGTAACATTCTGTTGGCGTATTAATCTGTCAAAAAGGACTTTGTGTTTGGAACAAGGTATAGTCAATAATCATAGACAATTGGGAACTAACACATAGAAGTGGCTTAGAAAAAAATGGCGAAAAATAGCATACATTTCTATGTATGTACCTACACACATGAGATAGTATTGGTGATCACAAATACTAATGCAAAGACAATAGATTTGTAAGCTATTAATAGTTAAAATTTCAACCGCCAGGTGTCATGACCCAATACAGTTACTTTTTTCCGTTCGTTCCTATACGGTTCTGAATTCTAGTGACTTTAAATACATAAATTTAAAAAAATATCGTTTTTGATACAATTTTCGAAATTCGATATTTTGTATCGATATATCGGATCAAAATATATCGGCTAAAAATACCGATATATTGAATTAAAAATATCGATACTTTTTCAACAAGCCTAACGCACATCTTATTTGCTACGTACGCTTTCTGGCTGATAATATTATTGTCGAAGACCTTTTATTCTGCAAAAGCATTACCGAGAGTGCGAAGGCCCAAGACTTGTTTGAAATTCTTGACAAGTTTATTGCAGAAAATGGTTTGGATTGGAAAAAGTGTATCAGTGTATGTATTGATGGTGCTCGAGCCATGGCTGGCAGGTATGCAGGTATACAAGCGTTTATTCGTGAAAAAGCACCGAATGCTATGTGGATCCATTGCATAATCCGTATGGAAGTTATTGCATCAAAGTCAATGAGTTCTAAACGGCCCTGCTGTATTACTGCAATTCACGATGGCTTTCACGTGGAAATGTCTTATTTTGTGTGTTCGAATTACACGAAGAAATTCGCACTTTTTTACAGGAAGAATGTCATGAAAACGCCAAATATTTTAGTGAACCAGATTTTTTGCTAAAACTAGCGTACTTGTGCGATATATTTGAGAAACCAAATAATTTGATTCTTTCTTTGCAATTGTATAAATATGCAGCATCTAATGAACTGGTTGTCTCAAAAGACCTGATGGCCCTTTTCACGGAACACCTATCGAAGCTCACCGAATGGTTTTCCAAGTACTTTGCAGATGATGATATCGAAAAATTTGCGTGGATCCAAGATCCTTTCCATGCACAAGCTCCGCCAGGATTCGCAACACAAGAGCAAAAGAGTCTCATTGAACTCTCTTGCGACAACAGCCTCAAAACTAGATTCACCAGTTCCGATTTGGAGGAGTTTTGGTTATCGATTCAAAATGAATATCCAAATTTAACTTCGAAAGCTTTAAAAATATTCATTCCTTTTGCCACATCATATTTATGTGAAGCTGGATTTTCAGCTGTAGCTATAATGAAGAACAAATATCGCTCAAAGATCAATTGTGGAGCAAGAAATGAGAGTAGCAGTCTCAAGTCTTATTCCCCGCTTTGAAAAACTGTGCAGAAATCATCAAGCTCACCCGTCACATTGATTTGACTGAGTAACTATCGTATTTTATTTTTTGTTGTTCTCTGTTCCAATTCTGAATTCTTATCATATTGTGGATGTTTTAATTTTTGTGCCTATCTACCTAACTAATATTATTGACTATAATATATACATGGTGTCCGGGGGTAAAGTGCATTAACTTCGGGAGCTGATTCTACACGATGGTAGGAGTAAAAAAGATTAACAACTTTTTCCGAAATTCCAACATTTTTCCCATACAAAAACACGTACCTACTAAAAATCCTTAGTGTGAGGTACGATCTTACTTGCTGAGAGCCTGCCGGGAGTCCGACTCGATTGTGATTGGCGGAAAATAATAAATCTGGCCGTACACGCCGGACTAATTTTATCTTTTTACCTTAAAACTACCCCTAAAAGTTGGAATTTCGAAAAAAGTTATTTATCTTTTTTACTTGTACTATCATGTAGAATCACCTCCCGAAGTTAATGCACTTACCCCCGGACACCCTGTACATAGTCACTATATCTATTTCAAAACTTGTAAGTGCGCCGCTGGCTGAAAAAGATTGGGAACCCCTGGCGCAAGAAAATAATAAAAAATATATTACCAGATTATATTATTATTATTAAAAATGTTTTAGCTCAACCCGGCATGGTGGAAACAATAGACGGTGAAGAGGATGACGGAATTCCTGAAGAGGTTTAGGATTTTGTTTAATTTTGTTTATTTTCTCAATATTATAAGGAGCACTGTAGGATTATTTTTAAATTTATTATAGTTAAGCGCACTTGAAGTGAAATGTCACAAAACTGCGCTATATAAATATAATGTTATTATTATTATTATTATTATTCTGCTTCTGTCAGCCTGCTTCCCTCCACTGTTGGAGATAGGCCTCTTCCATCAATTTTCACTTCTATCCTTCAATATCGTCCGACCACCTTTTGGGAGGTCTTCCGACATTTATTTCACTGGTCCACGGTCACTATTTTATAATTCGTGGAGCCCATCTGATATTTGAATCAATAAGTTACTTGAATCAATAATATATGACTATAATATATTAGCCCATGTAAGTAAATATATCATCATTGAGCAACACGGGTTTTTCCCTCGGCGTTCCACAACAACGAATCTTCTTGAATACTCCCAATTCATCCGCGATAACATCGAAAAGCATTTACAAGTGGATGCCATCTACACGGATTTTTGCAAAGCATTCGACCAGTTAAATCAATCATTACTCATCAAGAAACTGAAAAAGTTTGGCGTAAATGGAAATACTCTGAAATGGTTCGAAAGTTACATTACTAATAGAAAACTACAAGTAGTTGTAGGAGGGTACTCCGCGGATCTTTTTACGGCAACGTCGGGAATTCCGCAGGGCTCACATCTTGGACCGTTACTGTTTTTAATATTTATCAACGACATAGTTTTAGGAATAAAAAAATCAAAGTATCTCCTGTTTGCCGATGACCTTAAGTTGTACAAAAAAATAACATCATTAGAAGATTGCGCCGATTTGCAAAAAGACTTATCATCACTTCATGAATGGTGCACACTAAATGATTTATATTTTAACGAAAACAAATGTGCTGTAATTTCCTTCACAAAAAACATCAATAAATTTTCAAACACATATCACATTAACAATGTCGCATTACGTAACACAACTTCAATTAAAGACTTGGGCGTGACATTTGACTCTTCACTTAGCTTCAATAAACATGTAGATGCAATTTCAAATTGTGCATCACAAGTATTAGGATTAACGCTAAGAATCACAAACTGTTTTAAAAGTGCAGAATTAACATTAACATTATATAAATCAATTGTGCGAAGTATCCTCGAATATGCATCCACAATTTGGTCTCCCAATTATGAAATTCATAATTATAGGATCGAATCCACACAAAGAAAATTAACCCGTGTAATTGCTTATCGTGAAGGTATATCTGATCAATTTGGAACGTACAAAGACCGAAATTCACACTATAAACTACACTCTCTAACAGCCAGACGTAAACTTTCTGATTTATTACTTTTACACAAAATTATACACTCATCAGTTGATACACCAAACATTTTGTCCCAAATTAACATTAACACATCATCAAGAAAGTCAACAAGGAGGATGAAAGACATTTTCTATATAAAAGCCTACCTCACAAATACAGGGTATTTCTCCCCTTTACCACGAACACTGAGAAGTTATAACGCTATACATTGCTCTAATAAAGAAATAGACATTTTTAATGACCAATTTAAACATTTCAAAAAAAAAGTTTTACCTTTTATCATATCAAGCTGATACTGTGATGAAGCCCTTTATTTATAGAGAGGCAATATTGTACCTACCAAATCAGCATCTCACCAGTACAGGTAACAATCATAAATTGTTTATGAACATTTACCTACCATGTACTTACCTTTTACCCATTCCTACTTGTCATTCACCTCAGCTTAATTACTTTTGTTACTATCTTTTGTTATTATTATCATTTCATTTATTTGTTATTATACAATCACTATGTTAATATTATCATTTTCGATACTATGTATTTTCGTTATCACTATGTTTAAGCATACATGTATATAATTTTTTGGGCACCATGCCTGTTTTAATACTTAAATAAAAAAAATAAAAAAAATAAAAAATAAATTTCCTTGTCTAGCCATAATAATTTCTTGCCTCTCCACGGACCGTTGTGTGACTTTAAATTTATGGACACTTTTTGTAAACACTTATTTATTTTATTATTATTTTAAAAGGTGACTGTTAAAATTTTATATATAAAAATGATTTATATTAAATCGCACTTTTATTTCCTTAGTCCGTCCTTAATAAGACAAGCCCTTTATCAATGCCTACTATTTTAATATCGACAAAGTCCATAGGTATTATATCAAATGTCCATAAAAAATCATCGAAAATGCATATTAACTTCAACAAATTTATTTTGATTTTTATTTTTCTGTGTTCCCAGGTACATATTTGTAGCAGCCGTGCCAACGCTGCTAAATACCTTTGCAGGATGCCGACCCGAAAACCATAAAATCAACACGAGCGGATTCCCGCGAAGAAAGCTGAATCAACAATTAGACAACAATGTATTACGAAACACGAATTTAAATATCGATCAATGACACCCGAGACGAAAACCGCTGACTTCAATAACCGGGTAGACGAAATACTCTACCCGTGCTAAAATAATAAATAAAATGAACAATGGAGCCCACCGTCAGCGATCCTGCGGGTTCGAGGTCCGGACGCTTCTCTCCCACCCATGGAAACGAGAACAAAGGAATCATCACCTATATAAACGGAGGAGGACCTACTCATGAAAGCCGCTCGATTCGCCAGACGTCAAGTCAACAGCTTAGCGCGTTCCGAAGCGATTTCCAACCATTGTGTTTTTAATACAGTTATTGTGTTTTAATACAGTTATTGAGTATTTAATACAGTTATAAAGTCAGTTCTTTCGTGTTTTAGCTCCTTCGGAGATTATTCGCGGCAAGTGCCGATTATTCGCATGTGATCTACGCAACCACGCGTTTTTGTGTCGAACTTAAATCTATCTTCAGTGATTCAAACATTATCCGTTTTACGAACACAAGTGCAAGTGCTTTGAACTTTACTGGTTTATCATCCACGACTTTGGTTCCCCATCTGAAAGAAGAGTAGGACTGTCCTTATTCCTGGAAAAAACCACTAAATCAGCGCTAGCATCCAGCAGCAGCCATCATCCACAACAGACATTTTACCATCATCTCTGGTGAGAGTATTTGGACTTACATGTACTTGATATATTGTTTTTTTTGACAGAGTTCATAAAATCATATTCACCTTCCACCTTTTTCGTTCAGAGTTAATAATTACCATCTATCTTAGACAAATTATCCTTGTAAAAGCATTCTTTCCTCTCAATCTTTCCAAGTTTCTATAATTGATGACATTTATAAAGTTTAAAAATTATTATTTACCCAAATTAAAAACATTCTGCTCAGCCGCGTTTTTCCCAATACGCAGTCAACCTAATTACAAAAGTCATTAGCTCACTGCCATCAACTAAAAATAAATATAAATTTGGGTATTTCCAAACTTTTTCGAATTCCCAACCCGTTACCACGCGGGCATAGCAACTAAATAATTACGGCCCTGTATTCAAGTCTTACCTAATTAACTAATTACCTGAGTTACCTTCAAATTTTTCAATTCTGAATACCTACGAAAGCACCGTGGCCGCTTTCATGTTCGCAAGGGTCAATAAAGATCTCTCCCTTGAAGAAAAATCTTATCTTAATGAATTAATACAGCGCGAACTAGCTTCTCAAGCTGCAAACCAAACCCCAGCGGATGAAACAGTATCCCCGCGGCGTTTTACCTCTCCTCCAAGGCATTATTCCCCTTATACAAATCAGGAAGATTCTGAGTCCGAAATGGAATATTCATCCTCCGACGATACAGGTTTTCGTCTTGTATCCGGACGAAAACGTACTCGAGCTAGTTCAAATGGCTCCTTGACCCCAGTAAACTCACCGAGGCACTCTACTGTTTCCTCCCCTCGATCAAAAAAAAAATCCAACTTAGATTCGAGAACCGGATCAGCTCACGATAATAACAAATTTGAAGTTCTAAGGTCTCCCTCTCCCATTCCCTCTACATCTGTTCCGATAGTTTAGCCCTCCTTAACTGTCGAACCACCCCGCAAATTTGGACGTATTCCACCAATTGTTCTGCATAGAAAAACGGAAATAACGGCTCTCTTCCGTACTTTGGAAGACAAAGGCATCGACTTTAGTGTGAAAAATATGGGGAACTTTCTCCATATTCAGACCAAAACTCCGAGAGAACACAGCAGCGTTACCAGGCTGCTAATAAGTCGGAAAATTGAGTATCACTCATTCCGGCTTCCTGAGGAAAAACCCCTCAAGGTAGTTATGGGTATCAAGGTGGGTTATCTCAAGGTGGGTATCCCAGAAGAAATAGACACAGAGGAGGTCAGGATTGAACTTGCCCGCAGCTACCCGGTGTTATCGGTACACCGAATGAAAGCTGCTCGGTCTCGCAAACCGATACGATGGTTAATCTGACCAAAAATGACGATGGAAAAAAAATATTCAATGAGCTCACCTCGATCTTCCATCTGAGGATCCAGGTGGAAAGCCTACGTAACAAAACAAGAGTAGGGCAATGTTTTCGTTGCCTAGCTCATGGTCACTAGGCAAACTGCTGCCACGGAATTGAGCGCTGTGTTAAATGCGCTGGTCTTCATAGATCTTCGGAGTGTACCAATCCGAAGGACACGCCTGCTAAGTGTGCGCTCTGTCAGGGCGCACATACGGCAAACTATAAGGGCTGTCCTGCCAGACCCCATTACAATAATTATAACGCTAATAAAAACCGTAACTATAATTATCAAAGACTGTCAAACAGAAATACCAATTATAATGAACACCGTCGCGAATACCGGCAGGAACAAGTTTTTTACCGCTCTCAGCCAAAAACTCAAAGTGAACCCTCAAGGTCCGAACCCATAACTACCAATATCGATACAAGCCAGCCCCCCCCCCCCCATCATCCCCTCAACTTCTCAATCCTGGCCTGCGCCGGACTTTTTCAAAAGCCGTAATTCCCATCAGGACAACCGGTCCCCCAAAACCCCGGCCTTCAGCTAACAATTCCGGCTTGAACGCCCTCCCGAGTCCCCCCAAGCTTCCCATAGTAACCTTCCTCCCCCTCCCCCACCGGATTCTTCTTCTTCTAAACCCGAGGCTAGCGAAATTCAAACCCTCATCGAAAGAGCTACAGAGCTCCAGTTCATCATCCAAAATGCCACCAAAGAGATAAAGTCCATACAGACATTTATTATCAAACACAATGGCTAGACAACGCGCCGATAAATCAAATTTGCAAACAGCGTACTGGAACGCCAATGGCACAGTACTAGCATACCGCGAGGAAATCATAGAATTTCTCCACGATTATAATCTAGACGTATTTCTTATAAATGAAACGTGGCTAAAACCATCACGCAATCTAAGAATACCAAATTATAATATATTTCGAGATGACAGAACCTCCAATAAAGGAGGCGGTACTGCTATCTTTGTTAAAAGCAATCTTGACCATTGTCTAGCACATGCATTCTCTAACGATAATATTGAATCCACCGCGGTTAAAATCAATACTTCTTCTGGTCCAATTAAATTCATATCTGTTTATAGCCCTCCCAAACGACAATTGATTCCCTCCGAACTAGATTCACTTCTCTCCGAAAACGTCCCCACTATTATAGCCGGAGACTTAAATGCCAAGCACGGCTCTTGGAATAGCCGATATGATAATAAGAAAGGTAGAGATCTTGCAAAATATGCTCTCTCTAACTCAATCGCCATAGACGCCCCTGACCTACCAACTCTTCAGCCACCAAATGGCAGGCCAGATGTAATTGAGATAATCATCCTCAAAGACACAAGTCACGTTCACTCGCTAAAAGTTCTAAACGAGCTCGCATCCGACCATAATCCTATTCTTCTTACATTGACAGGGGGTTCGAACCGACTGGTCCCTCATCAGCCAACTCGGAAAAAAATCAAATGGCCTAAACTCATCGAATTATTAAATTCATCTAAGACGGTGCCAACTTCTATTCCCGATGAAGCGAGCCTTAACACCGCCACTTCTACGTTAATTAACTCAATAAAATCATGCATCAACGAGGCATCCGTTGACATTCCAAATGACACTGGACGACATGGTATCCCCGAAGAGATTAAAGATTTCATTAGGGAGAAAAATTTAATCCGTAAAGAATGTCAAAAAACTTGCAATCCTATAATTTTAATCCTAATTTGATTCACCAATAAATACATTAAATCTTCCGCTGAGTTTGGTGTCCATCCTCTCCGGCGTGGTACCCGAATATCTACATAAAGGAATATTCAAAGGTTTTTACTAGCTAAAAGTTGAAACTAGAAAAGATCGTCATTATCCGAAAAATGTTTGATCGGGACTTAGGCGAGTTTGATATGTGTTGACACAGATGTCCATCTGTGTGAGATATACAGAGCTAAAAGATAATCAGCCTTACTAATAACAAAACGCCTTAACGATCGTCAAACTGCATATCATACCTGAAAAATTTCTCTGGAAGGCCTTGAATCCTATCAACTGAATTGGATGCACCATATGGAAAAATAGCATTATTTTATTTGACAATCACAATATAGATTGCCGTATTGAAGATTGATTGAAATATGTTTATATAGGTAAAACATCCCATAGTTTTAAAACAAGAATCAAAGAACATAATACTATCGGAGCGCTCAAAAATAAACAGTTTTTCATAACTTGCCAGTCATTTAATTAATGAAAACCATATTGTTTTGTAAAGACACGGCACAATTTGGAATGTTTGTTTAAAATCAACGGTTGACTTCACCTCCTCCTCATAGCACAAAGAGAAGGGTTGCAGCCAAAATGTGCGTCGCCTTCTCACGGACGAGCAAAAGGAGCATCGACTTCAGGCATGTTTGCTTCAAAATCAGCCCGAAGAGGACCCTGAATTTTTTTCCAAGGTGAATCGTGGTGCTATAGATACGACCCCGAAACAAAGCAGCAATCAAGCCAGTGAAACACAGCGGCCTCTCCTCGTCCCAAAAAGCTCGTCAAGTGAAATAAAACATCAAGACAATGCCCCGGGTCAAACTGTCAACCAGAAGTTCTATTTGGAGGTTTTGAAAAGATTGAGGGAGAGTATCCAGAAAGGGCAAATCTTTGGCGCACAGGTGACTGGTTCTTCCATCACAACAATGCGCCGGCCCACACCGCCCTCTCCGTGAAGCAGTTTTTGACCAAAAACGGCATGACACCGATTGTCCCACCCTCCCTACTCACCGGACCTAGCACCCTGTGACTTCTTTTTGTTCTCCACACTCAAAAGGGACATGAAAGGAAAGCATATTGCCACCAATGTGGAGAAGGTAAAACCAAAATCACTGGACATTCCGATAAGTGAATTTAAAAATTGTTTTGAACAATGGAAGAAGCTTTTGGAGAAGTATGGTCTGGTCAATGGAGAATACTTTGAAGGTAATCAAAATTTTGTGTAAAAATAATAAAAAATAAACTTAGCAACGCTAGCCTCGACGTTTGCTTGTATTTTAGCTCTCTGATTTTTTATTGTATCAGATAGAAAAGAATTAGCTTTGATCCCAAAACATATAAATATTTGAAAATAAGTATATTAGATAACGTAATAAATAAACTGCCAGTGAACCGTAGGATATTTAGGTAAATAAATACAATATAAATTTTTCCTTTTGTGAGGACTTCAGTAACCAAGGTAAACAACAATATTTTGAGATTACGTTGAAATATATTTTGTAGGTAAATTTAATTGTATATTTATTTTGATAACATTATTCTAAAATATAATATATATTATAGATTTGTAGTATTGAAGGGTAGTTTACATTAAAATATTTAATTTGGACATATTGAAAACCATTTGTTGACAAATGACAGCACTAGGTAACGACGACAGTTGCTTGGTTACTGGTAGGAATTAATAATAACAATCATTTCCAATTTGTTTTGAAAGGTGACAAAATGTCATTTTCAACCAACAGAAATGAAAATGGGTTTATTATGTCATCTATACAGATGAACATTGATAATCTGAGACCCCAAAAAACAAAAGCAGGTATTCCTAGGCAGCGTATGAAATGGACGAACGATGTCAATATGTTCATCGTTTGTTCATATTTTTATGTAACTAAACTAGAAACATATATGTTATTGTATAGGAAAAAATTACATTTACTTTTCTCACAAAATTATCCGGTTGCCCAAGTAAACGAACAAAGATTAGCTGACCAAAAAAGGGCAATTTTCAAAAATAATTTAATTCCTGTAATAACATTAAATCAGATAAGAAAAGAAGTAGCAGATAGATTGCAATTGGAGAATAATTTAGAACAAATTAATACGAGTAGTAATGTTATATTAGATGCATTGAATGAAGATAGTTTAGATAACATTCTAGTAGAAGAATCCAATGATATTACAGTAGATTCAAATAACTTAGACATTATTCATAATCTTAGGGAAATCAATATTGCAAATTTAAACTTACTAGACGATAATGTAATAGAATTAGCTAACTTGCTTCAAAATAATATAAATAGATATATAGATATAGAGCCCACAGTTAAACCAAAATTACCAAAATTGCATACGTCAAAGAAATTATCTAAATTAATTTCTGAATTAAATAATTTAATTTTACCAAAAATAATATTTGACGATATTAGTTTTTTAGATCTTCATACAATAGTATACGCTAGTGCTATCACTATATGTAATAAGTTAGGAGTTAAATTAACATCCTCTGATGATAGATCATATAGTTATAGTAAACCAGAATGGCAGATTAGATTAGAAAATGATGTAGTATTTTTAAGAAGTAGTATAGCTAGAGTAATTGAATATAAAAATGGAAATAGAAGTAGGAATATTTTGAGATATGTAGATGAAATTGGGAGAAAATTTGGTTATAGCATTGGTAGTAATAATAATGAAAATATAATCAATGATTTATTAGATTTATTAAAACAAAAATTAGGTGTAAAAGCTAGTAGATTAAAAAGATATAATTATACGTATAATAAAAGAAACAATAATAGATTATTCCCGAAAAATGAGAAAATATTTTATTCCAAACTTGACGATAAACAGAATATTATTTTGAATAATAATATTCCGTTGCCATCTGAATCAGATATGCGCGATTTTTGGACAAACATTTGGAGTAAAGATATAAAACATAATGAAGCAGGTAACTGGATAGAAAATGAAGAACTCAATTGTTCAGACATTGAACAAATGAGTTTTTCTGATAAATCGGTTGAATTGTTAGCCAAAATTATAAAAAATACTCATAATTGGAAAGCCACGGGTTGCGATTGGATACGTAATTTTTGGTACAAACGTCTAACTACTTTACATCCTCTTTTTGCAAAAAATCTTTCAAAACTTGTCAGACAACCTCAAAATTTTCTAACTAAGGGAACGTACCCATACTACGTGACCAACTTTTTGCAATTTTTAACCCCCCCCCCCCCCCCCCCCCCCCGGTGACCAAAATCCTAAGCAACCCGCCGCTCATTTGTATGGAGCGTGACATTTTGAAGACCCCCCCCCCCCCCTAAACGTGTCACGTAGTATGGGTATGTTCCCTAAGGGCATTACTTATATGTTGCCTAAAAGCGAACATATTAATAATCCCTCTCAATATAGACCCATTACATGTCTACCGACAATATACAAAATTTTAACCTCTTGCTTGACAGATTTAATATATACTCATTTGGAGGGCGCAGTTCAACCAATCAACCGCAACCTGCCGGATGACCAGCAGTGAAAACCTCAGCCGACTGCAGCGGGCCCTCAGAGGGAAGGCCCGAGACGCCGTGGGTCCCCTCTTGATGGACCCCACTCAAGTACCAGAAATAGTGGACGTACTGGAGCAGCGCTACGGAGGGACGACTTCACTGGCCGCCTTGATGTTGGACAAGGCCTAGCGGCTCCCACAGATGACAGCAGAGGCATCACTGGAGGACATAGCGGACTTTTCGGGAACGGTGCAGAACCTGGTGGCATCACTTCGCTCCCTTAACAACGATGGGTACCTAACCAACCCGGCGCTCCTCAGCGACATCGCGGGGAAGATGCCGTGCACGATGCGGTTGGCGTGGCTGATGGAGGTGCGGCACTACAACGCACCTGCTACGATCTGCCAGTACGCCGCCTTCCTGAAGGCCATCGCGAACGCCATCACCAAAATCGGGTATGGTCGACCCCGCGAGGTCTAGACCGCGTCGTGAACAGTCGTTCGCTACAACAGAACAATTCGCGCCACGAAAAAGTGAAAGTTTGTCGCGAAAGTCACCACAATATGACAGTTCTCGAAAAAAAAATACCGAAAGTTCGCGAAAGTCACCACAATATGACCGTTCGCGGAAAGTACAAAATGAAAGTGCGCGAAAGTCACCACAATATGACTCGAACAACGCTCGAAATACGAACCCTAGCGACAGTACAAATCGCGACGGGTGCTTACAATGCGGTGAAAGGGGCCATCTGCTCCGAGACTGCCGTGAGTTCGTCGGGAAGGACGTGAAACTACGCTGGGAAACGTTAAAAAGTTCCCGACTCTGCCGCGTGTGTTTGGAAAGACATTTGACAAAAACATGCAAAACCCGAGACTGGTGCGGCATTGGAGACTGTCGCGCTCCCCATTACAAGCTGCTTCACGACCCCACGTATGTGAGAAACACCGCAACGGCCGACGTCCACCACATGTGACGCCAGGCCGATGGCGCCGTGCTCAAGGTGGTGCCAGTGATGTTGACAGGCCCCACGCAACAGATCTCCGCATACGCGCTGCTGGACGAGGGATCGACCATCACACTGATTGACACCGCAGCAGCAGAGCAGATTGGCGCTAATGGACCCGTACAAGGACTACGACTCCACGGGGCCAAGGGCATGTGTTCTTCAGATCACCTGTCGCGCCGCGTGCAGGTCACACTGCGCGGCGCCGGCATAAGCACCGACTACACATCAAGGCGAGCACGGTAAAACGCCTCAGCCTTCCTGAGCAGGGGATCCCTGACCCCACCCTTCTCATTGGGCAGGACAACGCACACCTCATTGTATCGAGGGAAGTGCACGAAGCCCGCGACTCTACGCGAATATTGTCACGGACTGCCCTGGGGTGGATCACTCATGGAGGGGGGACTCCTTCTACCAATGAAGGCCCCATCACCACTCTGGCCCTGCATGCTGAGAGCCACAAGGATGACCTGCTGAGCGACCTTATTCGGGCGAACTTCGCCATCGATTCACTGGGGATCACTTCAGCTTCCCGTGAAACCGCACATGTTGTACGTGCTAACCGGCTGATGGAAGCCACCACCCGGCAGATGACTACCGGCAGATGGGAGACCGGTCTATTATGGAAGGCTGACAACATCACGCTGCCCGACAACAGACAATGTGCGCTGAAGAGGCTGTGGTCCCTCGAACGAAAGTTGTTGAAGGAGGACGACCTGGCAGTGGCGTACCGAGAAAAAATCAACCGACTGATATCACAAGGCCACGCGCGAGAGCTCACAGAACGAGAGGCGGCAAAAAACTCCGTCCGCAAATGGTATTTGCCGCACTTCGCCGTGGTGAACCCCAACAAGCCGGGGAAGATCCGCGTCGTGTTCGATGCTGCCAGCCGCTGCCGAGGGACCTCCCTCAACGACCAACTTGGGAACATTCTCCGGTTTCGAGAGGGAAAGATAGCTCTCGCCGCCGACATAAAGGAGATGTTCCTGCAAGTCAAAATAAAGACTGAGGACCAGCTGTCACAACTGTTCCTGTGGCGACCGACGCTTCAACAAGAGCCTCGCACCTACATGATGACCTCAATGATGTTCGGCGCTACCTGTTCTCCAAGCAGTGCCCAGTACGTGCGAAACCGGGTGGCCCTAGAAAATACCGAGCGCTTCCCAGCTGCTGCAGACGCCATCCAACATAAATTTTACATGGATGACTACTTGGACGCGGTGGACTCCATCAGTGAAGCCACTGGCCTCGCAAAAGACGTGGCGACAGTCCTATCATCAGGAGGTTTCCATC
Source organism: Limnephilus marmoratus (assembly GCA_917880885.1). Classification (NCBI taxonomy): domain Eukaryota; kingdom Metazoa; phylum Arthropoda; class Insecta; order Trichoptera; family Limnephilidae; genus Limnephilus; species Limnephilus marmoratus. The sequence goes on along the minus strand of OU862932.1, from coordinate 1,629,228 downwards.
TCACAAACTGGGCCTCAAATAATCCAGCGGTGATGGCCACCATCCCGCCTGAAGACCGCGCCCGATCAGCCATACGCATCAGCAGCAGAGAAGCAGAGACCGAACGAATCCTCGGCCTGATATGGGACCCGGTGACTGACTGTTTCCTGTACGCCTTCAGAGACACCGCCGAACCAGAACTGGTCAGCAGACCTACGAAACGTCAGCTGCTCAGCATCGTAATGAAAATTTTTGATCCTGTGGGGTTTGTTGCATGCCTCACAGTCAGATCAAAAATGCTGCTCCAAGATGTCTGGAGGTCGAGCATCGGATGGGACGAAACCATCAAGCCCGAGCACAACGAGAGATGGCTGGACTGGCTGGGACTCCTCCAAAGCTGCGGAGTCGCCATACCTAGGCGCTGCCTACAAAGCAAACATAGCAGCGTCACGTTCCATCTGTTTTGCGACGCATCTGAGCAAGCATGCTGCGCGGTCGCCTACCACACGGAGGAAATCAATGGAGAAACCACAGCTACCTTCTTGGCCAGCAAGTGTAAGGTGGCCCCCCTGAAGCCACTCTCTATACCCCGCCTCGAGCTCCAATCAGCACTCATGGCCGCCAGACTAGCAGCAACACTGAAAAAGGAGTGTCGCAGCAACATCGCGCGAACGGTGTTCTGGACGGACTCTACGACGGTGCTGTGCTGGCTACGTACGGACCCACGTACCTACTCTACCTTTGTGGCCAACCGGCTTGGCGAGATCGATGAGCTCTCTCGCATTGATGACTGGAGATGGGTCCCCACCAAGCTGAACCCTGCTGACATCGGCACCCGCGACGTCGAGGTTCCCGATCTATCACCGGCGGGACATTGGTTCAGCGGCCCAGCCTTCCTCACCTTGGCCGAGGCAGGATGGCCGCGCGAAAGGTCCAGACTTCCCCAGCCAGATGACAACATCCTTGAAGTAAAGGCCCAATATGTCGGGCTCACCTCAACCATGACAGATGCGCTTCCTGAAATAAGCCGCTTCTCCTCTTGGCACCGCCTCATCAGAGCCACCGCCTGGGTCCACCGCTTCATAGGCCGATGCCATGCGGGACCCCACAAATCACTGGACGGATACCTGCGGCCCGAGGAGACCCGTGAAGCGGAACTTCGGTGGGTGAAAGCAGCCCAAGAAGACGCATTCAGCATTGAATTGAGTGCTCTTCACAGAGGAACCCCCGTACCAAGCAACAGCCGGCTCAGATCGCTGAACCCCTTCCTGGGACCCGATGGACTGCTGCGGATGGACTCCAGAATACGAGCCACCAGCAGAATCTCCCGAGATGTGCGGACGCCCATAATCTTAGATTGAGACCACGCCTACACACGGCTCCTAGTCAACCACCATCACCAGAAGGCGGACCACCCAAGTACGGAGAGGACAATGACGGAGGTACGAGGCAGCTACTTCGTGCTACGACTGCGAACAAACATACGTCGCATCGCTCACCACTGCCCCACCTGCAAGATGCGTAGAAGCAAGCCTGCCCCACCACTGATGGGACCCTTGCCACCATCACGGCTCGCCCACCATGTCCCCGCCTTTACAAACTGCGGGTTGGACTACTTCGGGCCCATGGACATCACTGTCGGCAGACGAAGGGAGAAGCGGTACGGAGCCCTCTTCACCTGCCTGTCCACACGCGCCATTCACCTCGAGTTGGCAACTTCCCTGTCTGCCGACTCAGCCATCATGGCCCTCCAACGCATGACGGCGCGCCGAGGTCAACCAAGGACAATCTTCTCGGACAACGGGACCAACTTCCACGGAGCGGACAACGAGTTAAGGGACGCCCTGAACTCACTCAAAGATGACGCCCGGATGAGGGATCATCTGACATCTCACGGAATTGACTGGCAATTCATTCCGCCAATGTCTCCTCACATGGGGGGAGCATGGGAACGCCTGGTGCGTTCAGTCAAGCACGCGCTACGAGCCATCCTGAAGGAGAGGGCCCCCAAAGAAGAGACCCTGCGGACAGCACTGGCCGAAGCTGAGTGGACCGTCAACAACCGTCCTCTCACGCACATCTCCGTAGACCCGAGAGACGAGGAGCCCCTCACTCCCAACCATTTTCTGCTGGGAGCAGCAGGCAACCGGCCCCAGCTCTCGCTGTACGACAAGCAGGATGAGGAGGTATGCCTCCGCCGCCAGTGGCGCATCAGTCAGCAGCTAGCTGACATGTTCTGGAGGCGTTGGCTCCGTGAATACCTCCCCACCTTGGCTACCCGACAGAAATGGTACCACCCCGTCAATCCAATTAAGAAGGATAACCTAGTGGTCATCATGGACCCTGCGATGCCCCGCAACAGCTGGCCTCGCGGCCGAGTCCTTGACGCTACCCCTGCTGCAGACGGCGAAGTGAGGACCGCCCGCATCCAGACGAGCACCGGAGTCTACGTCCGACCTGCCGTGAAGATCGCTGTGATCCTGCCGGCCCCGCCTACTGACGCGACCTCTACTGACCGACCTTCAACACGTCGTGATGACTAGTGCAGCACAGCTGCACGGGGGGAGTGTAACCGACGTTAGTACCGTGCCGCCAGCAACGATCTTTCGCCAAAACATTTTATCATTTTTAATATGTCTTTTCCTTTATGTACAATGCCCCGGTGCAACAAATAAAGCTTGTGTGCCAGGTTGCCACCGGGAGACATTCTAAACTCATTATTATTTATGATTATTTCCGCCTCCAAGGCGACCAGGCTGCCTTGCCTCCTTTTTATTTTTTAATTACGGACCTGAGAAGGGCCGTCATTCTGGCTCAAAGGAAGCGGCTGCTCCACCAAGCAGACTGCCTTTCCTCCCTTTCCGCACTCACCAACCTTACAAAATACATTTTTTAACATTACTCAACTCACACACCCCGTAGGACAATGAAACAAAGACGTTTTATTACAGAGTCCTAACGGGCATTCAGGGAAACAGAATTTAAGCCTCTAACCCATAAGCTACCAACGCCATATGCGTTTTCGTCAAAAAAAAGACTTAGAAAAATTTCCAATTAAAATCAGTCTTTTCCCATTTCAAAAATCCAGGAACCTCGTAAGACGACGAGACAAACAGGTTTCGGTAGCCAGTCTTGCGGGGGACCTGGGAAAAATGCTAACTTCTTTATATAGCTTCGCATACTTAACAAAACATCAAATACCTACTGACAAATTGTAAACATTTCTAATTGCATCGAACCAAAAATCTACGGATAGAGAATACCCGTACAAACATGTTAGAATTAAGAAATCTATTGTAAATACTATATTATAACCTGTACAATTATTGTAAAATAACAATTTTAAGCGACCAGTTTCAAGGAAACGGCCGACAAAATAGGCGGCCCACAGAAAACCGGCGCTTATATATATATTACGGGCAAGGTCAAACCTCCCACCCCAAATATGTACCACGTGACCACTTTTCATCCCAAATTTGGGTATAAAAACAGGCACGTTTTTGGGAATAAATCAGTTCTTCTTCAACAGTCAACTCGTGTTTTATTCCTTCGGAAGTTTTTATCACCCAGCTGCCTCCCGCCGACCTCTGCCTGTCTTCAGTCCTGGTGCCAACTCTCCTCCAGAAAAGTCGGCCCTACTTTGGCAACCGCCAAGCACCAGGATCAGGCAGAGGATTAGGCACATCCAGTGTCCTACACTCATCAGGCACTGGGTGCACGGAAGGTCAGTTACTTATTGTTTAACCATCATTTCATCCTGTTCGTGCACTGAAACCCGGTACTATTTTTCAGTTCTTGTGAAGACGCTGATACGTCTGTTACAGCCCACCACTTGAATAGAGTTTCTTGTATACATTTACAATTAACAAATAAGGACAATGTTACTTTGTTTGAAACACTTGTATATTTGTTTAAAGCCGACCAGTTATCTGTTATCAACAAACAAAAAATATTATCTTACAGCCCAGTCATGGATATGTTCCCCCACCCACTCTTCATTAATCCCTAGCAACGCCTCCACCCCTACCACAATCCTTAGTAATAATACATTGTTCCCACCCACTATTTTTTAATTGTAAAATCAGTAAACGTTTGCCCTGAGGAAGGAACGGTCGTTCCGAAACCGGTCGGCTTTAAACAAATATACAAGTGGTTCAAACAAAGTAACATTGTTTCATGTATAAATAATATAATTTAACAAAAAATAATATTCGAGGACATTAGTTTTTTAGATCTTCATACAATAGTATACACTAGTGCTATCACTATATCAATGTAATAAGCAGGGTCGGATTAACCATGTCGGGGCCCCTTTAACAATGGCGGACTAACGGGGGGGGGGGCTTGGGGGCTTGAAGGGGCCTCCAAACGCCTCCTTGTTACCTTGATAAAATCCTTAACAAGGCTTTAAGGGGGGCGGGGGGGGGGGGGGGAAGGTTTTAAAACTTTTTTTTCTGAATGTAAAACCTGACAGTATATTGAGTATTGTGTCTTAAATTTAGTCCGAAACTGCACTTTACCCTTTTCTAACTTCCAAAAGTTTTTTTTTTCTACCAAAACGTAATTTTATTCATAATTAATCTGTTAGAAGCTTGTACAACATTTATATTTTAAACATGTAATTAAGAAATAAAACAAAACAAATGCCAATATAAACCACAAACGGCACCTTCAATCATTTCAGATACTAAGTAATGTTGCAACAAATAGAAGGAAAGAAAAGTAAAATGCAACTATATTTGGTAAATTTTCGGTATTAGTGTCCATGGTTATTACGAATAACTTTTAGAAAAAAACTTTAGATTCGCCTTAATCACTATAAAAGGAAACTTTTTGCATCACGGCCGGCGGAAAATAATGCATTTTAATTTTCAATTGCGTAAAATAAAATTTCACTTCGCGAACCGATACTGTGACAACCGGGCGGCCATTACGTCACTGTTTGTTATGTTGGTATCCCTGATACAAACAAGAGCTAGATACGATTGTAGCCGACTTCGTGGGATACATGAAAAGATAAGATAAAATACATGACACATGATAATCTTTTCTGCAGGTTGATTCTTCTCTTCCGGTTTGTCCTACGTGATAAGCAGGACAATTCATTATTTTTAATTTATTAAATTATCGATTATTTTGCTATCGTGACCATTGTTATATTATTATTTCATTTGATATTTTTCCCAATGTAAATATAATTATTTCTTATTCATGACATATTTACCTTAAAGAGCAGTTGTAACGTAATAGCCCAAACACATGTACCTACCTTAACATTGTGTACCTACCTTAACATTGTGTACCTACCTTAACATTGTGTACCTACCTTAACATTGTGTACCTACCTACCTAATTTTGTATAAATTCTGTAACAAAAGAATGTCAATTGCCAGCCTGAAGATGTTCATAATAGGATGAAACCGGTACTGGTGAAATAAATAAGTGGAAAAAAGTTAAAAAGTGTTTCAATTTCAATTTTAATACTTTTTTATTTATTATTTGTGCATGATGTGAATATTATTTATTTATTAGGTTATAACCTAATTATTATAATTTGTTGTTTTCTTTAATGCGTGAACCTAATGTTATTAACCTGTAAATGTTCCTAATAAAAAAAAATTTAAACATCTTGAAAGCTGACTTTTTCCGAAACTTCATTGCTCACTAATTGAAGCGAGTCATTTTTTCTTGGGACGCGGGGCCCCTAGCCGGTGCGGGGCCCCTAGGCAGTTGCCTACTCTGCCTTAGGGATAATCCGGTACTGGTAATAAGTTAGGAATTAAATTAAAGTCCTCTGATAATAGATCATATAGTTATAGTCAACCAGAATGGTAGATTAGATTAGAAAATGATGTAGTATTTTTAAAAAGTAGCATAGCTAGAGTAATAGAATGTAAAATTGGAAATAAAAGTAGGAATATTTTGAGACACGTAGATGAAATTGGGAGAAAATTTGGTTATAACATTGATAGCAATAATAATGAAAATATAATCAATGATTTATTGGATTTATTAACACAAAAATTAGGTGTAAAAGCTAATAGATCAAAAAGATATAATTATACATTTAATAAAAAAAAAAAATAATAGATTATTCCCGAAAAATGAGAAAATATTTTATTCCAAACTTGACGATAAACAAAACATTATTTTGAATAATAATATTTCATTGCCATCTGAATCAGATATGCGCGATTATTGGACTGAATTTGGAGTAAAGATATAAAACATAATGAGTCAGGTCCCTGGATAGAAAATGAAGAACTCAATTTAAACTCAACTCAAGACCTTCCTAGTTGGACAGTCAAAGCTTCTTTGTACTGATGTATTCTTTATAACAAAAACAAATAATAAATAAATAAATAAATAAATTGTTCACATATTGAACAAATGAGTTTTTCTGATATATCGGTTGAATTGTTAGCCAAAATTATTAAAAATACTTGTAATTGTAAAGCCGCGGGTTGCGATTGGATACATAATTTTTGGTACCAATGTCTAACTACTTTACATCCTCTTTTGGCAAAAAATCTTTCAAAATTTGTCAGACAACCTCAAAATTTTCCAAATTTTCTAACTAAGGGCATTACTTGTTGCCTAAGAACGAAAATTTTAATAATCCCTCTCAGTATAGACCCATTATATGTTTACCGACAATATACAAAATTTTAACCTCTTGCTTGACAGATTTAATATATACTCGTTTAGATGAAAAAAATATTTTATCTGAACAAAAAGGTTGTTGCAGAAAACATATGGGATGTAGAGAACAATTAGTTACTGATTCTGTAATTCTAAAACAGATTCAAAATCAAAAGCGTAATTTATATTCTTGTTATATAGATTATCAAAAAGCTTTTGATAGTGTCCCGCACTCGTATTAAAATATTAAATATACAATATAAAGTTAACCCCATTATAATAAGCTTATTGAAAAATATTATGTCCTTTTGGAATACAGATTTACTAGTTAATTTAAAAGGTAAGAAAATAGTAGTTCCGGGCATTTCAATAAAAAGAGGGATTTTTCAAGGAGACTCATTGAATCCTCTTTGGTTTTGCTTAGCATTTAATCCTCTATCGAAAGTGTTAATTAAAAGCAAGTTTGGAATAAAAATTAAGGCTAATACAGAAGAGAGTAGTATAGTTTCGCATTTATTATTTATGGATGATATAAAATTTTTTTCGAATTCTGAATCAAATTTAGAGAAAATGATTAAGGTAGTTAATTTTTTTTTTAGATGATAATATTAAAATGACTTTTGGTTTAGATAAATGTAAAACGATCCATATAGAGAAAGGCAAAATCGTAAATGGAGACGAGGGTATATTTAGAAATTTCAAAATTAAAAATATGAAAGGGGATGAGGTTTATAAATATTTAGAATACCCACAATCGAATAGATTAGATCATACTAGTATTAAAAATGATATTAAGATTAAATTTCAAAATAGTATCAGAAAAATTTTAAAATGCAATCTATCTGCTAAAAATTTAATAAAAACAATAAATACTTGGCATAATTAAAGGGTCCAATACAGATTTAGATAGCTTAGAACGATTAATTAGAATTTTATCGAAGGAAGCAAACACTTTGTGGTGCGACATTATATATTAAATGAAAGAACACACTTTGTAAAACACCACTTTTTATTATAATTGATATTTAAAAGCCAACCAGGTTTCGCTCGATCTCGAAACTGCTCTGTTTAATAAACCAAAACCGTTTCTATACAAAAGTGCCGAAACCTTAAAAAAATTAATTCCAAAATTCAATCTTCACCTGAAAGCAGATCCCGAAGCTATCACCATGAAGAATATACGTAATAAGTTAAAAAACGACAATTTAATCTTGACGAAAGCTGACAAAGGCAACACTGTTATCATATTAAACAAAAGTTATTACAACTCAAAAATTGAAGATTTCATCAAAAATGATATGTTTAGTGTTTTACCAACTGACCCTACCGTAAAATATTTAGATAATGTAAAATGTGCCCTAAAAAATTGTAAAAACTCTATTTTTCACGATGAGTCATATCACCAAACAAAGTTTCTTACAAAAAATCCCAAACCACCAAAACTGTACGGATTTCTCAAAATACATAAAATGAATTGCCCCATCCGACCTGTGGTCTCCTGTTGTAATTCCCCTAATTTTAAATTGTCTTCTTTTATTACAAAGATATTTAATGATACCAATGTGTTTTCCCCAAAGTATACCATCAAAAATTCATTAGCATTGATTGACGAACTGAAGGACCTGGTTCTTCCCGCTAACTGCAAATTAATATCATTCGATGTAGTCAATTTATTTCCTAATGTTCCCATCACTGAAAGTAAAACCCTAATATCCAATTTACTTAATAATTCACACTTAACTAAAGATCTAGCTAATGACATGTCACGTCTTTTTAATGTTTGTTTGAACCAAAATTATTTTCAATATAATAATATTATTTATCAACAAAAGGATGGCTTGGCCATTGGGGCTCCTACGAGTCCTCTTATCGCCGACATTTTTATGGATAATTTAGAAAATAATATTTTTGCTTCTAAATCACCTCTCTTAAAAAATATTTTATTGTGGCGACGTTACGTTGATGATGTTCTGTGCATTTGGACAGGTACCGACAGGCAATTAAACTCTTTTCTTAAAATAATAAATTCCTTTCACAAACAAATTCAATTTACTTTAGAAATAGGTATTAACTCAACCTTGAATTTTCTCGACCTAACTTTAAGTATCACTAATAATAAAATTGATTTCGATATATACCGTAAACCTACCTATACTGATACTACCATTCATAATTCATCCAACCACCCCATTTCCCACAAACATTCTGCCTTCCACTCCATGATACATCGATTGATTACAGTACCATTAAATAATAATAACTTTAATAAGGAATTATCCATAATTAAACAAATTGCTATAAATAACGGGTATGAGACAAAACTAGTAGATAATATTCTTAATAAAAAGTTGAAACAAGTAGCATCAAATAAATTTCTTTTTAATAATCCTAATAATAATATAAATACTAATCACCAATTCCAATGGCGTAAAGTACTGTTTACGAATAACTTTTCTTCGTTAAGCGTAAAAAAATTCCCTCCGGAAATAAAACCCGCCTTTTACACTAATAACAACTTAGGTAAATATTTAATTAACACTAAAGATATTGATGATAAATTTAGCCACTCTGGCGTATATAAACTAAGTTGTAATGATTGCTCTGCATTTTACATTGGAAAAACGGCCCGAAATGTAAACATAAGAATTAAAGAACATCTAAGATGTTTAAATAGTAATGCTTTTTCAGAATTTGCAAACCATCTACTAGAAACTAACCACTCATTCGATAAAACCTCCGGGACTAAAATATTACATAAAAATGGAATCGGAATTAGGTTAAACAATCTAGAAGCCCTCGAAATAAAAAAAGCCGTTAATAATAAATCAAATATTATTAATAACCAAATCAATTTATCTGATAGTCCCATTTTTAATTTATTCCGCTAAACTCTTCTTAAACAACTCCTTCCATCTCCCTCCCCCCCTTTACTTACTCATCCTGTAATTATTGTTGTCTCCCTCTTGTCAATTTGCTTCACTTTCTGGCACCAATAGGGTGTTGCCTATAATATTGCTAGCTCTTTCACTCATCCTGTTAATGTCTTTTATATATGTATGTCTGTAGATAATTAACTTTAGTTGTTATAATAGCCCTGATGAAGCTCGAGATCGAGCGAAACCTGGTTGGCTTTTAAATATCAATTATAATAAAAAGTGGTGTTTTACAAAGTGTGTTCTTTCATGATTAATTAGAACTTCGTTAAAAAAGTTTAATTGCCATCATCCAAATTCAGCTATAGAACGAATTTACCTAGAAATTTAGGATCAACGATCGGCAACACGCGACGTCTTACTTGCGGCCCGTGAATGTTTGTAAATAAGTTATAAATATCAAAATAAATGCATTTTTTTCTCTACCATACAAAAATAAATGCATTAATTAATGAGTAAATGCGCCTCTTATAGGTATCTCATTTACACTCTCGTGCGAGTGGCGAGACGGGACATGAGGCGAGGCATGAAGCAATGGCAAACCGCTATGCTTAATAAGTCAAAAAAACCCTTACTATACAAAAATAATATAAGGTCAAACGCCACTATGATACAGAGCAAAAAGCTAAATGTGAATCGCGGAAAAATATAATTAACGCACTCAAATCTTCAGTAAAGAACCAACAACATGTTAGGTTCAAGTTCAAAGTAACGAGTCGTGTGTATGTGCAAGTTTAAGGGTAGCGGAAATTCTTGCGAAGTCTGGCCGACCCATAAATAAATCAATCCCGACCGTTTACTGACAGTCATAAATATACTAATCCAGTGAACTAGTAAAACAAGTTATGGCTGAGGAGGTGTGCCCAGATCAAAAAAGAAATTTGAAAAGCGAACTTAAGATTTGGGCGATAATTTATGTCAGCAACTCCGGGAAAAAGTACAACAATTTGGATGGTTCTCTTTAGCTACCGATGAAAGTAATGACATTTCAGATAGCCCAGCTTTTAATATTTGTTCGCAGAATCGATAAGAACTTTAGGGAACGTACCCATACTACGTGACCTGTTCAGGGGGGGGGGGGTCTTCAAAATACCACGCTTGGTACAAATGAGCGGCGGGGGGCTATTAAAAATTGCAAAAAGTTGGTCACGTAGTATGGGTACGTTCCCTTAATGTCTATGAGGAGCTTTTACAGTTATGTAGTTTGAAGGGAACGACTGCAGGTTTTGTTTTGTAACTTAGAACTTAGAAAAAGCGCTAGTATCAATGCAATTACCATGGAAAAAATTGGTCAATCACCAACATACATGCAGCCAACTACACACACTCAGTCACCCACATATACAGAGACAAGATTTTAAGAACGCCTTTAAAAATAACAACTCAAAGATTAATTCAGTCAAAGCCACAGAATCAGTCCTCAACATAGATCCAAACTCCTGCGGACGTTCAATCGCCAACATATATCTAGCCAATTACCCAGGCTCAGTCAGCAACATGTATCCAGTCACCCAAATATATCAAGTTATCATCATTTCCATCTCCATCTCGCTCACGACAATTGGAACACAGAGACAAGATTTTAAGAACGCCTTTAAAAATAACAACTCAAAGATTAATTCAGTCAAAGCCACAGAATCAGTCCTCAACATATAGTCCCTGGCCAAATTATTAGACGCACTGTATTTTTTTTGTAATTTTATGTTTCTTAAGTGTTTTTATGCAATAATGGTATATTTAAACCACAATATTATTGATTTTAATTTAAAAGAATTGTTGTAGACTACATATTTGTATTTATTTTTAACATATGGCAACACTGTGTCGACAAAGTGATACATGAACGTAAACAAGTACAAACCTGTATCAGGTACAGATGTGTGTCTGTGGCTCTATGGACTGTGGTTGTTTGTTTAACAGTTTTATACAACTCAGTTATTAGTTTATTTTGTCTGCAGTGTTTTAAAAAAGTAATTGGACTATTTTCACAACGTAAAAAAGCTGAAGTGAAGGCCCTTGTGATTGTGAAAACATTTACAAACCGAGAAATATCACGAAGATTGGAGGTTTCTGAAGCTAGTGTACAACGCATAAAAAAGAAAATTAAGTCAGGGGAGGAATTAAGCCCGAAAAGAAAGAAAAGATGCGGTAGAAAACCAATTTTCACTCCACGGTCAGAGAGATGTTTGAAGAAAATTTGCCTAGAAAACAGGTTTGTTACCACAAAGGTAATAAAATCACAACTCCAGGATGCTAGCGTAAATATTTCTGAGCGCACTGTTCGAAGAAAATTGAAAGAATTAGATTTCCAGGCCTGTCAAGTTAAAAATAAATACAAATATGTAGTCTACAACAATTCTTTTAAATAAAAATCAATAATATTGTAGTTTAAATATACCATTATTGCATAAAAACTATTAAGAAACATAAAATTACAAAAAAAAATACAGTGCGTCTAATAATTTGGCCAGGGACTGTAGATCCAAACTCCTGCGGATGTTCAATCACCAACATATATCTAGCCAATTACACAGGCTCAGTCAGCAACATGTATCCAGTCACCCAAATATATCAAGTTATCATCATTTCCATCTCCATCTCGCTCACGACAATTGGAACACAGGACAAGATTTTAAGAACGCCTTTAAAAATAACAACTCAAAGATTAATTCAGTCAACGCCACAGAATCAGTCCTCAATATACATCAAAACTTGTGCAGACGATCAATCACCAACATACATACAGCCACCCATATCTATCCAGTCATCATCATTTCCATCTCCATCTCGCTCACGACAATTGGAACACAGGACAAGATTTTAAGAACGCCTTTAAAAATAACAACTCAAAGATTAATTCAGTCAACGCCACAGAATCAGTCCTCAATATACATCAAAACTTGTGCAGACGATCAATCACCAACATACATACAGCCACCCATATCTATCCAGTCATCATCATTTCCATCTCCATCTCGCTCACGACAATTGGAACACAGGACAAGATTTTAAGAACGCCTTTAAAAATAACAACTCAAAGATTAATTCAGTCAACGCCACAGAATCAGTCCTCAATATACATCAAAACTTGTGCAGACGATCAATCACCAACATACATACAGCCACCCATATCTATCCAGTCATCATCATTTCCATCTACATCTCGCTGGATGGAAATCTCTCATTACGTTTACTTCAAATTTTCAATGCTAGTGTGAAACAAAACAAAATTGATCATAAAATTATATTAGTATATAGATTAAGCAGCCTTACTATTAAAAAACCCCATATCGACCATTGAACAGTGTTTCTGTTCGGTGACCGTTAAACGGTATTTCTACAACATTACTAATAACATGATGACGTTTTTGTGTTGGCTGCATTGAACTTTTGTTGATTTGCGTAAGCGCGGCGGCAATGTTTTTTCATTCATTCGCGGAAATATTTCTTTTGTGACATATGGCATTTTTCACGCAGTTGATTTAATATTTTTGAACACATTTTCCGTTGTAATGATCAATTCACTATTGCATTAGGATAATTGAACATAATTGCTATTATTTCCATTATAATGGTCAGTTTTAGTGCTTTCATAATGTCATGTTGTTACTTTATTTTTGTTAACATAAACATTTAGGTAACTAGCTGACAGACAAACGTTGTTCTGCCATATAAATTATTTCTAGTGAATATTTTGGTTGTTAAATTAAAAATATCCAATGTATTGTAAGTGTGTGAGGATGGGATCTATGACAGAAAGAGAAATGGAGCGCTGTAGACCATGACCGCCGATAAAAACAAAAAATCACCAACTAAAGTAGGAAAATGAAATAAAGAAAATCAATATAAATTTCGAAGAGCAATTGAGTGTACAATATTTTTTGTCAGTCTGTCTTTAGCCAACACAAATAAGCTCGATGGTTTGCCCACGCGAGAACGTGATGCCGTCGCGCGCTTCTCGTGAATGTCCTTCGCATGTGTGTTCGCATGAAAGTTCGACGAGGCGGACGTATCGCCATTTGTCATTCAACAACATATAATTTTTATTTTTTTTTTTAATTAAGTGAAGACAATATTAGCGAAACTCAATCGAAATCTGGAGACAGAAAAATCAGAAAAGATATTGGCTCCGCCGGGACTCAAACCAATTGAGATTTTACTCATAAAGTTTAAAAAAAATTAATAATAAACAAATAATTTCGTTCTGTTTGAAATACGAAAGACGGTTAAATTTGTTCAAACAAAAATACTAAAATCGTGATTAAAAAATGGGAGGGTGGAGGTGGGAGGGTTAAAATTTGGGGTTATAGGTATTTTTTGATGCCAAATAAAAAAAAAATAAAAAAAAAGTTTTTTTTTTCCTGGAGGGACACCCTAATCAGCTAGCGGTATGAACTATACTTTAAAACCTTTTCTCATACCTACCTAATACACATAAAAAAATTTATAAAAATTGGTCGAGCCGTTTCGGAGGAGAGCGACCACAAACACCGTGACACGAGATTTTTACATATAAGATGATTATACACACCCAGTCATTCGAACCAAATATACTCACGAGGTTTGCTCTTTTTCACATATTTATTATTCTTTTATTATATTATTATTATGTTACCGATTCTGCTATGTACTTCATTAGGGTCATAGGGGGCACAGTGGAACGTGGGGCAGAGTGAAACATCTACAATAACTCTGTCCCTATCTTACATTTCGATTGTTTTTATAACAGCAAAATTAAGAGCACAAGCGGCCATTTTTATTCAGTTGTCAAAGTGAAGTTGTTTGGGCCGCGCGTTAAATATTTTGGGAAATCGGTTTTTCGGCATTCATTTCTTATAAATTACTGTGTAATCTTTTTCGATCTACTCAAAATATCATAGCTACTGGTAAGTGACATTTAAACTGTATATTAGGTACGTAATTTATGATGTATTTTACAACAAAACATAACTTTAAGGTTAACCTAAAAATATTGATAATTTTTGTTTTCATGAAATCGGGTGTAACGGGACGTGTTCGCACCCTCAAAACATCTTTCATCAAAGTTCATCGCTGGTGGCATCCTCTACATTTTGAGGTCATTTCTTGGAAATTTTGCTGAAATTTCTGGCCTCGAAATGCTAATAATGTACCGTGCCGCCAGCGACTAATTTTGGTGAAAAGATATTTGTTTCTTTTAGGTATAAATTAGCTAATACTTATTTTATAATTTATGTAAAATAATGTTTTCCTGACTAATGTGCATGCCCCCGGTGCAACAAGTTAATGCTACCTTTCACAGGTTGCCACCGGGGACATTGTAAACTTACAAGAAATTTATATTTGTTATTTTTTACTTTTTGCTATTTTTTAAATCCTGCGAGCCTTGTAGGGTAGTGACATTTATAGTCCCATTCCTAAGCCCTACAAGTAGGGTTGCCATCCGTCCGGGTTTCCCCGGATTTGTCCTAGTGTAGAGGGCGTCCGGGCGGGGTTTCATTTGTAGTCCGAGTTTAAAAATTTAAAGTCTGGGACCAAAAAAAAAAACACGAAACAAAAGTTTAAAAAATGCACACATGATTTGTACAAGGAATTCAAAACATACATTGAAGAATGGATGAAACCGTTAAAACAATTTGAGAAATTTGACAGGATGTTTTTGCCGAAAATTAATAACAACACAGAATGGACTCATTGAAGACACTGTGCTTTATTTAAAAGACAAAACATAGATATTGACGACGCAAAATTAATTGACGAGTGGGTGAATTTAAAGGCCTTTTGCTGAAACGTAACTGAACAAGGTAAGCTTTTAAATTCAAATCAACTTTGGGTACAATTTTTTAAAACAACAAATGCGACTTTGTATTCGGAATTGATGAAAATTGCACAGAACTTTTTTTGCATTCCGGCTCATAATGCCAATGTGGAGAGAATATTCTCATTAATTACACAACAATGGACAAAAGAAAAAAAATTACTAAGCGTAGGTAGAAACAATCTCGTCATTAATTAAAATTAAATTCAATTTCCAAGAATACAGCTGCATTGATTCCTTTTGAAAAGGGAAGATATTCTAAAACCTATCGGAAAGAGCGATAAATACAAAAAAAAACTGAAAAGTAAAAAAGGCAAGAGTCTGTGGAAAAAGCTTTAATAGCTAGATAATCAAATAATGTACTTATGAGTGCAATAATTTCATTTAATTTTTGTAGTTAAAGTTATGATTGTTTTTATTACGTAAAAGAAATTTACAATATAGCTGTTGATTAAAACTAATAGAAATAAATCAGTATAGTTTTTGGTTATTTTATGTTTATCATATTATGTTATGAGATATTTTGTTGTTTAAATGGCTGCTGATAAAAATTGAATGAAGATAATTATTATTGTTTTTTTATATATATATTTAATAATATTATTATTCAATTTACAAAAACAGGTTAATTATAAACAAGTTCTGCCTCTGCTTCGTAATTATTATTATACGTTACAGCTGTTTCGACCTCTATACATTGAATAATAATATTATTAAATATATAAAATAAAAATAAAATTAAAATGGAGTTGTACAAAATAAACTTAATAACAATAAATTATTATTGAGTTAAAAGAGTTACCTCCAAAATTGTAAGACTGAATACTAAAATGGTCTCAGTACTTTTAAGATTTTTGTTTAAAAATTTAATTGAATTTTGTTAGGTTTAATATTTAAATAAGGTTTTTTTTCATAACACGGTATATTAAAAATTTGGGTTTTATATTAAGAATTAAAAAAATCTAATTGATTATTAAAACAATTTGTAACAAACTGTAATAAGATTCTGTTTTGTTAGGTACATTTAAAATGATGATAAAGGATGACTAAATTTAATTTTAAGGTCTGAAAATAAATAAAAAGGTGATTTATGACATTTTAAACTGTTTTTTATTACACTGACTATGTTTAAAAAACCTGTTGACATGTCTGGGTTCCGGGCTCTAAAATCCGGGGTTTTCACGAGTCTTGTCCTGGTTGCCAAATTTTAGTGATGGCAACCCTACCTACAAGGCATCCAGGGAAAGAAAACCGGAGTCTCTACTCCTCAAACTACTCCTTTGCCCCCAGGAGGCAGACTCCTTTGCCACTGGGCAAGGAGACTACTTTGCCCCCAGGAGGCGGACTACTTTGCCCCCAGGAGGCAGACTACTTTGCCCCCAGGAGGCAGACTCCTTTTTTAACACATTTTTCCCATTTTAAAAATCCAGGGACCTTGTAAGACGATGAAACAAACAGGTTTCATTAGCTAGTCTTACGGGGAACCTGGGAAAAATACTAAATTCTCCTTTAAATTAAACCTAACTAGCCAAACTAGGCAAATAATTCTGACAAACTACAAAAATATCTTAAACATGTGACAAATTCGTCAAAACTAAAAATCCTCTTGTAGAACTTAGCTTCAAAAATATATTAGAATTAAGTAACCCATCTTTGTATGCAAAATGTACCCTGTATAATTATTTTTAAATTGTAAATTTAAGCTACCACTTTCATGGGCGACACCGCCAAAATGAGGACGCCACAGAAGCGTCGCTCTATTTGCATGTTGAGCGAGGTCTGAAACCCCTCCACATGTTTTGTAAAAATACCGTTCGGTCGCGTTCAACTAACTAAATAAATACGATGATTTTTCCAAATAAATCAGGAGTCGTCATCCGCCTTAACGAGCGATTGTTGCTTTCGCGTTCACCAACGTCCGCGCAAATGGTGAATTGTTCATGGTTCGTGCTACGTGACCAAAAAAAAGTTGTTGTGGTTTGTGGAAACCTACCGTGCAGTTCTTGTGTTAAATCGTGGCCCCGTTATGTCCATGTGACACGGGAGTGTCTCAAAACTAATCTTTCCATGCGCCACTAAAGTGTTCAAGTGCTCAAAAACCCACAGTGCTGTGTCGTGCAAAAAAAAAAAAATCATTTTCCCCGTCCTATTCGTGCGACGCGAAAAGTGTAATAATAGTGTGTAACCACGCAATCCAACATGGAAAAATACATGCTAGAGTTGAAGAAACTCGACCCCCCAATTGATACCCTCGAACATTACCCCCTCCCGGAAAACTCCTCCTCGGATTTCCCCCCCCTCTGGACCACACCAAACCCTACCCACCACGACAGAAAACGGAAAGCTCCCAACACGCCCCCACCTAAATCCCCGACAAACACCTCAAACCGCTTCTCCCCCCTACAACAAGACGACACAGATTCATCATCGACATCGACAAACTCTGACACGGACTCGTCTCGAAAACACTCGAGACCAGACTGAAAACACCGCCCGCAAACCCCGCCCTATCAAAATCCCACCCATAGTAATCAAATCCGATAAAAATTAGAATTCTTTGAGACAAAAGCTGGAGGATGCGGGCGTCAGCATCGCAAACGCCAAAGCCATCCCTCAGGGTATAGTCCTACACACAAAGGACTCCTCCAGCTTCCGTCTAGCGACCAAATTACTGCAAGAGGACCAAACGAACTTTCACACCTTCCAACTGTCGGAAGACAAAACTACGAAAGCAGTCATAAGGGGCATCCCGACCACAATCTCCGAGGAGGAGATCAAGCTTGAACTCCTCGACATGACGCTGCCTGTCATCTCCGTAACCCGCATGAGATCAGGACCAGACCGTACAAAAGTCCCCATGGTCCTGGTCCAGCTGAGCCATGGAGAAGCTGGTCAGCAAATATTCAACCTGCAGTCAATATTCCACCTGAGGATCAAGGTGAAATATCTTGACAAGAAGACCGCCCCCACCCAATGCCACCGCTGTCAATACTTCGGGCACTCCGCAAAAGGATGCAACCTCCCCCCCCGCTGCGTAAAGTGTACAGGAGGACACTTTACGGCTGAATGTACAAAGCAGAGGGAGGATGGTCCAGCCACCTGCACCAACTGCAGCGGACCTCATCCCGCAAACCACAAGGAATGCCCGAAGCGCCCTGCAAACCCAATACCCTTCGCTCGCCGAACACAGGTAACCTCCCCAGTAGTCACCTTCAACTCCCGCACCTCCTCCCCCGGGACCTCCTACGCTCGGGCTGTAGGCTCAAACCAACAAACCCAACCTCCCCCTCCCCCTCCCCCCCCAGGCTCAACCCCCTTTAATATTTTTGACTTCATAAAAATATTAATTTCTCCAGGATCGGTGACCTCATCGCCGACCTAATCCCCAAATTCAAATCTGCCTCCTCCCCGACAGACTACCTCACCATCATTCTCACAGCAGCCCCTCAATTCTTCGCTCTTTTTACCGTCTAATGGCTAACTCTACTACTATGTCCTCCACGCTGCGCATGGCCTTCTGGAATGCGAACGGTCTCACCAAGAGTTTACAAGAACTCAAATTATTCACCAACACACACAATCTCGATGTACTACTCATAAATGAAACACACTTGAACCCATCAACAACACCTAAAATCGCAAACTATACACTGTACAGAAATGACAGATTACATCACAAGGTGGCGGCACAGCTATCTTCGTGAAAACTAAACTCGCACACAAACACAATATCACCCCCACGCTTTCATCCATAGAAAGTACCTCTATAACCCTTTTTACCAAGCAAGCTGGCCCTTTGAGAATTAATTCAATATACAATCCACCAACAAAGACTTTACAAAAGTCTGATCTTGAATTACTTCTCGAAGGTCAAACACCTACTATTCTGATGGGAGACTTCAACTCGAAGCATCAAAATTGGAATAGCAGGCGCGCAAATAGCAATGGTAAAATCTTCTCGAATTCTCCAAATCCCACCCTGATCTAATCGTCGCCGGCCCTGTGGAACCCACCCATTTCCCCGCCCAGGGCCATTCAGCCGACGTATTAGACATCGCAATATTCAACAAATCACCCTGGATGTACTGTATCGAATCTATCAACGACCTCGACTTCGACCACAACCTCGTGTTGCTAACTCTCAATAAATTCACAGACCCCTCCCCCCCTCTGCCCTCAAAAAAACCGATTGGACATATTTTTCACAGATAGTCAGGGATAAATTATCAATTAACCACTCCCTCCAAAACTCGGCCGAACTCGACACAGCGGTTGACACATTCGCTGAGGCAATAATGTCCTCAGTAAATGAAGCCTCAAAAACCCTCCCTGAGCGCTATCAAAATCTGAAAGAAAACCTCCCAAACGCGATAAAAGAACTGATAAAAACCAAAAATAATCTTCGCCGCCACTGGCAAAAAAATCAAAATCCCAAAGTCAAAACCAACATAAACCGCCTTCAGGCCCTCATTAGGAAAAAAATGACTGAGCATTCTAATACAACATGGAACATGAAAATTCAAGAGGTAAATCCACAGGATGGCTCCCTGTGGAAATTATTCAAAAACCTCAAATCTACCCCCTCACCAAACCACCCCATTCACGCCGAAAACGGCCTCGTCTTCGATGACCTAGACAAAGCGGAAGCGTTTGCACGCAGCTTCAAACACGCCAACCTCGATCACATTGCAGATGTCAACCGCCAAGTAAATAGCATCTTTCATTCACTTCCCCCTACAAATATCCACTTCACTACCCCGGCCGAAGTCATACGAGCTATCATCTTCTTCTTCAATGGCGCTACAGCCCATTTCGAGCCTTGGCCTCCTTCAAAATAAGCCTCCACTGCCCTCTGTCCTCGGCCGTCGTCTTCCAATCTGCAACATGGAGTAATCCTCTTGCTTCCTTCCTGACATCATCCTCCCATCTCAGTCTAGGTCTGCCCGCCTTTCGTTTACCTCCCGGGTGTCCTGTCAGAACCTTCTTCGGTACTCGTGTGCTTGGCATTCGGTGCACATGTCCGGCCCATCTTAATCTTTGGAGTCTTAAATGGGTGGAGAGTCTGGGAGCTTGGTAAATATCATACGAGCTATCAAAGGTCGTAAAAACAAGAAGGCTCCCGGCCCGGACGGCGTCACAAACTTCGCTCTTAAAGCCCTCCCCCCAAAAGGAATCCTAGTAATAGTCAATCTCATAAATGCCGCCCTCAGACTGCGCTACTTCCCCAAAAGTTGGAAGCACGCCCACGTCATCGTCCTCCCGAAACCGGGAAAAGACCCCCTCTTCTGTGAAAATCATCGCCCCATCAGTCTCCTGTCAAACATCGGTAAAATTTACGAAAAGATTCTCCTCACTCGGCTCTTAAAGCACATTCACGAGGTATCCACCCTACCTGATGAGCAACACGGTTTTAGATCACAACATTCCACCCTCCATCAACTTCTCAGAGTCACGGGAACACATCATAGATGGTTTCAATACCCAGCGATCAACTGGCGCCATTTTCCTGGATATCGCCAAAGCATTCGATGAAGTTTGGCTAAACGGCCTACTTCTCAAACTCCACAATATAGGCATCGACCCCCAATTGCTCGGTGTCTTAAAATCATTTCTCCGCCAGCGTACTTTCCAAGTAAAATACAAAGGCGCTCTCTCCAAAAAACGATTCATGACAGCAGGCGTCCCCCAAAGATCTTTGCTGTCCCCCGTCCTCTTCAATATCTACACACACGATATTCCCCTCTCAGAAGACCATAATTCACTCAAAGCTCTGTACGCAGATGACTCAACGGTAATGGTCAGATACAGTTCACCCAGGATGATAACTCACCGCCTACAAGAAAACATAAACAGACTCCAAGAATTTTATGACCTGTGGCGTATAGACGTCAACCCCTCCAAGAGCGTGGCGATCCTCTTCTCACGAAGAAAAGTCGGCTCGACTCCGGTGGGTGTCGTGACGATGTACGGACAGGTCATACCATGGCAAAATACCGCTAAATATCTTGGAGTCACACTGGACAAAAAACTCACATGGACACCTCATATCAAAAATACACTCACAAGAGCCAGGAACATCTCCGGAGCTCTATACCCACTACTACACACAAATTCCAAAGCATCCCTCCAAAACAAACTCCTCATATACAGATCCCAAATTCGCCCCGTCATTACATACGCCTCCCCAATATGGGGAACAGGTAACACCAAGAGACTCAAACAATTCCAGAACACTGCGCTCAGAAAATATACCAAAAGTCCTTGGTTTGTCTGAAATAGCATAATTAACACAGGCACGAAAATTCCCCCCCTCAAAACGCACATAGTAGAATTGGCCAAGGCGTTTTACTCCAAACTCGCTTCAAATCCGAACCCAAGCATATCCCGTCTCGCGCACATAAGACCCCCCCATACCTGTATCCATCACACTTCCCCCCTGATGAGATATGCGTGTTACTCCGAAATACGCTTCGCGCGTGGTGTTTTCAACGGAATTAGAAGGTGCTCTTAAAATATATTGTCACATAAATATTATGTGATTAGTGCAGTTCTTGCCTATTTAGTTATTTTTGTCTATGGTGTTTTTTGGGAGACTGGTAATTTTTGGGAAAGAGAGAAGTGATTTTTTGTTTATGGTCACTTCCTCCCGGGCAGCCATGGGCTAGCTGTTCGTGAATTGGTCACTCACCATTAAGGTGTTTGTTATGTATAAAACATAGGTTAATTGTCGTTTTAAGTTAGAACTGGAGTCTATGAGGCGGCACGATAGCATTGTCTATTGTTTTTCATCCTGGCAACACCAGAGAGGAGCGGAAATGGGATGGTGGCACTTCCCCGGCGGGCGGAAGGCCCGCCGGAGGTCGAGTCGGGCATTTCGAGATAATCGGGGAAGATGAAGTGCATCGGTGCCAAATCATAGATTCGAGAAGTTCCCGTAAAGTTCGGGCGGTTATTATAGTGCCGTTACAAGTTTATTTGAGTTCCCGTTATGGTTTCGACCCCGCGAGTCGCGCTTCGGAAAATAATGTTGTGTTCACACATGGCCGAATTGTAATTTGTTCAGGAATAGGAAATTTCAATCTGGACAGTAAACGCCCCTGCCTTTAGTCCCAGAAACACCGTGGGCTAGTATGATTTCCGGCCAATATAATGTTCTACCCGATCTCCGCCAGGAAATCTCCTGGTGTATCAATTCACCATACACGTGCGTGACTCTGTCTATTTGCAATCAGCGCCAGCTTACTTCACTGTGGGACGTGGAGTAGCCTTATTTGCTCGCGCCAGAGTATTTGCTCATGCTGCAGAGGACATCATTTGCAATCAGCGCCAGCTTACTTCACCGTGGGTCGTGGAGTGGCCTTATTTGCTCGCGCCAGAGTATTTGCTCATGCTGCAGAGGACATCATTTGCAATCAGCGCCAGCTTACTTCACCGTGGGTCGTGGAGTAGCCTTATTTGCTCGCGCCAGAGTATTTGCTCATGCTGCAGAGGCCAGAGGATTCCTGCCACCAATATAGTCAGCTCGCATCACCGTGGGACGTGGGCCGTTGCACCAACCTTAGTCACCGGGTGGATCCCTCATCGTCTAAACGACCGCGTTAATAGTCAGATTACTTTAGCTTTAGTTTTCGGTTATGGTCTGTGGGGGTAAGTTCTATCCTATCTGTACTATTACATGCAATATTTTAAATAAACCTATACGGTTAGTCCATTTATAATTAACCTTATTTTATTTACAAAACCTGGTAATTCCTGCCTATGCCTGACATCTTAGAACATAATTCCCCGCTCTGGGAGGGGGGAACTCTGCTCTACCGCTGAGCTGGTCGATTTGGCGGGTCTGATGCTGAGGATCCCTCGGGATCAGATCTGCGTCCGGTACTAACCGGCAAAGCCATTTCGACCACTCACCATAATTAAATCCCTTTAATAAATATGCCAACTATTGGCTATTCTAATGACCCTAACATGGCGCCTACAACTGTGTCCTGGGCTCGTATAATTCTTATTTGTCTAGGTTTTGGGTTGGAGTTACTATAGTTTTGTCTTGTAATCGATCAATAATTGTTTTTGTTATTTCGAAGCATCTCACATAAAACATAACCTTTAAATGTCATTCCGGTATACACGTAAATATTGCGAAGTTATCAATCTGTCAACAATGCAGCCAACTTGATAATAACGCTGTACACATTATTATTATATATTTTAATTTGTTTGTGGGTTAAGTTATTCGGACTTACGGGCAACACGAATACTAAGTGTCAATTTGACAGACGGCTATGTCAATCGTAAACAAACATTGCATTTTGACAACAATTGTCATAATGTAATTACACCTTTAAGTTTTTAAGATTGTCGTGTACAATAAATACTATAAAGTGCTTATAAATATGGTTAATTATATAATTGCTCTGCGGGTAAGCAATATATTCGTAGCTATCGTTACTAGCTAATTTATTGACATTCTACATTTAATTATTGGAATTTTACAATTATACTTTTCAAAATGTCGACTACAATAGACAACATCAATAGTAGATCGAAAGATGAACTTTCTGCGGATCTTTTATCCAGGAATATAACACCAGACGGTACTTTAGAAGAAATGCGGATTCAAGCCAGAAGGCATAACAAAAATATTAAAATATCTGAAGCTATCGAGCATCATGAGAGAAATGTTAACCCAGATAATGACAGCGAATTTGGCTCAAACTACATTAAATATACAAAAGTTATTTATAATGAATCAAACTCTTCTTCATCTTCATCCACAAGTACTATTAATATTTGGAATATTAAATTTGATGGTAATAGTTGCGTAAGAGACTTTATACAGGAAATAGAAGAGAAATGTAGAATTAGGAACGTTCGTCATGACGATTTAGTGAGATGTTTTCCTGATATTTTAGATGGATTGGCATTATTATGGTTCAGATCAATTTATACACCTGATTTGACTTGGAATGAATTATCTATATTACTTATAAAACAATTCGAAACAAATAATAGACAGATTGAATTAAAATCACAACTTTTCTCTATGAAACAACCAGCTGGTATGTCAGCCTTTGAATTTACGTTAAGAATGCAGAAGCACAATAATATGCTTGATTCTAAATTACCACTCTCTGAACTTTTACAATTATGCATGAGGGCATTACTACCCATTTATATCAACCTTCTTGCATCTAGAGATTTCAACTCATTTTCAGAACTTACCGAAGCTACAAATAAACTGGAGTCTTATTCAACGTCTAATTTGTTAGAAAATAATTCTTCTTCTTTTTCTAATGATAATCCACTTAAGGATAATAAAAAAAATTATTATTTCACCAATTCACGGGGCAGTAATAATAATAATTTCAATTCTAATCGTAACTCTTCTTATCGTGGTACCTACAATAATCGTTCTACGGATTATAATTATAAACAAAATAATAAAAATAATTATAATAATAATAATTATTGATTATCAGTTCAAAATTTCAGTTGGTAAGTCGCCAAAATTTTTTCAAAATCATATCCTCAAAATTAATTGTATAACCATGGTATCGTCATGCCGATTACTAAAGAAGCTAAACCAAAACAAATACAACAACAACAAAATAATTAGGGAAAAAAAAACATTAAAAAAAAAAAAAAAAAAAAAAAAAAAAAAAAAAAAAAAAAAAAAAAAAAAAAAAAAAAAAATGTAAAACTATCCATATAGAGAAAGGCAAAATTGTAGATGGAGACGAGGGTATATTTAGAAATTTCAAAATTCAAAGTATGAAAGGGGATGAGGTTTATAAATATTTAGGATACCCGCAATCGAATAGATTAGATCACACTAGTATTAAAAATGATATTAGGATTAAATTTCAAACTAGGATCAGAAAAATTTTAAAATGCAATCTATCTGCTAAAAATTTAGTAAAAGCAATAAATACTTGGGCAATACCTCTACTAACGTACTCATTTGGCATAATTAAATGGTCCAATACAGATTTAGATAGTTTAGAACGATTAATTAGAACTACGTTAACAAAATTTAATTGCCATCATCCAAATTCAGCTATAGAACGAATTAATTTACCTAGAAATTTAGGAGGTAGAGGTGTAGTCAAAATAACATATTTGAAACACAATCAGGTAGAAATGCTTAGAAATTTGTTCCATAGGAAAGCTAATAGCTCAGAAATGCACAAAATAATTTGCAAGGCAGATAGAAATATTACACCTTTAAATTTATATGACGAGAATGCCAACATTCTTATAAATACTAACCAGGAATTATTAGATTCCTGGTCAAATAAAATTATTCACGCAAAACACTTCAATTATCTCAACCAAACGTATGTTGACAAACTTTCGTCAAACAAATGGTTGAGTATTGGAGAGTTGAGCGCAGAAATAGAAGGATTTATGCTTGCAATTCAAGATAGAGTCATTAATACTAAAAATTATAGAAAGCATATAATCAAAGATATAAATCAAATTGATGATTTATGTAGAAAATGTTTGGCTTTTCCCGAAACTATAGAACATATTATATCGGGATGTTCTATATTAGCGCCTTCCGAGTATACATTTAGGCACAATCAGGTTTTAAAAATAATTCACCAAAGTTTGGTAATTAAACATAACTTGATTGATTGCCGTAATGTAGTACCTTATTATGAATATGAACCAAATTCATTTATAGAAAATGAATTTTATAAAATATATTATGATAAAACTATACTAACAGACAGAACAATTAGTCATAATAGACCTGATATAGTTTTACATGACAAAATTAAAAAAATAACTTATATCATTGATGTAGCTATTCCAAATTCCTGTAATATTCAAAAAACTGTTTCTGAAAAAATTAGAAAATACACAGATTTAGGAAATGAGATTAAAAGAATTTGGCATTCTCGGACTATAAAAATATTACCATTTGTTATTTCGGCCACTGGCATAATACCTAGGAATCTGATTCAAAATTTAAGCATATTAGATTTGTCAAAGAATTTGTATATAAAAATGCAAAAAGCAGTAATTTTAAATACATGTAGGATTACAAAAGATTTTTTAAATATTTATATTGAGGGATCAGTAGGATTTATAGGTTCAATTAGAAATGCCACAGAGCCGAACCCTCTGATATGAAAATATCTGGAGTCGGTGAATTATATTCCCATTTGGTCTCTAGTAGGTTGACATGTTGTTCTTGTATTGTTTTGTATTTATAATACTTATATAGTGCAATTGCATAGCGTGGATTCACTAGATGATCATTTGGGGAAGTGTATGAAAGGGTTTAGTTTTTCCTTCTTTCTTTCTTTTTTTTTTTTTTTTTTTTTTTTTTTTTTTTTTTTTTTTTTTTTTTTTTTTTTTTTTTTTTTTTTTTTTTTTTTTTTTTTTTTTTTTTTGGGGGAAAATTTAACCCGGACATTTAAATCTGGTGCGTAAAACATATTATCATATAGAAAAAGGCAAAAACTATCCATATAGAAAAAGGCAAAAACTATCCATATAACGGCCTCCGTAGTCCAGTGGCTAAGACTCTTGACTCACATTCCGGAGGTCGCGGGTTCGAACCCGGCATGCGCAAATAAATTTTATTTGATTCATTTGTGTTATTTCACAATTAATTCATTTAAAATAATATATAGTATCTATATTTGCGGCATGTTCCAGAGTGGAAGATACTATTAGTATCGCCCTGGTGTAAGACCACCATTCAGAATTGAAACGTTGCTTGAAAATGGCTTTAGCCGTGTTTAGTGACCAGATCTGAATAGCCAGGTACTTCCCAACCTTCCTCTTCCCCACCTCCTTCCCCTCCCCACTACCTTCAGCCTCACAACATACCCCAATTGGGGATGCCATAGTCTCACTGGCTCCAGACGGGAGCAGTTGAGATTCTTGTGCGGTATTCACTGTAAAAAAAAAAAAAAAAAAAAAATATAAAAAAAGGCAAAATTGTAGATGGAGACGAGGGTATATTTAGAAATTTCAAAATTCAAAGTATGAAAGGGGATGAGGTTTATAAATATTTAGGATACCCGCAATCGAATAGATTAGATCACACTAGTATTAAAAATGATATTAGGATTAAATTTCAAACTAGGATCAGAAAAATTTTAAAATGCAATCTATCTGCTAAAAATTTAGTAAAAGCAATAAATACTTGGGCAATACCTCTACTAACGTACTCATTTGGCATAATTAAATGGTCCAATACAGATTTAGATAGTTTAGAACGATTAATTAGAACTATGTTAACAAAATTTAATTGCCATCATCCAAATTCAGCTATAGAACGAAATAATTTACCTAGAAATTTAGGAGGTAGAGGTGTAGTCAAAATAACATCTTTGAAACACAATCAGGTAGAAATGCTTAGAAATTTTTTCCATAGGAAAGCTAATAGCTCAGAAATGCACAAAATAATTTGCAAGGCAGATAGAAATATTACACCTTTAAATTTATATGACGAGAATGCCAACATTCTTATAAATACTAACCAGGAATTATTAGATTCCTGGTCAAATAAAATTATTCACGCAAAACACTTCAATTATCTCAACCAAATGTATGTTGACAAACTTTCGTCAAACAAATGGTTGAGTATTGGAGAGTTGAGCGCAGAAATAGAAGGATTTATGCTTGCCATTCAAGATAGTCATTAATACTAAAAATTATAGAAAGCATATAATCAAAGATATAAATCAAATTGATGATTTATGTAGAAAATGTTTGGCTTTTCCCGAAACTATAGAACATATTATATCGGGATGTTCTATATTAGCGCCTTCCGAGTATACATTTAGGCACAATCAGGTTTTAAAAATAATTCACCAAAGTTTGGTAATTAAACATAACTTGATTGATTGCCGTAATGTAGTACCATATTATGAATATGAACCAAATTCATTTATAGAAAATGAATTTTATAAAATATATTATGATAAAACTATACTAACAGACAGAACAATTAGTCATAATAGACCTGATATAGTTTTACATGACAAAATTAAAAAAATAACTTATATCATTGATGTAGCTATTCCAAATTCCTGTAATATTCAAAAAACTGTTTCTGAAAAAATTAGAAAATACACAGATTTAGGAAATGAGATTAAAAGAATTTGGCATTCTCGGACTATAAAAATATTACCATTTGTTATTTCGGCCACTGGCATAATACCTAGGAATCTGATTCAAAATTTAAGCATATTAGATTTGTCAAAGAATTTGTATATAAAAATGCAAAAAGCAGTAATTTTAAATACATGTAGGATTACAAAAGATTTTTTAAATATTTATATTGAGGGATCAGTAGGATTTATAGGTTCAATTAGAAATGCCACAGAGCCGAACCCTCTGATATGAAAATATCTGGAGTCGGTGAATTATATTCCCATTTGGTCTCTAGTAGGTTGACATGTTGTTCTTGTATTGTTTTGTATTTATAATACTTATATAGTGCAATTGCATAACGTGGATTCACTAGATGATTATTTGGGGAAGTGTATGAAAGGGTTTAGTTTTTCCTTTTTTTTTTTTTTTTTTTTTTTTTTTTTTTTTTTTTTTTTTTTTTTTTTTTTTTTTTTTTTTTTTTTTTTTTTTTTTTTTTTTTTTTTAGGGGAATATTTAACCCGGACATTTAAATCTGGTGCGTAAATTAATATAGCATATTAGAATTTATAAAATGGAGTACGTTCTATTAATAATTTTGTCAACAATTTTATTCACTATATTCAAAATATCTTTCTTTTTAATGCGAGAGAATCGAAAAATCAATGCAGAACGCTCAGGTAATAACACCTTAATAAGAACGGCGCATTATCGTAATTCATTAGGACGATTCACGTATCGGGTACCAGCGATAACTGCAGATAATCAAGTGGTGGAATACCGTGCAGATAAACAAGTGGTGGAACGCCGTGCAGATAATCAAGTGGTGGAATGCCGTGCAGATAATCAAGTGGTGGAACGCCGTAGTGCTACAATTGACGGGTTAAGACGTGAAACAATATCCCGTCAACGCCGCACGGATGGGAGATTCACGACCGCACGCCGCCGCTCTAGAGAACCCACACTATCACTGGAAATTATTGCAATTTTGCTGGTGTTGGTATTTGCCGCTCTGGTTATAGAAAGATGTTTACATTAAAAATCTTGTCTTCAATATTTGCAATACTATCAGAATTTACAATACTATCAGAATATCTTAGAACGTAAAAAAACCAATATAATTTCGAGACGATATAAAAAGCGGCGTCCCAAGATCAAATTTCCAAAGCAAAAGAACCATAGATACACGAATTCCAGAGTTAATAAGGATGGTCGATACACTTGTTACATTGTTTCGGTGACTTCGCGGTCACCGTGACAAAATTAAGGAAAATATCTATTTTCATAAAAACAGTGTTACAGAAAATAAATTATAATAAGGGACCCATTCGTAATTTATAATTAAATTTATAAAAATTCAGCCAACTAAAGCTTCAGAAATGTGAATGCAACATTATAAAATAAAAAAAAAAAAAAATAAAATAAAAAAAATAAAAAAATAAAAAATGCATACGTCAAAGAAATTATCTAAATTAATTTCTGAATTAAATAATTTAATTTTACCAAAAATAATATTTGACGATATTAGTTTTTTAGATCTTCATACAATAGTGTACGCTAGTGCTATCACTATATGTAATAAGTTAGGAGTAAAATTAATGTCCTCTGATGATAGATCATATAGTTATAGTAAACCAGAATGGCAGATTAGATTAGAAAATGATGTAGTATTTTTAAGAAGTAGTATAGCTAGAGTAATTGAATATAAAAATGGAAATAGAAGTAGGAATATTTTGAGATATGTAGATGAAATTGGGAGAAAATTTGGTTATAGCATTGGTAGTAATAATAATGAAAATATAATCAATGATTTATTAGATTTATTAAAACAAAAATTTGGTGTAAAAGCTAGTAGATTAAAAAGATATAATTATACGTATAATAAAAGAAATAATAATAGATTATTTCAGAAAAATGAGAAAATATTTTATTCCAAACTTGACGATAAACAGAATATTATTTCGAATAATAATATTCCGTTGCCATCTGAATCAGATATGCGCGATTTTTGGACAAACATTTGGAGTAAAGATATAAAACATAATGAGGCAGGTAACTGGATAGAAAATGAAGAACTCAATTGTTCAGACATTGAACAAATGAGTTTTTCTGATATATCGGTTGAATTGTTAGCCAAAATAATAAAAAATACTCATAATTGGAAAGCCACGGGTTGCGATTGGATACATAATTTTTGGTACAAACGTCTAACTACTTTACATCCTCTTTTTGCAAAAAATCTTTCAAAACTTGTCAGAGAACCTCAAAATTTTCCTAATTTTCTAACTAAGGCCTAAACTACACGAGCGGTTCTCCCGCTGCGGGAAACCGCTCGAGAAAGTTGGCGGCTTATATCAAACTACACGGGTGGCGGTTTCCCGCCATGCTATCGAGCGATTCTACCGCTGCGGGATAGGCCACTTGCATCACATTTTTAAATTTTTTTTTCCGGTTTAGGCAAATATTCTAAGACATTCTGTATTTTTTTTTTTTTTAATCGTATTTTTGAAACCCTGGGGATTTGTTGAAAATTTCAATCCGAAAAATCAGACCATTTTTTATAAACCGGAAAGACGGGACATAATTTTATAGATGTGAAAAAACGATAATTACATAGCCGAAAATCATTTTAAAAAAGAACGTTTTCCACACGAATGGCACAGGAGAATAACGAGGCATACCAAAAATATCACATCTTCACATCTCATAAATATTTTTTTCCTTTATCCATCTTATTGATCATAAATCATTATAATGTACAGCGTATATATTACTAAATTCAATGTAATATACTTTTACTTGTAAATTATAATAATAATAAGAATATTATAAAATTTTATTTTGTTAAAATCAGCACCATAATCATTATACTTCTAAAACACGTACCGACATCATCTTCACGTTCTGAAGAGAACCCCTCTTCAGAAAAACCAAATGATAAGTTCGCAGAGAACAAACAATAAATCTAGTGAACGAATTCAAAAATTCGCCTGAAATCAAAGTGATGCCATATAAAAAAATAAATCAGTGTGGAATTTTACAAAATTAATAGGTACATTTTCATGTAGTGACGTCACGAGCCCAAATAATGGATTTATTTATTTAAAAATAAAAAATTCTGTACATTTCCAAACAATTTTACTAACATTTTCTTAATCTTAGTAAAAAGATCTATCCACACGATTTTTTCCAAGTCGTTATGAAATCCATGCAAGTGGCTTATTGCGGGAAACCGCCCGTGTAGTTTGAAGTGGCGGTTTCCCGCAGCGGGAGGACCGCTGCATGTTGCGGGCGAATTTCTCCCGCAAGCTCCCGCGGCGGGAGAACCGCTCGTGTAGTTTGCGCCATACAACGCTCATAGTAAATTGTGTCTGCTGCGGTTTCCCGCAGCGGGAGAACCGCTCGTGTAGTTTGCGCCTAAGGGCATTACTTATATGTTGCCTAAAAGCGAACATATTAATAATCCCTCTCAATATAGACCCATTACATGTCTACCGACAATATACAAAATTTTAACCTCTTGCTTGACAGATTTAATATATACTCATTTGGATGAAAAAAATATTTTATCTGAACAACAAAAAGGTTGTCGCAGAAAACATATGGGATGTAAAGAACAGTTAGTTATTGATTCTGTAATTTTAAAACAAATTCAAAATCAAAAGCATAATTTACATACTTGTTATATAGATTATCAAAAAGCTTTTGATAGTGTCCCGCACTCGTGGCTAATCAAAATATTAAAAATATATAAAGTTAACCCAATTATAATTAGCTTTTTGAAAAATATTATGTCCTTTTGGAATACAGATTTGCTAGTTAATTTAAAAGGTAAGAAAATAGTAGTACCGGGCATTTCAATAAAAAGAGGGATTTTTCAAGGAGACTCATTGAGCCCTCTTTGGTTTTGCTTAGCATTGAATCCCCTTTCTAAAATGTTAATTAAAAGCAAGTTTGGAATAAAAATTAAGGGTAATACAAGAGAGAGCAGTATAGTTTCACATCTATTATATATGGATGATATAAAATTATTTTCAAATTCTGAATCAAATTTAGAGAAAATGATTAAGGTAGTTAAAATTTTTTCAGATGATATTAAAATGACTTTTGGTTTAGATAAATGTAAAACTATCCATATAGAGAAAGGCAAAATTGTAGATGGAGACGAGGGTATATTTAGAAATTTCAAAATTCAAAGTATGAAAGGGGATGAGGTTTATAAATATTTAGGATACCCGCAATCGAATAGATTAGATCACACCAGTATTAAAAATGATATTAGGATTAAATTTCAAACTAGGATCAGAAAATTTTTAAAATGCAATCTATCTGCTAAAAATTTAGTAAAAGCAATAAATACTTGGGCAATACCTCTACTAACGTACTCATTTGGCATAATTAAATGGTCCAATACAGATTTAGATAGTTTAGAACGATTGATTAGAACTACGTTAACAAAATTTAATTGCCATCATCCAAATTCAGCTATAGAACGAATTAATTTACCTAGAAATTTAGGAGGTAGAGGTGTAGTCAAAATAACATCTTTGAAACACAATCAGGTAGAAATGCTTAGAAATTTTTTCCATAGGAAAGCTAATAGCTCAGAAATGCACAAAATAATTTGCAAGGCAGATAGAAATATTACACCTTTAAATTTATATGACGAGAATGCCAACATTCTTATAAATACTAACCAGGAATTATTAGATTCCTGGTCAAATAAAATTATTCACGCAAAACACTTCAATTATCTCAACCAAACGTATGTTGACAAACTTTCGTCAAACAAATGGTTGAGTATTGGAGAGTTGAGCGCAGAAATAGAAGGATTTATGCTTGCCATTCAAGATAGAGTCATTAATACTAAAAATTATAGAAAGCATATAATCAAAGATATAAATCAAATTGATGATTTATGTAGAAAATGTTTGGCTTTTCCCGAAACTATAGAACATATTATATCGGGATGTTCTATATTAGCGCCTTCCGAGTATACATTTAGGCACAATCAGGTTTTAAAAATAATTCACCAAAGTTTGGTAATTAAACATAACTTGATTGACTGCCGTAATATAGTACCATATTATGAATATGAACCAAATTCATTTTTAGAAAATGAATTTTATAAAATATATTATGATAAAACTATACTAACAGACAGAACAATTAGTCATAATAGACCTGATATAGTTTTACATGACAAAATTAAAAAAATAACTTATATCATTGATGTAGCTATTCCAAATTCCTGTAATATTCAAAAAACTATTTCTGAAAAAATAAGAAAATACACAGATTTAGGAAATGAGATTAAAAGAATTTGGCATTCTCGGACTATAAAAATATTGCCATTTGTTATTTCGGCCACTGGCATAATACCTAGGAATCTGATTCAAAATTTAAGCATATTAGATTTGTCAAAGAATTTGTTTATAAAAATGCAAAAATCAGTCATTTTAAATACATGTAGGATTACAAAGGATTTTTTAAATATTTATATTGAGGGATCGGTAGGATTTATAGGTTCAATTAGAAATGCCACAGAGCCGAACCCTCTGATATGAAAATATCTGGAGTCGGTGAATTATATTCCCATTTGGTCTCTAGTAGGTTGACATGTTGTTCTTGTATTGTTTTGTATTTATAATACTTATATAGTGCAATTGCATAGCGTGGGTTGACTGGATGATCATTTGGGGAAGTGTGTGAAAGGGTTTAGTTTTTCCTTCTTTTTTTCCTTTTTTTTTTTTTGGGGAAAATTTAACCCGGACATTTAAATCTGGTGCGTAAAATAATAACTTATCGTTTCTTCATCACGTCAAATGACATTAACCGTTCTGCAGAGATACTGTGTGTCACGTAATTGCTATTAAAAAATTAAATTCTGAAAATACACTTCATTGTGTTATGATCATTATGTTGTGTGACACTTAATTGCTATTAAAAAATTAAATTCCGAAAATACATTTCGTTATGTTATAATCATTATGATGTTTATTCTTGTTTGTTTACCTTTTCATAAGGCATTTAATTACAGTGACACCAACTTTAAGTGTTGCCATTAAAATAATGTTAAACAAAAAATTTATGCATAATTTCTCTCGAGGTGTTAACCGAAATGTTGTTGGGAACATTTTTTCTGTTTACTGGCAATTCTGTTTTAACTGTCAGCTATCTATGTTATGGTTTATCGGAGCCGAGCTGTCAATATTCTTGTTGACATTTGTCAGGTTATGTCCATTGATTACTTGCGGAAGTTTATTAAATAACTTATTTTTGTTTTGCAAACATCAGACCACTTGCAACAGACATTTATCATAAGTGATTGTTTATTGTAAGCTTGCGGTAACTGAAATATTGGGAGGATATCGTAGCGGTACTATTTGTGTCCGTTTATACCTTCATACTTTGATATAAAGGGAGTTCGTTGAACGTATGTTATAAAAATAATAATTATTACTTTAAATATTTACTGCATTCCAAGGTAATTGGCATCGTCATTATTAAAAAAATCAATGACTAATTATCGAGTTTATACGTACAGGGTGTTTGGTAATTGACGTGTTACAAATAAATTATTATTTATAACAGTTTGGTTAATTCTATTATTACATTTAATTTAATATAATTATTTGAGAATAATAATTTAATTATAAATTAAATTAAATAAATTTTAATCATTAAAATTTTTATTTGTTCTTCAAAAATGGCGATTTCCGATATTAATGGGGTAACCAAGGAAGAAATGATAAAATTGTTAACGGATCGTAACATCGTTCCGGAAGCTACATTATCAAGTATGCGCGAACAGGCTCGCTCTTTTAATAAAAGTTTGAAAGATGGGGGTGGTTCCAATATGAATATAGGTGATGATAATACAGGGGGTGGTTCCAATATGAATATAGGTAATGATAATACAGTTAGTTTAGAAAAGACTACAACCGTAATTAATAATTATTACCAGTCGGCGATATATATTCTAAATTTTTACTTTTAAATTTTAAAAGTCTGTGAGCCTTGCAGGACAGTGAAATAATCAGTTTTCATTGTAGGACCTGCAAGGCCTCCAGCAAAACATAAAACTTTGTCTCTAGGTAAAAACCCATAGAAAATAGAGTCATGTTTGTTCTTGTCAAAACACTTAGAAAATTTCGCAGATGAAATTTTCACATTTTTCTCATTTTAAAAATCCCGGGACCTCGTGGGATAATGAAATAAACAGATTTCGATAGATTATCTCACGGGGAACCTGGGAAAAATAATATAATTGTATTTCATTGTGAAATCACTTAATTAAAATCTATAACGTAAATTTTCAAATAAAAAATCTCAAAATGCATCAAATTTCTCCAAACAAAAAATCTAGTTATACATCATACTTTTCCTTATTTGTTTTCAATTGTAAATTTGTGTTTTATCCAGTAGTTTAGGCTACAAAATCCTGTAAAGTTCAAAATTTAAGCGAGCGCCTTTTTGAATGAAACAGGCAAAATATATTATGGGCATTTCTCTACCCCTTATATACTAGTGGTGGCGCGGAATGACTCCCCCACCACTTTTCTGTGGTTCTGTCCGGCCCCAAATCGGGCTCACCGAATCGAATATTAGCAGCGATTTTTGTGAATTGCCGCAAACCTCGCATCCTGCATGCTACCCACCTTGCGACAAACCCTTACTCCTAGAGGACGACGCCTTGTTCGCCGCAACCCTCGCATCCTGCTTGCTATCCACCTTGCGACAATCCGTGCTCCCAAAAGACTCCTGAGACACTGCATACCCTAAACCATACCTGAGCCCTACAACCCGCTCCTGTCGACGCCCTGAAACCACGACAACCGACAAGCCCTGCTCCACACACCACTACCACTAAACAGTCCACCATTTGAATTTTATTGACGAACTGAAGAAGCTAGACCCGCCCATAGAAATCCTGAAAGAATATATGTCCTCCATCACCGCCAGTCACTCCGCCAGACGCGGAAAAGTAACATTCTACCCAGACGGACTAGGAACCACCCCATCGGCCACCATGTACATCCGACCGCCCGCCAAAAAACCAACCACGACCACCCTGCCGACAACCTCCAACCAAACTACCGCCACACAAACTTCCACGACCACCCAGCCGCCAGCTTCCAACAAAACTACCGCCACAAATCCACCTACTACCACCCTTCCGATACCTACGACCACCGATATTCAACTGGCCAAGGAGACTCCTCTCCCACAAGACTTCCCGCCCTTACCGTCCACCTCCACCAGCTCCTGGAAGACCACACCGGCTGGGAAACACCAAAGGCCCTCCCTCGCAAAACCTAAAGCAACAAAATCCATCCCGAACACCAACCGCTTTACCGCCCTGTCAGACAACTCAGACACGACAGACGATGACGGAGAAGATGACGAAGACAACAATGACGATGATGACACAAATACACAAAACCCCCCAGCCACCGCCTTCACCTCCCGACCGACCAAAATCCCGCCGATAATCACCAAATGCACAAAAAACTGGAACACCCAAAGGAAAATGCTGGAGGACGCCGGAGTGAAAATATCTCATGCGAAGGCCATTCCGACAGGGGTGGTGATTAACACCGCCAACTCCCACAGCTTTCGCCTGGCCACCAAGCTACTTCAAGAAAAAAAGACAGATTTCCACACGTTCGAGCTCCAGGAGGACAAGACCACAAAGGCGGTCCTCCGAGGCATCCCAACCACCATCTCGGAGGAGGAAATCCTCCAGAAGCTCCAAGACCTAGACCTCCCTGCAATTTCTGTAACCAGAATGAGAGCAGGCCCTGACCGCACAAATGTCCCGATGGTCCTGGTACAACTAACCCACGGAGAGGAAGGAAAAAGGATCTTCACACTACAGAGTATATTCCACCTACGCATCAAGGTGGAATATCTAAATCACAAGGACGCCCCGACCCAATGCCACAGATGCCAATACTTCGGCCACTCCGCCAAGGGCTGCCACCTACCGCCGAGATGTGTGAAGTGCGCCGGAGACCACTTCACGGCAGCATGCAGTAAGCAGAGAGAGGACGGCCCGGCTACCTGTGCAAACTGCGGCAGCCCCCACCCGGCGAACTTCAAGGAGTGCCCCAAACGACCTGCAGGGAGCTCGATCCCCTCTTCTCGACGAACTGAGGTACCTCCCAAAACCACTTTCTCCTCCCGCAAAACCAACCCTTCCACTTCATATGTTCAGGCACTCCACTCAAATACCCAAACATCCATACCTACTCCCGGCCCCCCCACAATCACCCCCCCACCCCCCCCTCCCAGAACCCACCACCCCCCAGCCCTCAGCAACCCCCTTTAGCTTTTTTGATATATTCAAAAATGAATTCTTTTCTAAAGTCGGCAACCTCATTGCCGACCTACTCCCAAAATTTTTATCCGCCGCCTCTCCGGCGGAATACCTTACAATAATATTATCAGCAGCCCCCCAGATCATCTCCCTTTTCGTAAACTAAAATGGCTAACTCTACCACCCTGCCCTCCGCGCTACGTTTGGCATTTTGGAACGCAAACGGTCTTGACAAAAACATACAAGAACTACGCATTTTCACCAATACACACAACCTTGACATTTTACTCATCAACGAAACTCATCTAAACCCATCTCATACACCAAAAATAGCAAATTACACACTCTACAGAAACGACAGAATACATTCACGTGGTGGCGGTACCGCTATCTACGTGAAGACAAAAATCGCCCACCAACACAACATCACCCCTACACTTTCTTCATTAGAAAGTACATCCATCACCATTTTCACCAAACACTCAGGGCCTCTGAGAATTAATTCGATTTATCACCCACCAAACAAGACTTTACAAAAGTCCGATATCGAGTTACTTCTCAGAGGTGACACCCCTACCATTCTGGCGGGGGATTTCAATGCGAAACACCCGGATTGGAATTCTAGGCTGACTAACAAAAACGGACGCATACTTCATAAATTCTATTCATCTCATCCCGACTTAAACATCGCTGGACCCGTGGAACTGACTTTCTTTTCATCCATGGGCCACAGACCAGATATTTTAGACATCGCTTTACTATACAAAACTCCCTGGACGTACTGTATCGAAACCATCAGCGATCTCTCATCGGATCACAATCCCGTGTTGCTAACCCTGAACGAATTCTCGAATCTCCCCCCCACTAAAATCAACAAAAAAACTGATTGGACGTATTTTTCGCACAGAGTCGGGGAAAAATTAATAATAAATTCATCCATCCAAAATCCCAAAGAACTTGACATTGCGGTAGACAATTTCGCAGACACCATAATGTCCGCAATAGAAGATTCCTCAAAACCCCTCCCCGAACGACCCCAAATAAATCTCAGGGAAAACCTCCCAAATTCAATTAAAGATCTCATCAAAACTAAAAATACCCTTCGCCGCCACTGGCAAAAATATCAAAATCCAAGATTGAAAACCACGATCAATCGCACTCAAGCCCTCATTAGGAAAAAATTACAAGAACATTCAAACTCTACGTGGAATATGAAATTTCAAGAGATAAACCCACAGGATGGTTCCCTGTGGAAATTATCCAAAACTCTCAAAGCCACCCCTTTTCCAAACCACCCTATTCACGCCGAAAACGGTCTAGTTTTCGATGATCTGGACAAAGCGGAAGCGTTCGCCGACAGTCTAGAAATTCAATTCAGTTCCAGCTTCAAACACGCAGATCTTAATCACATAGCAAATGTAAACCGCAAAATAAATAGTATATTAAATCACCTCCCCCCCACAAACACCCACTTCAAGACTCCGGCCGAAGTTATTCGTGTCATAAACGGCCGAAAAAATAAGAAAGCTCCCGGTCCGGATGGCGTCACAAACTTCGCTCTTAAAGCACTACCCAAGAAAGGCATACTAGCAATAGTTAACCTAATTAACACTGCACTCAGACTACGCTATTTCCCCAAAAGTTGGAAACATGCGCACGTCATTGTTCTCCCGAAACCGGGAAAAGATCCACTCTTCTGCGAAAACCATCGACCAATCAGTCTACTTTCAAAAATAGGTAAAATCTACGAAAAAATCCTACTCACTCGGCTCCTCAAGCATATTAACGAGGTATCAACCCTACCTGAAGAGCAACACAGTTTTAGAGAAAAACACTCCACCCTCCACCAACTTTTGCGAGTCTCGGAAATAATCATTGAAGGATTTAATTCAAATCGTTCAACTGGTGCCATTTTCCTAGACATCGCGAAAGCTTTCGACAAGGTCTGGACAAACGGCCTCCTTCTCAAACTCCACGATATAGGCATCGACCCTCAACTCCTCGGTGTCCTAAAATCTTTTCTTCGCCTACGTACTTTCCAAGTGAAATACAAGGGCGCCCTCTCAAAAAAACGCTTCATGTCAGCAGGGATGCCACAAGGATCTCTGCTGTCACCAATCCTCTTCAATGTCTACACACACGACATTCCCCTCTCAGTTGACAAAAACTCACATACCGCTCTCTACGCAGACGATACCACCGTTATGGTGAGATACAGTTCCTCCAGGATGATAACCCACCGACTTCAGATCAACATAAATGAACTCCAAGACTGGTATGACATGTCGCGTATAGACGTGAATCCCTCTAAAAGTGTAGCTGTATTTTTCACCCGCAAAAAGGGAGACAGCGTATCCAGAGAGGAGATAGAAATGTACGGCCAGGTCATACCGTGGCAAAACACCGCCAAATATCTTGGAGTTACACTTGACAGACGACTAAATTGGAAAACTCATATTAAAAACACACTGACAAAAGCAAAGAAAATATCCGGTTCTTTACACCCCTTACTAAATTCAAACGCAAAGACTTCAATTCAAAACAAACTACTTGTATACAAAACCCAAATCCGACCGACCATCGAGTACGCATCGCCCATATGGGCTACAGGAAACACCAAACGACTCGAATCGTACCAAAATGTCACACTTAGAAAATTTACAAAAAGTCCCTGGTTTGTCCGAAACTCTATCATAAACTCCGGCACAAATGTGCCACCCCTGAAACAACATATGGTAGAATTAGCCAAAACTTTCTATGCAAAACTTCCTATACATCCAAACCCCAGTATAGCTTGTCTCGGGCGTCTAAGACCCGACGAAAATCCGACCTTCCCCTATCCCGTCTCCATCACATTCCCCCCTTGAAGTGTGGACTCAAATAAAAAAGTACAAAACGCAACCAGAAATACAAAAAAAAATAGTATGTATTACAAAAAAAAAAAAAAAATATCAACACAAATCAAAAATCATACACAAACAAAAAATACCTACCGATCAAAAAAAAAAATAATAATACAAAAAAATTTTGTATTAAAGCCCTATAAGTTGCTATAGGCAGCCCACACTTCGGGTAGAAAAAAACCATCCCCCAGGTATTTTTACACCCTCAGTTCTCGAGAAATAGAGATTGAGTTCTCTGCACCTCGAAAAAAACCCAATATGATACTGTGTGTGAAATAAATCAGTTCAACTTTTTACTCAACAAAGTGTTTTATTACATACTTCCTCTGGAAGACCTCTCTCCGACTGCCTCCTGCTGAAGCTCTGCCTGATCATCAAGCCTGGTGCCTACCTTCTCAAGACAAGCCGACCCTACTTAGGACACCGAAAGGCGCCAGGTTCAGGCAGAGACCAGGACATCCAGAGCCGCCATCACCAAGCTCTGGGTGCAGGGAGTCAGATCAAGGGTTGCCACCCTCAACAATTCAGGGTTACCACCCTCATCATTTGGACACATCCGGATCATCGTGCACGAGACGCCGGTGCCCCTATTACAGTCTTGTAAAGACGCCAACACGTCTGTTACAATTACATTTATACATATATATTTCACAAAATATTATATTTAAGGTCATCATTGGTCATGTATACATTTTCAGAAAAGATGAGCACTGGGCCTGATAAGGGAGCCACGATTATTAATCATACACCCAGTTGCAATATAACTGTTGATTGACGATTAGCCACATTTTGCGGACATTGTCCTTTCCGGGTCTACATGAAAAGTAAGCCTGAACGTTACGGAATAAAAATTTGGGTAGTATTTGATTCCAAAAAAGCTTATATATTGAATATGCAAATTTATGCGGGCATGATAAATAACAAAAGGGAAGTTAACCAGGGATACTGAGGGGTTTGAATCCTGGAGAGCAATTACTACCAATATTTTCTTCACTTCAATACCACTGGCGAATCATTTTGTTTGAGAATCAATTAACACTCACAGGAACAATGAGAAAAAATTAAAACAGAAATCCCACCAGAAATGGCAGCTAATAAAAATAGGGAAGAGCTGTCAACAATATTTGGTTTCACAGACAAAATGACATACTTAATTGTCATGTCCAAAAAAAAAGTTGATTCAAAAAGGTCCGATATTATCTTACATTACAAAAAAACAAAGGGAGGATTTGACACCGGTGATAAAATGAAGAATTTTTTTGTGTAATGGCAACCAGGCGATGGCCATTTAGAATATTTATAAAGTTAGTTGATATTGCTGCCTTAAACACCTACATTTTGTGGGTCGAACGATTACCCGTGTGGAATTCTAACGATCGAAGCCATCGCAAAGAATTTATTCGCCAACTAAGCATTGAGTCGGCAAAGTCCAATGTCGATTTGACTTCAAATAACCCAAAACATCA
This sequence comes from Limnephilus marmoratus, assembly GCA_917880885.1. Lineage (NCBI taxonomy): Eukaryota > Metazoa > Arthropoda > Insecta > Trichoptera > Limnephilidae > Limnephilus > Limnephilus marmoratus. Next base: position 1,587,073 of record OU862932.1, on the reverse strand, counting down.
CAAGAATTTACAAAACTCCATCAATATTTAAAAAAAATAAAAAGACTTATCCCGAAGAAAATACACCGTCTTCACCAGTTTTTAGCTATAATCCAGAAGTAAATTTGTCCAACGCCAGCGGATCTTCTGCAAAAGTGAAAAGATGTCTTTTTGCAACCACACAAAAGACAGAAAAACAAAAATATCTTGTGGTCAGTGTAACAAACCCGTACGCCCGTTACATAGAATGCAAAACATTTCTTGGCAATGTCCTGAATGCCAACATGACCAACCAATTTTATCAATTTCCTATTGAACCTTTATTACCTCAGGTACTTATATAGTATACTGGTATGGGCACATTATCAACCTTACTAAAAAAAAAACACTTGACAGCCATTAAATGGTGTTTTTGTAACAGCATAAATAAAGTCCGTACACACTGGAACTCTTTCTGTTACTAATAACCTCACCTCCGTGGCCGTGTAGTAAAAACATATTGCAAATATTTTAAGAGCTGGCAACGCCGCCAGGAAGCCACGGGTGGCGCATGCGCGCTTGGTTTGATAGCACATTTTTTAAAATTTGTTCTGTGTGAAACTGTCTCCTGTAATACGAAGACAATTACTGTAATACGAAGACAATTACTTATAAAAAAATAACAATGCAAGATTCTAAAAGAAGCCGTTCAACCAACTGGCAGTGGCAGTAATTGGAAAAGGTAAATAACAATATCTACATCATATTCAATTAATAAATAACAATATCTATATCTTATTTATTGTTTTAATTTTATTAATATTTTTTTAAATTTAAAAAACTTTCATAAATCACTACCTTCATGACAGATGAAAAACACTGTTGTGTTTTTTTCGTTTCAATATGAAAAATCCAATTTTGTGGCATTTAATCAGTTATACAGTAGAGCCTCGCTAATCCGTTAACCCCCGTTACTTCGGTGCACGCTGTAATCCGGACGGGCGAGAGGATCGTTTTGTGGCATTTAATCAGTTATACAGTAGAGCCTCGCTAATCCGGACCACCGTTACTTCGGTGCACGCTGTAATCCGGACGGGCGAGAGGATCCTTGTCGACCCTAAAGGATAAAGTTTTTCTTTTGGCTAATTGCTGGAAGGATCTCAAAGCATCCATAATTAAAAAATCGTGGAAGAATTCGCAAATTTCTTACATGTTGTTACGATATACGAAATGCCCCCTCTCAAGTTAGAGCGCACGCCACTGTGTAGACAAACAGTTGCGCTTTCTCTCCGCTAGCGCGCCGCGCGCTGACGGCGGTGGAACGCGAGCCACGGCCGACCGGCTAGCCAGCCGCCGCCCGCCATTCTGCCCCCGAGCTCGCTTCGAGCGCACGCGTACGTGAACCAGGTTGCACTGTTCCGGAACATTCTGCAAAGCCGCCATGGCGGTTGTGTCTTGCATAGTGACTTGCGGGAATGCCAAGAACGGCTAAATTCCCTCCACATAACCGAATCTCCAAGAGACCAGGCTGCTGCTGTGAGTACCTGAGCTATTTAACCCCTCTTTAATGCGTGTGTTCCTTGTAAATTCAATGCGAAGATAAATGACCGCCCCCAGAGAGATTTTAGGGCCAAATTCACCCGATTTAGATAGAATTACTGTTGCTACCCTGTACTACTCTGCTTGCATTATTGTATCATTGTTGTTTACGAAAGAATTCTACCCAATACAACTGTTATTTACCGTAGCCACTTGCTTCACTGTCTCCCCCAGCCCGTAGGATTTGAGCTTATTTCAGGGATGCCACACAAACGCCTCAGAGATCCTACCACCCTGATGATAGTCTCCTCCGCTCTGCTGACTATTCTGAGCTAGTTTGTCGGCAGAAGGTAGGCACCTCAGGTAGGTGTATCTAACAATGTTTGAATTTTTTTATAAAAATATTTTTATGTACCTACATATTCTTGTCTAAATATCTTTAAATTTTTACTTTAAAGGTCTATGCCCACTACACCGTTCCATACCATGACCGTACTATGAACGTATCAGACACGAAATAAACACGCTACGCCCTACTATGCCCACTAGAACGTGCTAACACCGTATTATACCCGTACGTAACAGGTATAGTGACCGTATGATAACTGTACACACCGCGGTTAGTGTCCGTACCATCCCCGTTCGGACGGAGTGACAACGCGGTGCAATCACAAACTGACGGAGTGGCAATGCATGGCACGGAACGGTGTTAGAACGGGGATCATACGCGGATGATCCCCGGTCTAACACCGTCGCGTGCCATGCATAGAGCGGACCGGCACCTGCAAAATATTGTCATCGAGAATTCACCGTCAGTCCGGTCATGGTATGTGACGGTGTTGGTCGGTAACGCGACGGGCTAGTGGGCAGCGTTTCATACTGATTGATACAAAGAATATTTTTTTGCATGCGCCGCTACGGTTACGGTCATGGTATGGAACGGTGTAGTGGGCATAGACCTTAATAAATGAAACCCAAGTTAAAAATGTGTTTTATTCCTATTAAAATATTGCATACTGTAATCCGGACGCCTCGATAATTAGTAAGGGGTCTTGTTTTTACCTATCCGGATTAGCGAGGCCCCACTGTAGTTATTTTTTCCTCGTTGAGTTCCTTTATTGCTGACCAAGTCCAGTAAGTGTTATTTTCTTTGGATTTTATTTCATTTTGCCTCAATGGCCCTTAACATGGGGAAGAAGCCACCTAATCCCGTCCCCCCTGACCCTTCAAATTTAGAAATTGATATTGGTAGTGAGTAAGAGATTTCAGACCCTCACATTCCATCCCCTACTCCAAAAAAGAGAAAAGTTTGCGACATTCCAAAAACTGATTCTTCACAGGTCTCAGTTTCTGTAGCTCCTCCACTTTCCTTATACCCGACTTCAGCAAAAGCTCTCTTCATCGTTTATGTGCAAAATAACACGCCTGGCCACTCTCTGCATCCCCTTGAATTTGGTAAATTCATTGTAAAAAAACCACTTGCGGCACGATTGTTTTTCCAGGTGGTGTCCGATCTGAGGACATATTTCGCATTTGTGTTGAGTTCACATCCACATTTAATGCCAATAAATTCATGAATTCCATTAACTCCCTCTCTCTGCGAAAAAATTTAAAGCTTACATCTCTTCCTTCAATATCTCTCGCTAGAGTCTCGTTAGAGGTATTTCCATAAACCTTTCCGAAGAAGAGCATATCTCGGAACTGATTATTCCAGAATCCTCGGAAAAGTTTTTAAGACCAGGCGTCTTAATTTCAAAGATAGATCTTCAGAGTCTGTAGTTTGGAAACCCTCCCAAACTGTAGTTCCCACATTTGAAGGACAGTCCCTTCCCTCTCTTGTCTACTTATTCCACCACTCTCTCCCGGTGGAAATTTATTCTTACCTGACAACCCAATGTTTTAATAATTAAATTGGCCACTCTTCTCCTCGGTGCTTCAAATGCGCAGAAAATCATCTAGCAGGCCAATACCCTTCTCCCTCCAATTCCCCCACTTGTGTCGACTGTTCAGGCTGGCACAAGCCATAAATCCATCCCGCCCCGAACTTTCTCGTCAGAAAAACATAAAAAGTTATATGGCCTCCAATAGCATTTCGTACTTCTATGCCTTCAAATTAAAATAGCTCTTTCTAAAAAATCTTTTGCCGAAGTTGCCTCTCAACCCCAAATTAGCACCCCTTCAAACTTGTCTTACAGGAACACTCGAATGACAAAATCCGCTTCTCGTCCGATTCGCAATTTGGGAGGCGGGAATGGGTACCGCCGCCCCGGGAACCTTTATTGGATAACCAACACCTCTGCCATAGGTCACCCCAAGTGGTTTGCTACGTTTGGTGATTTAGCAGGGGTGCCCGGGTTCATGGGGTGAGGTTTGTCTAGGTCTTGGAGGCGGATGACCAGGACACACTGAACCCCAGTTTCCCTCCCACCCTTAAACCCTTTTCCTTCCCAGAACTCTCCTCTCTTTCCTTTCCTTAAAAAACCCTCTACACAGCATCCCCAAAGATGACATAGGCCCTGAGGGAAATTATTTTCCTCAGGGCCTCCTGTGTGGAGCTAATGAAAAAAAAAAAATAAAAAATCCCCTGGATACGGATATCCTCCTGGCTTAATATAAGCCGCAGGATGTTTTCAATGCTGACGAGTGTGGATTATTTTTTTTAATTTGCTTCCAGAAAAAACTTATGATTTTAAAGGAGAAAAGTATGTGCATTCTTTTTTTAATTTGCTTTCAGAAAATACTTATGATTTTAAAGGAGAAAAGTATGTGGACTATTTTTTTAATTTGCTTCCAGAAAAAACTTATGATTTTAAAGGAGAAAAGTATGTGGATTATTTTTTTAATTTGCTTCCAGAAAATACTTATGATTTTAAAGGAGAAAAGTATGTGGATTATTTTTTTAATTTGCTTCCAGAAAATGATTTTAAAGGAGAAAAGTATGTGTATTATTTTTTTAATTTGCTTCCAGAAAATGATTTTAAAGGAGAAAAGTATGTGGATTATTTTTTTAATTTGCTTCCAGAAAATAATTATGATTTTAAAGGAGAAAAGTATGTGGATAATTTTTTTAATTTGCTTCCAGAAAATACTTACGATTTTAAAGTCACGGAGGCAAAAGAAAGGATTATTGTTCTCATCTGTACCAATAGATGGGTCGAAGAAGTGGCCGTTACTCGTGGTGGGTAAAGCAGAAAAACCCCGCTGCTTTAAAAATGAAAGGACAATAACGTGCACACACGCTAACAATTCTTATACGTGGATGACGTGTAAAATTTTTCATCAATATCTGTTGTCGATGGATAGGAAGATGGGTGCTCAAAACATCAAAGTAAGACTATTTTTGGATCAGTGTGCGGCACATCCTGAAGATGTGCCACACTTAAAAAATGTGCAAGTTTCGTATTTACCGGCAAATACAACGTCGGTTCTGCAGCCTATGGACCAAGGATTGTACGGTCTCTAAAAGAACATTTCAGAAAAAAATTGGTCTGTAGGCTGCTCCAAAGGTTGGCAGAGAAATCAAAAACAAACTAAATAAATATTCTTGATGTAATCTCCTTCCTTTGTTCGTCATGGAACAGTCTCACCCACAGACAAATGTGAATTGTTTTCGAAAGGCAAGGTTTTTAAACTCGGAAATTTTACCTACAGAGCTACAAGAGATGCAAGCGGATGACGATTTCATACAGACGACGTGGAGAGATCTACAAGAGAAAATGAATCTGACTACTTCCTTTGATGACTTTGTGAGTGTGGACCAGGAGTTGTGGAGAACCTAGACGAATTGTGTGAAGTAGAGAGAGTGAAAAAAAGTGTGGAAGAAGATAGTGAGGGTGGGACGGAGCCCGAGAAAATTATCCCTAAGTGCAGAGAGGCCTTGCAGTTTCTAGACACTTATAGAAATTACCTAAGTGGAGTGGATAGTGTACCGGAAAACATTCTTTTCAAAAAAAATTTTGTGTTAAATGTAATCAAACCAAAATTGATGATTTTTAAAAACAAAAAGTTTTTGTACTAAATATTGTCGACTTGCTGCAAAAAAGAAAATATGTTTATAGTAAGATCGACACCCGAAATCAAGTATGTTATTATTTTTTTATTCAGAGATATTTTTTTGTTATGAATAAAGTAATACAGTACAATCTCACTAATCCGGCACTTCAATAGACCGATACGTCCAATAATCCGGCACCCTCCGCCTGCGGCGTCCCTTGACCCTCTATGCCGGCCTCTGTGTTTCCTCCTTCCTACAACATGGGTCTCTTCAAGACCAATGTTCATTCCTTCCTCTCCTCAAAGAAACCCTCCACACAGCATCCCAGATGACATAGGCCCTGAGGGAAATTATTTTCCTCAGGGCCTCCTGTGTGGAGTTAATCACCGCGTCATCGTCTAGCAGTCTAACCTCAAAACTTATCTCATGTGCACGAGCCTACGTATTTACCTGTTGTTTTGAAGTGTGAATAGCGTGTATATACTCTTTATGAAATGCTTTGTATTATTTATTTTGATTTTTTCTCTATAACAATATTAATAATTGGATAATTTGTAGAGCACCGTTTTTTCAATCCTACTTCAAAGCGCTTATTATTCGCGTCAATTGTATATTTACAATTTCACTATTGTCATAGGTAATTCTAAAAGCAAACTGAATACTGATAATGTCTTTATTTATACATGGACTGAAGACATGTTACCAAAAGCGTTGAATGAAATCGCCAGTGCTGTTTTTCATTGCCTATGTTCTAATGTTGAAAAATACGAAAAAGTAACGACCATACGCCCAGCGGCAGATTGCTGCAGCGGCCAAAACAAAAATACATCGGTTTTTGCAAGTATCTTATGGACTATGCACCAGAATGAATAAAAACTGTGGAGTTGCTGTTTCCAGTAGTGGGTCACTCTTTCCGGCCGCTAGACCGCGTATTTGCCCAAATTGAGAAGAAGATTAAAAGAACGGAGATTATACCAAATCCACAAGGCTATCGGGCTACCACCAATTCTTTAAAGATTATGGAACAATTTTAAATTTGGGAACAGGAGCAGAGGTTCTTGATTGGAAAAAAGCCAGTACTGAAGTATTAAAAACTACAGGTGGACTGCATTTTTCAATCAAACAATGTAAGAGATTTTTCATCAAACAGAAGCGCAATGTTTTAGTGCGAGCAGAGGAATGCTACCAAAATAGAATAGGTTCACCTAAAAACATTTGCAAAAAGAATAAAACCGTCAGTCAAATAAATCCCACCACAAAAAAAAATAAAAAATTAGATGATGTTAAAAAGCTACTTCCTGCTCACTATGGCGAGCAATGGAAGCTTCTACCGGAGCTACAGTACTTTAAAAATGTTTTTGAGAGACCAGACACTGACATCCATTTTCATTCAAATGAACAATGTGAAATGGAGGATGAATTGCCAAATTTAATTGTGTAGTCTAATAATTATAAATATAGTAATTTGAAGAATATCTCGATAGAAAACTTAATAAGATGAACATATATTTTTTAATTACTTTGATGTCTATTTTTTCACTTTAATTTATTACCTAGTACCTTAGGTTTTCAACCCCTGATCTTTATTTAAGTTATTTTCTAAATAAGCCAAATCCACACAGTTAACATTCAAAGATAGTCAAATCCACTAAACTTGCTATCACACTCTGACAAATCCACATTTCAATATCAAACTAAGTTAAATCCAAACTTGAAAACTCAATTTTGTAAGTTTTTTGTATAGAATATAAGGTCGTTTATGGTTAATCATTTTTGCAAAACATATTTAGATACGCCGCCAAATTTTTTACTTTCTAAGTTGTTGCCATGTAGTAAAATCTGAACTTGGAGTTTCCTGAAAATTCACCTAAAGTGGATTTGACCAGTTTTGATACCAAATGACTCAAGTAATACATAAAACTTTTGTCTTATGATGCATATAAAAAGTAGATGTCTTTATTAAAGTATTTATCTTTTACTAGCGAGTTCCCGACATGCATTGCTATGCCACTAATAAAGAAATTGTTTCTCTCTGCGTGTCCTTTCCCATTCATCCCATTCCCCTTCTGCCTCCCTTTCCTCATCAACCACTAATTATAAACTGCCCGAAAACTGCATTTTTGGCACTCGAGTGAGCATTACAAGCAGTAAAGCATTATGTTTTTCCGATTGGGCGGTGTGTATTGGTACAAACGGCCTTACTTGGCGTGCAGGCACAATGGTCGATTAGTGCGATATCGGTAAAAGAACGTGCACGTGTTTTTGTTTAGGCCGATTTTACAACATTTTTCGTATTTTTATTTTATTTTATTTTATTTTTTTGACAATTGTGAATTTAGGAATTTTATTTGACAATCTCATTTCACTGGAATTAGGGAATGCAATCCCGGTAAAAACAAACTCCTTCACCTAGTGGCCCTGAAGCCCCTGGAGCTTTAGATGAAAAAACGTCAAAGCAAAATGAAGCAAACAGTAAAAGTGCGGATGAGAATCATGAGAATAACTCGGAAAATGACAATTTTGATTTGACGTTTCCTACAGCGAAGTAAACCTGGCTATAGAGTACGCAGACGTCATTAATAAAGTAAGAAAGGTAGTAAAACTATTTAAAAATTCACCCACAAAGAACGATCTGCTGCAGACTTACATGACAAAAGACGAGGGAAAAAATATTGCTTTATTATTGGACTGTAAAACAAGGTGGTCTGGTCAAGCCTGGGCGAAATGATATCAATATTTAACAAAGTAAGATAGTGCGTATCGAAAAGTCTGTTTGACTTAGGGCTCGGTGCAAATCTTGACTACTTTTTCACTGAAGAGGAATATGGTCTGATAGGAATAACGATCTGGAAGGAATATTACAGCCGGTGAAATTAGCAGTCGAAGTTCTATGTAGGCAAGAGTCAAACTTGATTACTGCGGAAACCACTTTAAAATTTGTTATTAGCAAACTGAAAAATATTAATAAACCATTAGCCCAAAAATTTGTTGATTCGTTGATGAAACGGATTTCAGAGCGGCGAACTAACTTGACAGCGGTTTTATTAGACTTACATGATCCATATAAGTATGAAGAAGACAGAAGTCAATTTATTAATGTTGATGACACATTTAGTCTACCTTCAAAAAATGTAAAGGCAATCAAAACTATAGTCGAAAGGCTAGAGTACAGGGACAAGGGTAACAACGCAGTAGCCACTGCTCCTGCTGACACTGATGATCCTTACGATGACGACACTCCTCTCCCTAATCTGGAGACATATGCAGCAGCAGCAGCAGCATCAATGTCACTTCAAGACGAACTCGAACTTAGTTTGATTAGTATGAAGAGTTGGAGATCAGCAGCCCAACAACCTAGATCTGGCAATATGAGCAACCTTGAGGTTTTAATAAAGAAGGAAATGAATTACTTCAAATCCGGTGGATTCAAAGGCACAGACCTTCAATTCACTTACAATGTGCTAATGACTATTGTGCCAATCAGCGTGGAAGCTGAACGAGCTTTTTCAGCTGCTGGCTACCTTGTGTCCAATATCAGAAGCCGTTTTCAGACGACACAATTAATACCCTTTTTACGAAGCTATTTCCAAAATAATGTTTAAACTTATGATGCTTATTGCCCAAGAATATTGTTTATCATTTGAACGTTATTATTTAAATTTAAGTTGTTATGTAAATTTATGTCTTATCTTATTCTTTGCCAATTTATGACTTAAACTTTACCTATGTCTAACTAAAGGTATATTAATAAACCATTTAAAATGTCCCAAAGAACTTGTTTGATTAGGTATAAATTTAAAACTCTAAAAACAAGGTTGGTAGATCGAGTAATTAGGTCTTTATTATACGATTGATTAGATATCTAAGTCCACCCTGCTAGATCCCGTAAATACCTGGATCCAGCAGGACTAAGATTCCCGTGTCCAGTCCCGCAAATACCTGGATTGACATGGTCTTGCGGGATTGCATTCCCTAACTGGAATAAACATAAATATTTGGTATAATCAATATATATTATAAAAGAAAGTCCAAAACAACATGCAGCTCGCAAAAACTCAGAAACGAGACCCAGTACGATCAAGGCAGTTATATGGTGTGGTAGATTTCTATCCCCTCTCCAGGTAACCCAGCTATGTTTAATATAATAGCTCATCAGAGTTTATTAACGACAGCGACTTGAGAGTCATTGTGCGAGGTGACCACGGGGATTAACATGATTTTCTGGCGGCTTGGTGATATTTGGTGACCCTGGCCACGAGTAAATCAGATCAAATCAAAAGGAAGCGCTGAATGGTGGCTGACTGAAGCTTTCTGGTGCTCTAGGGCTCTCGGGGCTGGCAGTCGCCCATCCATTCAGTTCGGCCAACGGAGCCTCAACAACTGCCTTTGTTAAGGCAAAAACTGTCTTTCTCAAGACAAAAATCTAAAGCCATACAACTGCCTTTTTCAAGGCAACCCTCCTTTGTTCAAAGCAAATACGAGAACCTCCGCCTACGACATGTCCACGCCATCAGACATGCCAAAGCGAACCAGAAACCCTCTCGAGCTCTTGGGTTTCGACATCCCGATCGGGGCGATATCGTCCCTGGTTAACCCGAGAACCGGAGTCGTGGAGTTTATCTTCGCGGACCGGGTCTCGGATACCGCCGGGGCCGGTATAGTCCAGGGCCGGTTTGTCATCCCCGAGCAAGTCAGGGCTACCACCTCCCTCCCCAACACCAAAACCGCCTCCTTTCCCACCCCGGGGCCCAGCGATACCCAAATGGAGTCAGACTGGCAGAGAGTGACAACCGCGAAGCGCTGTCACTCCCCCATCCCCTCAACCTCCACTTCCACCTCGAACAGGTTTGATGCCCTCCCAGTGGTAGGAGACGGCGACGCCTCCACCTACACCGAACCACCATCAAAGAGGACATATAAGTCTTACCACCAGAGGGACACGACCACAACAGGACAAGCAGCAGGCAGAAAGAGCACGCGAGTGCCGCCTATTATTATGACAATTGGTGGACTGAACCACGGCGAAATTACCGCCGAAAATCAAAAGCATGTCGGAAAAGCGACATTTACCTTCCAGTACAGGAAGGGCGGTATCATCAGCATCCAGGTGAACACGGTGGAAGCTCACAGCCAGCTGACCAAAGCGCTACGTCAGGAAGCCAAGTCCTTCCATACGTACAGCACAGAGGCCGAAAAGGTAAAGAAGAACGTCATCATAGGTCTTCCAAACCTATCTACGGAAGAGATCAGCAATGATCTGAGAGACCAGGGCTTCCCGGCAAAGGCCATCATCGAGATGACCACCCCCGGTTCCGAATACCCACTGTACCTCGCCCACTTCGGCCGAGAGACAAACATGGGACAGCTGCGAGAGGCTGTCAGATTCATCTGCTTCTGCAGAATATCTATGCGGAAGTACCGAAGTGGTCATCTGCAGCACGGCACCCAGTGCCACAGATGCCAAAAGTTCGGCCATGGCTCCCGAAATTGTGCCCACCCTGCCCGCTGCGTGAAATGCGAAGGCGAACACGCAACAGGTGACTGCCCAAAGGTCACACGCGAGTTACCGGCCGCCTGCTGCAACTGCGGAGGCGCTCACCCCGCTAACTACAGTGGATGCCCGAAAAGGAAGGAATATGTGGCAGCCCTACAGCAAAGAGCTAGGGAGAGCGCCAACCAGAGGTCCGCAGGGCCGCAACAAAGAACATACGTAGAACACCAGCCCCAAACATCGCGCAACGCAGGCGGCCGTATGAGCTACTCCCAAGCAGCGGGTAGCAACACCAGGGCTGCGCAATCGCAGGAAGAGCGCCGCAGGGCTGCCCAAAATGAAGACCCCAAACACAGAGGTCTCAACCCAACACCACCTCTGATGACGAGGACATTATGTCTCTCCTGCGCGGCCTCATTAAGGTACGAGGAAGGCTAGCAACCTGCATATCCAGGGACGAAAAAATGGTCATCCTCATGGAGATGCTAATGAACACCATCAATGGCTAGCACGGCCCCAGAGGTCAAGCTCCTTATGTGGAATGCTTGCAGCATTCGACAGAAAGTCGAAGAATTACTTGACCTGGTCAACAAACAGCAAATTGACATCATTCGTCTCAGCGAAACACAGCTTGATGAAAAAACCAGATTGAGAGTGCCAGGATTTGACATACATAGGAATGACAGACCACCCGCAGCGGATAGAAGATCAAAACCCTCGGATGGCACGGCGATTCTAACCCGCCAGGGCCTTCTGACAACGAGACTCCCGACGCCTGTACTTCAAAATATGGAAGCTACTGTCATCAGGATGGAGATAAAAAAACGAAATGCACACCATTATCGCTGCATATTGCCCGTCAAACCAAAACAATATCATGAGAAGTGATCTCAACAAGCTGTTTTGCGCTCGGTGCAAAGGTACTCATAGCGGGAGATCTAAATTCCAAACACAGGCATTGGAATAACTACAGAGCAAATAAAAACGGAAATATCCTGTTCAAACATCTGGAAAGCCACGACTATCAAGTACTCGCACCGGACAAGCCGACTTACTACAGAGCAAATATGAAATATCCAAGCACTCTCGATATTGCGCTAGCAAAAAACATAACGATATCTCCCCTGGTGACACTGGACGAACTTCCATCCGACCATCTACCGGTGAGCTTCACGATAGGCGGAAAAATCACGAGAATAACAAGGATTCGACTCGATTTTAAAAAAGTTGACTGGAAAAGATTCAAAGAGGAGATCAACGCTCAAATATACCTAACATCCGAGACTCTAACCACGCCAGCCGACATCGACAAAGCCGTCGAATCGCTGACTGGCATAATCCAAAGAGCACGAGACGTTTGCATTCCCAAGAAAAAAATCCAGCCCTTTACCGTGAAGCTAACGCCGCACATAAAATTCCTGATCACAGAAAAGAATAGACTTCGCCGAATCCATCAAAATACCCATGAGAGGTGCTTCAAGACAGCAGTAAATTCTCTGGGAAGGGAAATAAAAGACGAAATAGCGACCCTCAAAAACACTCTGTGGTCAGCGAAAGTAACATCTCTAAGTACGGAGGATAACTCAATTTGGAAAATGTCATAGGCCCTCCGCTATCAGGACAACAGTATCCCGCCCCTACAGTGGCCCAACTCCTCAATCATGGCACTCTCAAATGAAGAAAAGGCAAACACCTTGGCTGACGGATTTGAAAGAGCATATCAAACAACTGACGGGATGGAAGACCCGGCTGTTAACGAGACGGTGAACAAAGCACTCGAAGAGCTCGACCTCCTTGCCCAAACGGATACGGAAGAAATACATCTTTGCACTCCGAAGGAAGTGGCCCGCATTATAAGACGCCTCAAACAAAAAAAGGCCCCAGGCGAAGACCAAATAACAAATGCGCTGCTGAAACATCTAGCGCAGAAAGCAATTATTTTTATCACAAAAATATTCAACGCCTGCCTATTGCTGGGCCACTTCCCGTCATCCTGGAAAAGCGCGTGCGTTCTACCGTTTCACAAAGCAAAAAAAGATCGCTCAAATCCGTCAAGCTACCGCCCTATCAGCCTACTGCCTACAATGAGCAAATTATTGGAACAAATCATCCTAAATCGATACCTCCCACATCATAACGAAAATAAGATCCTACCGAATGAACAATTCGGTTTCAGATGTAATGACTCGACGGTCCATCAACTGACACGTGTCACAGAAGACATCTCAAGAGCTTTTAACACCAAGAGATACGTTGCCATGGCACTTCTCGATCTCGAAAAAGCCTTCGACACAGTCTGGATGGACGGGCTCATATACAAACTGTATATCACCAACACGCCCATATACATCATAAGAATAATTCAAGTATATCTGAAAGACCGATCATTCGTCGTTAAGGTGGGAGAGACGAAGTCCACAAAACAAAATGTCCCCAAGGGCGTGCCACAAGGAAGTTTACTGGGACCGCACCTTTTCAACCTGTATACACATGATATTCCTCCACTCGTGAAATGCGAAAAGGCAATCTATGCAGACGACATGGGCCTGTATGCCACATCAACCAAAGCCACAATAGCCATTAAATACCTACAAAGAGGCCTTGACGAAACTTCAGCCTACTACAAAAAATGGCGCCTTAAGCTGAATGAGGCCAAAACAGAAGCCATCATGTTTATGCGTCGAATCAAACACCGAATTCCGCAAAAGAAAATTACCATGAGTGGAGCTGCACTTGAATGGAAACCCGAAGTAAAGTACCTTGGCCTAACCCTGGACAGCCGACTCAACTGGAAATCTCATCTCCAAAACGCAAAATCAAAAATGCTCCAAGCTATAGGGTCGGTAGGCCCAATTTTCAACCGAAAAAGCCCGCTGGCTGAGAAGAAGAAACTGCTTCTATATCTGACTCAGATTCGCCCATCCCTGACATATGCAATACCCGTATTGAGCAATATAGCCAATACAACATACAAGAGGCTACAAACCCTACAGAACAAATGCATCAAAATTATTTATAACACCCCGATGTACCAAAATTACATAGAATACATGATAGAGAAGAAATTCCATCATTACAAGAACATGCATTCCAACTAACTACGCAATTCTATAGTACATTAAATAAAAATAATAATCCATTGACCAAAGGGATGGGCAACTATGAGTCAAAAGTCGACCTTCCTTTCCGTTACAAGCATAAGATGCCAAAACACCTCATATTAAAAGCACCTGGGGATGATCACGCCGACGACGACACAACAGACGAAGACTGACGCCATTTTTATGCTCAAATACCTACCGTTCCCCGACCTTTCCTAACATCAAAACAAGTCCCTGACCTACCCAACATTCCACACTAACGCTCGCACCTACTTGGCACGGTATTTCTGGCTGGCGCTGAATTCTGAACATTCCATCTAAGCCAGGGTTTCCCAAGCGGACCACTAGTGGTCTGCGAGAGGCTAGAAGATGGTCCGCGGGTCAATAAGCGAACCAGCGCGCGGGCGGTCCCTAGTTATAAATCGATGTGATTGTAATTACTTACATATTGTGTGATCTAATATCAGTGCTTTTAGTACATAATACATATTTAAAATGGTGGATGTAAATCAGGCAGCTGAAAAAACGATAGTTTGTAATGTTATCAAGTTTTTCCCAAAATTCCGTGTCAATCCAAAATACATCAAAACATTGAACTTCAAGCAAGTACATTTAATGGCAGCAGAGGCTTGCGGCCTCAACCTGTCGGACATTCCCAGAGTGTCGTTAGAAGTTTCTCATTTTCCGTACGTAGAAGAAATAAAAATGTTCCATCAGCCTAATTAAATAAACGTGTATTTACATGTTTTCCGTGAATTGTAAAATATATATTTTTTTAATTACAAATAAAAATTTACCGATGTAACATGTTGGGTTTTGAATTGATATTGTGCTCAGTACCTACCTGAATGTCATTTTTCGATCCTACCCCCACCAACCATGTCACCTTGCTGAAAAAACGCTTGGAACAATAACAACCAACAGTGTGCACCTACATCTGATCGACTTGTGACATTGGAAGGAACTGGTTTTTCTTTAAGTTTGTGCTCGTCTTCGAATTTGGTAAGTGACTTGGCTTTCCTTACTTCCTTCTAGTTCCAGAGATTTACCAGACACATATAAGCATTCAATTCATTTCGTAATTTTTGTTTATTTAGCAATTTACAGTCCACCATTCGCCTGTTGCATTTGAGGCTGTCATTTCGGACAGTTTCGGATGCAACATATTGGTCCAATCGTGCCAGATTTCGTGAGCATTTTGGAGTTGAATGCTTGTATGTGTTTTTCCAATAACCTTGATCCTGTGTTCCTAATATTCCTGGCATTTCGGCTTTCGAATTGGGCACATTGTCACCTTCAAAAGGGGTTAAATTTCGTGGTAAATTTCACATTTTTCGTTTGTTGAATTTCTATTTTCAAATATTATCAAAATGGCTGCTTCTGCTAGTGTTCGCAATAAATTGGCCATTCTAGGTCTCCGGGAGATTCATGATTCATCGATCAGAGCAGATGTTTCTGGTAATTTATTAGATAGAAATAATTTACTGGTTAGAATTAAGGATATTGAAAAGCAAAGGGATGATTTTGTTGAATCTTATATTATTCTAGAAACGTCAAAAAGTGAGGAGTTAAAATTAACAGATTTGGAAAATAAATATAAATCTTTTATGAACATGTATTTTGAAATTCATACGAATTATCTAGCAGTTTTTCCACCAAAGGAAGATTCTATAAAAACATCAAATAGTCACGGTTTTTCACTTCCTAAAATTAGTTTGCCAACTTTTTCGGGTGGAATTACTGAATGGATAAACTTTATAAATACGTATGATGCAATTATTCATAATAATGAATCTCTAAGTGACATACATAAATTACATTATTTGTTAGGAGCACTATCGGGTGACGCGTTGAAAATTATAAAGCATCTTCCTGTTTCCGCAATCTCAATTATCCAATTGCTTACAATTTGTTGAGAGATCGTTTTCATAACAAACGGATAATTGCGGACAGACACATAGAGAACATTATCTCATGCCCCATAATTAAAAAGGATTCGCTTAGATCTGTCGTTAATGTTTTGAAGGAAAATATTCAGGCATTAGAAGCGTTACATTTTCCAACAGATCAGTGGTCATTTTTATTACTACATATCGTTTTGAAGAAAACTCCTGATGACTTAAGAACTAACTTCGAGTTAATAGGTCATAAGGAGGAAATTCCATCATTTTCGCAATTATTGTCATTTTTAGAATCACAATCTAAAATTTATGAATCGGTTCATGGGTACGGTGTGAAAAATGAAGCGCCAAAAGCAAAAACAAATCGCTTATTAAATTCTTTTGTCAGTACACAAAAGTCGGTGTGTTTAATATGCAAAGGTGGACATTTTCTTTCAAAGTGTGACCAATTCTTAAAGCTACAACCACCTGCTAGATTCGATGTTGTGAAGAAATATAAGTTGTGTCAGAATTGTCTTTCCGCTCAGCATTTGGTCAAGAACTGTTCGTCGCGTTTTAATTGTTTTCAGTGCCATAAAAATCATCATTCTTTGTTGCATTTTTCTCGTGACGTAAATAGGCAAGAACAGGCGTCAAATAGCAACAATTACGATAACACTTCTAGACAAGAAGTACTCGATTCGCCACCTGAGACAATCGACCCAATCGTATCGGCCATCGCGGCAACCACACCTCATTCGGAGAGGCTTAACAATCCCAACGTTTTATCGAGCTCTAGCCAATCATCAGTTTTGTTAGCTACGGCCATCGTAGAAGCTCGTGATAAAAAGGGTCATTTTCACAAGGTTCGTGTATTATTGGATTGTGCCAGTCAGGCAAATTTTATTTCAAATGATTGTGCAATTCGTTTGGGCCTCGACTGTTCTAATAAACAAATTCCTATTCGAGGAATTGGACAGTTGTCGGCCATCGCGCAGAAGGGACTGGTCAAGTGTCGGATCCGTCCTCTATGTTCGAATGAGCTTTTTGATGCGGATTTCGTCGTGTTATCAAGCATTTGTGCACAGTTGCCTAGTTCTCCCATTCGTCGGGGAGACTGGGATCATTTGAAAAATTTAACTTTGGCAGATCCAAATTTCGATAAACCCTCTGCAATCGATATTTTATTGGGTGCTGGGTTGTTTTCATCCGTTCTTCGTTCAGGACGGGTGGTAGGAAAATCTAATGAACCGATAGCTTTGAACACGGCTTTTGGTTGGATTTTAATGGGAAATGTCGATCACAGCGTGTCTCCTCCCATGAATTCGTTTTTGACGACGTCAGAATCGACAATTGAGACTGTTCTGAAAACGTTTTGGGAAATCGAAGACCTTCCAAATCATCCTTCACCGTTATCTACGGAAGAGTTGCTTTGTGAGGAAATATTTTCAACGCAGCATTATAGAAATGATGCGGGACGTTACGTTGTCCCACTTCCATTCAGGGAAGTTAAATCGGCTCTTGGTGATTCATATCATTCGGCAGTATCTCGTCTGCATCACCTCGAGCGCCGTTTCTCTCGGCATCCAGATATAAAATCTGATTACATTCAATTTATGAGAGAATATGAATCTTTGGGCCACATGATAGATGTGACAAGTTCATCAGTTTCTATTGGAAAATATTTCATTCCTCATCATTGTGTGATTAAGGATACTGGATCCATTAAAAAACTTAGAGTTGTTTTTGACGCAAGTTCAAAAACATCTTCTAACCAGTCGTTAAATGATATACTTTTAGTAGGACCTAAACTTCAACAAGATATTGTGAAGTTAATTTCCAATTTCAGAACGCATAAAATTGTCTTTACAACAGATATTTGCAAAATGTATAGACAAATATTGGTTCGACCAGAGGATAGATCCTATCAACATATTTTATGGCGTGAATCACCGGAACAAATGATTAAAGAATTTGAACTGCAAACTGTTACCTACGGAACGGCTTCCGCACCGTTTCTCGCTTTACGTACTTTACAGCAACTCGCATTGGATGCAGATGCCAAATTTTCGACGGCATCAAAAGTTTTGTTAGAAAATACGTACGTTGATGATATTTTAGCTGGAGCATCCACACTTGAATCGGCACGTAAATTGCAGCGAGACTTGGTGGAACTACTTAATCTTGGCGGTTTTGAATTGAGCAAGTGGTCGAGTAATTGTCGTGAACTGCTTTATGATATTCCAATCTCACATCAGGAAGCACCTATAGAAATTGATTTAGATCATGCCAATAACATTAAGATTTTAGGTATTGTTTGGGATTCGCAAACTGATTCGTTCTCGTACCGAGTGAAAACATCACAAATAACATTTTCGAAAAGGTCAATCTTATCAACAATTGCAAAGATTATTGATCCACTTGGATGGATTTCCCCCGTCACATTTTTGGCTAAATGTCTGTTACAACAGTTGTGGAAGCTTGGATTGAACTGGGACGATCCAGTTCCTGTCATGGTTCAATCTCATTGGACGGCAATAGTATCGTCATTGTCAACATTAGCCAATATTCAAATTCCGCGTTACTTAGGGGAGAGTAGTGATAATACATATCAATTAGTGGGATTTGCAGATGCATCCGAAAGGGGCTATGCTTGTGTTGTGTATATTCGGTCCCAACACTCAAAGCAAGAATTTAACATTAGACTTTTGGTTGCCAAGTCAAAGGTGGCTCCAGTGAAAACTCTTTCTATTCCACGTTTAGAATTATGTGGTGCTTTGTTACTTGCTCGACTTTTGGATTATGTTTTGAAATCATTCGGTACAACTTTACATATTGACAAAGTGTTCGCATTTACGGATTCTTCGATAGTTTTATCATGGATTCATACACCTACTTATAATTTGCAAACCTTTGTTGCCAATCGAATAGAACAAATCAATGAAGTTAATTCGTTGATCAAATGGTTTCATATACGTTCTCATTTAAACCCAGCTGACGTATCCAGCAGAGGACTTTTGCCTGATCAGTTGGTCAATACAGAGTTATGGTGGAAGGGGCCTCCTTGGATGCTCTCACCCGTCGATGAGTGGCCATTGGTCCATTCTTTCAGTGTAAAACTTGATGTTGTTCCTGAGCTAAAGGCCAACAATATTCATGTATTGACTACAACTGATTCGTGGAATGATGAGACGTTAAATAGATTTTCTTCATTAACAAGATTGCAACGTGTTACAGCATGGATTTTGAGATTTGCTGTCAACATTCGAAAGAAGAAAGAGGATCGTATATTTGGAATGTTAACCGTCGAGGAGTTGCATTCATCTCTGAAATTATGGATTTTGAAAGTACAACGCGTGCATTTTCATATTGATGCAGGAAAAAAAGGTCGTAACTCGTCTCATGTTCAAAAGTTAATGCCTTTTTTAGACCCGGTTGGTCTGCTCAGAGTCGGTGGGCGGTTACACAATGCCCCTATCGCCTCTAATTTTCAACACCCTATACTTTTGCCCAAAAAAAGTCACCTTACTAACTTGATTATTGACTCGTTTCATAAGACTTATTTGCATGTGGGGCCTAGGACATTATTGTCAATTCTACAATCAAAATATTGGATTGTTTCCGCTCGAAACGTCATTCGGTCGCGTCTAAGTAAATGTATAACATGTTTTAAGGCTCGTCCTGTTGGGGTACAGCCTATGATGGGAGATTTGCCCCAAATTAGATTTCGTGAAGGACGTCCTTTCCTCAACGTTGGAGTGGATTTTGGTGGCCCGTTCTCAATAAAGGAAAGTAGGCGTAGAGGAGCCAAAGTTTTGAAGGCGTATCTGTGCTTATTTATTTGTTTAAGTACCAAGGCAGTACACTTAGAAGTTGTGTCTGATTTATCCTCGGATGCTTTCTTAGCAGCTTTGGATCGCTTTTTAGCCAGAAGGGGATTATGTTCTTGTATCCTTAGTGATAACAGCACAAACTTTGTCGGCGCTAACAAATACTTATCAGCGCGTGATTACCTCACATCTGCTGCCACCACGCGGCAAATCAAATGGTACTTTCATCCCCCTTCTGCACCTCACTTTGGAGGCATATATGAAGCAGGAATAAAATCTTCAAAATATCACCTAAAACGAGTAATAGGTGAACAAGTACTCACGTTTGAGGAATTAGCAACATTATTTAGTCGAATAGAAGCCATCTTGAATTCTCGTCCATTATCTCAATTGTCTTCTGATCCATCTGAACTTGAAGCATTGACGCCTGGTCATTTTTTGATAGGGACTCCTCTTACATCGGTTCCGGAACCTGATTGGTCTGAAGTACCGATGAATAGATTATCACGTTGGCAATTGTTGCAAAAAATAACTCCGGCATTTTGGAATCGATGGAGAAAAGAATATTTGCACACCCTTCAACAACGTGGAAAGTGGATAACTTCATCACCTAATCTTAATGTTGGAGATTTGGTGTTATTAAATGATGGAAAAATTCCATCCATGCACTGGCCACTGGGACGCATCGAGGAATGTCATCCGGGTCCTGATCAAATCGTACGGGTTGTGACAGTTAAAACTGCACAAGGAACATTTCGTCGGCCAGTTGTCAAACTTTATCCATTACCACTTTGAAACATTTTACTCATAAGTTTATTTTAAGATTTATATTTGTCGTCTTTATTTTCTCCTTACTTTTTGTTCGTTTTACCGCGGTGTCAGTTGCTATGAAAGATAGGTCTTCAATAACTTATCTTAGGAACATATTCCTTATGGATTAATTTTAGTTTTATTTTAGACTTATGTTTCTTACATTTTTTTTTTAATTTCGTTAAGTTGTTCGTTGCAAAAAGATTGAATAATTGTTTGTCGTTTTGTTAATAATAGGTTGTTATTAAATTCATTTGTTTGTTGTCAGTATTCGGAAATGTGTGATTTACCATCGGTCGTAGATAAGAGATTTCAATCTCTTCTCGGGGGCGGGAATGTTGGGTTTTGAATTGATATTGTGCTCAGTACCTACCTGAATGTCATTTTTCGATCCTACCCCCACCAACCATGTCACCTTGCTGAAAAAAGGCTTGGAACAATAACAACCAACAGTGTGCACCTACAACTGATCGACTTGTGACATTGGAAGGAACTGGTTTTTCTTTAAGTTTGTGCTCGTCTTCGAATTTGGTAAGTGACTTGGCTTTCCTTACTTCCTTCTAGTTCCAGAGATTTACCAGACACATATAAGCATTCAATTCATTTCGTAATTTTTGTTTATTTAGCAATTTACAGTCCACCATTCGCCTGTTGCATTTGAGGCTGTCATTTCGGACAGTTTCGGATGCAACATAACATGTATATTGTTTTGTAAAAGGTATGGTTTTGGTAAGGTATGTTGTTTTATGTTGATGTGCAATTTAGGTAAAAAAAAAGGTCCTTAAAAAAATAAATTTGTAAATGCTCAGCCGGGGGTTAAAATTAATATTACTTAAAATTTAAATGTCTCTTAAATTGGTTACACTTTATTAATTTAAAACCTTACTAAAACCCATGCTAGCCTACGAACTGACCACAAGCAATGATGGCTTAGGCCAGCATGGGTGGGTGACTCCCTGGGACGGTTAGGGCGGACAACGTGGTATCACACCCCCCCCCCCCCCCTCCCCCCCAATAAAGTTGACAAACACAAATTTCAACTGTGCTCTTGGAAGGTGAAACTCAGTCGGGGCGGCACTGCCCCCCCCTCGCCATACCACTGCTTGTGGTCCCTGTCGAAAAAATAAATGTACAAGTGGTCCCGGGACAGAAAAAGGTTGGGAACCAATGATCTAAGCAGACCAGTGGCGTGGAGTGGGTGAGATTCTCGGATTTTATTGCGCTCGATGGGCGCTGGTGTAAAATCCAGCGCAGATCGGGCGGAAATTGTAACAGTTTGTATTTATACTGGCCAAATATTCACTCGAAGTAAGCACCCATTAATAATCACTTAATAAGTAGGTTGCTACGTATCAATTCAAATTGAAATTTGAATTCCTAATTGAAATGATTCTATGAGCAAAATGAATCGAGATTTTCGTTTGTTGCCCAAAAACATACTAGGAACAAGAAAATTTTCCTTCAGCAGTTCCAAGCTAGCGGCCAGAGGGTTCGGAGGTCTGTCTCAACGTGGGAAAGCACATACTTCGGTGAAATCTTAATTACTGTGAGCTTATAACTTCTGTTAGTTTAATTTCAATTGATTTACCATTTAATATTTTGTTCTACTTGAACTGGCGCCCATATAATAATTTTAACATCTTAAGATCATTTTTAAAGTCATAACAAACTATCGATTCATTTATTAGATTTTAACTATTTAGTTTCTTCTTCTAAGGACTAAACACGCCCCTGAAGAATTATAATATTATTTTATTAAGAGTCTCATGTTCTATTTTATTTAATTAATAATATAATTTGATTGTTGTCTCAACTCTTTTATTTATTAACTATAAATATTCTTTTTTTTCATTCTTATATGTAGTATTACATTTTTTTTTTTAAAACCATTACAAAATTAATGATGATACTTTCTTCCCAATTTTTCCCACTAGGCATAGGCACCAGGACCAACCCCAAGGACGAGACGCTGACCTGAAGAAAACAAATTACTTACATTCAGTAAAATTAAATGTAAATTTCCTGAAAAAAGTTCACAACTTTTGTTCCCCCTCCTTTTTTATTGCAACTTGGTGAAGTTTTTTTATCCAGTAAAGAATTTTTCCTCACGATGACATTAATGTAAAATAAATTCAGTAAAGTAAATAATCACCTTCAGAAGGTAATAGTTATAAGGCCGAATGAGCCGTAAAACTAGTTAGTTAGAACATGAAAGGGTATTGTCAAGCCCTAGTTAGTTAGAGGATTACGAAAGAATCCGTAGAATCAAAAAAAAAAAAGAAAGAGTTTATTAACCTAAAAATTAACATTTCTCGTTTGAGATTGGCGTGCAATGTTATATTTTGTCAGCTGTAATTTTGAGTTTTGGAGAATTTATGTGTTGAACACAATGCATTTTAATTTAGATATAAATTCAACTATGTTTAGTGCCCAGAAATTTTTTATTTTAAATTGGTTAATGTTTTTTTATATCATTGATCAAAGGGAATAAATATTTGTTCTTTATTCTCAAAGTTTAAAAAGAAAAATATTTGTAAGATTGCGTACGGTATAAGATATATTAAATTTTGGAGATCGCTGGCAACGGGTAATATGCACTTTTTTTGAAAAAAACCTTTTGATTCACCTTAATTACATTAAAAGGCAACTATTTGCATTGGGGGAAGTGTAAAATATTTCATTCTAAATTTCGATTATGTAAAATTAAAATTAGCTTTCGTCTTGTGAGATTGTACGCCATTAGCTATTAGCTCATTCGCTGTCACTTTGGTATGTTGGTATTCCTGATACACTTGAAAGTATAACGAACGGCTAGAAGATTTTGAAGGTACGGGGCACTTTCTTTTGAATCACAAACCATGTTACACAAACCGAGCGTAGCCCCGCTAAACTACTTGAAAACTGGGATGTTTTTCTTGCCTTGACGCGAGTAGGCGTTATAAAGGGGCACTTTCTTTTGTATCACAAACCTAGTTACACAAACCTAGCGTAGCCGCTAAACTACTTGAAAACTGGGATGTTTTTCTTGCCTTGACGCGAGCAGGCGGTATAAAGGGGGCACTTTCTTTTGTATCATAAACCATATCACACAAACTTAGCATACGTAGCCGCTCAACATCGCAGAAATAGTTGACTTATAAAAATAAAATTTTAATGTCAAAAAAAATTCAAGCTAATAAATTTGAATCAACGCACGCAATACATGTGTATTAGGTAAGTACCTACTAATTAGGCGGAATTTCACTTTTATAACATTAAAAAAAAACGCCCGCGCGATTTTGTCTCTAGCCGTTGGTTTCCGTTTGCAATTAACGAAAATTTTCATTATCAAATTTAGTTCAAAATATTTTTCCCTCCGGAAAGACTCTGAAATCTAAAAAATGTCGTGCCAATCTTGTTTACTAACTGTGATCGGGTTTTTGGATATCGTTAGAGAGGAAGAAGTATTGTTAGAATGGTTACGGAATCACGGTGCCCTACTGAGGGAGAAAATTTGCGAAAAATGTGGAAATGAATGTAATTTTAACAACATGATGTTTCGATGTCGGAAAATTACGAATGTGTGTGTGGGCCACAAACGCATCAAATCACAGCGTAATTTCTCAGTTTCGGCACGAAAAAACACATTTTTCGCATTCTCCAATTTGTCGATTAAAAAGATATGCACGTTTGTGCTATTTTGGGCAGTGATGCGTCCTCCTAGGACCGCGTTTCTAATGGAAGAACTGGACATGGGGAGTGACACCGTTACAAATTGGTCGTCATTTTGCAGGGAAGTTTGTATTTTATGGTGCCATAAAATGAAGCAGCAGATTGGAGGTGTTGGGGTAACTGTGGAAATTGACGAAGCCAAAATAGGAAAACGGAAATACAATCGAGGAAGAAAAGTCACTGGACAGTGGGTCTTTGGCGGATTCGAAAGAGACTCAAAGAAGTTGTTCGTTTGTGCCGTGGAAAACCGTTCGCGGGAAACTCTTTTAAATGTTATAAAGGAATACATTTTGCCAGGCACTACAATAATTTGGGACTGCTGGAAAGCATACGACTGCCTGCAAAATGAAGGCTTCCTTCATTTAAATGTTAACCACAGTGTTAATTTTGTGGACCACGAAACCGGAGCCCATACCCAAAATATCGAACGTTGCTGGAGAGACATGAGAGGTAATGTCCCAAGATTAGGAAGAAGCGTTGCACATTATGAGGGATACCTTTGTGAGTTCCTCTGGAAGAGAGATCACTTCCAAAAAATAAAGACAGAATCCACGTGTTTTTCAAAATGGCCAGTGAAGTGTACAACCCAAATTCTAGTGATTAAAATTAGATATTTTGTTTTTTTTTTTGTATTTATCTTTGTGTGTGTTTTTTTTTTTAATATTCATCGCTTCCATTATAATGACGAAGAATATTCAACATGATTTTAGTGCCTCAGCTCGATTTTTATTTTCTACAACTTCAATTATAATTAAATCCAACAACATTCCTACTCTGAAGTCATTCTATCCAATTATATCGCTTCAATTATAATGATGACGAAATCCAACATGATTACAGTGCCTCGGCTTGATTCAGAAGTGATGGATTCTGATTAGAGGTTTGTTTTCATTATATTGTTAATTATTGTATTATTGTGTTTTTTAAATTACGCGCCGAATTCCCATGAAGTCTGCTACGCTTTGCTCTAGCATCTTTTCGTACAGTAACAAGAATACCAACATAACAAATGACATTTGAAAATAATGTTTGAAAATGGACGGTCTCGTTTCACAGAATGAAAGCTAATTTTAATTTTACGTAATCAAAATTTAGAATGAAATATGTTCCACTTCCCCCAATGCAAATAGTTGTCTTTTAACCTTTTCCACTCCGTAGGCCACACATTCTGGCCCAAACAATTTTGGTAGGCCAGAGGGTCTGGTCCGGCGCAGGTGTAAGTTTAATCACCAATTTCTCTGTAACTAAGTACATTCCACGAACTATTATTACCGATAAGTACAAAGAGTCGTCGCAAAATGTTGGATAAATCAACATTAATTCATTTGCATTTATCGTTAATTAGATATATTCTTGGAAAAATAGATGCAACATTTTAACCTAATAAATGCTTGATGTATTTAAATATTTTCGGAACAGTCTGTTGTCCAGCGTTTACGACGGTTCTCCGCGACCACTCCCAGTTTTTATGACCAAATTTTTTCGTTTTGTGGAACTATTATATGTCTTAACTCCGAGACATTTATTGAAAGTAATTGAAATACTTATTTACGTATTTAAAAAATATAATTAATTTAACCGTCATGGAAAATAATGATAGTTTTACTTCAAAGTTCAGTTATAATGAGGAATGTGATTGTGTCGACAATAGTGATGATGGGGACCTTTTTACATTTAATAATATTGATTGCAATGACAATGGTAATGTGATAGTAGATTTGTCAAAGAATTTCTATATAAAAATGGTATTTAATGTCTACGAATACACAGGACACACCACAACAACTAATACCCTTTTCTATTGGAAATAGAATAGTCAGGCCGAATACCCCCACAAATTGTTTGGAGCCTATCGACTACTTTAAGCTATTTTTCACAAATTCACTAATTAGTAACATCGTTGATGAAACAAATAAATATGCAAATGCTAAAATTAGAAAAATGAATCCTGGAATAAATTCGCTGTGGAAAACATGGAGAGATTTGAATGAAGAAGAATTCAACGCATTTTTGGGTGTTATTCTCAATATGATGGGTATAAGACCTCATCCTCATCTTCAAGATTTTTTTTCGGCGGCATTTGCAGCGCATTCGCCGTTTTATAGATCTATTTTTACAAGGCAACGTCTTCTGCAAATATATTGGATGTTACATTTAAACAATACAGAAGGTATCAATCGCCAGGAAACTATTCAAAATCGAATTGACAAAGTTGATTGGTATATGAAATATTTAGATGAAAGGTTTCGAGAACACTTCTTTCCCGGAAGAGAAATCGTTGTAGATGAATCCGTGGTAAATTTCAAAAGAAGAATTTGCTTCATGACGTACAATCCGAACAAGCCAACTAAATGGGGTATCCGTTTATATGTTTTGGCTGATTCCAGTTGTGGATATATATATTCATTTATTCCTTATTACGGTTCACTCACAACTGAGAAATTGATAAGGCCTGATCTGCAATTTACGTCCAGAATAGTTTTGCAATTATATAGCAATTTATTGCATTCGATTCCAGAATCAGAAGGTTATCATGTGTTCACTGATCGGTTTTATACCAGTCTTCCACTTTCCGATGAATTGTTGAAGTTAAAAACACATTTAACCGGAACAATTATGACGAATAAAAAAATTTTGCCAACAGCCATCAAAAAACCAAAATTAACACCAGGCGAATCAATAGCATATGAAAGTGATGATGTTATGGTTCTAGCTTGGAAAGATAAAAGAGTGGTGACAATGCTAAGCAATTGGTTTTCTAACGAATCAACTTCAATAAAAAGAATAAAAAGAGGTGGAATCGAAGAAGACGTCGTCCAGCCAGAAGTGGTGATAAATTATACCAAATATATGGGAGGTGTTGATAGAGCAGACCATTATACTTCGACGTACTGCTTCCTAAGGAAAACATTAAAATGGTGGCGCAAGCTCTTTTTTTGGGGTTTAGAAGTTTCGGTGGTAAATTCTTACATCTTGTACAAGGAAAATAAGTTAAAAAACAATGAAAACCCAATGAGTCATCTTCAATTTGTGGATAGGCTAATTATTCAGCTGGTTGGCAAATATAGAGACGGTGTAAAAACAAGAAAAGGAAGACCTTCGGTAGATCCTGAACAACGGTTAAATCATGTCAATCTACATGTAATAATGCCTAATGCACAGAAAAAGTACAGAGATTGCGTCGTTTGCGGTTCTGATAGAGAGGGAGGGCAAAGAAAACGAACAATGTATCATTGTAAAACTTGTGATAACAAACCGGCACTTCATGTGGGAGAATGCTTCGAAAAATATCATACTTTAAAAAACTATAAGTGATGGTGATTTAGTAATAATATCTACAATACGTAATAAAGATAAATATATTGGACGTGTTTACACCATCATTTTTAAATTTATTGTATTACTATGTGACATTAATAAATGATTAAAAGTTGTCAACATCCGCGGAACTCTCATTATATCTTTGTTTTTCTAGTCTGTAACTGAATTTGTAAAAACTTACCCAAATAAAACACGAATGGCTTAGCAGGTAGTCGGGACCCCAGGCGGGGTTGAACGGGCCAGCGGGGGAGGAAGTCTGACCAATCAGAGACCGGCCTGTACTGTTAATCTGTAACCTAGCCCACCCGCAGTCGGGTACGAAATTCAACAAAAAGGGCTTGCTTTTTGGGTACAGGCCTCTTTCTTCTTGGGTCACTTTACTGGACGGACTTCACCCCCTGCCTCTGCCGCCCGCCTCCGCCGCTGCCCCTGCCGCCTGCTAGCCGTCGCCTTCTCTGTTGACTTGGGGCTTTCATTTCTCGAACAAGCTTCCGCGGCAAGCAATTGCAGCGTGCGGCGGGCCCCCTGATACCTACTCCTATACAACCGTCCTTTTAAGGGCGCAATTTCAAGTATTTTACAATTTGTGGCGCAAGGTCGTGTAAACAACCGCCCTTATTAAGGCGACGCTTCAATATTTGGCATATACAAGGTCGTGTTTTAACCAACCCTATTACAGTCTATGTACCGACGACGGCCCGTGCGGTATAATAAATTTATAATAACAGTGGACCAAATCGTGAATTTTTTTATTGTGATAAATATACTCAAAATGAGGCAGTGTTATATTATGTTGTTAGGTACACCTACCCGAGGTGCCTACCTTCTGCCGACAAACTAGCTCAGAATGGTCAGCAGAGCGGAGGAGACTGTCATCACCTGGGTTGTAGGATCTCTGAGGCGTTTGTGTGGCATCCCTGAAATAAGCTCAAATCCTACGGGCTGGGAGAGACAGTGAAACAATTTGGCTACGGTAAATATCAGGTGTATTGGGTAGAATTCTTTCATAAACAACAATGGTACATAATGCAGGCAAAGTTAGTACAGGGTAGCATCAATAATCCTATCTAATTCGCGTGAATTTGGCCCTAAAATCTCTCTGGGAGCGGTCATTTATCTACGCGTTGAATTTAAAAGGAACACACGCAATAAAGAGGAATTAAATGGCTCAGGTTACTCACTGCAGCAGGTTGGTGGCTTGGAGATTGGTGAGGTGAAAGGAATTTAGCCGTATTTGGCATTCCCGCCAGTCACTATGGAGCGGTACCGTCATGGCGGTCTTCTGGAATATTCCGGAACCGATCGGAATGGTTCACGCTACACGGGCACTCACAGCGCTGTCTGGGGAAGAATGACCGCCGGCGGCTGGCGTTCAACCGCCGTCAGCGCGCGGCGCGCTAGCGGAGAGAAAGCGAAACTGTTTGTCTCCACAGTGGCGTGCCGTTCTAATTTGTGAGGGGGGCATTTCGTATATCGTAACAATGTACAGTCATTTATATTTCTTAGTCATAAGTCACTAGCTATTAGTCTTAGATGTAAGTCACTAGCTATAAGTCTTAGATGTAAGTCACTAGCAATAATTGTAAATCTTAATTGTAAGTCAGTAATATAAGTCAATAGCTATAAGTCTTAGATGTAAGTCACTAGTTATAAGTCTCATATGCAAGTCACTAGTAATAATTTGTTAACCTTAATTGTAAGTCAGTAATATAAGTCCTAGCTGTAAGTCTTGGATGCAAGTCACTAGTTATTATAGTATGTACAAAACTCTAACTTGTAATCACCGTGTAGAATGTTTGCCAAATTTATTATGTATTTTATGTGTTGTGGGCTGGTCTATCTTTTGTTTCCTGAAAGAGCGTCGGAACCTAAAATAATATAACCAATGCAAAATAAGAAACCGTTTACTACTCATATAACCTAACCCAATCGGGTCCAGGTAGTCACCGGCCAACCCCTGTGCGGTACAGGACAATTACAAAGTAATTTCTTCAATGATTTACATGGGATTCTTTGTATATTTTACCCATATAATACAAATTATTGCTATGCAATAAAAGAAATTATGCAAATAAAACACATTGAAATCAAATGTATTATGTTTCAGTTTCTTAATGTGTGATTTAACAACTATTTTATGCAAAATGTACCAAACATCTAATGGTCACACGAATTACCGGACAGGGTGCCGCAAAAATAATGAACCAAAAATCTCATTTACAAGTCAAAAATACAGCATTCATTTTTAATCGGAGTAGCTAAATGGTTCTGAGAAAATATGGTCAGAGTGGAAAAGGTTAATGTAATTAAGGTGAATCAAAAGATTTAAAAAAAAAAAAAGCGCATATTAACCATTGCCAGCGATCTCAAAAATTTACCTAAGATTTAAATAAGTCTTGTACCGGACGTGATTCGACTGTAAGATAATTGTTTTTAAATTAATAATTTCTGTATAATTAATGAATAAATGGACTGCCGGGGTCAAGTAATTCCATAAAAAACAAAACTTGACCCCTTCACCCCCCCCTGTGTACCTCTGTATACCTACACACTTATTGTGATTTGTGCAAAGCCTTCTTAGTCTGTCGTGGGAGCTGTCTACAACCCTTTGACCTTTGCGCAAATTCAAATTTATGCAAAGCCATTCATATCTCTTTATGCACCCAATATTTGCAAAACCATATATTGTTATTCTGCACAAATTGTTTCATGATTTGTGTACATACCTACACACTTGAATTTGTTATTTTCATTAAAAAACTACCATGTCTTGTGCAAACTCACTCTTATAAAATAAATATCAAGGGAGCGTAGCGTGTCGGGCAGATGTTACGAGATGATAAGAACGCCGTTGCGTTCAAAACCTTTGCCCGGTCCCATTCCAGGATCTCATCAGGGGAGACAAAAGGCTGAGGAGACAAAAGACCCGCTATTTCCCCTTTAAATAGTGCCCTAAAAGTGCTGGACCAGTAGAGTTCCTGCATCCGTCATCTCGGACACATCTTTAACTGCCCTGCGCTCCCCGATCGAACTGCAACTTAGACTTTCTCTTCTTGCCCTGGCTGACTTATTCACCCCTGAAGACTAATACAATTGCTCCAACGCCTTTTTAAAGGCGCAGGTTTTTCCCCTCCACTTCCACCTACCTCCCTTCTTCCCCTCGCCTTCGACCCGTTTCTCCCTTTACTTTAAGTTGGACATGGCCTGCCCACCCTGAAGAACCTATACAATTTGTCCAAACGCCTTTGTCAAGGCGCAGGTTACTCCTCTACTCCGCTCTACCTCCCTTCTTCCCCTTGCCTTCGATCCGTTTCCCCTTTAACTACAATTTCTCCCCATTTTCCCTCGCCCTCTCCCGATTTCTCCCTTTCTCCCTACATTTACCTCACTTTCCCTTTCTCCCGTAGGCGTCGAAACGGCTAGCCGGTCCCCCTCCCACTACATCGTCTGTGCGGCTGGCGATTACAGTGCCACGTCCTAATATTCACACTGGTTCTTAACCTATTTGAGTCGAGTGTCATGTATACATGCCAACCGATCGCTTGCCTAAGATCGCGCTTTATGAGAACCTACAGCGCATGTGGGTAGCAACATTGGATCACAGCGCCAATTCATACGTTTGAACTCGGTGTTCAAACATATCGTCACATTAATTCGTAGACTGCGTAACTCCAAATTTTTCGAAAATACGTTTTAAATGCCATCTGGTGTTAAAATTAGTCCCGCATCGACTAGTAAAACACGCAAATTTAAAAAAATATATCTTTTTAGATAAACACAAATTAGGAAACTGCGTAACACAATGCTGCCATTTTTACTCGCGAATACTTCGAAACTCCTTAACTCCACATACTTTACTTTATTTACCATTTCAGGTCTTACTATTTAACTTCAAAATTATTCGTAGTATTAGTATTGTGCTGTTATGCTTTGTGTATTAAGTACTATTATATTTATCATGTTATTCTTACATACCGAGACTAAATATAAATTAATGTCAATTAGGATGTTACGAAATAATTTATAAAATTAATATCGCAGTTCTGTATTGTTGTGTTTTAATTTTTTAATATAAAATTCCTATCTCCCAAGTCTTCAGCTTGTTGTTCATAAAACTGTTCGCAGAAAAGTACGTAGGTATCTTTGTAAAATACGTATCTCCATTCTCGGTTTTTACGCAAACTTCCTAACTCCGATTTGAAATAAAAGCCTTAACTTACAAAAGTTAAATGATTGAAAATAAATTTTGAAACATATTGTATGTTCGGAACATAAATAAAAACAATGACCCGTCTTTAATTTTTTTTCACTACAAGGTTTTTTGCGCCTCCTGTAAAATTTGACATTTGGTTGTTACGCATTCTACGAATTAATGCGACGATATGAACAATATCGGAGCAATAAATCTGTCATCTGCGCACATTCCTTCTTCGTTAAAATGCGGCCAGAATCATGTGACCTGTAATGGCTGTCACCGAGGACACTACGTAGTTTTTGTATGGGATATTATACTACGGTGATTACGACGTGATTGGCATAACAGAGACCTGGCTTACAGATTCTATTTCAGATGGGGAGCTTTTGGATTCAAGATACAATGTATTCCGACGCGACAGAAGTATCCAAGGTGTAACAATGGGTGGTGGGGTGCTCTTGGCTGTCAAAAAGGAACTTAATGCAATTTGTAATTACTCTTGGTGTTCTACAGATGAAGACATTTGGGTGACTCTTCGCATCCCACGTGCAAATGGATTTACTAGCGTTCATCTTTAATATTTGGCTAATTTATATAGCGCCGTTTTTGTGAAAAATCACCTCAAGGGCGCTGTTGTATTTACCTGTCCAAAAGCTTCAACTTCAATGCTCGAATCTCCACCTTCTCGAATGATTTAGGTATAAAGCTTTTGAATCAACCTGACGACAAATTTCTTATCATGGGAGACTTTAACCTTTCCGATATTACCTGGACTCTTCCTGTGGGTGAGGTAAACATGATTCCTTGCAACTATACCTCTACAATAAGCGCAACATTTATCGACAATATTAATTACTGTAACTTCCACCAATATAATGGTGTTCAAAATACGTTAGGAAGAATTCTTGATCTAGTTCTCTGTATAATAATAATTTAATAAGTAATTTCTCAATACGCGTTGCTCCCGCGAACGATCCGTTGGTTCCTGAGGATACTCACCATAAATCCATAATTATCACTGCTGAGTTCGTTGAATCACCGGTCGTAAAGGAAAAATCAATTAAAAGGCCCTCATTCCACAAGGCTAATTATGATGACATAAGAGACAGCCTGGCACAAGTAGATTGGAACGTACTTAACTCAACCGATTCCGTCAATCCTGCAGTATCACATTTTCACAATATTATTAATAATTTGATCTCGGATAAGGTTCCATTGAGGCGTACTGGTAAACATTCCTACCCCCCGTGGTATAGCTCATCATTAATAAAACTTATTCACGAAAAGCAGAAATCTCACAGATTATATACTACATATTATATATACCCTTATATACCCTTCCGATTACATTACTTTTTCAAGGCTACGCACCAGACAGAAAAAATGGCAAAGTGTCATGAAGACTTTATTAATAATGCTGAAGAGAATATCGCCAAAGATCCCAAGGCATTCTGGTCATATGTTAAATCAAAAAAACTATCAGCATCTATTCCTAGCGTTTTAAATCTTAAGGATTTAACAGCCGAGGGGGGCCAGACAGTCTGTGATTTATTTGCTGAATATTTTCATTCGGTCTACGAACCGGCTGACCCTCTGGGGACTTCCTGCGATGACTCCGTAGTTAAGCAGGTTTGTGCGATAGGGTCAGTTTTTATCGATGCTGATCTTGTATCTAAATATTTAAAACGGCTCGATTCCAACAGGGAGCTGGGCCAGATGGTATCCCACCACTGTTCATTACCGAGTGCGCAAATCATTTGTCACTTCCGCTATCAATACTGTTTAATATATCGCTTAAGACTGGTACATTTCCAGATATATGGAAAAGAGCCTACATCACGCCAATTCATAAATCGGGGAATAAGTGTGAAGCAGATAATTATAGACCCATTTCCAAGCTCTGCATTTTTTCAAAGGTGTTCGAAAACATAGTCTATGACCAGTTATTCCCTGTGGTAAAGAATTCGATCAATGAATTTCAGCACGGATTCTTTGCAGGTCGCTCTGTTGCTACAAATCTTATAACATTTATAAATTTCTTGTCTGCCTCTATGGATAAACGTGTGCAAGTTGATACAATCTACACCGACTATAGCAAAGCCTTTGATAAGATCAACCACAGCGTCCTGCTTAGAAAACTTGCTAATCATGGTATTCATGGAGATCTCATTCGTTGGTTATCTTTATACGTAACAAACAGGTCTCAGGCTGTGACAGTGGGTGGATTATCCTCCATCTGGAAAATTATCACTTCCGGTGTGCCTCAGGGGTCCATTTTGGGTCCTTTGCTTTTCTCTATCTATATAAATGATATTACGACATGTTTTCACAACACTCAAATTTTACTATTTGCCGACGATATGAAGATATACCTTCCTATAAGCTCCCCAGACTGTTCTGTGCGTTTACAAGAAGATCTTGACCGACTGACGGATTACTGTCTTAGAAATAAGCTTTTTATCAATATTTCTAAATGTTGCAAAGTCACATTCACACGTAACCGTGTGAAAATACTGCATTATTACACCATTTCTGGATTGCTGTTAACAAATAAAGATCATATACGTGACCTCGGGGTTCATTTGGACTCTAAACTTACCTTTGATAAACACGTCGATAACATTGTCACTAAAGCAACAAAGAGTCTAGGCTTTGTACGAAGAACATGCAAATTTTTCAAAAACACTAAGACTTATCTGATTCTCTACAATTCACATGTTCGTCCTCACCTGGAATACTGTTCACAGGTTTGGAACCCGCGCTATATTGTTTATGTCAACAGGTTAGAAAGAGTTCAGGAGCGATTTCTCAAATTCCTCAATTTTAAATCATTCAATGTATACAACTCTTACGATGAAATCGAGAACCATTTTCGAATCACGAAACTGCTCAACAGGAGGCTTGTCGCTGATCAGATGCTCCTGTACAAAATTATTAACTCAAAAGTTGACTGCCCGGAGTTGCTAAATAAAATAAATTTCCACGCGCCGACTCGATATAGCAGACAAAATACCCTTTTCTACATTGATAGATGCAACACCAATTCCAACCAAAATGAATTTATGCAAAGGACATGTAACTCCTATAACATTAAATTTGCACATTTAGAAACACTTGCTGACATATTCACTGCTAGTTACTTTCGCTACAGAATTTCATTGTTTAACATTCTAAGTGCGAATAGTAAATAACACATATTCATGATGATTAAATTAATTGTACCTAATATTTTTAAATTACCTGCGTGGCAACTTTCCCTTATCCCTGTCCTCCCCTTACCTGTCCCAATCCAAATACCTGTTTTGCACCCTATTTTCTTTACAGTTATAATCGCATTTATTTTACTGTTGTGTTTTTATATTTAGGTGTATCACTTTTTGAATCTACACCTGTATTATATATATATATATATACATCCCGCTATCATTGCTGCGTCTTCTAATGGTCCACTTTCATTCAATCCTGCGTCCGACCGTCATTCTGCGTCCGGTATACGGACGCAGGATTGAACTCATGTAATTTCAAGTTTTCCCCACTCCTGTACCCTCATACGGTCCAAAAACGAAATTAAGCCAGACGCGGTATTGGTACCTAAATCAACTGAAATATGCTATTTTAGTTCAGTGCTTTGTCACCGAGTGGCGAGCCGCGGCGCTGCAGTAGACGAGCGTATATTTTTAGCAAAATATACGTTTCATTGACTAGCGTATTGCAACTCCTACATTTGGCAACATCGCTTTTTGATTGCGTTTCTTCTGTTTCCTAGAACGACAAGATCAGTCACAATAAAACATCGCACATTGCAAAATATGATTTTATTAAAATTCACAGAGAAGAACTTTAAATCATAGTTTTGTCTAGAAAATGTGCAAATTGTCGAAATTATTGATACACATAAATTAATTCTAATGTACAAATGATGTTTTAAGCATTAAACCCAACCATTTTTGATTTATTCGTTGATTTTAATCAAAATTGGCGCCAAATACGACTCCAATAAATATGCATCTTGTCAAACATACATATAATAAAAAATTTAATATCGCTAAAAGACGCCGTTGTTAACCAAGAGTTTTTTTTATTAATATTGAATTTGCCGAGCGTTTTATTTGAAAATTGAATTGAAATTTATGGTTTAATTTCGAGTAATATTCAATCACGGCTTATTTCTAAAAATAAGGACAAAGTTGCCTTAACTAATTTACTAGAAATGATATTTTTTCAAGTTCTTCTAAAGGTCTTCAGAGACTACCGTTGCATATTTTTGAAAAATTCTGAGTTAAAAAATGAAAATAAAACTATCAGAATTTGGTAGTTTATTATAATAAT
The DNA here is from genome assembly GCA_917880885.1 of Limnephilus marmoratus. NCBI lineage: Eukaryota > Metazoa > Arthropoda > Insecta > Trichoptera > Limnephilidae > Limnephilus > Limnephilus marmoratus. The sequence goes on along the minus strand of OU862932.1, from coordinate 1,550,914 downwards.
ATTCAACCTAAATTTTTATCGTCATAGTAAGTGGTAAGTAGGAAAGGAGTGCCGCTTTCTGTGTGTTTTAGTTAGTTAAGACGTACAAGAAAATCGAAAATTACTTTAATCAGGAACTGACGGCCTCCATGGTTGAGGTAGCGGATTAAAATTTCGGAGTGCGCAAGTAATATTTTATTTGAATAACTTGTGTTTTTTTTTTCCGGAATATAAATATTCATTATTAATAATTTGTAGTAACTTTTTCGGCTCGTACCAAAGTAGAAAACATTCCGAGTTTGACCCCGGTGTAAGACCACCATTCAGAATTGAAATGTAGATTGAAATGGCTTTAGCCGTGTTTGGTGACAAGTGAGAGGATTACTGAAGATGCTTTAAAAGGGAGATATCATGAAACAATTACAATTAATACACGTAAGCGATTGTTCTGAAAAATTTAATAAAACACGACTCACTCAAAAAAAATCTCTAGGTATTTGAGTTAAGTAGATATCATTTAAAGAAACAATGTGATTTTATTTCATATTAATAGCATGTTAAATGACCGAACTGTGGGAGCTTTTTATAATTTTCTAAACATATGTACCTACTGTGAATTTTTTTTTCTACAAAGGGATTATTTATTGCGTTGCTTCGTGAAATTACTATTTTTGAATAATTTTTAAATAGAATAAGTAAAATTATTTTATACATTAGCTCCACACGGGAGGCCCTAAAGAAAATTTTTCTCCATCAGGGCCATGTCATCTTTGGGGATGCTGTGTGGAGGGTATTTTAAGGAAAGGAAGGAGAGGAATTTCTGCGAAAGAATAAGGTGTGAGGGGTGGGTAGAAATCTGGGGGTCAGTGTGTCCAGGAATGACGGACGTATGGATCTATCCCTCCTACTGCGGTACAAGATGATGTTTGGAGAGAGTCCAACTGGAGAGGTAGAAAGGTCTCCCTCCACCAGTCTCTCCCAAGACAAAAGATAAACCTCACCCCAAGAACCCGGGAACCCCTGTTAAGTCAACAAACGTAGCAAGCCACTTGGGGTGACCTGTGGCAGAGGTGTTGGTTATGTGTAGTAAATGGCTCCGGGGCGACGGTACCCAAACCCGCCTCCTTAATGGAAAATTATTAAAATGCGAATTATACCTACGAGATGAAACATGAATGTGATCGAAGACAAAGAGCGTAAAAATTTATGCGTTATTTCACCTCCACGCAGCACACTTTTTCATCTCATCTCGCCGACTAACAATATTTTTTGAACTGCAAATTACGCATCCTTATCTTAACTAATCATTCATAACTCAAAATAATTGTTTTGAGGCGATGTTTATGAAAGTATAATTAAATATTTCCGGGCAGATAAAACATTTATGGACTGTCAACGCCGGCCGGGCCTCTTTACGTTTGATTTTTTTTTTATATCCCATTATTTTAAATCGACGCGCTGATATTATGAGCGATATTATAACCATTTGTATTCCAGAAATAAGTCATCATTCTTGAATTGAAATGAAAAAATGCTCTAATTAATATTTAATTAATTTATATGTAAACATATTCACTCTTTCCTCTCCTGAGGAAAATTATTTTCCTCTGTGCAGTCGATATAAAAAGATACACTAATAAGAAACGAATGCGCGGTCGTTTTAATACGTAAGTAGGTACATATATTTATTTATTTTATTTTTCATAATTTAGAGTACCAAATGTCTAAATAGTATTTTTATTAAACCAGTTTTTCAAACTTCACAATTTTTTTTACAATGCATTTCATATTTAAAAAAAAAACTTTTTTGGGTACCTGCAATGGACAAACTCTTAAATAAACGTTTTTTTTATAAATTTTTTTTTTTTCATTAATTTGGAAGTTGGGTATGGGTACCGCCGCCCAGGGAAGCATTTACTGGATAATCAACACCTCTGCCACAGGCCACCCCAAGTGGTTCGATACGTTTTGTGACTTAGCAGGGGTGCCCGGGTTCAATGGGAGAGGTTTATCTGGATCTTAGCGGCGGATGCGTTTTTCCACCAACTGCGTAGCAGATCGGAAAGGGAGAGACTGGTTTAGGAAGACTTTTTGACTTCTCTAGCTGGACTCTATCGGAACATAACCTTGCACCGCAGTGGGAGGGATATATTCATACGTCCCGTAAGATAAGATAATATTCAATTACGATTATTGTGAGACCCTCCACCATCCACATCCACTCCAGCATCCCCAAAGATGACAGGCCCTGAGGTGAATTATTTTCCTCAAGGCCTCCTGCGGGGAGCTAATTTAATACAATGTTTTTATGTATTTAAAATGAGTCTTGTTTTTTCATTATCATTTTAATTTTACTTCTCCGTTTTATTTTACTTCAAATCATTTTTATTTTACTTCTTCTCACAAAGATTTTTTTTTTATTTTACTCCGTTAAGCCGCCGCTACCCGAATTTCTACCGATTTGTTACATATCTACATTAAACATTTAAAGTTCTTAAAAAATATGTTATTTTTGAAGATAATATCTAGACGTTCCCTACAATGAAGTGCAAATCATATGAAATTCCCTCGATAGAAAAAAATCGAAAAGTATGCTCCGCAAATTAATATAAACACGTTCATTTCACTTATTTTAGAAGTTATATGTACGAAAAAATTCACAGTGTACCTTTAGATGCTACTTAGATGTTCTCCGTGAGATTTTTGCTCTATTTTAAACGAGTTGTGTTTTATTAAACGTTTTCACCCTTTTCACTTCAATTATTTCCTTTTAAATATTAACGCGCTCTCTCCAACATTTGTAACTACATATCTCTCCATCTGCTTCTTTTTGAGCGGGTATATGGCGCCTTAAACAATCGTTATACATTCATATTTGACAGTGTTAAGAATTTTTATTTCGATGATCAATAAAATTACGACACAAAAAATTATATGAAAGTATTGGCCAGAAAAAAATAGATAAAATCACTGTGTCACAAAACTTGTGTCACTGTGTCTTCTTGCCACAAAAACATGCCTGTTTCGCATGTCATGGGTCGAATTTCATGGGACATTCTTTATATTCCAGATTTTTATTTAACTCCACACAAGGGGCCCCGAGGAAAATAATTTCCCTCAGGGCCTATGTCATTTTAGGGGATGCTGTGTGCGAACCACTTGGAGTGATCTATGGCAGAGTTGTTGATTATCCAATAAATGATTCCCGGGGCGGCGGTACCCATACCCACCTCAAAAAATGTCTGTACTAGGCTGCATTTTCATACGTGTAACACGAATGACACGAACCACGAATTGTGGGAAAGGAATGAAACAACAGCAAACGGCGCGAAACGCCACTTGCAGATACTCCATTCCTTTCCCAAAATTCGTGGTTCGTTTCGCGTTGTTACACACATGTATGCTTTCATACTTGTAGGTGCTAGGTATCTAATATATTAAATAATATGTTAAAAGTATTTTTGAAGTGAAAACTTCTATAGCATTGTTGTAATTTGAAACTCGATGAAACGAAAAGTAACGACAGTAAAAAGAGACCATCTATAATCCAAAGGATTTGTCCTGTAAGATAATGAGATGGTGTAATCGGTTTCTTCTTTGTGTATTGCTTCGTAGCCTATCGGTCTCCTATTTGTGCGTGTGCCGTAGCCTCCTCAATCTTGTCTTCTGAAGGTTTCACTTCTACCGTATGTGAATTGCATACTCTGACTTTGTTTTTAATTTTTAGATAATATTTTTTATTTTGTTGGTATCAGTAAAACAAACGCGAAAAAAGACTATGTACGCTAAATTGACGTTTACGCTTCAATTATTTTTGTGTTTTCTACAAACCATTAGATATTAAATGGCCAAAAAATACTAGAAATGAGTGACTTATTGTTCCGAAGTTTCTTTATAATTAATAGGTTACATAATATTTCTACTGATAATCGTGTTGTTTTAATAATTACCAACTTATATTCAGAGTTAATTCTTTAAAACTACATAAAATTAACAGATTTTATTTTATTTTATACTAGCAGACCCGGCCACACGATGTTGTGGCTAACGAAACACAATGCCACTACCCAACCTTTATAAAATCCACACTACCCGCTTGCCAACTGCCCGCTGTCTAAATTGAATATTTGAATTTCTCGGCTTTTCTCTACTATAATAAGCATGTTAATCTTCCTCTTGAATCACTCTATTTATTGGTGAAAACCGCATACAAATCCGTTGCGTAGTTTAAAAGATCTATGCGCACATACATTTTGAGCGACTTCATTTTGTACGTATTGATAAAATAATTAATTTATTTTTGTTCTTGCTTATTCATCAATAGATTTTACGTGCGCATTGCAGCCGAGTTGGTTAGATTCCGCAACGTATGGGCCAGTCGTATTGGCGCCTTCATATTCTATTAATACCTTTAAAGTCGTTTGAATAAATGGCAACGTTGCAAGACGTCCGTTTGTCGTCAACATGAAAATAAATATATAATTGGACCCTACATCGTTTACAAAATGAAAGAAAGAATATGCAGGACGCCTCATTACATTAAATATGAAAGGAGTTCAGATTGGTGAGACGTTAAAGGGCGTTTTTTTCGTTTTGTATATTTTTAAATTAATGTTTTTCAAAAATTTAAATACCTAGCAACAATCAAACACTTAAAAGATACTATATACATTAGTTAAAACTATGAAAAATCGAGTCCTTCAGATAGACGCAGTAATGTCGATCCGATGAAAGGACGCAGAAATGATAGCGGGATGTATATATATATATATATATATACATCCCGCTATCATTTCTGCGTCCTTTCATCGGATCGACATTACTGCGTCTATCTGAAGGACTCGATAGTTAAAACTATGAAAAATCGAGTCCTTCAGATAGACGCAGTAATGTCGATCCGATGAAAGGACGCAGAAATGATAGCGGGATGTATATATATATATATATATATACATCCCGCTATCATTTCTGCGTCCTTTCATCGGATCGACATTACTGCGTCTATCTGAAGGACTCGATTTTTCATAGTTTTAACTAATGTATATTCTATCTTTTAAGTCTTTGATTGTTGCTAGGTATTTAAATTTTTGAAAAATATTAATTTAAAAATATACAAAACGGAAAAAACGCCCTTCAACGTCTCACCAATCTGAACTCCTTTCATATTTAATGTAGTGAGGCGTCCTGCATATTCTTTCTTTCATTTTGTAAACAATGTAGGGTCCAATTATATATTTATTTTCATGTTGACGACAAACGGACGTCTTGCAACGTTGCCATTTATTCATTCAAGTTTTTGGTTAAACGACTTTAAAGGTATTAATAGAATATGAAGGCGCCAATACGACTGGCCCATACGTTGCGGAATCTAACCAACTCGGCGGCAATGCGCACGTAAAATTTATTAAATTTGTGTGGGATTTTTGAGAATTTTGAATTAAAACGTTATTTTAAGTGTGATTAGTTATGTTTAGCGACAAGATCTGAATTGCTGGGACCTTCCTATCTTGGTTCTTGTTGAAGTGTGTAGCTATGTTTAGTAACTAGATCTCTATTGCTGTGACCTTCCAATCCTTCCTCTTCTCCTCCCCGGTTGGATTCCACATCGCGACAGTGATTACCACATTACGACATTAGAATCATGGCAGTGTAGTTCGGTGAGGTTTTCTCATTTGTTCTTGCTTTTTCATCTATTGATGAATAAGCAAGTACAAAAATAAAATAAATATATTATCAATCATCATTACATAGTATAAAATGAAGTCGCTCAAAATGTATGTGCGCATAGATCTTTTAAACTACGCAACAGATTTTAATGCGGTTTTCACCAATACATAGAGTGATTCGAGAGAAAGGTTTATATGTATAATACATAGTTATTATAGTAGAGAAAAATCGAGAAATTCAAATATTCTATTCAGTCAGCGGGCAGTTGGCAAGCGGGTGGTGTGGATTTTATAAAGGTTGGGTAATGGCGTTGTGTTTCGTTAGCCACAGCAACGTGTGGCCGGGTCTGCTAGTACATAGTATAAAATGCAGTCGCTCAAAATGTATGTGCGCATAGATCTTTTAAGCTACGCAAGGATTCTTATGCGGTTTTCACCAATAGATAGAGTGATTCAAGGGGAAGGTTTACATGTATAAAACATGCTTATTATAGTAGAGAAAAGCCGAAAAATTCAAATATTCAATTCAGACAACGGGCAGTTGGCAAGCGGGTAGTGTGGATTTTATAAAGGTTGGGTAATGGCGTTGTGTTTCGTTAGCCACAGCGTGTGGCTGGGTCTGCTAGTATAAAATAAAATAAAATCTCTTCATGTTATGTCGTTTTAAAGAATTAACTCTGAATATAAGTGGGTAATTATTAAAACAACACTTATCAGTAGAAATATTATCTAACCTATTAATTATAAAGAAACTTCGGAACAATAAGTCACTCATTTCTTGTATTTTTTGGTGATTTAATATCTAATGGTTTGTAAAAAACACAAAAATAATTGAAGCGTTGAAGTCATTTTGGCGTACATAGTCTTTTTTTCGTCTTTGTTTTACTGAAAATTTATTTATTTATTGAACATTTATATACATAGACGTACGTACTTTATCCGACTTACTAGACGATGTCTGTCCTGAGATGGGTAGCAATAATTCTTAGCTTTTTATTAAATGTTGTTAGTCTGCATTCAAAATAACTAGATAAACAAAATTGAATTACTTATATGTATAAAATAAAATTAGAATTACATTAAAAGATTAAGAAATATATAAATGTTGGAAACCAAATTTTTTTTCAATGCATAAAACTTCTTCTTGTTCCCTGTCCGTTCAACGGACGTTGGCTATCATGTTGGCTATGCTGAGTGGACGAATAAAAACGTACAAGGCGTAATAATAATAAAAAAGAATTAAATATATCGAGGAAAAAGGGAATAAATAATAAGATATCGGATAAAGGTTTAAACACATTCAATTAAATAAGAGCCACACGAGAGGCAATAATAACAATAACACTAGTTCACGAACTTGACCCACAGACAAGCAATTTGTTTGTTATGAAAAAATATTATAAACAAACACATCCCATGTAAACTTTTGGAATGTGTCATAGAACTTGATAATGAATTAGGCAGCCCGTTACGTAACAAGAGATTTATGCTTTCTTCTGGAATATTGCCGATTACTTCAAAGGTCCATTTATGCCGTGAAAAAGATTAGACATTTTTGACAACAGTACTATCTCTCAACGACAGAAACTTTTTCGAATACACACCAACATACCGAGGACAACAACCGAACCTGCCGTAATCATCGTGTCTACCTTGACGGTATCCGTGGTCGAGATGTAAGGCTCTCGAATTGTAATCATGAGGTCACGGGTTCAAATCGCCAAGTTGAGCTAATATTTTTTTACATGATCTCCGCGCGGTTTTTTTTTTAATTTGATTAATCTGAATAATTTCACAATTTAATAACTCAAAATAAAATAAGGCATATTTTTGGCACGTTTCAGAGTGTAAGATACTCTCAGTATCTCCCTGGTGTAAGATCGCCATTTAGAATTGAAATGTTTATGACTCTAGTCGTTTTAGGTGACCAGATTTATATAACCATGTTCTTCCCCACTTCCCCATCTCCTTCTCATCCCCACTAACTTCGATCCCGCAATATACCCCAATTGGGGATGCCATAGACTCACTGGCTCCAGATGGTTGAATGGTGGTCTTACACCAGGGCGATACTGACATTGTCTTCTTCTCAAGAAGGAGCCACAAATATAATAATAATAGTAATGATTTATTGTCTTCATTTCTTAGTAACTGTAGAGATAATGATATCCTCACTGGGATCTCCCGTGCTGAGGATTTCATTTACATATTATAATTTAATTATAAGAAATTGATATGAATTAGACATAACATATATCATGTAGTATTTTTTTTAAATAATTATAAAGTAAATAAGATAGTGGTTTTTTTTATAATTCAGATTACTAGATTTGGTTTTAGTCTGTATTTGATATCAGTATATTTTCTATTTCTGATCTCCCTATATTTAGTATCCAGCTTTTTATTTGAAATTTAAATGTTATAATGTTGAGTGAGAGTGGTATTTTATTTTAGAGTTTAATGCCATAATATAAGAAGCTTTTTTGCCCAAATGTTGTTATTTCTTGGGTTTTGTACTTATGAATGTAAATTAGTATAGTTTTAGAATATAGTTGTTTAATCGACATGATGTTAAGATTGTTGAAGATTTCGTCAGTGCTAGTTCTTACAGGAACTTTCAGTATAATTTTCATTATGGCTTTTTGAGAATAAAATTATTTATTTCTAATATACACATCAGAAAGATATTTTATGTAGATTTTAGAACAATTTTTGTTTTTGCAATTAACTAATTTTTACATTTAAAATGTAAATTGTCGCTACCGCGACTGAACCGGTATAGGTTTTGGAAACTCCCCCCCCCCCCCTCGGTGTATTCAGAATTGAAACGTTTCTTGAAATGGCTTTAACCGTGATTGGTGACAAGATTTATGTAACCAGGTTTTTCCCCACTTTCCTCTTTCCCATCTCCTCGTCCCCACTACCTTCAATCCCGTAAGATACCACAATTGGGGATGGCGTAGACTCACTGGCTCCAGATGGTTGAATGGTGGTCTTACACCAGGACGAAACTGAAATTCTCTAGAAGGAGCCACAAGTATAACTACCTAAACTTAACTATTTAAATAATAAATTTTGTAGTAATCACATATTAATCAAATAAAATGTTACTAGCGCACGTCGGGATGTGAACGCGTGACCTCCAGATTGCTAATAGAAAGCTTTAGCCCTCGATCACCGAGGTCGTTAGTTCCTGTCTCTAGATTTTGATGCACGTCTATTTAAACTAAACGGAACCGGGGCTATTGCCCTATGATTACGCACTTCACGTTAAAAAAAATGTACCAATATTCTTCAGTTGGTTAAAATCGCCAATAGCCAATTCTTAGTAGTTTTTCTCTCTTAGTCTCTGAAGTGCACCTGAAAGTTTTCGGTTTAGTATGAGAACTTGTAAAAATAGTTCTTCTAGTTAACACAATTTCGTTCTTATCATTAGAAATAACCCGGAATGCAGCATCACGTGAATCATCACATCAACAAAGAATTTCAACATGTTTTGTGAGTAAGAAGAAAAGTCATAGTTTTCGAATTACTTACTGCTTTGGCAGATTTGGTAATTATTACTACAACACAATTATCAGTAGAAATATTATGTCTTTTGCGAATCTTATAACAAAATTATAATTAATTTAATTTGGGAGGCAAGTGTGGGTACCGCCGTCCCGGGAACCATTTGTAGGATAACAATCACCTCTGCCATAGGTCATCTCAAGTGGTTCGCTACGTTTGGTGACTTAGCAGAGGTGCCCGGGTCAATGGGGTGAAGTTGGGCTTATAACATAGAACGACGTACAAAAATTATATTAAAAGCAGATTTTTGTTTACACGAATACCGCACAGGAATTCCAACTGCTCCCAACAACCAGCCAGCGAGACTATGGCATCCTCAATTGCGGTATGTTGTGAGGCTGAAGGTAAGTGGGGAGGGGAAGAAGATGGGGAAGAGGAAGGCGGGGAAATACCTGGCTATTCAGATCTAGTCACCAAACACGGCTAAAGCCATTTCAAGCAACTTTTCAATTCTGAATGGTGGTCTTACACCAGGGGTGGTTTTTTAAGAAACATGTAGCAAAACTGATTTTCGGCTTTATCTTTTTATGATCAATGTGCAATTCGGATGGAACACCGCTTTCGTCAAGTATGTATGTGAAGGGTGTTTTTTTGGATGTAAGAAGCTCTATTTATTTTATAATGTGTAAGTGTTTAATATTATTTCTCAACTTGTGTCACGTACTTGTCCATTGGTCCTCATCGCTATTTAGCACCGTTGTGATTTGAAATTCTATGAAACGAAACTCTATGAGCGACACTTCAAAGATGACATAGGCCCTGAAGGAAATTATTTTCATCAGGGCCTCCTGTGTGGAGCTCATGTATAAAAAAAAGAGACGAACACATACCTATATCTATAGGATTTAGTCTCATTCTCTTTCTCTCGAAGTTAAATTTTCTGAAGGTTTCACTTCTACCGTGTGAACTGCATATAAAGATTTTTTAATATCTATAAATATTGTATTTTTTAATGAAATATAAATTAAATAAGAATAACATAAATGCTTATCAAGTCTATCATGAAGGACGCTAGATAACTTTTCGAATTAACTAAGCATTTTCGTTCACGGGAGAAACAATTTTTAAGGGTCTTTTGCGAACCTATTAACAAAATAATATGCTAAATCCTCCTAACCGCACGGACCCAAAAGCTTGTTTTCACGATAATATAACATTACCAGACATATGTATGACGTATTAAAAGGAAAAGGCGGAAAAAAGAAAAGCGAAAGCTTAAAACGTGTACTCAAATAAAATGACACGCATCATATGAACAAAAAAAAAATAACGTGCGTTTAATAATAAATATTCATTATTTAACAATAAATAATCATCACGCTTATTCTGTCTTTAGGCATGACTCGAGAATTTAGTTTATTTAATCATACCATGTCTTCCTCGGGCATCTCCGACTTTTTCTACAGCCTCCTATTCTCATCTTACTAATTACACTTACATCAGCCTCCTTTACGAATCTCTATCATATATTTTACTTCTTACATCTCACATATATTTTACTGTCAAATCAGTCATAAATTAAAGAGAAAAATGTTTTATTTATTTTAGTTATTTGTAGTAAGTTTTCAAATTACTATTATATTAAGCACATTGATTTTATCTTGTTTAATAATAAAAGAGTGGCGTGGCACACGATAACGCATTGTAGGAATTTATAATCGTGGATAAGAAAATAACTAACGTTTGTTTAAAAATAGTCATATAAAAAAATAAAGTCGCCGATGTATTTGCCGTACAATAATAACATAATGACAGGCTGGATTTAAATGAAATCTTGTTTTTTCTTATCTCAATTGCAATGTGTGATATTTTTACCATGGTTGATCTGTATCAGAAGAAACGCAATCAAAAAGCGATGTTGCCAAATGTAGGAGTTGCAATACGCTAGTCAATGAAACGTATATTTTGCTAAAAATATACGCTCGTCTACTGCAGCGCCGCGGCTCGCCGCTCGCGTGACAAAGCCCTGAACTAAAATAGCATATTTCAGTTGATTTAGGTACCAATACCGCGTCTGGCTTATTTTCGTTTTTGGACTGTATGAGGGTAGAGGAGTGGGGAAAACTTGAAATTACATGTGTTCAATCCTGCGTCCGTATACCGGACGCAGAATGACGGTCGGACGCAGGATTGAATGAAAGTGGACCATTAGAAGACGCAGCAATGATAGCGGGATGTATATATATATATATTTTTTTTTTTTTTTAATTGCTGCTTTGTCCTGTTTTTTTTTAATTGCTGCTTTGTCCTGTTTTTTTTTTTTCTTTTCTTAAATATTCTAGTTTACATTGTTACTTTTATGTTTCTAAATACCTATCTGTGAACATTAATAGGTCTGTTTTTTGTTATCCTCTTATATATGTTATGTTATTAAGACTGTTTATGTTCCTTAAATAAATAAATAATTGTTTAAATAATGAAATGTTTGATTGTTGAATTTGATTTGTTATCTATGAACTGTTAAGATTATTAACGTCTTTGAATATTTTTTAAGTGTCACCATACTCAATTAAAATGAGATTTATAAATTGCGAAAAATCTGCCAGTATAAATTTTGAAGAAATGCGGATTTCCGCATAAAAAAGAAATTGAAATTGAAAAAAAATAATAATTATGAATACATCACATATTAATAATACATCATGGCAGGCGCGGTCCGTCCATACATACTGTGGATGCTGCGCTTCCCTTCTTTTCTAAGGTTTAAAATAAGTATAATAATAATTATGTATTTATTCCGAAATAAAAAGCCTTGGATTTATTTTTTTCTAGCCGTAAACCGCACTAGATACTGCAATAACGACACCGCCACCGTCCCAATCTCAGCGACCAACACTAACACAACACACGGAGCACGCCGAAATACATACGTTATATGTATTTTACACAAGCAACATTTTCGGCTTTCTGTGGTGGTAGTAGGAGATTTTCAAACATTGTTGGGTTATTCGTAACCCGGGAATGTTTGTCTTTCTTTTTAAAAAAATAAAAATAAAACGTACATACACATTCTCAATGCAATGTCGCGTAAACTCACCAACACCAGCAAAACATTTGATATTTTTGATATTCGCGCATGCGCATTTAGTCGAGCCTGCCACGGTTGAAGGCAGAATAGCAAAAATGACTTTATTGCTTATAGACATAGTGCACAGAATAGCTTATCCTAAACGAGCGGACTTATTACCATTAGAGATTTGTTTGCCTGACTACCTTTCGAGAGTTATTTGTTGTCTTGAATATCCGGATCCGATTGATACATTGAATATCTTTCGGAATACCTATTTAATTCATTTAATTAGGGAACTGTAATATTTAATGTGAAGCATAAAGGTTGTATAGAGATAATTTGACCACACTATTTTTGTCGATAATTGCATCTTGTTGGCAGGCTAGTCCATAGACTTTTATATTTAATATTAGGTATATACTCCAGCATTATACAAAAAGTCATAGACCGCCCACTGGTCCACGGGTATTGTAAATTCTTTAACGAAATCGTTGCAAAAAGGTTGAATAATTGTGGGGAGATGGACAAAGTAGCCTAGACATAACGACAAGCTTCCAATTGTCGGATATGACGGACACAAGTGGTCGGTCAGAGTTCCGAGGCGGGTGCAGTTATTTGCTTATGATATGTTTGAGTACATTGCACAATTTCCGCGCCGCAATCTGGCCAAGCCCTAATACCGTTGTCTCAAAAGAAATGCCAACAAGTACAACATGGTTCAGCAAACAACCAATGTAAAATCAAGCCTAGTTTAGTTAATTAATTAGTTAATTAAGCCTCGTTTCAATGAACCTGGATTGCAGATTGCAGCTTACCAAAAAAGTAATACTTAATATTAAATTACATAATAAAAGGTAGCTGAGAGAGTATCTAATGAGCAGTGGCGTGCATTAGCGATGGGTAAGTTCTGCATTTTGCCAGAGGCCTCCGAGGCGTGCTTCCTTTTAAAAGTACTCGTGTTCTAGGATTACGTCCCGGGTCGGAGTTTTTTGGTGCAGACTGAGTGCTGTTGCGACTACCGGGATGCACGGGTTTGGCCGGAGCCGGAACCCGCACAAGAACTCGAACCTGAACAAGAAACCGAGTGTGCGAGTAGCTCGGACTGCGAACAAGGGGATCCGGCTCCGAGTTCCGGTTTTGGGTCGAGCCCTGGACCGGGTTCTCTGGAAGGAGTCGATTTGAAAAAGGAGTAGGATCCGCTTCCCACGAAGAACCTTAGTTCAAGAGCCCATTCCAGATGAACCGACACATCGCTAGCGTGCATTGACCTTTGATCAAAGGTAACCATTCCGCCTTTATGCACGCCACTGCACTGCTTATGAGATGTGTTATAATATATAATACATTGAGTTCAGGATAATAACAATTCAATTTGGCACAGCTGTACCTTGCGATGCGCTGTTGTGATTCAGAGTAAGACGGGAGCAGACAGGTGCAGGTACGGAAGGTAACCATTCCGCCTTTATGCACGCCACTGCACTGCTTATGAGATGTGTTATAATATATAATACATTGAGTTCAGGATAATAACAATTCAATTTGGCACAGCTGTACCTTGCGATGCGCTGTTGTGATTCAGAGTAAGACGGGAGCAGACAGGTGCAGGTACGGAAGGTAACCATTCCGCCTTTATGCACGCCACTGCACTGCTTATGAGATGTGTTATAATATATAATACATTCGAGTTCAGGATAATAACAATTCAATTTGGCACAGCTGTACCTTGCGATGCGCTGTTGTGATTCAGAGTAAGACGGGAGCAGACAGGTGCAGGTACGGAAGATCACAGGTTGCCGGCGTAGTGCAGCTGGTGGGTTCCCAGCGCCGCATTGGTGAGCACTTCCAGTTCCTTGCGACTGCCGACGCCCTCAAACACGTGGCGCAGGCTGACCGACTGGACTTGACCACCTTCATTTCTGGGAAAAAGCAACACTGCTGTTATAAAGCTTTCTGTCCCTATATGCTTACTGCTTACTTGTTAGTTAACCATCATGCTGGCATAGAGAATATATAACATTGTTTCTATATGTTCAAAACAATGTACGAGCCAATAATATAAAAATTCATTTTTTGGCGTGTTGTGTTCACACAATCCGGTTCTTCAACTCGTCTAGGAAGGAGATTACTCTTCGGGAATAATAGAGTTATTTATGTTAATGTAGGATTTATTAATTCTTAGCATATTACAAGTTGTGACTGCGAGTAGTCGACCTTACTCGGAGCTAATTGTAATAGATCTGGTTCCCACCGTGTTTTGTGGGAGCCGCTTAACCTCGGCCCTCTGTAGAACTAAAACATAACTAATCCAGCCGCCATCTTGCGGACTTTCGGGAAAGCTCTTAGCACTGCCATCTATGTGCAAATCTGGTAAGCTTTTACATAACTCATATATCTAACATGACGCTTTCAGAGCAAGCCGCATTAGTGCTTTCAAATTTTAAAATTGACCAATAGACTGTACTGGATCAATGTCAATACTGCACATGAACCATCCCAATACAATTTGAGAGGCAGGGTAACGCCTCCTCGGGAACCATTTATTGAATATAACACCTCTGCTATAGGTTGCCCCAAGTGGTTTGCTACATTTGGTGACTTAGGAGGTGCGCCCAGGCTCATAAATAATAAATAATTTTTAAAATCAATTCATCAAGCCGTTTCGGAGGAGTGCGACCACAAACACTGTGACACGAGAATTTTTATATATAAGATTAGATTTTGACAAATGAGAATGCAAACCTCCAAAGTTGTCTCTTCACTTTGGCCTGGCTACCGTTCTTTTCTGCAGTCGATTTAGCATCAGCGGCAGCCATCTTGACGGCCAGCGAACGCCGCAGGATGTCCTCAACCAGGGAATGCAGAGCAGATAGGATCACTTTGTGCACCAGGCTGGAACCATTCTTGTAATTATTAATATAACTCAAAAAGAGAGAAAAAAAGCATTAAAGCGGTACCACACACGCAGGTAAAAGATAATCGCACGCCAAATAACGCTCTCTATACAATCCCATCAGACCTGTCACACCTAAGCGGTTTATGCGCCGATCAACCGTAGACAATACAGATCTTTCCGTAACCGCTCCTGAGGCGATATACGAAAAGTTATGCAACCTCCTCTCCGCTGAAAACAGGAGAGGGGGTCATTTTAATTACGGAGCTGCCTAAACGCTGTCAAGTTGATAGATTCAGTACAAAGAAATGGCATTTCATGGCAGCTCTCTAATTCATCTGACCCCTCTCCTACCATAGGAAGAAATATTTGATAGCGTCGTGTGACAGTACAACATATAAGCGCTCGCGGTTCAACAGATGTCTCCTCGCGCTTTTATATGCGCGAGTGGCACATACATTAAACGTTACAAATTTTAGTTTTCTCCAACAGCAAGTTGGATAAGGATAGAAAAATAAATGCGATCATATCTGAAGAAATGAATTTTTTAGTTTCAACTGATTTTTGAGGTGTCAATTTTTTTTAATGTCAATACTGCAAAAGACTGCTTCCAACCGCCTGGACCGGCCTGGAGCATGAGATGTTGAGAGGCTAAAATGTAGTTGGGAGGTAAAGGAGATGGGGAAGAGGAAGGTGGGGAAGTATCTGGCTATTCAGTTCTGGTCTCCAAAGATGGTTAAATTAAAGTCATTTCAAGCAACGTTTCAAACAATGATCAACTAATTACCTATGACTGACGCCATTCCCAACATGCTCGTTCCTCAGTTCAATTCCTTGGTCAGAGCAAATTCTCTCAATATAGAAGCAGCGCAGCTTTTCATCTTCATTTTCAAATGGCATTACATTATCATCCATTTTATTTTTAGTCTGTATAAAATGGCCGCCGGTTTGATTATTTTGTTTTTTTTTACGCATCTCAAACGCCCCACAAATGTCTATCTCCTCGTCGCTGCTATCCAAAATATTATATGTCCGCATCCTCTTTGAATTGTTTACATCATCTTCCATATTCTCCAACTTAAGGTTTGATATTTCAGTCAACTGCTTTTGATCCGTCATACTTTGCTGGCTGTCGCTTGTTTCGTTTTCTTGTTTAATTTCTTTAAGTTTTAATAGTTTTTCACTATAAGTGTTCATATCGGATAGAGTGTTGATGACTGACGCATTTTCAAACAGGTCTTTTTGTGCAATCTTTTCCTTGTACGCTTTTGAGTTGCCGAAATCGCCAGAATCGAAGCACCCAGAATATTTTTCGCTCAAAACTTGTTCTTTTGGATATTTCAAGTTAACGGGATAGTATCCGTGATAATGAGAGAAAAGTATTATTTGTTTGGTAGTCCAGAGTGAATTTCCAGTATTTTTCATACAAGTTTTGTTGAAATGTTTCTTCAAGACATTATTAATAATCTTAGCTCGGGACCACTGAAAACAAAAGCATAGAATAAAAAACATTGTAATTACTATCATTCACAAACCCAAAGTGTTGAAATAGAATAAACATAAACACGTAAACACCTCAGCACAGGTTCTCCTAGTGAGGTGTTCACGAAACATACAAAATTGCCCATCCACAGTTTCACCTTCTCAAACCTACCTTACACCCAACATAATTAAATTGCAAAGTATATCATGTAAAAATGTTTTCAAAATGTATTATGTAAAAATTTCAACAAATAGGTAAATACTAATATATAGAAATAAATAAATTTAAAAAAAAAAAAAATTATATTTTTAACTTTAGGCGATATTAACGCAAACACAACCTTTGGACACAAAGGTCACTCACTGGACCATGAATTCTTAAAAAAAGGCAACCATCAAACTTACCTCTTTATTCCTCCGTTTTGTCACTCCAAGTTGGTAGTAAGTTTCAACGCTATCGACGGCATACGGGAAAACCTTTAGAAAGTCTGCGTAATCTGCCAATTGGTGCACGAGTGGCATCTTTTGCAACATCATACTGACGCCAGAACGCACATTGTCAACTCGGCACAGATTCTCCTTGAAAAAGTTGGCTATTGAAGCTACCATTTTGATGGCTCGCTGGCTTCCCTCGGCCATTTTGATGGCACGCTCCGATTGGTGATTCACACCGATGATGATTTTAGGATTGGACAATTCTTTGGTAGGTATTTCCATTTGTTTGTTGGAATGCAATGCGTGCTCTTGTTTAATGGCGAGATTTGAAGATGTTTTATTTGGCGGGGTGAATGTCAAAAGGCCAGACGAATCCACAGTTACGCGCTGATGTAGATTATGCAATGTGGTACCTTGAGTTAGATATTGTTCTTGCACATAGCAATGATCAGAGAGGACAGACTCCAAGATAGCTCTGGGCGTTGCATCACCCATAGCTTTTGTTGGACTTTGGGAAGAATTTGCGATGCTGGCTTTTAGCAGACTATTAGCACTCGGCTTGAGCAATGATTTTCGAATCTGCCGTAAATTGGAAGGGACTATTGCATTGTTATCCAATTTGAGGATAGACCGACTGGCGTGAGTCATTTTTCTATGTTCGTTTTCAACTTGTGGCACACGGGTGTCCAATTTCATATTTAAAATGTCGTTGTATCGCTCAAAGTCTTCATTTTGTTGAAAATCATTGCTTAAATCATCTAACTCCATTGGTTCTGTTTTTATTTTCATGCTGAAAAGTGGATCTTCATGGTACTCCTGTTTTATCGGTTTACTTGGATTTATTTCTGTGCGTGTTTCATTGTATTCCACGGCATCTGGTTCAATTTTGACCATGGAAGTATCGAAGATTTCACTTTGCAATCCTTCTTCGGTCTCTCTGTAGTCGAGCTTGGACCAAGATTTTTCTGTGTCAGATGCTGAACAAGTCTGCTGATGGAACATTTGATCTTCTCTGAGATTTTCAATGTCTGATTCTTTTGAAGTACTTTGGATTGGAGGTAGTTCTTGTGAGATTGGTTTTTCTATCATAGTTTCATCTTGATACAGCCAAACATCCACAACTGTCTCAGCACCTGAAATAAAATATATATACATTGGTATTACAAAAATTTCTATTAAATTTATATGTATTACGTAAGGACAGAATGTACTAGCAGAGAAGTTGGTAGGTACGCACCCAAGGTCTGGAGTCCCGTATAGTTCCTATCCAACTTGAGATGATGCACAATGTCCACGGGCTTGTTGAGGGAGGCGTTCTTGAAGTGCAGACGGATCTGCACGGGGAACTCTCCCCAGCCGCGGCGCGAAAGGTGGAACGGAGAACTTCTGGGGGCACACAAAAACACATTCATAGTATTTTCAAGCACTTTCACTCCTCCAGGTTTCTGCCACCTCTGCCGACTCTGACCATGTTCTTGTCAGGCATACCGCATCATACAGGTGGACAGACTACATCTAATTGCATTGCCTTGAATGTTATTCTGTTAAAGCTAAAACACTTTCTGAAGGCTTTCCAGAGACAGCAAACAAATGGACTATAATTTGATGACACACAAGGAGGTTAGTTGGATGCGAAAATTCACTTTCATCAGTCAGGTTCATCAAGAAAAGATGCAATCTTCACTTGAACCAGAAACAATAATTTACTTCAACTATCTGATAGTCTGAAAAGGATCCTATTCTTCTACAACATCCCTAAAGGTGACATAGGTCCTGAAGAAAATTATTTACCCCAGTGTGGAGACATGTAATATAAAAGAGATTATTTAAAATTGGATAAGAGTGAGGGGTGACCAACTTGAGATGCATGACGTTGTGCGGGGCGTATGACTGGTCGAGCCCCACCGTGACTGACTGCACAAAGTGCGACACATCGGGCTTGTCGCGGGAGCCGCGCACGTACAGCAGCCAGCGGTGGGTGGAGCGGTCCATCTCAGAGTGCGGGGGGGTGTACTTGGACGTGTTGCCTGGTGAAAACAAACATTATCATTAGTAATTGCTTTTACAGCCCATCGTGGAAAACAAGTTCGGTTTAACAGGAAATTACAAATGTTAATATCTCACCGATAAATCAATCTATTCATTTTCCTTGTATTATTTTTCACTACCACACCAATTTCTGAATTTATATTTACGTAGTTTGTCTTCAGGCAGAAAGAGTTTTTCTAAAACTGATAAGACAATCAAAATAAATATTGTGTAAGAGGCAAGTCAAAATGTAATAACTGCTGCTTACAAAAGAAACTTTAGTTCAAAAAAATCAGAATGTGCAATTCACACGCGGTAGAAGCGAAACCTTCAGAAAACTAAAGTAGACAAGATTGGAGAGGCTACGAAGCACCGCACAAAAAGGAGATTGATAAGCTACGAAGCACTGCACAAATAGGAGACCGATTTACTATCTCATTCTCTCAGGTTTTCACTTCAATAAGGAACTCCAGTCCATAATATTTTTCATTGGAGTTCCTTATTATCTGGGAGTCTTTTATCAGACCTCACCACCACCACGTCACCCAAAAGCAAAATAGTGTTCAATCTCACCAATGATCAGTCTGAACTTCTCCTTCTGCTTGTTCCTCCTCGCCAGGTCTACCTTCAGCACGTCCCTCTCCATGTTGTTTGGTTCAATGTACCTCGGTACTTTGACGGCTTCCTCTCCCCCACACACAATGCCGTCAGTGCCACTTTCATTGTCTTCTTTCCGTGCCTTGAATTGTGTCTGTGCTTTGCCGGAGGAGGGACTGACGTCTGACTGTTCTGATTTTATGCTTCGGAGATTTTCAACAGTTTCGTCGACCGGGATCGTGAGGTGGTGTGAAGTCGAGGGAAAATTCTGAAAGATGATAATCAGCGATTAACATTATTCGAATCTTTACACATCAATCTTTCTCTTACCGAGGAACGAATCACATTTAGGAAGATAAATATTCTGATCAAATCCTTGAACTATTGTACCGCCCGTCATAAAATATTGCTTTTTTTTTCAAAATACGCTAATTTAAAGAACATATTATATATTATAGTACCCAATTACGTCCTCTGCGTGCAAACTGTACCTAAATCTTTCTAAATAAGTTAATCTCTAGTGACCTCGCAGGTAAATATGGTCCTGTATATTTTATGCCTGTACAGTACATCTTTACGCAGCATCGCATTCATTGGTCAAATCATTGTACATATAGTTTAGTATTGGTGATCGATAAGTTGTTATAGTGGTTTGTCTAGTTTGTAGTTAGAAGTAAGATAGTAGAAATCTATTATATTAGTTTGTATCCAAATATTATGACTATTTATGAATGTGTTGAGATTGGAGGCTGGTATCCTGGAAGGAATAGATAACTAACAATATAGTTGCATTGTACGCAGCAATGCCAAAGGCTCAAAAGCTTCACTTACAGGGAAACCAACACCTTTTCTATGTCAATCCTTCAACCCTAAGGCTTGGTGAACATGTAAGGGAACGTACCCATACTACGTGACACGTTTAGGGGGGGGGGGGTCTTCAAAATGTCACGCTCCATACAAATGAGCGGCGGGTTGCTTAGGATTTTGGTCACCGGGGGGGGGGGGGGGGGGTTAAAAATTGCAAAAAGTTGGTCACGTAGTATGGGTACGTTCCCTAAGGTTTCTTTCCACTGTGGCATTTATACTTGCTAAATAAGTTACATTTGTTCACCCTTTATTCACCCTTTTTATGCCAAATTTTACATAAAAGCATTAATAAAAACAAAAAAAATAGTACCTACTTGTTAAAATGGTTAACTTTCGAAATCATTGGACACGCTTAATACAAATATTTTTAGGAAAAAATCTTTAGATTCACCTTAATTACTAGAAAAGACAATTATTTGCATTTAGGATGATGGAAAATACTGCATTCAAAATTTCAATTACGGATATGAGATTGCGGCCACTCGCTCTTATAATTTCACACTCAAACAGGGGGATGGGCCGTGAACTAATATTAGTATAAAACCATGCACACACAAGTGTTGCCAAACATTGTCCACCCATTCAACTGCAAATCGCATACTCAGCAGTGCTCAGCCTGTTTTCAACCTACACACCAAAACTAAACGCCTAACTTTGCGTGGTAGCTCGGTGACATTTGGAACCCTTCTCCCTGTGTTTCCTATATGTATCTATACGCACACCAACACACTTCAACCGCTGAACTTACAGTGGCATCTTGCTTGTTCCGCTTCCTGGGAGGCCGTATCTTGAACAGTTCATCGAGGTTGAGATCAGCCTTGGCTCCCAGCAGTTTCTTTAAGGCGGGGTGGATCCTCTTCTGTTCATTCTTCAGTAAAGTATGCACCTAAACACACAACAAAACACATAAATTAGCACTAGTTAATACATGCCACATGAGACATGCCCAACAGAGGAAGATATTCTGTCCAAGATATGTCGTGCCAAGAATATTGTGACCAAAACTTACCTGGAAATCCAACCACCAAACACCACACTACTCACTCTCACTAGTCCGCAAATAAACCATAGCGCTCACGGAACCGTGAGTTAATCTGATAATGCGCACTATTAAGGTGAACTGATACGGTGTGTCGTTACGGTGTCGTGACAGTGAGTTTGTTTGTTCAGTGTAAATGTGTTTTCTATAATGTGACACAACCCGATATATAAATATTACAATGAGGGGTTATGAAGTTACTCGTCTGTCTGTCTTGGTAAAGTGATAGGATTCAACAGGGAAGTCTACCGTTGTTGTGAGGAAATGGTGCACCATTCCCAGTGTTGAGATTTCCAGAGACAAGGAGTCATTCCAGAGTTTCAATATGTTGTTACAGTTTGCCGATACAGAGTACTGTTACGGTGCCACAAATGGTTTGTTGATATGGGTATTCTTGCGGTGCGTTGATTAGGTGTTCCTTTATGGTGAGCCGATATGGAGTACCAATATGGGGTGCCGTTACGGTTTGCCAATACGGGGTGCCGTTACGGTTTGCCGATATGGGGTACCGATATGGGGTGCCGATATGGTTTGCCGATATGGGGTGCCGATACGGTTTGCCGATATGGGGTGCCGAAACGGTTTGCCGATACGGGGTGCCGATACGGTTTGCCGATACGGGGGGGCCAATATGGTTTTCGATACGGTGTGCCCACACACGGTCCGATACGGTATGCCGATACGGTGAGCCAATACGGTGTGCCGATACGGTGAGCCAATACGGTGTGCCGATACGGTAAGCCAATAACGGTATGCCAATATGGTGTGCCGATACGGTGAGCCAATACGGTGTGCCGATACGGTGAGCCAATGCGGTGTGCCGATACGGTAAGCCAATAACGGTATGCCAATACGGTGTGCCGATACGGTGAACCAATACGGTGTGCCGATAAGGTGTGCCATTACGGTATGCCGATACAGTAAGCCAATATGGTGTGCCAATACGGTGAGCCAAAACAGTTTGCCGATACGGTGAGCCAATATGGTATGCCAAGATGGTGTGCCGATCCGGTGAGCCAATATGTTGTGCCGATACGGTGAGCCAATACGGTATGCCGATACAGTGAGCCATTATGGAGAGCCATTGATGATGTAATTAATTCTTCTACGGCGACCCTCATTGCTGAGGAACGAGCTAACCAAGAAGTGTTCCATCCTTGGAAGGTCCGTGATAAAGGAGATCCAGATCCCCACTTGGTCTTCACTTACCCAGCCCCCGGGAGCATATGAAGAAGGGTGTCATACACCTCTCTGTGATTATGTTTATCTCCATATCAGCTTCTATCTTAACAGTTCCTCTGCTTCTTCAGATTCTTGCTGAACATCCTAGGGTGATGGTTACGAAAAATCCATATTCATTAGTTGTCTGACCATGTTGAATACTGCATGTTGTTTTCCAAATAAGAATGCGGGACATCAGCCCATGGGCATAGGCACGGTGGGACAAGGTGGGGCGTTTGCCCCACCCTGGCTAGCCGATGCACGACTTCTGGGATTGTCGACCGAGTCACGTTTACGAATTTACAGCACTTCACAGGATGGTTTTTCCTTCTTCCGTTCATATTCTTTGTATTCGTAGAACCTTAAGCATTAATAAGTTGTAGAAGCCTACTTTTTTCAGTACCTACTCTAAATTCTTATTTTTTGCCCCATCCTAAGTCAAAACCTGGCTACGCCCATGCATCAGCCTACCTTCCTCTCTTTCTTGAACCGGGTAAAACACACGACTGATAGCCGCATACGACTTCAGTTATCAGAAGAATTTTTTATGATCCCATCATATACCAACCTAATATGTAATATTCTTACGACACAGAACATGGATGTTTTGATATCAATAAAAATTTCACTTCCCTTCTTGTCCTTTCTGTTAAAGCCATTTTCACATCAGTAACCTAACCTTTCTCTAAACCTACTATTTTTCAACCCTAAACTTTGTAAACACATCAACAAGAGAAAGTAGGTATCTACACCAAGTTGGTTACATATTAGTGGAATTTAATATGTTTAAAAGTTTTTGTTTTAAATAATTGGGGATTATAAATAATATAGAAATGGAGACATCAGTATTTAAAATAAATTTGGTAATTCTCTCCATCGATACATGTATTTATTTAAATTACATAATTTCACAATTATCTTAGGAACAAAATACATACATGTTTGATCTAAATTCTCTTCACAACTTATACAGCGCCTTTGTAGACACAAAAATAACATTTAACGATATTCTTGCAGATAAAGCCAAACTCATGGAGGTTCTACCAGAAATAAATGTTTTCATTTCTTACCTTATTTCTAGCAATGGGGTCCTTTTGACTTGTGACCTCCTTGTGAATATCCTCCTCTGTGAGTTGGAATTGCTTGGAATTATAATAGCTGTTCACTATAGCGTATCTCAGCCTGTGAAGAGTTTTCTTTGCCAGGAGCAAACTGCAAATAAAAACAATTAAAAAACATCAACATCAAAAATAAAAAATTTAAGTGAAAACTTCTCTAGCAACATTGTGATTTGAAACTCGATGAAACGGAAACAAGCGACACTAAAAGGAGACAAAGACACACTCATAGGATTTAGTCGATTTAGCCAATTTAAACAGCCGGCATGGTCTAGGGGTAAAGCTCTTGGATCGAATCCCGGCGTGGGCAAATAAATTTTATGCATTTATGTTGTGTTTTTTCACAATTAATTCATTTAAAATAAATAAAATAAAATTTGCAGCTTGTTCCAGAGTGGAAGATATTCTGGTGTAAGACCACCTTTCAGAATTGAAACATTGCTTTAAATGGCTTTAGCCGTGTATGGTGACTAGATCTGAATAGCCAGGTCTGAATAGCCAGCATTCTGAATTCCTCACCTTCCTAACCATATTATATTATTTTATATTTATAATTCTATACTATTTTTACAAATATACGAACAAATTGTCTGGTAAGGCGGTACACATCATTTTGCAAAAAAACCAACAAGTTATTACGAAAATAGAATCAGCTGGCGGACAGAAAAAAATATGCGTCACTATAAGTATCAAGGGAAATACATTATAAAATGTAGAGGCTTTAGGGGTTAAAAAACAATCAATTTAACTAATTATTATTATACTGGCCCTAATAGGATTAAAATGCTCGAAACATGGCATCACTTCTGGGAGGAATGCAGATCTTGCCAAAATTTGTTTTTTGCCAAAAACCATGTTTTCACCACGTTTTAAGTTGGGAACTTTAATTTGGAAGGTGAAAAAAAGTGTTACGTTGGTATGTTACAACAGGGATACCAACACTGTTATGTTGGTATCCCTGATACAAAGAAGAGCTAGATACGATTGTAGCCGACTTCGTGGGATACATGATGAGGCGCGTAATTATGAAAAACAGAATTATAATGTTAACAAACCTCTATTCGTATATATTTAGAATGGTTTGTTTGGCAAAGCAGGGTTTGGGTAGCGGGCTTGTGTATATTATCTTTGCTTTAAAAAACAGCCTACGTTTTTAAATGGTTTGTCTGGCAAAGCAGGGTTTGTCTAGCGGGCTTGTGTATGTTATCTTTACTTTAAAAAACATCCCAGGTTTTGAATGGTTTGTTTGGCAAAGCAGGGTTCGTATTTACCTCTTGTTTGTATCAGGGATACCAACAACATAACAGTGACGCAATGGCCGCCGGGCTGTCATAGTTACATTTTCTCAATACTTTGAACGGCTGTATCTCCTTTCTAGATGAGAAAAGTGTGGAAAAGCTGAATAAAACAAAAATTAAGGCGCGCTCGGCAAAATTGAGGGAGATGCAACCGTTCAAAGTATTTAAAATTTGGTAAACTTTGGGGATCGTTGGAAACGGTTAATACGCACTTTTTTTTTGAAAATATCTTTTGATTCACCTTAATTACATTAAAACACAACTATTTGCATTGGGGGAAGTGGAAAATATTTCATTCTAAATTTCGATTACGTAAAATTAAAATTAGCTTTCATTCTGTGAAACGAGACCGTCCATTTTCAAACATTATTTTCAAATGTCATTTTTTTGTAATGTTGGTATTCTTGTTACTGTACGAAAAGATGCTAGAGCAAATCGTAGCAGACTTCATGGGAATTCGGCTCGTAAAACCAACGGCTAGAGACAAAATCGCGCGTGAGTTTTTTAATGCTATAAAACTGAAATTCCGCCTTATTAGTAGGTACTTACCTAATACACATGTATTGCGTGCGTTGATTAAAATTTATTAGCTTAAATTTTTTTTGACTTTAAAATTTTATTTTTATAAGTCAACTATTTCTGCGATGTTGAGCGGCTACGTACGCTAATTTTATGTGATATGGTTTGTGATACAAAAGAAAGTGCCCCTTTATAACGCCTACTCGCGTCATGGCAAAAAAACATCCCAGTTTTCAAGTAGTTTAGCGGCTACGCTAGGTTTGTGTAACATGGTTTGTGATACAAAAGAAAGTGCCCCTTTATAACGCCTACTCGCGTCAAGGCAAGAAAAACATCCCAGTTTTCAAGTAGTTTAACGGCTACACTAGGTTTATGTAACACGGTTTTTGATACAAAAGTGAATGTATTATTTATAAAAAATAATTACCGAAATTAAAAACATGTTTTTTTCCGTCATTTTATTCCCAAAACTTCGATAATTTAGTACTTACCTTTCGTGGTACCTTCAAAATCTTCTAGCCGTTCGTTATACATTCAAGTGTATCAGGAATACCAACATACCAAAGTGATGCCAAAGTGACAGCGAATGAACTAATAACAATAACCATAATGGCGTACAATCTCACAAGACGAAAGCTAATTTTAATTTTACGTAATCGAAATTTAAAATGAAATATTTTCCACTTCCCCCAATGCAAATAGTTGTCTTTTAATGTAATTAAGGTGAATCAAAAGATATTTTTTAAAAAAAGTGCGTATTAACCGTTTCCAACGATCCCCAAAAATTAATTAAAATTTCACTTCGCTGGTTGATATTGACAGTCCGCCCGCCATTTTGTCATAACCTAATACGCTAAACATGGTTTGTGATACAAAAAAAGTGCCCCTTTATAACGCCTACTCACGTCAAGGCAAGAAAAACATCCCAGTTTTCAAGTGGTTTAGCGGCTACGCTAGGTTTGAGTTGAGTAACATGGTTTGTGATTCTGGCGTACTATTAATTCTGTATTAGGTCTGGGATCCAACATAAGCAATGAAAAAATGGCGAACGGACTGTCAATATCAACTCGTGAAGTGAAATTTTAAATACTTTAATAATAATAATAATATTTGGCTAATTTATATAGCGCCGTTTTCGCGAAAAATCACCTCAAGGGCGCTGTACAAATAAATACATAAAATAATAATATTACTGGCTTATAACTAAGATTTACAATTATAACTAGTGACTTACATCTAAGACTTATTTATAGCTAGTGGCTTATGACTAAGACATATAAATGCTAACCTAAAACTGAACTCAATGACATACATGTTTACAATCATGACTTAAAGTTAGAGATTTATAACTAACATATAAGTATTTACATTTAAAAATACTTCTACACATCTTGTACATGTCATACTTTCGCCAGAATCATACACAGCGCCAGAAGAAGAAGGAAGTTTTTACATAATATTACTTTTTAAGGACATGGATGCAAAATTATCGGATTTACAAAAACGTATGGATATCTTAAATAAATTATTGAAATTAATCGCCGATCTTTACCGTATTAAGATGATTCACCGCACAACATTAAACAGATTGAGGTGTTAGATTATCACTGACAGTCTATTGGTAGGTAGATCAATAGCATTTTGACTTTTTCATGAATAGTTGTAGGGAATAGCAAATAAAATAGTATATATTCGTGGATATAAACAATTATTAGAGTATAAATAAACAGAAATAAAAAAAAAAAATTACGAAATTTAAATCAAATGACGAATTTATGGAAATGAGTATTTGAAAAAGTGAGTTTTTAGTTTGGATCTAAATTCCGCTGTGTTGGTTATGCATCTCAATTCCATGGGAAGTTTATTCCAAGCCTCAGGGCCAGATACTTCAAACACACGATCACCAAAATTAGTGTTCGGATTTCGCTTGGGTTCTTTCAACCTTCCAATTGCAGATGATGTCGCTGATCTAAGAGATGACTGCCTTGGACCTATATTTTCCGGAATGCATAGTTCAGAGATATAGGGTGGAGCCATTTCATTGATAGCTTTAAACACCATCCAGCATAACTTATACTGGATCCTTTCAGGGCACTTCAACCAGTGAAGATTTCGGAGGTGTTCCGAAATGTGCGAAAACTTGGGTACGTACTTTGAACGGTTGTATCTCCTTCAATTTTGCCGAGCACGCCTTAATTTATTTTTTATTCATCTTCTCCACACTTTTCTCATCTAAAAAGTGGGGGAGGAATGCAGATCCGGGCACAGTTTGGAAATTTAATAAAAAGGCACTTTCTAGATAAGAAAAGTGTGGAAAAGCTGAAGAAAACAAAAATTAAGGCGCGCTCGGCAAAATTGAGGGAGATACAACCGTTCAAAGTATTTAAAATTTCACTTTACAAACTGATATTGACAGTTCGCCCGCGTCCGCCCGCCATTTTTTTTATAACCTAATACGCTAAACATGGTTTGTGATACAAAAAAAGTGCCCCTTTATAGCGCCTGCTCACATCAAGGCAAGAAAAACATCCCAGTTTTCGAGTGGTTTAGCGGCTACGCTAGGTTTGTGTAACATGGTTTGTGATTCTGGCGTACTATTAATTCTGTATTAGGTCTGAGATCCAACATACCTAAGCGGTGAAAACATGGCGAACGAACACCGAACTGTCAATATCAGTTCGCCAAGTGAATTTTTAAATACTTTGAACGGTTGTATCTCCCTCAATTTTGCCGAGCGCGCCTTAATTTATTTTTTATTCATCTTCTTCATTCATCATTCATTCATCTTCTCATCTAAAAAGTGCATTTTTATTAAATTCCCTGACATTGGCGGGATCTGCATTTCACCCAAAAAAATAATCACAATAAAAGTAAATCCTGGCTGAAGAATTTTCGAGATTTTATTTGGTAAATACCTATTTCTCTTTTATTTTTTATTGCAAACTGCAATGAAATAGTTTAATTGCAATATTTAAATAAATGAAGACAATATAAGCGAAAACTCAATCGAAAATCTTCATTTATTTAAATATTACAATTTGAGGTTTTACTCTTAAAAAAAAAAAAAAGTTAAAATAAAAAAAGTTTAATTGCAGTTTACAATGAAAATAACCATGATTATGCATAGTCTCCCAAAGGGCAGAACATAAATAAACCAAAACCGGACAGAAGCAACAACAAATTTGTAATGACAAAAACCCTACTGCAATAATATTATTTGTGCAGTTGCAAAAAATTTCCACTACCTGCAGAAAAAAATGGCGTCCGGTAAGAAACATTTTTGAAATCGGTACATGGCAATGTGGTACCTTCTTGTTAATTGTACTTATAACAAATTTGGCATTATATTTACCGTTCATCTATCATCTCGATGTTCTTTTCTTTCTTCGCTATCTCTGCTGAGAACTCCCGCTTGACTATGCCGCGGATCTTGTTCGCCTTCTGCTCCTCCGAGAGGATGTTGTCGCCGGCCGATGGAATCGCAATAACTTCTCCATAATCCGGATCCAACAGCTCTTCCTTCATTTCCCCAGACATTTCTTATGCACATCGGTTACTGCACATTCAGCTCAATCGATCCAGTGATTCACATACAACTATCCTTCGTCAACACCACGGCAAGTGCAATGTTATAATAATATTACATAGGCACATCGGTGCAACTTCACATGTTTAGGTTATGACTTATGACGGTTCATAAACAGACTAATAATATGGTAATCGCTGAAACCGCTTTCTGAGTACAATTTCACACACACTGCACTGAAATTTAATAAAATTTAGATAGTTGAACCAAATTCATGTTGTTGAAAGTTTTCAAAGTGCAAATCGGTGCAAATTAATTATTTTGA
The DNA here is from genome assembly GCA_917880885.1 of Limnephilus marmoratus. Taxonomy (NCBI): domain Eukaryota; kingdom Metazoa; phylum Arthropoda; class Insecta; order Trichoptera; family Limnephilidae; genus Limnephilus; species Limnephilus marmoratus. Next base: position 1,521,344 of record OU862932.1, on the reverse strand, counting down.
CGTTCATTTGTTCGCTAAAAAACAAGCTTTGAATGTTCGAATGTTGCCATTTGATGCGGAAATGAGAAAAATTCATAAATACGTTCAATTATTGCGGTTCTTTCCTGCACAACTACTACTTGCAATAAGACTTTAAGCGTCGATGACACACGGCTAGTTTACAAGCTACTATCTACTAAGTTTAAAAGCGGGTAAAATCGGCGAGTGAGATTGTCATGATGACACACAAAACTATCCACTCGCTCAGAAGGGTAGGAAACTGAGGTCGCTTTTAGCGCCAGTAACAAGAATAACGATGCCTGCGTGAACTAATTCTTCAGATGTTTGACAGTCGAAATCAGCTGTTTATCGGAAGCCATGTTGGAAACGTAAATAAACCAATCACGAGCAAGCGTGTAGGCGAGTAAAGTTGACGACCTTTCAACTTTTTTTCGTAGATTGTCAACAATCTGCTAGTTGCTGCTAGTTAGCAAGTGACACGATGACACTGGGCGAGTTTACTAACAGATAGTTAATTTCCCAGATAGTAGCTTGTAAACTAGCAGTGTGTCATCGACGCTTTAGTAGAAAATAGTACCTATACATTGCAATATCATGAAAATAAAGTTACAAAAATCTCTTTCAGTTTTTGGGGTGTTATGCCGTGTGGCGCTACCTTCTTCTTTAGCCAACGTTTCGGACAGCGTTTCAGTGTCCATCATCACACCTCCATACACGTCATCTGTCCTACACGTTTCGGACAGCGTTACATAGATACAAAATTAATCCATTTCGGGGCACTCCACGGGGAGCCATAGAGCTACAGACCGACCCGACCAAGTGTCACCCCCCCCCCCCCCTAGCTACACCACTGCCTTACCTACAGCATATTGTTAGGCTTAAAGACGACTTTTTTTTTTTTTTTTTTACAGTGAATACCGCACAAGAATCTCAACTGCTCCCGTCTGGAGCCAGTGAGACTATGGCATCCCCAATTGGGGTATGTTGTGAGGCTGAAGGTAGCGGGGAGGGGAAGGAGGTGGGGAAGAGGAAGGTGGGGAAGTACCTGGCTATTCAGATCTGGTCACTAAACACGGCTAAAGCCATTTTCAAGCAACGTTTCAATTCTGAATGGTGGTCTTACACCAGGGCGATACTGATAGTATCTTCCACTCTGGAACATGCCGCAAATATACTATATATTATTTTAAATGAATTAATTGTGAAATAACACAAATTAATCGAATAAAATTTATTTGCGCATGCCGTGTTCGAACCCGCGACCTCCGGAATGTGAGTCAAGAGTCTTAGCCACTGGACTACGGAGGTCGTCAAATATCGACTTAATTTGGTTCAGAAGTTGTAACAATCTGAAGAGCCATTCTATATTTAATTTTTCGAATAAAACTTCTTCGGAAAGGTTTTCATTTTATGGTGGCATTATTTATTTTAATGAAAAGTCAAATAATTTGGCTTACATCACTTTTATACTTAATAAAAGTGATGTAAACAAAGTTTTTATGATTTTTTTTTTTTAAATTGTAAAACTAACGTTTTTAAGACAAGATTTTTATGCATAGCACAAAGGGTAACAATTATTATAAGCAATAATTATCAGCCTGAAACACTCATCCACATTGAAAAATCTTCCGAGAAAAGATACATGACGCCAACGGGACTTGAACCCGTGTCCTCTCGATTGCCGGTCGATTGCTCTGACCACTGAGCTATGGCGGCTTATCTCGTACCCGCCAAATGATTCAATATATGCTAGTGTTTCATTCAACAATTACTGCTTATTATATTTTTTCCACCTGAAAACAACCAACTTTATTTTTGCGAGAGAAACATTGTAAGTGTTAAATCCCTCGCTAGGTGGCGTCGAGACAAATTACGTCTTCATTTATTGGGGAAATACTTAAACTTGTCAAATATTATTATTATTTTTTTTTAAATTGTAAAACTAACGTTTTTAAGACAAGATTTTTTATGCATAGCACAAAGGGTAACAATTATTATAAGCAATAATTATCAGCCTGAAACACTCATCCACATTGAAAAATCTTCCGAGAAAAGATACATGACGCCAACGGGACTTGAACCCGTGTCCTCTCGATTGCCGGTCGATTGCTCTGACCACTGAGCTATGGCGGCTTATCTCGTACCCGCCAAATGATTCAATATATGCTAGTGTTTCATTCAACAATTACTGCTTATTATATTTTTTCCACCTGAAAACAACCAACTTTATTTTTGCGAGAGAAACATTGTAAGTGTTAAATCCCTCGCTAGGTGGCGTCGAGACAAATTACGTCTTCATTTATTGGGGAAATACTTAAACTTGTCAAATATTATTATTTTTTTTTTTTTAAATTGTAAAACTAACGTTTTTAAGACAAGATTTTTTATGCATAGCACAAAGGGTAACAATTATTATAAGCAATAATTATCAGCCTGAAACACTCATCCACATTGAAAAATCTTCCGAGAAAAGATACATGACGCCAACGGGACTTGAACCCGTGTCCTCTCGATTGCCGGTCGATTGCTCTGACCACTGAGCTATGGCGGCTTATCTCGTACCCGCCAAATGATTCAATATATGCTAGTGTTTCATTCAACAATTACTGCTTATTATATTTTTTCCACCTGAAAACAACCAACTTTATTTTTGCGAGAGAAACATTGTAAGTGTTAAATCCCTCGCTAGGTGGCGTCGAGACAAATTACGTCTTCATTTATTGGGGAAATACTTAAACTTGTCAAATATTATTATTTTTTTTTTTTAAATTGTAAAACTAACGTTTTTAAGACAAGATTTTTTATGCATAGCACAAAGGGTAACAATTATTATAAGCAATAATTATCAGCCTGAAACACTCATCCACATTGAAAAATCTTCCGAGAAAAGATACATGACGCCAACGGGACTTGAACCCGTGTCCTCTCGATTGCCGGTCGATTGCTCTGACCACTGAGCTATGGCGGCTTATCTCGTACCCGCCAAATGATTCAATATATGCTAGTGTTTCATTCAACAATTACTGCTTATTATATTTTTTCCACCTGAAAACAACCAACTTTATTTTTGCGAGAGAAACATTGTAAGTGTTAAATCCCTCGCTAGGTGGCGTCGAGACAAATTACGTCTTCATTTATTGGGGAAATACTTAAACTTTTTTTATTTTTCAATGTGGATGAGTGTTTCAGGCTGATAATTATTGCTTATAATAATTGTTACCCTTTGTGCTATGCATAAAAAATCTTGTCTTAAAAACGTTAGTTTTACAATTTAAAAAAAAAAAATAATAATATTTGACAAGTTTAAGTATTTCCCCAATAAATGAAGACGTAATTTGTCTCGACGCCACCTAGCGAGGGATTTAACACTTACAATGTTTCTCTCGCAAAAATAAAGTTGGTTGTTTTCAGGTGGAAAAAATATAATAAGCAGTAATTGTTGAATGAAACACTAGCATATATTGAATCATTTGGCGGGTACGAGATAAGCCGCCATAGCTCAGTGGTCAGAGCAATCGACCGGCAATCGAGAGGACACGGGTTCAAGTCCCGTTGGCGTCATGTATCTTTTCTCGGAAGATTTTTCAATGTGGATGAGTGTTTCAGGCTGATAATTATTGCTTATAATAATTGTTACCCTTTGTGCTATGCATAAAAAATCTTGTCTTAAAAACGTTAGTTTTACAATTTAAAAAAAAAAAATAATAATATTTGACAAGTTTAAGTATTTCCCCAATAAATGAAGACGTAATTTGTCTCGACGCCACCTAGCGAGGGATTTAACACTTACAATGTTTCTCTCGCAAAAATAAAGTTGGTTGTTTTCAGGTGGAAAAAATATAATAAGCAGTAATTGTTGAATGAAACACTAGCATATATTGAATCATTTGGCGGGTACGAGATAAGCCGCCATAGCTCAGTGGTCAGAGCAATCGACCGGCAATCGAGAGGACACGGGTTCAAGTCCCGTTGGCGTCATGTATCTTTTCTCGGAAGATTTTTCAATGTGGATGAGTGTTTCAGGCTGATAATTATTGCTTATAATAATTGTTACCCTTTGTGCTATGCATAAAAAATCTTGTCTTAAAAACGTTAGTTTTACAATTTAAAAAAAAAAATAATAATATTTGACAAGTTTAAGTATTTCCCCAATAAATGAAGACGTAATTTGTCTCGACGCCACCTAGCGAGGGATTTAACACTTACAATGTTTCTCTCGCAAAAATAAAGTTGGTTGTTTTCAGGTGGAAAAAATATAATAAGCAGTAATTGTTGAATGAAACACTAGCATATATTGAATCATTTGGCGGGTACGAGATAAGCCGCCATAGCTCAGTGGTCAGAGCAATCGACCGGCAATCGAGAGGACACGGGTTCAAGTTCCGTTGGCGTCATGTATCTTTTCTCGGAAGATTTTTCAATGTGGATGAGTGTTTCAGGCTGATAATTATTGCTTATAATAATTGTTAAAGTTTTTATGGCTGTTATTTGCTTTTTCTGTGTACAACGTACATTAAATGAATAAATAATCTTGCATACTTGCAGGAATTCGTGGTTAAAACGATCTAAACTAAAATAAGTGACAGTAAATATGTAAAAATCACACAAATCTGCTAGGAGATCACGACCGTTATCTCTTCACGATCCAACAAAAGATTTAGAATCGCTCTTCTGATTAGGAGGTAAAGTTGCCTAAAAATACAGTCAGCAGTGGAAGATTTAGGTATTTTTGTGTACTGTGGAGATTCCATCATAGTACAGAAAACTGTCTTTATTAAACATTTAATTTTTCTATTGTTTTGACACTTTCTTAAACCTTCCTATACATACTTGAACTTATAGAAATAAACTCGAAGTATGATACTTCAAGTTTATTTCTAACAGTAATTGTTGATTTTTTTGCTTGTCCGCCCCTTGTGCCCCTCCCAGAAAAAAATCCTGGATCCGCCCTTGACAGTGGTGAGCTTTATATCTACAACGCTCTAAATAAAATATACCTGTAATTATTTTTTAACTTTGAGGGACCCTTCCAACATAACCTATTACATTATTAAAAAAGTCCAGCAATTTACTTTATCCATTTTTTTTTTTTTACTTTATCAGTCTCACAATTTACTTTATATATCCATGTTTGGTAGAAATGAAATCGATGAGAACAAATTGTATCCCGTTCTAATCGATATGAGAACAAATTGTATCCCGTTCTAATCGATTTTGTATTAGTACCTACCTACATAAAAATGACTTATTTAAAAAAAATTCTCTGGCAACACCAAATTTCAAGGAGGTTGCAATACTTGTCAGTTTTGATAACCATTTCGTCGTATGTACCGTTATTGTGAAAAATCTGTGAATATTTCCAACGCTCTGTAAATAATTCTAAGTTATTTGTTATAAGTGTAAACTTAAATAGTTGGTGTAACTTATTATGATATGGATACGAGTTGGATACCGTGATTTTTGAGGTAGGCAGTCTCGGGTTTATTCTAAATATGTCACCATGAGATTGGACAAAAGAAACATGATTGTTGAGAAATCGGGTTGAATAATGCAATTATTCTACCATATTATTAACATTTTTGCACTGATGTACACATATTTATGCTTTTACTGAATTATTTTTGCGTGGAAATGATTCAAACGTGATTTTTCTGAAGGAGAATGACATGTTTTTTTTTCTTTCTGTTTACCGATTTCCTGTTGTTCCTGCGTTACGCTGCGTTAGATCCAGCCATTCACCTTCCGTATTTGGCTTTTCAGCTGATCGCAATGTTCACATTATAAAATATATGAACAATTTCACTAGATTACGCAAAACAACCGCCAACATAATATTTGTTTCACATTAGCTGAGTAATTTAACATAACGTTATAACGATACGATTTGGATGAACGTGATATTATTTAGATTTTTTTTTGGCTCAATAACAATTTAAAATAGGTTCAATGCAAAAGTTGCAACGTTAAATTGGTTTTTTTTTGTTGTTATAGGTAAATGTCAGAAAGGGTCATTGATTTTTATTGTTTTTCTCTGAACAATGAATCATGAAACATATCTGTATATGTTTCTAAATCCCATGTAAATCTGATCTCGGTGAACATTGATATGTAGATGAATTTTCGATAATCTTTTAGGATAGCTGGGCACGCTCGTCTCATATTTACTATTCTAACTCTTGACGTGACTCGACTCACGTCATAATTCATTCTCTTTACAGTTATTTTTTTGTTCTTTTGCCCAACATGTCCAAACCATTTATCGCACATCCCGTAGAAAAGTTGCAAGTCAAAAAGTTAAGGGTGAAGTGCAGATCCCGCCAAATGTTGAGGATTTTAATAAAAATGCACTTTCTAGATGGGAAAAGTTGAATAAAAAAGAAATTAAGGCGCGCTCGGCAAAATTGAGGGAGATACAGCCGTTTAAAGAATGTATGGAATGACACTTCATTAACCGATATTGTCAGCCATTTTGTTCATAATGTTGGTATCTCAGACTTGCTTTAACGAAGGTTGATACGATTGTAGCTAACTTCGTGTGATATACACGTAATTATGAAAAACAGAATTAATAATGGTCACAAACCATGTTACACAAACCTGGCGTAGCCGCTAAACTACTTGAAAACAGGGATGTTTTTCTTGCGTTGACGTGAGCAGGCGCTATAAAGGGGCACAGACCATGTTACATAAACCATGTTACAACAGATGAGGATGATTACGAGTGCTACCAACTTTAAGGTAATAATTTGGTTTTCAAAATGGCTGATAGTATCGGTTCATGAAGTGTCATTCCATACATTCTTTAAACGGCTGTATCTCCCTCAATTTTGCCGAGCGCGCCTTAATTTCTTTTTTATTCAACTTTTCCACACTTTTCCCATCTAGAAAGTGCATTTTTATTAAAATCCTCAACATTTGGCGGGATCTGCATTCCTCCCAAAGTTAATTTTGCAGAAGATCAGGCTTAGATAATAACAATCACTTTACTTTTCAGAGATAAAATGTAAAGTAGAAAAATTAGTCTTACGACACTTTTCTATGTTCTGTGTCCTTTCTTGTTCATTACGGCCATTACGCTTACATCAGCCTTGCATTCTTTCCTGATCTCCACATTTGTAACACAGTCATCCATAGTTTTAACACACATGCGCTTCAGGGATCTCATTTCCCCAGCTTTCAGTCTGTAGATTTCAGTTAGATAGCTAAAATACTTTATAAAATGTTCTAATGAGTTATTTTCTTTATTTCAGATTTTCACAAAAGTTTAATTTAAGACGAAAACCGTTTACTGAAACTGCTTAAATAAATTGGTTATATAATACTAGAAATTAAATAATTTAACCATACAAGCCGTCCTATTTGTTTTAAGGCATACCTACCTAACTCTTCAAATTTGTGATATTATATTTTTTAACTTTAAATCAAAAAAAAAAAAACTGCCGCATAATTTTTTTTTGCGTGAAATAACTGATGATAACAAATGATCTGTAAAATAAGTATGAGATTCTGTGCGAATAGTTTGTGATTATATATAGTAAAGTTGTTTTGGGAGAGCGGGTTTGTGCAGCGACGGCGCATTTTGAAGAGAGGATATGGGTTCACGTTCCGGTCCCACCCCTGGGCCAAAACAAATCGACCTCGACCAAGTAAGTACCCATTCGAAAATTAATATTAATTTTATAATCTATGGAAATTGTCTATGCTCATAATACTATTTGAAAATTATTATTGATAGAGTAATAGAGTGAAACCTCTATCTATGGTTGTTGAAGGGACCTAATGAAAAAAACAATGGATGTGGAAATGTAGAAAAATGCTGCATACATTCAGAAGTCATAACACTTGGGTGAGCTGCATCTACAATAATAAAATAATTCATTGTTTTACGCCCATTGCAGCATTAAGGTTCCTTAACCCTAGAGTAGTCGCGCCTTTCCATAAAACGTGAGTAGTTGCTTGGGGAACATTTTGCCGCCCATTTTAAAATGCATTTTTTGCACATTTGTAGTTAATCAGTGGAGGAGGTCAAATCCCCCTTTCATTACATTACTTCCACACAGGAGAGTGGTGATGACTAATATTTTGTTATTTCTTTTTACAGATATGGGGGGATCTAAGGGAAGGCATAGAGCAGGTCTACAAGAGGCAGTTCATGTCCAAACCAAGATACATTGAACTATACACGTATCCTTTACAATACATCATATTTTCATTTTAATGACCACTCGGATGATATTCTTCACCACCGTAATTCACTTTTGTATCTTTCATTTCCTTGGCACTCCTTTAGTTCATCTGTCTATGAATCCAAATTGTCTAAACCTTCCATTTCTTTTTGATCGTTGTGGTTACATCAGCCTTCTTGCCAAATTGCTATCCGAACTAGTGTTCATTCGAGTTCATTGTGTGGGCAGGGCAACTCATAGATAATGGAAACTAGAGAGATGGGTCAGGAACCATTATAAGTGTGATGTACTTCCCGGTGATTGAGATTACTTGAAATGTGTTCACAATGTTCCAAGTGAACACGTTGAATCCAAATAAGACCAAGTTTGGCAGAGATAACAAGTTGCTTTATCGTATGGTTTGAATATTTAACTGGACCAGATGTCCCTACTACAGAAGCCTCTATTATTCACAAAGCCATAGGCTATTTCCGTAACTGTCTAATGCATAATGATACTCTTCTTATCTGACATCTGTTGAGACACCTAAAATCTACATATAACTGTTTATGCTAATGACATCTGTTGAAGGATGTTGAAACCATATGTCTAATCCTATAGTGCCAAATAACTAAGTATGAATCTGCAAGCATAATGCGGGTTGTGTAATGCACCATCGTTCACCCATATTACTGTAGGAGATGTTTTTAGACGATGTTCCGAGAGGACTCTCTTGGAACATCGCCTTGCACCGCAGTGGGAGGGATGGATTCATATGTCCGTCACTCCTAGACAAATTGACCCCCAGATTCCTACCCATTCCTCGTACCTTTTTCCTTCCCAGAACTTCCTCTCCTTCCTTTCTTAAAAAGACCCTCCACATAGCATACACATAGATGATATGGGTTTATGTGATGGAAATTATTTTCCTTCGGGCCTCCTGTGTGAAGCTATTGTAAAAAAAGTCTATCTGCAAAAGCATAACTTTTATTGCATATTCGCTTTGATTGTCGGTGCAGTTTGTTCGTAGTTTCGTGATAGTCGGCAGCTGAACATGGTGTATCTTCTTTTTTCTATTATCTACTAGCTGGTCCCCGGCATGCGTTGCTATGCCATTTAATAAAGAAATTGATTCTTCCTGCGTGTCCTTTCCCATTAGTCCCGTTCCTCTTCCACCTCCCCTTCCTCTCCCGCATTCCCTTCCCCTCTCGCGTTCCCACTCAGATTCCTCCATCTTCTCTCTCCCCCTCTTTCCTCGTCCTGCGAACCCCCCCTCCCCCTCCCAGATTCCCCTCCCCCTCCCGGATTCCCCCCCCCCCCGTCCCGCGAACCCCCTACCTGAGTTCCCCTCCCCTTCTCGCAGTACATTCAGTCCCGGTACATTCAGTATTCAAACAGCTCGCATGCCATCTACTGCAATTATTTTAAACAAATTTAATAATGCCAGAGCTCACCAGTAGTTGTATACAAAGCTTGTCCTGACAATAACGAACACACAGAAAAAAGAATTATCCAATTTGGTGCAGTCGTTCGGAAGTTATGCGCGTACATACATTTCGGCGATTCATTTTTATTTATATAGAAGATAGAAGAAGATATCTAATTTGGTTGTTGTATTGTTTTCCTTGACTTATTACCGCAGCCATGTGTACAACTACTGCACGTCCGTCCATCAGCAGGGCAGTGGGTCCATGCGGGGGCAGCGCCAGCCGGCCACGGCCCCCGCCCCGCCGACCTCCCTGGCCCCTGGGGGTGCTGCAGCCCCCTCGGGCGGGGGGCGCGCCGGCCGCTCGGGCGCAGCAGGGGCGGGTGCCGGGGGCGCACAGCTCGTGGGGCTCGAGCTCTACAAGAGGCTGCGGGAGTTCCTGCGCGGCTATCTGGTGGCCCTGCTTAGTGTCAGTATCAAATTTTGTGTATTTCACTCGATCATTTGTTACTAGCAGTTAAAAACCCGCTCCACAGGTTTTTGCTGCTAGGCCCTGCGGGCGGCTTTTGTTTCCCAGTTGAGTGTTGGTGACCATTTTATAAATCCGATAGGAACTCGTTCCAAAAATAGCCGGTCCCTCGGATTCACTGGGATCCAGCGACACCTAGCACCTAGTAACCGGTACAAATTAACCGTAACAGGCAATGACGTCATATATTAATAACTTAACTTATATATATTATTATGTACTTTTTAATTTGCTTATTGTTATAGTATCTAATTTGCTTCTTGTTATGTTATCTTTAATTTGCTTATTGTTATATTTTTTTTTGTAGGTTTATAATTATATTTTTATTTAGTTCATATGTATGTTTTTTGTTTAAATTACAATGTAAAACTGCATATCTCGATACAGGAATGCCCTAGTGAGATATGCAGCTTATGTTTCTCATGTACTTCTTATTTTTTTCAATAAATAAATAAAATAAATAAATAAAATATATAGCCACGCGATACTATTACTCACAACTCTAAGTATTACCGTCAATCTTTCTATATCCGGAGAGTTACTCAAATTTACAAATTCATAGTATTTATACCTGCCGGGGGCATGTCCTCATGCGATCTGCTAACGTAATCGGTGCCATCCTTTGACGAATTTTTGAATTTGAAACCAAATTACCGGTAGCTTTGTTTGAAACCTCATGTACACAAATGTTTATATGGCGTGGCGCATACGGGGTGGTGTCAGAGATGCATTCGAAGCCGGATTCTTAAATTTCAACCGTACAGACGTTACCCTATTAATCATTTTTTATGGTTTATTCTTAACCCTCTGATGAACGACAAGGTCGGACCAGGCCTTTTCGATTTTAAAAGTTGTGTAATTTTTTTTCTGACTTGTTAAAATGAATCTGTTTCATGACTTCCTCAAAGTCAGTACGACGAACGCGAAAGGCACAGAAACAGCACAATTTAGTATATTTCATTGTGGAATTTATATTTTCAAAACCAATTTCGGGTAGAAAGTATAAGACCTAATAAACATTTTGCAGATAGTAGGTCATTAGCCATGTTTTATAACATGTTAGATATTGCTCGTTCGCAACAATTTTAATCCACGATGAATTGCTTCCCGAGCGGAAGACTGACAAGAGACATTTGTTTTTAGTCACGCTGGCTCGTAATTCCACACTTAGAAGAACGGGCCACAAGGTCTCCATACGCACAGACCTTGTTGCATCACTTACCGATGTCGCTCATTGGAGGGTTAAAGGGGCTTTTTTTTATAAGGCTCACCTGCATGCCAGTCCCGAAAATCCTTCTGGATGAAAGGAGAGCAATTCTCACTCTAGAAGACAGTGGAAATTTGAGTGGCAATCGGCTGACGTGAGAAATGCCCATCTCGTACACAGCCTCACTGAGAGAAAGCCTGTGTTTTTACTGCCTCGTAAACTCTATTCCTCCATCAATAGGATAAGCTCCTAAAACCTTGTTGTCCGCATGCAGCAAATAACGCACTCGCGCAATCACAACTTATACCCACTATGAAAAATTGACTACACTTAGACATTTTTATGGTTCTTAGATGTTCCCTTCATAAGTTGAGTATACGAAGCCACAGCTCCACCATACGAAAGAGAATGACCATGACCTGATGTAATAATGATTTGTGTGCATTTCAGAACGGAGTGGAGCTGATGGGTGAAGATGTGCTGGCCTTCTACACTCGGCAGTGGGAGGAATACCAGTTCTCCTCCAAAGTACTGAACGGTGTTTGCTCCTACCTCAACAGGCACTGGGTCAAGAGGGAGTGCGAGGAGGGAAGAAAGGTACACACACTTTTATTAACAGCTCCGATCTATAGCGAATTTGCATGTTTTTCATCTTAACCCCTCTGAAAATCGCAAATATTCACTTATAATGTCTCAAACGAAATGTCCGTTTTACGAAAAAAGAAGCTCATTGTGTTATTACCGCTTCACAATTAAAGCTCTACAAATGAAACATTTCTGAACGTAGCCGAATATTAAAAACTGTTTTTGAAAGCTTATAAAATAAGCTTTCAAATTGTTATATTACAAATAAATATTAACATTTGTAAATATTAAAATTTAGAATGCAAACATAAAAAAAATGACTCAACTGATGTTTTTATGTGAAAACGGTTCTAAAATCACGGATTATGTAAAAAACAATACTTCTTCTATCTTATAAAATGTATAATAAACAATTTAGTCATCTCACTTTTTATCATTTTATACAAGAATATTTAATAAAAAAATAACAATGTCTAGCGGTTCTTAGGCGATTTGGCGGCTAAAATCTGTATCTACCGTGTGTCTGATAGAATAGGTCTTTTTATGTATTTCTATGGACAACTTGAATAGGGATGTGCAGCTTGATTTATTATGGACCTTCTAATTTTTGTTTTGAGATGTCACTAGAACAATAACAGAGTTATAACGATTTCTGTGGAAACGCACGCATTGACTTGAAAACATGCTAATTGTACTTGACTGCTATCGTTATATTATCGTGTATATCTGCTTACGCATTGGAGTGGTTAATCATTGTTTCATTCTCAGTGCAATAAGTCTATATTGTACGGCTTCTCCACAACCCTGATCTTGAATGACATGCATTTTGTTTCAGGGCATCTACGAGATCTACCAGCTGGCGCTAGTCACCTGGAGGGACAACCTCTTCAAGTGCCTGAACAAGCAGGTCACCAATGCCGTGCTGAAGCTCATTGAGCGAGAGAGGAACGGGGAGACCATCAACACGCGCCTCGTCTCAGGGGTGAGTACACTTACTACTTTATTATCCATTACCTCTAGTAATAATTTGGATGACGGCCTTAGTGGTCGAGGAGTAAGGCTCTTGACTAGCAATCCGAAGGTTCGAGGGTTCAAATCCCAGTAATTAGTGTAAAAAAAAATTTTTTATGTGTTATTTCATAATTAATTAATTTAAAAATGATATATAGTATGTTTGCAGCATATTCTGCATATTCTCAGGTGTAAGAACACCATTCAGAATTGAAATGTTGTTAAAATGACTTTAGCCATGTTTGGTGACCCGATCTAAATAACCAGATAATTCCCCACCTTCCTCTTCCCATGTCCTTCCCCTTACCACCACCTCCAGCCTCACAACATTCCCCAATTGGGGATGCGAGAGTATCACTGGCTCCAGACAATATCAGTTGGGACTCTTGGGGGCCATCCATAAATTACGTCACACGAATTTTATGATTTTTTGACCCCCCCCGTCCCTGTCACACATCTTCATTTTGAGACCCCTTCCCCCTAGTGACATCACATACTTTGCAATTTTACGTCTAAAAATAATCAAAACAGAAGTTCAAATTTTTTTTACATGTGACGTCACAGAGCTGATGACCCCCCCCATACCCCTCGTCGCACTTCTCTACTCCCCCCCCCCCCTTAAGGTGTGACGTAATTTAAGCCCCTTGTCTGGTATCGTCACAATTTATTGTCATTTCATCACAATTTATTGTCTTTTGAACACAAAATACTGTATAAAAATAGAATTGACTGTATAAACACACCTCAAAGAATTACTTTCATATTTATCATATGCTTTAAAACACACCTTCTTATTTATGAAAATCATATTTTATGCGCTGCCATACTGTTCTTCCGATTGCGATGAAACTTTGGTGATTTGTTGTGCGTATGCTCGCGATGGTTTCTGGCATTATGAAATTATTTCCTATACTTTTCATCCAATTGCGATGAAACTTGTGATGGTTTACCCCCCCCTAATGGAAAACTTTAAAATATTTCTTCTTCTCGTGCGTTCAGATCTCCGGTTGGCAGATCTTACTCTCGTACCTACTGAATGATTCGCCATTAATCTTTTGAATCATGACTTATTTTTCCCACCCCTGTGACTGAACACAGTAAAAAGTAGTTTTCCGGGAAATTCTTACAATAAACCCTTTTCTCCACGTTGTGTGATTTTTTTTTTTTCGGAGCACCTAGAACATCTAGGATAGGTATTTAATGTCTTTCGTGGTAACTTTCGGTTCTTTAGGTAAGGTGTGGAAGAATTACTCTGTATCTCTTAGACGTCTGAAGGACACGCCCTGTCTAAACTATCCTAAATTTGTCTCACATAATGAGCACTGTTGTTATTACTCTCGCTAGGCTATAAAATTGATCTCTCCCCCTCTACGTCCTAATAAGTTTTAATGTACGTACCTGGAATGTTTCATTTCATGTGGATAATTGGCGAATTCTCAGCACCGCTCTCCAAGGCTAGATGCTATACATAATCGTGATAATATGTTCTGTTGTTAGTAAACACAAACTTATACCTAGGATGGAAGTATAAAGACGGGATAGAGGATAGAGTGGATGGTGATGGAGAGGAAATTCTTTGCAAACTAGTACTGGCTCCTCCACTTGACCAAATTGACTAGGTGGTCAGCTCTCAGAACACGACCCTCCGACCAATGCATGATGAGGCTATACCCATGGCACCCGAAAATCTCTTGACGATAAACCAGATACCCGGACCCCTCCATAACAAAAGAAGAACGGCATGCCTTCAAACCTTTCCCAGACAACTCCAGTATCGAACACCTCCGGAACTACTTTACTGGCTCTAGAAGGGGTAATCTATTTCGTCCCTTATCAAGACTCTATTCACGGTACAAGTGGGGTAAGCTTGTGACAGGCAGATCCGTCCTCCCACGTGACCGACCTAGCGTTACACTCCACCTCCAGGAGCTGACATAATCCTCACCTTGTGGGCATTACGTTTGCTTCTGGGTCGACAGGACTAAAAAATGTGATGATGCTACAGGAACCCGTCCCACAGATGACCTGTTGGCGCATTTCCATACTACCTTGCAGGCAACGCGAGATGCTTTCGGCCAAACGCCTCCGTCTGCGAACCATGCCCTGTCTTACCATTGGCATCTCATTTCACACGACCCTGTTGCGCCCATTCGCTCGACATAGTCCCGCGAAAGGGAATTGCTTCCAGCACCTCGCGAGACCCGATCAGTCTATGGAGGGCAACCCTCCTCCTCCCTAACATGACAATGTGGGAAGGACCCTTACCACTCGACCACCAATTTCTCACATAATGTGTAGTCTCGGTGTCACCAACACATTCGTCAATCGTGAAGAACTTAAAAAGCGTAATTCAAGAAGTAGGAATTTAGCAGAGTACCTGTTGGTTTTATTTGTTTCATTTTTTATATCGTGATTCTGCTCTTCTGCTCCCTTGTCTAAAGATGTCTGTTCGGGTTGCAGGTAATCGCCTTCAATTTGATATGTCGTACTCTCGAGACGCTCCCCATTTGGTTGACTGTATTCTCTGTGTCAGGTTCATTTTTTGTGTCAGCTCGGCATCAGCCGTGTGCCGAGAAAAGGTCACTGTCCAGGGTGGTGGCTGGTAACATCTGTGAAATACGCCTAGTACCTATTCAGGGATAAATAGTACCTACATCAATCTACTCGATACAGACACTCATGCAATTAATTGTCCAAGATTCGCGTTCTATTCACACCCCCGGCAATCAGCAGGACCTGTAATTTATATAGATTCTTTAACTCACCCATACGTAATTGTTTAATTCTCCGGTCGGGAAAACACGACCAATTGTATCTTAATTACGTATCCTGTAGACCTGTACCTATGGAGAAAACACAAAGGCCCCTCCCTACGATTTCCTAAATTTTTGTACGACGAGGCCTAACGTAACCTTAGATTTACGATTAAATTTAACCCCCTCCCCTTATAGTCTGAATTTGATTGGAGGTATCTTTATCGCTTCAGTCTGACTATCTCGCAATTGTAATGTACTCCTGTTGTCCGATGTTTGAAGATTACTTCAAATATACCTATCGTCCCTCTTTAAATATGTGTGCTCTCTAAGGTTAAATTACCGCTTGTTACATCTTCGTATCGAAACCACTAGATTGAACGTTTTCATAGATTATTATTATTATTGTTTTATTTCTAACTATTCGGAATACATTTTTTTTCCATTTCAAGAGAACGATTGTTTGATCGTAATTAAGATTTTTTTTTATATCCTATTATTATTTCTGATTTAAAACCCGCAATTTTATTATTATCATTTATTTGTCGACACCGTTTAAATTGTAGTAATACTGAAGTTTTTATTATTAGATCACGCTTGTTTAAACCGAATTAATAACTGTTATTACAACTCGATATTCTCACTGTTCTTAAATAATTTCACTAACTTTTTAAAGTTCCTAAAAGCTTTTCACCACTGGCTCGTACCCCTTTCCCTGAATCTAATTGAATAACACCTTGCACAAAATCCACTGAAGTTAGCTCGACAATCCACCGAACGTTTTTTCGCTAAGTCTTGGAAAAATTCCCAAAACACTCCCCGGTTCGCGCGCTTTTGGTAAGCCTTTTCTTACGAGATCTCACAGTCAACTCCCCTCTCTTCCGTAAAACAGCCCTTTTTAATCCCCCACTTTCAAACTTAATTTTTACAATTTCAACCTTTAAAATGCACAACCTTCATAGTTTCCAAATCTAGTATCGTATCCCGCGGTTTACGATCTTTCGTCCTGAACGGTGCTCCCAACACAAATTTCGTATTGCGAGAAGGCGCTATTTCGCTGCATCGGACAGGGGCGAACTCGGTAGATATCCATACGAAACTTCTGCAAGACTAGCGCCTACAAGGTATCATTTACCATGTGAATAATTAACTCTACTTCCCTCGAAAATCTATCGTGTCCGTTCTACCATTTTTAAAATCGCTTCCAGGTACGGTGCATCCTGAACTTTCGATATACTTTCCATACTTTTCTCAGTAACCCCAAGTCTTAGCTCAAATCGGCAACCTACAACATTTTCCGACCGTCATCTACTATGCATCTTATTATTGCACAAATCGTATAACACGTCACCTTCTAGGTATTTCGTCACCTTAGCATTTAACTATGAACTTTCTAACAATTTTTGACTGAATACTCTTATTCAGACGTATCCCTTACGTGGACATGCGGCCGTGTTTGTTCCTGGCTATATGACGGTTTCCTGGGGTCCGCATACATTTTCTTAATATTTCCCGCGTTCGCAAATACCTAAGTACAATCTCTAGTCATTTGACCCCTTCCTAACCAAGATCGCGACACTCGTAACGCCTTGTTTAGTAATAACCTAAACTTTTATGGTCTCGATTCTCCTTTTTACGGGCTGTGACCTCTACCAAAACCTAACTCCATACCTGCCTCCGAACGTTTTTTATCTGCATTTCTAGTTCCTCCTACCATATCCCATCTCCTTCTGGCGTAAAACCCAATAAATCTCCGTTGTTATGCGCCTAGCAATTAAGAAAAATACTTAAGAAATCAAATAATTTAAAATCCTGACAGGCCGTTAAATTTTATGGCTTTTCTTAATTCCCTATTCCCTATATCTTGCGTATAACCTCGAGTGGTGATTCCGGCTTAATGAATATCCTAATTACTCAAAACTGTGTTAGATCTTTTCCACTTCAAACCACTTCAATACGCAAGAGGTCGACAACATTTCCTCCCCTCTAAACCTATCGGATACAAAATTCACCCTGAATTGTTAGATTTTATTTGGTCGTTAACGTAATGGATTCCTTCCTGTCGACCCTGACATTATTAGCTTTTGTGTTTTGACTACCGTATTACGTTCCTCCCTAATACCTACATGCAAATCCCGCTGGAATTTTGTTTGGGAAAAGCGATATTGATTGTCAATGCCTACTCCCGTTTCTATTCTCATATAATTGAAATCGTTCGTTACTTCATGTTTAATTAACGCATGATTTTTGTCCTTTTAAAACCTCCGCCAACGAGATACTTGAAAAAAACTCCCCGACCCCCGATGCGAAATCAACTGTTGTCAATTCCTTCGTGCCCCCATAAAAATGCGATTTATGGCCAAATTAGAAGTGCCACTTCCACTTAAAATAACTATCTGCTTAGACCGTGGGACAACTTTTGTGTCTCAATTTGGCACAACCCCCTCACACCACGCCCTGAGATGTGATTGGCTGATACGTGCCTAATGGCTTCAAATCATACTCTGATTTGCTAGTCGTTTTTTTCTTTCAAAATTTGTTGACACCCTCCGTAGCAGAAAAAATGTTCAATTATTACAGTTTCCCTTAATATTGCTTTCAAAATTAGCCAATAGATGTCGATAGTGTGATCATATTCGCAATAAAATAAATTATTCGCCAACCATTCGACAAAGCAGGTTCATCACAAACTTTGATGAGTTGTTGTGTGCACACCTGCGAAAGTTTCTATATATAATGGTGAGCTCTGGCATTATGAAATTTTTATAAAAAATTTACAATAAGTGGCGCATGAGTTGTTAGAAAAATAAGTGTATTTCATATGGTTTAGGAGCATGGAGGGATTGTGGGGGGGATAGCGGAACAGGATGAAGGGGAAAGGGGGCTGGAACAGGGACGCATGGGAAAGGACACGCAGGGAGAAACAATTTCTTTCTTTGAGTGGCATCGCAACACATGCCGGGTACTAGTTAGTTCATTCATCATCATCATCTTCTTCCCCTTATCCTATTCAGGTCGGGGACCCATTGCATCGACAAGGCTCCTCCATATGTCCCTGTCTTGTGCTGATTGTTCGGCCTCTGTCCATGGTAGCCCCATCCTCTCCTCACACAGTTTCTGGAGTTGCCTCGCCCAACTGTGTCTGGGGCGGCCCACTGGACGTCTACCTTCTGGAATCGCACTCAGTATCTTCCTCGGAATTCGGTCATCAGACATTCTTAGTACATGCCCAAGCCACCTCAGTTGCGATTTTTCTACGAAGAGTAGCAGTGGTTCAATGTTTAGATCATCTCGGATCGTGGAGTTTCTGATATGATCCCATTTCGTAACCCCTGCCACTCCTCTCAAGTACCTCATTTCGGCAGCTTGGACTCTAGAGCGTGTTCGTTCATTTAGCATCCATGTCTGGTGGCCGTAAGTGAGCGTCGGGAGGTATACCGTTTTAAACACTGCCATCTTTGTTTTGATACTCAGCTCGGCTTTCCTTATCACTGAGCTGTAGAGAGGACGCAATACACTGCTTGCCGCACTTATTCTTCTATCAATTTCTCCATCTTGCCGACCATCGCTGGAGAATTCGACCCCAAGGTATTTGAACCTGTACACCTGTTTCAGCTGGATTCCATTAGCGAGTATGTTGCACAGAGTTTGGTCCCTTCTTATTACCATCACCTCCGTTTTTGAGGTACTCATCTTCATTCCCGCCGCCGTGCACTCTTCGTTGAAACGGTTAATCCACCTTGTAGTCCCTCCTCTGAAGTCGTTAATCTCGCGATGTAGGGAGCTTATTCTAGTACTGCCTACCAGTGCTGCATCCGGTGTTTGGCTGTTTCGGCTGATTCGGTCCATGAATATAGTGAAGAGGATTGGCGACATATGGCACCCTTGTCTGAGGCCGATTTCCACTTCAAATTCTTCCGAAACTTGACCGTTTACGCGTACCCTACTGCTACTATTTTCATATAGAGATGCTATGCCTTTTAGCAATTTGCCTTCAACTCCGTATTCTTTAAGCATCTCCCACAGTAGATGACGCGGTACTAAGTCATATGATGAATTACCGTATTCCCAATTTTGTATGGTCACTTGTAGAGTAAAGAGCTGATCTGTAGTGCCTCTGCCTTGTCTGAAGCCTTGCCTGAAGTTCATTAATAATAATAATGCGTTAATTGGTTTCCAGGTGATCAACTGCTACGTGGAGCTGGGCCTCAATGAGGAGGATCCGAGCGTGCGCGGACAGAACCTCGCCGTCTACAAGGACTCCTTCGAGGCCGTCTTCCTCGAGGATACGGAGCGCTTCTACACCAGGGAGAGCACCGACTTCCTGCGCCAGAACCCCGTCACCGAGTATATGAAGAAGGTGATATAATGGGATCCATTATACATAGAGACACTGATTCATAGCTTTAATTTTTAAGAAATGTAGCATTAATTATTGAAAAAACAGCTTTTATAGCTTTAATTTTGCGTTTTCATAGCGTTTATAGCTAAATAGGATAACATCAAGGAATGGGAGTCGGCAAGAGGGGAAAAACAATTAAATTGGCAAAATCACTTGAAACATGTTCATTTTATTATTGGTTGAAACTCAACATGGCACATGTTTCTACAGTAGAGTGTGTCATGTTCGTTCTACGATCTGTCAATACAAGATTATAGCAACTAAAAAATCTTTCTGCGTCAACACTATTCACAGGGGCCCACACAGTCATCAGAGCTGCCTCAGCAAATTCTCTGTGAACAATTTTTACAGCTAAGAGTAGCTGAATTATGTCTACAGTGACTCCATTCCTCACTTGCTCTACAAGCTGTCTTTGAAAATACCTGTTACCTTCCAGGAATTTACTGTCATCAACAGATTTAAACGTTGGAACAAGCCTACTTTTACTTGCTAAAAGAATAGCGTCTGATCGCTGGACATTCTGACCTACGATTGCAGGATTGAACATTTTACCCGGGTGCTCAAGAAATTGATTAGTGCTGTTGTCTTGACGGTTCAGCATATGAGATGCCAGTTTCACAGAACTCTTCTGACAACTCTCTCTTATCTGAGTTTTTATTTGGGTTAAGACAACCCCGTTCTTTACCTCCTGCACAGCCTTTAAGGTTTTGGCAGGGAAAACACCATCACTCAATTTTTGTAAAGAAAGTCCTCCCAAAGTAAATGAGCGTATGGATATTTTGACCCTTCTAATACATTTACCAACTTGTTGAGTTTTGTTGTAAAAATCGCTGCTATTTCGCGTTTTAACGTTTTTACCGCTAAAAACACCATTTATCGCTTTAATTCGCGAATATATCGTTAATGCGATGAATCAGTGTCTCTAATTATACAAGAAATTTTCAGGAGAGCAAAAACATCTTTTGAAAATGTTTTTTTCAGATACGTTTTTTAGATTTTCACGACCAAAAGTATTTTTGCTATTTGTTTTTGGGGTGTTATGCCGTGTTGCGCTACCAACTTCTTTAGCCAACGTTTCGGAGAGCATTGCAGTGTTCATCATCAGGGCAGATCCGGCAGATGTGTGATCACAGATGTGTGCGTCACATCTGCCGGATCTGCCCTGATGATGGACACTGCAACGCTGTCCGAATTGTTGGCTAAATAAGGAGGTAGCGCAACACGGCATAACACCCCAAAAACAAATAACAACAATTTTTTTTTCAATCGTAAAATTAAGATAGATAAGTCAAAAAAGTTAATTTTGCAGGAGAGTGAAAATAAATGATGATTGATGAAACAGTTGGTCCCTTCGAAAAGAGACTAGCGACATCTCGCGGAGATAAAGTGATTTCACTTAAACACTTGTGAGTGGTAGATAATCACAATCACTTGATTCAGAGATGAAAATAAAATCTTATGAAACAGAAAATTTTGATTAACTTGTTGGGGGCCGCTTGTGACCCGGTAAACACGCGAGTTATTTTAAGAAAAAATCACTTTTGAGATGCGATTTTGACCCTAATGTATAAAGAAAGTGTATGAAAAACTCGATTAGAATCGCTAGCTCTATTATCGCCCTTTACCATAGAAAAAGCTGCAATGCAGCCGGTCACTCCGAATAATTTATATGAATTATTTTCCGTCGGGCGGGATGTGCGCAGGTCTTGCGCATGCGCGAAAAAAATATATTTTGAACTACGATTTTTACCCTTCTATGTACAAAATTTGTATAAGAACACGGTCAGAAATGCTAGCGGCAACATTCCCTATGGTATGGGTAAAGATTTCATTCATTTTGTAGCCACAAAATATTTTAGAATAATTTTTATCTGTGGGCATCTCGAACTGTCATTGTGGCGGCCGCGTCACAAAATGCCGATGCGTGACCTCAAATAACATCATAAAACCTATCAATTTACGTAAATAACGCAAGTAATGTTATTTTGGTAAATAGTTTATTGTTGTAGAAATGTGTTTCAGTCAATAAAATATACGATAGGTAAAATTTAATCCACAAAACATTCAATTGAAGATCGTGAAATTTCCGTGTTGTTCTGACCAAAAGCCTGGCCCTCAACAAGTTAAAAGCCTAAAGACCCATTTGTCAAAATCATAAATCTAAATGGGAGCACATCAGTTAAGCTTGAGCGCTTCTTTGCGGCTCTCACTCAAACACATGTTGTTTCCAGGCGGAGCAGCGACTCCTGGAGGAGCAGCGCCGGGTGCAGGTATACCTCCACGCCACCACGCTGGAGCGCCTCGCCAAGACCTGCGAGAGGGTGCTCATCGAGAAACACCTCGAGATATTCCACGCCGAGTTCCAGGTTAATTATTCTTTGTTTCCCTCTGTTCAGTTTGTAATTTTGTGTATTTTGTAAATTGTAATGCAGCTGTAATGTATTGAAAAAGCTTCCAAGTGATGCCGTCAGATGCCAGCACGGAAAGTGCTTCTATCGATTGCCGACAGGGGTACGTAAACCAGTTGTTATCAAAAACCTAAAGTCCCCTACAGTGGAGGTAATCCACCTCTTACCCGCCCTGGTATAAGTAACTGTTGGTTACTCCTTCAAGGCTCTCGCAAGATTCTAATTTTTTTTGTTAAACGAAGCTACATTTATTTATTTTGAACGAATCTAGACCTCCAGTGTCCTTGCATACATTGTTAGTAAGCAGTATGTAAGTGCTTAACAGGAAAAACAAAATGCAAAAAATAGGTTAGTAAGACAAAGATAAATTAAACAGGGCAAAAGAAAAACTCATTCATGAGGCTCCATGAGGCGGCATTGCATCTGTAAAAACCCGCAAGCACCTGCATAAAATAGAGAACATAAGTGTAACAGACGTATCAGCGTCGCCACAAGACTATAAAAAAGTACCGGGTTTTTAGTGCACGAACAGGATGAAATGGTTGAAATAATAAAATACTGACCTCCCGTGCACCCAGTGCCTGATGCGTGAAGGACACTGGATGTGCTTAATCCTCTGCCTGATCCTGGCGCCTGGCGGTTGCCAAAGTAGGGCCGGCTCTTCTGGAGGAGTGTTGGCACCAGGACTGAAGACAGGCAGAGGTCGGCGGGGGAGGCAGCTGAGTGATAATAAACTTCCCAGTAGGAATAATAACACGAGTTGACTGTAGAGAAGAACTAACTTTATTTGGAAAATACGCGCCCTTTTATACCCTAATCTGGGCAAAAAGGTGATCACATGGTACATTTATGGGGTGGGGGGTTGGACCTCGCCCGTAAGTATAAATACGCCGACTTTCTTGTCGCACTTCATTTTGCTTGTGTCGCTCAAGAAAGTGGTCGATTAAAATCATTATTTAATAATAATTCTACAGGTTATAACATAGTTTTTATAAAGTATTTCTTAATTCTAACATGTATGTACGGGTATTCTTTACCCGTAGATTTTTAGTTTAATGAATTTAGGAACAATTTTGGAAACGTTTACCATTTGTTGGTAGGTATTTGAGTTTAATTTAAGTTTGCAAAGTGATGTGAAGAAGTTAGTATTTTCCCCAGGTTCCTCGTAAGACTGGCTACCGAAACTGGTTTGTCTCGTCGTCTTACGAGGTTCCTGGATTTTTAAAATGGAAAAAGACTGTTTTTTGATCGGAATTTTTCTAAGTACAAAATTTGTGCGCAAAAGCATATAGCGTTGGCAGTTTAAGAGTTACAAGGTTGATTTATGGCTCTATGGATGCCCCGTAGGACTCTGCACTGAAACGTCTTAGTTTCAGCGTCCTACGGGGTGTTTAAACGAAGTTATATTAAAATATGGTGTATTTTTGACCAATATGACGGCCCTTAATAGGGACGCCCAAACTGGTTTTTTGGCTTTGTAGCCGGAGAAATAGCCCTGAAGGCGATAAAATAATAAGTTTAGGATGTCTCCTGGTGGCAACTTGGTATCCAAGTTTTATTTGTGTCACCAGGGCATCTGTGTATTAAGAAAAAAGACATTTAAAATTGATAAAATGTGTTTTGAAAAAGATTGTTGCTGGCGGCACGGTAAAGCCGACTGAGAGCCCAAAAAGGCCCTTGTGGGGGCCGCCATAAAGGGGAGGTAAAGCAGCCTGCTTGGTAGAGCAGCCGCTTCCTGCTGAGCCATAACGGCAGAACGGCAAGGGAGGGAAGGCAGTCCGCTTAGCGGAGTAGCTGCTTCCTTCGGCCCTTCTCAGGGCCCTTCTCAGGGACATAACTAAAAAGGAGGCTAGTCAGCCTGGTTGCCTTTGGAGGCGTAAATAAGCATAAATTGTTAAAATTATTAAAATTATAGGATTCTAGAATGTCTCCCGATGCAAACTTGGCACACAAGCTTTATTGGTTGCACCGGGGCATTGTACATAATTAGCAAATTATAATTTAACAATGAGGGAGAGCAACACGTCCGTTACAATAAGTAATACAATAAATCTCAAATCAATTGGCAAGTACCAACAAAAAATGTGAATGGCTTTCGGTCTGACCATAAACTACACTTAGCTTCCGTGTCCCTTAGCCAACCACTCAGTGAAGCCTCAAAGAATGTTAACTGAATATTTGGGGTAAAATACCCGAAGACTAAAAGAAAATTCAGCGTTGGGTAGTCAGAGGCAGGACAAAGGATAGTCAAGGTCGTCTGATCAAGCCTCAAGCCTGCACATGTCATTGGGGGAGGCGCAGATAGATTTGAGAAGGATCTGCAAAATTAGTAATGTAACTAAAGATGAAGCAGGGACGAGGTCCAGTACACCCCCATATGGGGATTGGGAAAAAAAAGTCCCCTACAGAACTAATAGTGTTTGAATGTAAATAATACCAAACATTACACCAGGCAACATGACCTGGGACCTGCCCTTTTCAAACCTGACCCAACGCAGCCGCTGCGGACTCTGTCCTCCATCAACATCCTGGGAACCGTTTATTGGATAACCAACACCTCTGCCATAGGTCACCCCAAGTTGTTCTCTACGTTTGGTGACTTGGCAGGGGTGAGGTTTGTCTGGATCTTGGCTGAGCAGTGGGCAGGTGTGGTAGACGCATCTGCCCACCAACTGCCTGGTAGACTGGATTGGGAGAGACTGGTTGAGGGAGAGCTTTTGATCTCTCCAGCAGGACTATCGGAACATCGACTTAGCCCAGTGGGAGGGATAGATTCACGTCTGTCAATCCTGGACATACTGACCCTTAGATTCCTACCTTTTTCCTCCCCGGAACTTCCTCTCCTTCCTTTCCTAAAAAGACTCAAGACTCCACACAGCATCTGAAGGGAATTTTTTCCTCAGGGCCTCTTGTGTGGAGATAAAGTAAAAACAAAGTCTGATCCATTAATTCCCCGATGGAACGAATGGTGTCCACAGGGCGGCGTCTAAAGCCCGGTTCATAAATTAGATGTTCGCCTTTGAACTCCCGCCCACCATACGAAACAAGAAAAAGTCTGATCCATTAATTCCCTGATGGAACGAATGGTGTCCACAGGGCGGCGTCTAAAGCCCGGTTCATAAATTAGATGTTCGCCTTTGAACTCCCGCCCACCATACGAAACAAGAAAAAGTCTGATCCATTAATTCCCCGATGGAAAGAATGGTGTCCACAGGGCGGCGTCTAAAGCCCGGTTCATAAATTAGATGTTCGCCTTTGAACTCCCGCCCACCATACGAAACAAGAAAAAGTCTGATCCATTAATTCCCCGATGGAAAGAATGGTGTCCACAGGGCGGCGTCTAAAGCCCGGTTCATAAATTAGATGTTCGCCTTTGAACTCCCGCCCACCATACGAAACAAGAAAAAGTCTGATCCATTAATTCCCCGATGGAAAGAATGGTGTCCACAGGGCGGCGTCTAAAGCCCGGTTCATAAATTAGATGTTCGCCTTTGAACTCCCGCCCACCATACGAAACAAGAAAAAGTCTGATCCATTAATTCCCCGATGGAAAGAATGGTGTCCACAGGGCGGCGTCTAAAGCCCGGTTCATAAATTAGATGTTCGCCTTTGAACTCCCGCCCACCATACGAAACAAGAAAAAGCTCCTTAACATTAATTCCCCGATGGAACGAATGGTGTCCACAGGGCGGCGTCTAAAGCCCGGTTCATAAATTAGATGTTCGCCTTTGAACTCCCGCCCACCATACGAAACAAGAAAAAGTCTGATCCATTAATTCCCTGATGGAACGAATGGTGTCCACAGGGCGGCGTCTAAAGCCCGGTTCATAAATTAGATGTTCGCCTTTGAACTCCCGCCCACCATACGAAACAAGAAAAAGTCTGATCCATTAATTCCCTGATGGAACGAATGGTGTCCACAGGGCGGCGTCTAAAGCCCGGTTCATAAATTAGATGTTCGCCTTTGAACTCCCGCCCACCATACGAAACAAGAAAAAGTCTGATCCATTAATTCCCTGATGGAACGAATGGTGTCCACAGGGCGGCGTCTAAAGCCCGGTTCATAAATTAGATGTTCGCCTTTGAACTCCCGCCCACCATACGAAACAAGAAAAAGCTCCTTAACATTGGCTGTGATTTTTTATATTTTTTATTGTAATATAAAGAATATGAGTTACATTTATTTATTACAAAATATTATATTTAAGATTATCTTTGGTCATCATGTATACCTTATCAGAAAATTTGTTGAATTAACTTTCTGTTTGACCAATTTCAGAATCTGCTGGACATGGACAAGAACGTGGATCTGGGCAGGATGTACTCGCTGGTGGCGCGCATCACCGACGGGCTGTGCGAGCTGCGTCACCTACTCGAGGCACATATCGCTGCTCAGGGGCTGCAGGCCATTGACAAGTGCGGCGAGAGTGCTAACAATGTAGGTCTACTCATTATTCATTCGTTGTATTCGTCATCGGGATTCGTCTAGTCATTCGGTAGAATCATGCTGTTAGCTCCTTCGACCAGGCTCCACCAAACTATCCGTAGAACAGACCCAGCATCTAATAACATTGGATTGTCAATCTGTGGTGTACTGTAAATTCCTCTGATTAGCAATACAATTCTGATTCTGATTAATTAATGAATATCTAACTAGACTTGATGACCGTTCTAAAGGATGCTCTCTGTTAATCTGCGGCGGGGGAATCTTTCACTGAAGATGTTCGCTTGTAGATTGGATATGATCGGCAATCTTCGTAAGCGTTCGGTTATTAGACCGAAACATCTGACAGTTGTCTATCATGTAATACTACCAAATAAATCTATTGAGACATCTTAAAACTTCACGTAACTACATATTCTAGAGACTTCTGTTGAGAGACATTGAAACTGAATACATATTTACAAACACTAAACAATCTAATTATGGTACATTCGTATTGAAAGTAATTAACTAATGACCTTTCTGATTCCAGGATCCCAAGGTTTATGTGTCGACAATCCTTGAAGTTCACAAGAAGTATAATGCTCTGGTGCTGATTGCTTTCAACAATGATTCTGGTTTTGTGGCTTCGCTGGATAAGGCTTGTGGAAGGTTCATTAACAGTAAGTTTATTAATTTTACATTCTAAACTCACCCACGGAGGTTACGTTGAATCTCTAGTTGAATATTATTATATGACTTGAGATAGGCCAATGCTGCTATTCAATTAAAAGTCAATACTCAACAACAATATCAGGATTCCAGTCATTCAGAGACTCGCTTGTACCTAGATTGCACGTAGTTGGCAATACTTTCTCAGAGGTGGTAGATGTGTTTACTGCATGTAGTATAACAAGGCTATAATAACATACTTCAATAATAATATTCATTGTTGGCATGATACCTGCCACTCGTCTGCATGGGTTCTGTATAATTTAAGTATTAAATTTAAGTTTATTATAATTTAAGTTTACTTCTGATTATTGTTGCACAAAATCATTATGTATATTACATGCTTATAAAAGCCTGTGTAGGCATATTTTAATATAATTAAATAGTGCTCGTTCAGTTCTCATATTTAATGTAGAAGACAAGAAACATTACTAATATGAAAACCCATTGTTCATCCACATACTACTGCAAATCGCATCTACACATTTGTTAGAACCCCGTTAATTAAACTCAGATAATTTGAAAAAACACGTAATTCGAAAATTTCAGCCAAAAAATCCCTGAATCCGAGAAGCCGCAAAATTTCTATTTATGCGGAAATATCGCATTTGTTTTTTTTTTTTTTTTAAATAATCATAGACGGTTTACATATATACAGTTCCCGTGAGCACTTAGGCCATAGACCCATTGTACTATCTCCCATTTTACCTCATTTCTTTGACAGTAACCCAGTCCCTTTTATAAAGTTCACCAGGATTGTCATTGGAAATGAAGCTGTATCTTCTGGTTCGACAATGTGTCTTCCCAGGTCTCATTTCCCCTCTTCACTCCACCTTGGTTCCCCAAAGGCCCCACAACGGAGAGTCCACCTCCCCTTGGTTCCCTAAAGGCCCCACAAGGGAAGAGTCCTCTCCATCTTGGTTCCCTGAGGGCCCCAGGAGGGAAGAGAACTTCATCTCTCCTCCTTGGTTCCTTAAAGGCCCCACAGAGGAAGAGTTCACCAAGATGGCCTCATTTCTCCTCTTCACTCCTACATGGTTCCTCGAAGGCCCCACATGGGAAGAGGACATCATCTCCTTTCTTTACTCCTACCCTCCGCACTGGAAGGGTGCCCTTCCCCTTGGTTCCTTGAAGGCAGTTCATGAAGGTGGCTTCAGCTCACCTCTCCACGGTTTCTCCTCTTGGTTCCTCCTACGGCCCCGCAAATCCACAGAGGTGGCCTCAGCACTCCTAGGTTCCCAAAAGGCCCCTAGTTTTAGAATGGTCCAATTTTTTTTTGTCCCACGAGTTACCAGGGAAATAGAAGGTCCACTCCAGCAGAGCCCTGAGTGCTGGAGTGAGGTCTAAATACTCCGAGATGCGACCTTGTTTCTCGGAGGCACCGTTCGTGACGCTGTTCCCCAGGACATTCAGCCTAAGCACGGTAGCTCACACCTTGGCTTGGGATGGCTATTACAGGTTTGCGTTTCCACTCCCTGAGCGATGGGTTCGCCACACTCCCTACGCTAAAAATATCGCATTTTATGAATTTATTTCAAAAAAATATCTAATTTAGGCTGAATTTAGTCAGCGCTCATAGATCAGCGCGTAGTTCGTCAGCGCTGAGGCTCAGCGTGGCTCGTTTCAGTATCGTACTGACCACCTTACTGTACAGACGAAGACCAAAATGCGGAGTGTATTAGTTATTGCTGCTTTGTACTACCTATCCCAAAAAAATAAAAAAGATTCACCATGACTGTACACGCTGACGACGTCCGCTCCGCTTGACACTAGAACGCTCACTGAAGGCAGAGGCGCTCGTGCATTCATCAGCGCCGACAGCTACGCGGCGCCGACGCGCGACGTGTACGGCCGCGTAGCCATCAGCACTGACCACCTTGCGCGCTGATAGCTACGCGTCATTCAAAAACGCTTTCTGGAAGTTCATATATCCCGACCATCAGCGCCGACGGTGTGCGTGCGGTCAGCGTAAGACTAAATTCAGTCTTAGAGGACCGGCCGCGACGGGATCCGGCTGCCAAATTTCGATTTATGCGGAAATATATCGCATTTCTACTAATTTACTTTGAATATCTAAATTTAAGAACCAGCTGCGGCGATAATCAGTCGCGAAAATTTTTGTTTTCGCGGAAATTATGCGGTATTTTTATGAATTTTTTTTAAATAGGTTAATTTAAAGGGTCGGCCGCGAAATTTTGATTTACACGGAAACGTATTGTATTTTTATAAATTTACTAAGAATATCTGAATTTGAAAAGCTGGCTGGCTGCGGCGGCATTCGATTTACATTGGTACAAGTCATATTATTACAAATTTACTACAAAGAACCTACCCAATATTTAATTTGTGGCCGACTAACTCAATTTTTGGTGACTTTTTACAATTTTTTTTATCACAATATCGAATTATGTGGGAGTTCGTTAATTCAAAATTTTATTTTTGATGTCCCATGGTTTATCACTTTCATTATTGGCTTTGCCATTTTGACAGCATGCTCTAATGCCCTATCTCCTTATTTTGATGTCCCATGGTTTATCACTTTCATTATTGGCTTTGCCATTTTGAAAGCATGCTCTAATGCCCTATCTCCTTATTTTGATGTCCCATGGTTTATCACTTTCATTATTGGCTTTGCCATTTTGAAAGCATGCTCTAATGCCCTATCTCCTTATTTTGATGTCCCATGGTTTATCACTTTCATTATTGGCTTTGCCATTTTGAAAGCATGCTCTAATGCCCTATCTCCTTATTTTGATGTCCCATGGTTTATCACTTTCATTATTGGCTTTGCCATTTTGACAGCATGCTCTAATGCCCTATCTCCTTATTTTGATGTCCCATGGTTTATCACTTTCATTATTGGCTTTGCCATTTTGACAGCATGCTCTAATGCCCTATCTCCTTATTTTGATGTCCCATGGTTTATCACTTTCATTATTGGCTTTGCCATTTTGACAGCATGCTCTAATGCCCTATCTCCTTATTTTGATGTCCCATGGTTTATCACTTTCATTATTGGCTTTGCCATTTTGACAGCATGCTCTAATGCCCTATCTCCTTATTTTGATGTCCCATGGTTTATCACTTTCATTATTGGCTTTGCCATTTTGACAGCATGCTCTAATGCCCTATCTCCTTATTTTGATGTCCCATGGTTTATCACTTTCATTATTGGCTTTGCCATTTTGACAGCATGCTCTAATGCCCTATCTCCTTATTTTGATGTCCCATGGTTTATCACTTTCATTATTGGCTTTGCCATTTTGACAGCATGCTCTAATGCCCTATCTCCTTATTTTGATGTCCCATGGTTTATCACTTTCATTATTGGCTTTGCCATTTTGACAGCATGCTCTAATGCCCTATCTCCTTATTTTGATGTCCCATGGTTTATCACTTTCATTATTGGCTTTGCCATTTTGAAAGCATGCTCTAATGCCCTATCTCCTTATTTTGATGTCCCATGGTTTATCACTTTCATTATTGGCTTTGCCATTTTGAAAGCATGCTCTAATGCCCTATCTCCTTATTTTGATATCCCATGGTTTATCACTTTCATTATTGGCTTTGCCATTCTGACAGCATGCTCTAATGCCCTATCTCCTTATTTTGATATCCCATGGTTTATCACTTTCATTATTGGCTTTGCCATTTTGAAAGCATGCTCTAATGCCCTATCTCCTTATTTTGATGTCCCATGGTTTATCACTTTCATTATTGGCTTTGCCATTTTGAAAGCATGCTCTAATGCCCTATCTCCTTATTTTGATATCCCATGGTTTATCACTTTCATTATTGGCTTTGCCATTTTGAAAGCATGCTCTAATGCCCTATCTCCTTATTTTGATGTCCCATGGTTTATCACTTTCATTATTGGCTTTGCCATTTTGAAAGCATGCTCTAATGCCCTATCTCCTTATTTTGATATCCCATGGTTTATCACTTTCATTATTGGCTTTGCCATTCTGACAGCATGCTCTAATGCCCTATCTCCTTATTTTGATATCCCATGGTTTATCACTTTCATTATTGGCTTTGCCATTTTGAAAGCATGCTCTAATGCCCTATCTCCTTATTTTGATGTCCCATGGTTTATCACTTTCATTATTGGCTTTGCCATTTTGAAAGCATGCTCTAATGCCCTATCTCCTTATTTTGATATCCCATGGTTTATCACTTTCATTATTGGCTTTGCCATTCTGACAGCATGCTCTAATGCCCTATCTCCTTATTTTGATATCCCATGGTTTATCACTTTCATTATTGGCTTTGCCATTTTGAAAGCATGCTCTAATGCCCTATCTCCTTATTTTGATGTCCCATGGTTTATCACTTTCATTATTGGCTTTGCCATTTTGAAAGCATGCTCTAATGCCCTATCTCCTTATTTTGATATCCCATGGTTTATCACTTTCATTATTGGCTTTGCCATTTTGACAGCATGCTCTAATGCCCTATCTCCTTATTTTGATGTCCCATGGTTTATCACTTTCATTATTGGCTTTGCCATTTTGACAGCATGCTCTAATGCCCTATCTCCTTATTTTGATGTCCCATGGTTTATCACTTTCATTATTGGCTTTGCCATTTTGACAGCATGCTCTAATGCCCATCTCCCTTCATTTCTATCATAAGGCTATTTGTAATGTTAATGATGGTTCAATTTTCAGAGGGTAACGCGGTGACGCGCAACGCTAGTTCGTCCTCCAAGAGCCCCGAGCTGCTGGCCAAGTACTGCGACCTGCTGCTGAAGAAATCCAGCAAGAACCCTGAGGAGGCGGAACTGGAGGACACTCTGAACCAAGTGGTGAGCGCGCTTTCTCTTTATTTTTGAGAATATAAAAAATGTGTATTTCTTGGGGATGTGTATAATAATAGTTGAGTAATAACTTCATAAAAAATAACTAACTAAACATCACGCCGTTTCCTCGCAGGGGTAGGCAGAGAGGACGGACCTCCAAACAACTCGGTCTTGGCACACTCCTTGCTTCGTTCACATTCATACATCGTCTACATACATGCTCTTCTATTATTCTGACTCTTGACATGGCCCGACTCAAGTATCTGATTCACTTGGTCGTGCCATCTCTTCCTCGGGCGTCCCCGACTTCTTCTACCATTCACATTTGCGTCACATATTCTCCTTACACTCCTTTCCTCGTACATTCGCTCTACATGCCCAAACTATCCGAGGTCCCTTTCTTAATCTTACTCATTATGTTTACATCAGCCTTACATTCTTTGCGGATATCCACATTTCTCACACAATCATACATTGTTTTACCATACATACGTCTCAGGGATCTCTTTTCAACAGCATTCAGTTACTTTCATCCTTCCTCTGCCAGTTTCATGCCTCTCGTAAACATACTTCTCAAATACACAAACTTATCCCTTTTCAATTTGTATCGCCGCCCCGGGAACCTTTATTGGATAACCAACACCTCTGCCATAGATCACCCCAAGTGGTTCGCTATGTTTGGTGATTTAGCAGGGGTGCCCGGGTTCATGGGGTGAGGTTTGTCTAGGTCTTAGAGGTGGTTGACCAGGACACACTGAACCCCAGATTCCTACCCACCCATTAAACCGTTTTCCTTCCCAGAACTCTCCTCTCCTTCCTTTTCTTAAAAAAAACCCTTCACACAGCATTCCCAAAGATGACACAGGCCCTGAGGGAAATTACTTTTCTCAGGTCCTCCTGTGTTGAACTCATGTAAAAAAAAACCTGTTCCAAGTATTCATCATTCACAACTATGTCACACATTGTTTTCTAACTTTCTCTTTCAAAAACCACAACTTTAGACTTACTTGGGGGGCATACATTGATTACGTGAGCTCAAAAGGGGGGGAGGAGACCAGTAAAATCTCACATTACTTGAAAAGAATATTATATGAAGTGGCCTAAATTTATTTTAACAAGGCGGGGGGGGGGGGGGGGGGGAGGGGTCTAGATTGGAAGAAAAACTGCTCACATAATTAATGTATGCTCCCTTACATTCTTCATAAACTCATTCTTCATACATACTTGGTTCATCGTAGACACAAGCGACTGTAGATTTTCTGTACTGTTAGAAATAAGCACCGCGTCATCAGCATACAACAGGCAACACACTTTCAGATTACTCAATAACTATAACTTAATAATAATGATGTAATTGTGTCTGTTCCAGATGGTGGTGTTCAAGTACATCGAGGACAAGGATGTGTTCCAGAAGTTCTACAGCAAGATGCTGGCCAAGCGCCTCGTTCAGCACATGTCGGCCAGTGACGATGCAGAGGCCTCCATGATCTCCAAGCTGAAGCAGGCCTGCGGGTTCGAGTACACCAGCAAGCTCCAGCGCATGTTCCAGGTACAACAGACCGCCACACCCTACTTTATGACCACCAAGCCATCCCATCCAAATTCACCCAGTCTTTAGAGATGGCCAAAGTCATATTATTTGTTTACTATTTGGAATATTGTTTTATTATTATTATTATATAATGAGCAGGCAGGGGCAGCATTCTGCTGATGCGCTCATATCTAATTTCATAATAGTTTGACAGTAAATGAGTAGATTTAATTTGTTAACTAAGTTAGTCCTTTCTTCTGTCCAAATATGAATCCAACAGAGTTTTGAATTGATTTATATTAGTTGCATCGATGACATGTTGTGGGAGTTTGTTCCAAGCATCCACCACTCTATTTGCAAGGAAGTGTTTTCTGGGATTAGATGCAAAAGGTGTTTTGGTAATTTTTTTTGAGTGTCCACGGAGAATTATATTTTTTATTAGTAGTGAAGATTCCTTGGATGCCAGGCAGGGGCAGGGGGGCAGCTGTAGTGTCCAGATAAAATTTTGAAAGTCTCGATCAAGTCACCCCTTTCTCTTCTTTCTTTTAAGGTTGGTAAATCTTAGTTCCTTAAGTCTATCTTAATATCGCCGATCTTTCAAAGCTCTTGGTATTTTAGTGAAACATCTCTGTACTCCTCTATCAGACTTACATCATTTGCGAAGTAAGGACTCCATATTTGGAAAGCATATTCCAGGAGAGGTTGCACATATGTATATTTTTAACATCATGTCCGGTGTTAGGTCAAGGAATGTTTTCCTGATTAAATATGTTAGTGAGTTTGCTCTTTTCATAAAAGTGTTGTTGTGAAATGTTTTCGTCTTCATGCAATATTAATCTCTGTGTGTGTTGGTAGATGCTAAATGGACTGGATTCATTCCATCACTACTGAACACGCTGACCTACTCGAATTCCTACCCATCCATGTCATGTAAAAATGAAAGTGTAAAAAAAGCAAATATAGATAGATGTAATGAAAAGTGGGCAATATTAATGCTTGCCTTGTATTAAGCTAATTATTTTTGCCTTTCTCAGGACATTGGCGTCTCCAAGGATCTCAACGAGCACTTCCGGAAGCACCTGGCCGAGTCCAAGGAGCCGCTAGACATAGACTTCAGCATCCAGGTCTTGTCTTCTGGATCCTGGCCCTTCCAGCAGTCGTTCTCTTTCCAACTGCCCACCGAGGTAATTATACTGATAAAAGAGTCATGTCAAGAGTCAAAATAAGAGGAAGGGTGTACGAGATGATGCATGAATGTGATTGAAGCAGGTGGTAATAATAAGTGTATTCCCGCGGGACCACAATGGTCGCAGGGGTCATTTCACCCGCAGTCACACAAGGTGTGGTTGCCAGCTCAGTTGGAGTCTGAATGGAGATGGCGACCAAAATGGTCGCTGCTGGGCATCAGGTGTCGGCCAGTGACTCTGTCACTTGCTGTGGTGAAAATGAACATACAAGAACAGAAAAGTTTGGCCTTAACTTTCTTAATCAGAGTCTATATTTGTTGTACTTAAGTAAGTTATAATAATTGTAATTGTTTTGCAGTTGACGAGATCAGTCCACCGTTTCACCACATTCTACTCCGGCCAGCATTCGGGAAGGAAACTCAACTGGCTCTACAACATGAGCAAGGGAGAACTGGTCACCAACTGCTTCAAAAACAGGTTGGTTCAACCAGGAATTACAATTAAAATATTTGTTAAACCTGTAACATAAGTGAACCTGGAGAACTATGTTGTGGGAAGGGGGAACTACAGAGGTGGGCAAATCATTCCACAGCCCGCTGGACTAGTAGAAGCGACCCCTTGTCATGTTACAAATGTCGGACACGCGCATTTGGCGTGTTTCCTGACTGCATCGATATTGAAGGAATCAATGTTGCTAGTTCCTCAGAGCTCTTTCATTGAAATACCTGCAGAACAAGGATAGCATTCCCGCCTGATGTCTGTGCTCTAAAGATTGCAATCCGTTGGTTAAGATAGTGAGACACTAGACAAGGCGTTTTACTACAAAAATGTTTTTTTCAGGTACTTTGGGGTTCCAGACCAGAAATGGCTTCTGACTTCAACAGTAGATCGTATTGTTGAGCAGTTAACCACACATTTTATCAAAATATATTATTATCTCAGGGGATGCTGTGTGGAGGGTCTTTTTAAGGAAAGGGAGGAGAGGAAGTTCTGGGAAGGAAAAATTGGGTTTTTGAGGAGTGAGTAGGACTCTGGGATCAGAGGACTCTGGAATATCTCTCGTAGGACTCTGGAATCCATCCCTCCCACTGCGGTGCAAGGGGTCAGGTCGAGAGAGTCCGGTCAGAGAGGTAAAAGGCCTCCTTCAACCAGTCTCTTTCGATCTGACCCGCCGCACAGAAAATGGGCAGAGCCATCCGCCACCAATATCTAGACAAACCTCCCCGTGGAAACCGGGCACTCCTGCTAAGCCACCAAATACAGCGAACCACTTGGGGTGACCTAAGGCAGAGGTGTTGGTTATCCAATAAGTAAATGGTACCCATATCTGATGTGTTGTATAATTTTGGTTGTGGGTCAGTCCTGTGTAACTCTGGTTCAAGGAACTCTAGAACCCGAATTTGCTTTGTACAGTAAAACTCGCTTAAGAAGTTCCCATTTAAGAAGTTTTCACGCTTAAGAAGTTTTGATTTTCGGTCCCTTGAAAATTCCATACAAAAAATTGCAAAAAACACGATTTTTTCCCACTTAAGAAGTTTTAGAGCTAAAACTGCTTCCCGCTTAAGAGGTTTTAGAAAACCGGCGGTAAAATACACAAACGAAATATTGTGCCGCAAAATACATATTTAAAATGAACCTTTTTCAAAGTCATAAATTGAAAGACTTTGGCTTCACAGATTACGCGCAATCCCTAGTACCTGAGACCATTAACAGACCCTTTGTCGGCCGCCGGGCCCGTAAGCCGTAACCCCTAGGTACAATAGCAATGCCACACGTGGAACGAATGTGCAATGCGGAATTATGTACCGAATATGCAAGCGTCTTTAAGGTTGAGTTTAATATAACGTTTCATGTATTTTTCGGCCTTAATGACAACGTGGGATAGATCTACATTTGCATACATTTGACGCCTCCTTCAATAATATTAGTTTTGATACTGAAGGTTTCATAATATTATTGTATACACGAAAAACTTTTGATTGTCAAATCGGATCACGGTTAATACGGAATGTTTCACCTTCAAATAAATATATTTAGCTTTATTATTAGGTAGGTACATAACAACATGATTAAATATGCCGGGGGAGATGGTAAAAGATGCATTATAATTACGTTTTTTTTCAATCAAACTTCAAAATTTGCGTGCATCGTGTTTCATCTGACATTTGTCGTAAATTAAGTTTGAAGGTTAGGAAATACATATGCATAAATTTAAAATTTAGATTGAAACGAAACTTCGCTAATGATTTTTGTAGTTGTTTTGTATTTACCGCGAGGCTGAATTCGATAGTTTTACCGACTTTGAAAGCGTGGATTATAATTCCAGCGTCAAACAGCTCGTTTGATATAACTTTCCGAATCAAGTCATTTATTTACGCGCGAAATCGTAGATATTCGACGCATAAATATACTAACCCCATTCGACGTATGATAGGTAGGTAGGTGGGTACATAATATTGGGCTGCGCGTATTTCTAATTTCTATTCTGCGGAATTTTTAGGAAAGGATTAAAACATCTTTAAAAATACATGATAGTCAACTGTGCCTGGTGAAAACACACCATAACAATAGACTGTCCGATGTCCGATTTACGACACGTGAACGCCATTCGAGCAAGCAGCAAGCGTGCAAAAAAGTTAATTCCGCCAAATAATAAACAGTTTGCCGCGTGGGGCTTTGTGAGATTTTTCTGCACAGGGCCATGGCAGGGTTGCAGCACGCGGAACGCTTGCTCCGAGGCAAGTAAAACCCGCTATCATCTAAGTTTGTTTACAAACAAAATTACATGCAGGTGTCCTTTTATCAAACCGCTTGCTAAAATTAACCAAAACAAGTCTTTCTTTCTCCCTCAGTTCGTATAGAAAACCAAAGCGTAAAAAAGAGACAGCGTATAGCCACTGTGCTGTCTTCAACTGTCAAGTTTAACGCGAGTAATTACCAACAAGTATAATCCATTGCCTTTACACCAATTTCAAATAAGATCAACAGTATGAACCTTTTGGAATGCTGCAACTTTTACTATCCGAATTCGAGTGGCTTTCGAATACACTTTTGCTTGCAATTGCGAAGCGCCATTCTCGGAAAAACATAAGGTTTTTTTAACAGTTTCAAAATTGTGTTTACTTTCTCTTTTGCCGATAAGGGATTAAAATATTTAGGAATGTCAATGGGATGGTTTTGTTTTGATTTGGGTAGTGCTTTTAAGTTTAGAGATGCAAAATTTTACAACAAAAGAATTCAATAATTTTTTTTTTACATGAGCTCCACACAGGAGGCCCTGAGGAAAATAATTTCCTTCAGGGCCTATGTCATCTTTGGGGATGCTGTGTGAAGGGTTTTTTTAGGGAAAGGATGGAGAGGAGAGTTCTGGGAAGGAAAAGGTTTTAAGGGGTGGTTAGGAATCTGGGGTTCAGTGTATCCTGGTCATCCGCCTCCAAGACCTAGACAAACCTCATCCCATGAACCCGGGCACCCCTGCTAAATCACCAAACATAGCGAACCACTTGGGGTGACCTATGGCAGAGGTGTTGGTTATCCAATAAAGGTTCCCGGGGCGGCGGTACAAATTACTGCCTTCCAAATAATGGAGTAGGTAGAGCAATCGACTATAGATAAATACTTTGAAAAGAATAATAATTTAAATGTAGGTATGTAAATAAACTTTTTATAATCAGCTATGTTTTACCATTTTTCATTTATTTCACATTCCTACCGTTTTCTAAATAATACTAATTACCATGATGTTTAACTACTAGAAGATACCTATAATATATATATTTATTTTTTTGAGTGTTTGGAGCATATAAGCTTGTTTTCATGACAATTTAACTAGGGTAGACAGACATAGGAATGATGTATGGATGACCCGGAGTGGAGATATGAATGGCTAAAATTGAATCCCACTTAAGAAGTTTTCCCACTTAATAAGTTTTTTTTCCCCGGTGCCTTGGAAAACTTCTTAAGAGAGTTTCACTGTATATAAGTGTTATTTTTTAAATTTGAAATGTTGAAGATTTCAGACAAGAAGTAAAATAATTATGCAATACTTATATATCCTGATTTTTCACAAGTCTCTGAGCTAGTGTTGTTATAATTGGCAATATACGTAATTTGAAATGTGTATGGTTCCAGGTACACTCTACAGGCGAGCACTTTCCAAATGGCCGTACTGCTAAGGTTCAATGACAACACTTCCTGGACACTACAACAGTTGCACCAACACACCGGAATCAAGCATGATTTCCTCATGCAGGTGAGCAAACCAGTCGGCTGTTCTCCAATTATTACTTGTCTGACATGTACATCCTTTTTACCTGCTATCAGTGTTTAATTTTCCTTTTATTTAATTATTTCCAACTCCCATTTTTTGGTAATCCTCTTCCCTTATAAAGAACATGATCTTCCAACATGAATTAACACAATATAGTGTAATACTTTATAAATAATACAACATTTAATAAGACATTAATAGTTAAAAAAAAGAATTGTTGTAACAATTAAATTATATTATTCAATAATAACGAAACCAGAACGTGAGACTTTAATTCATAAACAAAATATGTAATATTATTCCAATATTTTAAAACGGCACTCTAGAAGTTAGCCAATTATTATTATTAATACAGTGAAACCAGAAGTTCCCTCTGAAGAATTTTTCATGCAAGAAGTTTGGATTTTCAGTCCCTTAAAACCTGAATTGCCAATTTATCCCACTGAAAAGGTTTTCCCGCTGAAGAAGTTTTTTTTCCGGTCTCTTGGAAAACTTCTTAAGCGAGTTTCACTGTATTTTAAATTGTGAACTGATCGTCTGGGAGAGACAATGCGACAATTGCTTGTATTGAGTGTTGTTCATCTTCTACTCTTTCCTCACTCCTTAATGCCCAAAAGTTCCATTTGTGGATATTAATTAGTAATAATGAGTATTAACACATTGTTTGTAAATAAATTTCAGGTATTACAAATACTGCTGAAGGCCAAATTACTCGTTTGTCAAGATGATGAAAATGAACTCACGGAAGCTTCCGTTATAGAATTATTCACAGGATACAAGAAGTAAGTTCAAATTAATAAATTTATCTCAACTATAAGGCATATGTTTGTTTGATATCAGTAAGAAACACCCCGACAATGAGATTTGGCATCATGAAATTTACACACTCTTTTCTGTCTGGAATTCCAAGGTTAACACAACTGTTTCCTTCCGAGGCATGGAGCTTTGAAATTTCCATTTAACTTTCAAGATTGTCTATTTGTTTAGGAGTATGGTTTAAAGAGTCTGTTTGTTGGTTTGGTTGCAGTAAGAAGCTCCGGGTGAACATAAACATTCCATTGAAGACAGAACTGAAGGTGGAACAGGAGGCGACCCACAAGCACATCGAGGAGGACAGGAAGATGCTCATTCAGGTAGGATATCACTTATTACTGCCATTTACATTAGCCCTGGAAATTAGTCTGGCCACGTCCCCCACATGGGCGAGTCTTATGATGCAAAAAATCCAACATTTTTACCAAAAGTTGGAGAAAATCTCAAGTTTATTTTTGTATTAAACCCACACAAGAGGCCCCGAGGAATATAATTTTACTCAGTGCATAAGTCATCTATGGGGATGCCATGTGGAGGGTCTTTTTTTTTGAGGAGAGAAAGACGTGAACATAGGTCTTATGTTGATACAGATCCTGGCAAATCGTTACACAGCCGAGCTGTTGACAAGAACGAGTCATAGACGCAAATGTCAACCGTGTACAAATGTTGGGTGCGCATTTGGCATGTTTCCCAACTATGCTATGAAATGACCGATGCTT
Source organism: Limnephilus marmoratus (assembly GCA_917880885.1). Classification (NCBI taxonomy): domain Eukaryota; kingdom Metazoa; phylum Arthropoda; class Insecta; order Trichoptera; family Limnephilidae; genus Limnephilus; species Limnephilus marmoratus. The sequence goes on along the minus strand of OU862932.1, from coordinate 1,480,382 downwards.
TGGAGAAAGTTTGCTTTTTTTTTCATGACTATACTTAATTCTGTTTTTACCGTGTAAAAAAAAAACCGTACATAATGTACAGGAAAACGAGAGATTTATACATACATATGCCTCCTATCTGAACTGCCCGGGCTTAACCCTCGTAAGCTAGTTCAGACCCAAAGGTGGTGTATCATAAATGAGAGCCTGGGGTGTGTAAATAACCCCAAAACTCTCTGAGAATAATACCATAAAAACTATTTTGATTGATGAATCTACTCGCGGACAAAATATATTTTAAAAAATTGGCAAAATCAGCAAATCTAGATGTACATCAAGAGACACTAACCTTGTAGAGTGACGCTGCTGCATAGGCAGCTTTAAGATGTTTCCAGTCCAAGTTTGATTCACCGCGCACAATTCAATAATATTTTATGATGGACACTGATTAGGTTAAGTTGATCCGAAGAGAGTAAAATTCACAAATGATGCAGATCACACTAATTAGGCAGATAGTGTTTTTTTTTTTTTACATGATGTAATAACATGTTAACAAATTAAATTTTATATCCAAAAGGATACTTCAGCGACATCTGTGGTCTGTGGTGGTCCTTTGGCAGTTCAACGGGCACAATACAACTCTAGTATCCCTGAAAGCACACAAAGACCGCCAATCAACCACTTTGTGATATAAATAATTTTAACTAAAAGATATTATGATGCCTAACAAGGTGCCATCTCTTCAGGGCAGCTGACATCCCAGAGTCAATATATGTAATGTGGTTGGCCACATTTGGAGTCTTGGCAGGTATAATGCATGTGTGTAATGTGTTGTTGCAGGCTGCGATAGTCCGCATCATGAAGACGCGCAAGGTCCTGAAGCACCAGCAGCTGGTGGCCGAGGTGCTCAATCAGCTCTCCTCCAGGTTCAAGCCCAGGGTACAGGTTATCAAGGTGAACCTCACTATATCTTATATCCCCACCTTACTTCCTTCTTAATTTGAATGCCAAAGCATTTCTTTACCTAAAATAATTTTCAGAACCGTCTGGTCTGGGTTTACTTAGTACTTTCCTAGATATATGTACCTATGTACTATATGTAGAATTCTAACATCAAGCATTTTAAATAATCATTCATTTTACAAGGTTCTAACATCACTTACACTCTCTATTTTGTTTGATATCTGAGGCGCATTACATTTCTGAGGTTTTAAAGTTTGCAAAGATGAATTTTCGTAATCTAATTAACTTTTTTTGATTTTGAGGTTCCATTTGTGTAAAGAATTTTAATTTATCATATTTTTGGAAAATATGTTAGTAGGGCGTGGCCCTAGCTCGGAATTGCATTCTGGAAATGTAATTAGAACCTTACGCAATGAATTATTATGCCCTAGCTGGTTGCATATGGTTCTTATGCATGTTTAGGTATGTTCTAAAATAGTGAGTATAATATGTCCTATTTAAATATTTTCTTTTAAAATATGTTCAATTAAAATACTTTCCACAAGATTCAGCTTGGAAATCTGAAATTGGTAAATAGATTATGAGAAATTATCTTTGACCTCATATCTCAGAACAAGGTAAAGTGAAGTTAGAGCCCTATCCAAATGAGGTGACGATTATGCAATTAAAACATTTAAATACCCACCCAAAGTTAAATAAGTGAAACAAGGGAGATGGGCCATGAAACATTATTAATATGAAAGAGTGTAGGTATTGCCAACATTGTTTGCCCACACTACGCAAACCGTGTCTATGCACAGCGGCGCCCTGCCTGTATTTATACCTACACACCAAACACAACTTTCATTGCATAGTTGCTTTGTCATAAATGTCAGCACATTTCTAGCTCCTTTGTTTCTGTTAACTATGATTTTTATTAAATCACTTATTTATTTCTAATTTTAATTATTATTTAGAATAATAAAATCATAGAAGGCAATATTAGCGACTCTCAATTGAAAATTTTAAATAGAAAAAGGTTACGGTCGCATCTAGGAATTGAACCCAGGATCTTAGTCTTGCCGGGGCTCTGCTCTACCACTGAGCTAATTCAGCCCTATCTCCTTCGGTAATTATTTTTAAATATTCATCCTAGACTTGCAGAAAAGTCAATAGATGGAGCACATTTAAATAAAAATGGATATATTTATTCATATCCATTATGGACACTATCTAGATTGCATTTAGTTCATGAAGAATCCTGCAATCACGCATAAAGATAGCAGTCTATAAAAATATGTTGGATACGTTTTAAGATTTTCACGGCCAAAAGTATTTTCGTTATTTGTTTTTGGGGTGTTATGCCGTGGTGCGCTACCTCCTTCTTTAGCCAACGTTTCGGGGCAGATGTGACCACACATCTACCGGATCTGCCCTGATGATGGACACTGCAACGCTGTCCGAAACGTTGGCTAAAGAAGGAGGTATCGCACCACGGCATAACACCCCAAAAACAAATAACGAATATAAAAATATGCATTAATCTCCGAGAGGCCAGGCCATTTCACGAAAATTCACTAAAAAAGCACCACTTTGAATTTTGAATTGAATGTTTTGTGGATTAATTTTGAGCTATCGTATATTTTATTGACTGAAACACGTTCCTAGAACAATAAACTATGTACCAAAACAACATTACTTGCGTTGATTACGTAAATTAATAGGTTTTACAATGTTTTAGTCGAGGAACACGCATCAATTTTGACAGCTAAAATTCGCGGCAAAAATGACATTTCTATGCCACAGATAAAATCATTTAAAAATATTCTGGGGTTGCAAGGTGAATGAAATTTTTACCCATCTTATGGGGTAATGGTGGCGCAAGCGATTCTGACCTTGTTGTTCATACAAATTCGGTACATAGAAGGGTCAAAATCGCAGACAAACATTTTTATTTCGAAATATTTTTTTCTCCGTCAAATAAGAGGTTAAGAAAATGTTAATAGTTTTTAGTCGAAGTACGATACAGTTAAATATGACCAAAGGGGAGAGGGTCGAGTCAAGGCTGAGGTTCTGGGTTCAATTCCTAGATGCAACCGTGCCTGTTTCAAATTATTGATTGAGAGTGGCTAATATTGTCTTCAATGATTAAATATTACAATTTGAGGTTTTACTCATAAGTTATTAAAAAAAAAATTAATAAATTGTAATTTTTTTTACAGAAATGCATAGACATTCTAATAGAAAAGGAATATCTGGAGAGAACAGAAGGGCAGAAGGACACTTACAGTTACTTGGCGTGATGGAACAAGCACCACAAACCTAACCCCCACCACACTACCAACCCCCCTCTACCCAACCTATACTTACCTTCACACACCCTTCCATCATAACCAACCAAACAAACAAACATCAATTAATCACTATTATAAGGTTGCTATGTTGGCCCCTTGGATTTGCGATGTTCATTTACAGCAATGCAATAGTAGGCTCTAAAGGAAGCTAGTTTAGAGCTCATAATCTCACAGCGTGTCAAGCGATAATGGGCTCTATAGGAAGCTAGTTTAGAGCTCATAATCTCACGGCAATGTCAAGCGATAATGGGCTCTAAAGGAAGCTAGTTTAGAGCTCATAATCTCACGGCAATGTCAAGCAATAATGGGCTCTAAAGGAAGCTAGTTTAGAGATCATTATCTTCTAATGGTAGTGCTGTATCAGATATAACCGGGTTATCTCGATAGCAAGTTTCGATCTGACATAGCAATTTCGGTTCCATGACAGTTGATTCCCCGATGCTTGGCCCCCACGGCGTACTTATATACAAAATGCAGTCAGTTTAGGAAAAATACTTTATACCGACTTTCACAAAATATGACTTAAGAGTCCCCGAAGGGGTGTGCAGAGAGGATGTACCGCCGAATATCAAAAGTATAAAACACATTTTTATTCAAATGCATCAAGAATAAATGTACTTGTCTATATACTGTATATATCAACGTTTAAGTATAAAAAATCAGCACTGAAAATCAATTCGTTTGATATTCATACCAGCTTATTATTTATTAATCGCTCAGGCAAGTTTTTTAATTTTTTGGAACAATTCATATAGGTCTCGCAGAAATCATTGCATCTCCCTTTTACTATCAGAAATAATGATGCATGTGATAATACTACTAGAAATATGATCTAAACGCTGTTAACAAGAGAAAACACCAACTTTTATATTCAAATTTAAAAGTTAACCACAAAATAATCAAGATGGTACACATGAGACCAAAATTTCTGACCGCAATTTGAAAAAAAATTATGAAACCTTGGGAATTTTTTATTAATTTTATTTTTACATGAAATGACAAAAAAGTGAATTGATGATAATGTTTATAGTAAATTTGCCTAATGAAACTTGTGTGTGTTTTTATTTTTTCTTATCAGTAATTTTAGTTAAAAAAGTGTAAAGCGAGCGTTTTTTAAAACTTTTTGTTATGTTTGCATTCATAATTTTTATATTTCATTAATTATATGTTTATCTCGAATTGTGAAATTTTAATGCGTATTATTTTATCACCTTTCAAAAATAATTTTTAGTTTTTGGATACATTCAGAAATCTTTCATTTATTTTGATTTTATTGCGGAGTAAAAATATTTTGACCTTTCAGCAAAATAGGCTTGATGGGTTATTAAAGGTCTTTTGTAGTCGATTTTAGATTTGTCGGGGATCAACTGTCGGGTTACCAGCAATTTCATGATAATATGGAGTCACTCATGATCAAACCTCAATCTAGCGGAGTCATACTTGTATAAGATCTGTACATGTGTATTAATAATTTAATTTATGATCATTTTGCGTTATTGGCCAATTGTGCAATCAACATCTGTTGACTTACTATTAAAACTAACAATGTCCAGTGAAACCCTCTTAACAGGTTTAACAAGTTTTCCAAGGGACTGGAAAAAACAAACTTTTTAACCAGTTAAAGGCCAGGCCATTTCACGAAAATTCACTAAAAAAGCACCACTTTGAATTTTGAATTGAATGTTTTTTGGATTAATTTTGAGCTATCGTATATTATATTGACTGAAACACGTTCCTAGAACAATAAACTGTACCGAAACAACATTACTTGCATTATTACGTAAATTAATAGGTTTTACAATGATTTAGTCGAGGAACACGCATAAATTGTGACGGGTAAATTCGCGGCAAAAACTGACATTTCTCATGACAGTCTTCTGACAGTCACAGATAAAATCGTAAAATATTCTGGTGTTGCAAGGTGAATGAAATTTTTACGCATCTCATGGAGTAATGTTGGCGCAAGCAATTCTGACCCTGTTCTTCATACAAATTCTGTACATAGAAGGGCCAAAATCGCAGACAAACAGTTTTTGGTCGATAATTTTATTCAAATTTTCGAATTATTTTCTCGCGCATGCGCATAAGACGCGCGCGCCCGCGCGTAAACGGTCAATTAGAGGTTAAGCAGGAAAACCTTATATGTGGGAAAAATTGGGCCAATTTTGGGCCGAGGGACTGAAAACACCAAACTTCTTAAGAGGGTTTCATTGTATCTAAAATACATTAATTTAATGAGAAAACTAAAAATCTAACTGCTCACTATCTCACTATTACTATGGTAGAATGTTGTTTTTAAAACATACATAAGAGCCTTGACTTGCCTCCTCGACAGCTGTGAAGCTGTGTTTTCTCCAAGATTCAGATTGCAAACTGTTATGTATGTAAGCATCATAGATAATAGAGACAAGAGAGATTGGTTGTGAACCGTTATTAAATTACACCAATATGATGCTCAGCGACAGTCAGCATGCTTCCGTGCCTTTTCTCATTTGTCTCTATTTGTCTTTGGTATACACTGATCTATATCTAAAGTCACGTGTTCTAATCACCTCACCACAGAGTTTCTCACTGATAAGAATACCAATTGACTTTCTACTTCTGTAAATGGTGTATAGTTTATTCAATGATTTTTCATTCTATGATATTTTTAAGATGAAAAATAAATGAACGTCTCGACTGTTGTAGACATTTCAATACTTTATTTTTTACTCTATGCTTAAAATCACTATCTACGGTTATCCTAAAAATGTTTAATTACACGTAGGCATAGTTTTTTTCCGTAGTTGTTTATTTCGAAGGGTTCCAAAATTTCAATTTTTTTTTTCTAATTTCAACATTTTCGTTAAATTTAGACAAATTTTATTCTAAAGTGCTTCGACTTAACAACTTATTATGTTGTTTTAACTTTTCGAGTGGATAATGCATAGTTTCTTTCTCCATCTTGAGTCAACATTTTAGAAAGCCTTGCAATGTTCATCATCGGGGCAGATGTGAAATGTAGAGTCCTTATTCAACTTGGCATTTTAAAATTTATTCTTTTATATGAATGATTGATTTTGAATGTCATATCAAACATCAATAATTATTGTTGCTAGTACAATTTTAATATTTACACAATATGTCGCCAGTTTTTATAATATTATGTACCTTTATTTTTATCTTGTTTAGATAATATTTTCATAAAGCAAAAAAAAAAAAAAACTATATTTCAACCAAAAACAAAAGATAGTTCCCTGGTGTTGTCCGGCGAGTGCGGTGTCGCAAGCCACCATTCAGAGCTAGCGAACTACTAATAAATCACGCCCTTTCTGCGCACGGCAAGTTACAAGCATGGACCTTATTTTGCTTGCAGTCTTGCTACATTAATCAAGTGTGTGAATGTGGAAGAGATGAATTTTTTATCTAGACTGAAACCTGTGGAGTTGTATCCGCTCTGCTTGCTCCTACAGGACACGGTGTGAATTTAAATGAACGAATGTTTCATTGCTATAGGACTCATCATTAATATTGAAAAATATGAATGTATACCAAATCTTAAGCTTTTAAAGAAATGTATGTTTGTAAGCTGAAAAAGGGTGTATGTTGAATTGGTGTTGCCAACTTCTGACTCGGTCGTATAATAACATTTTATAAAAAGAAAAAGGAAAAAGCGTGATATTTTACTACCAGTTAATATTATTTTTAAGTTTGTAGGTTACGTTAGGTTTTTTATTTTTTTTATTATAATTATAATTATTATTTTAACTTGCGAGAAATATTGGCGAAAAGGGCTTGTTACGATTCATTATTTGGTTCAAGGAATGAATGAATTTATATACCAGACAAAAAATCAATACATATACAGGGTGTAACAGGACGTACCGAGGGATTTTAACCATCGATTCCTGACATTAATTGGAGTAAAAAATGTAAGTGAAATTTTGGTCTCCGGTGTTTATTTTTTTAAATTTTTTTTTCTGCAAAAGCATTAAAAAATGGTAGGAGTGGGACTGTTAGAGGCGGGGTAAGGGGTTGGTCGGTTACTCCAGTGAGTGACTAACGACAAAAAGCGGAAGAAATTTTTTTTTGTTTGAAATTGAAGAAAAAAAAAATTAAAAAAAAAAAAAAATTGTCATTAAAAAAGTTACCGGAGACCAAAATTTCATTTACATTTTTTACTCCAAATGCTCGCCGGTTAAAATCCTTCGGGTACGTCCTGTTACACCCTGTATATTATAAAAGAAAGTGTGCATCCCGCCAAAACTCAGAAACGAGTCCCGGTAAGATCAAGGGAGTTATATGGTGTAATAGCCCCATATCCCCCATCCATGAAGAAGATTCCCGTTTTAACCTGAAGGGCATGCTTTTGAAGTTATAGGGGGCTGGAAGTTTCGCCCACTAGAAATTTCTAGAACAGTTCAGAACATTCAAGAGCATTCCACAACATTCCAGAACATTCTGGAATAGGCTGGAACGTTTAGGAACATCCGAGAACAGCCCACATCATTGTAGAACATTCCAGAATGTTGTGGAATGTTCAGTGGGCCAACCCATTGGTAGGGGTATATAAAGCAAGATGCATCGTGGGTTGGAACGTCAGTTCAATCTAATATTAACTCCCTGAGCGAAGCCGGGTACCCCAGCTAATATTATATAAACAATTATGTATCATTTCACACTGTTCTAAATCAGAATGTATCGTAATTGATAATTTGCTTATTTCAAATTTTAAAAGTTGCCCGTGTAAAATTGAAATGTTTTTGACTTGTTTTGGAATTCTTGGAAGTAAATGGCTTGGAAATGTATGTACATAAATATATATTATTATGAATGTAATGGTAAGTTGATTTGAAGTGTATTTGCCACAATGTGTATACGTATTGTGTATAATCTTAAATTAAGATCTCCAATAAATAAAATGGCGCCGAGCAGCCATTTTGATTTTTTTCTATTACTTGTTTTGCCGCCCTTTTTCTGTTATCCAAGATGGTGGTTCTCCCCTTTTTCTGTTCTCCGAGTAATGAGTATAAAATAGTTGATTGTGATTTTTGAAATTGTCTAAATAAAGCATTACCATATTATTATTATTATATAAATCTAATAAATGAATTTGTTAGAGTTATATTCATTGAAATATTGAAAATATGAATAAAATTTTTCATGCTTTTTTTTTTTAATTCAGTTTTACCTCTGATAACATTTATTAAAAAAATAATTAGTCTTTTCAAGTGCTAAAGGTGCGTTTTATTCTGAATGACTGACACCATAAAAAGTTGTACAGTTTGACATGCTTAACTTTCCAGTTGGTTGATTCCACTGTTTTTTTTTTTTACTGTAACTCCACACAGGAGGCCGTGAGGAAAATAAATTCCCTCAGGGCCTATGCCATCTTTAAAGATGCTGTGTGGAGGGTCTTTTTGAGGAGAGTCCTGAAGAGACCCATTTTGTAGGAAGGAGAAAACACAGAGGCTGGCAAATTGTTCCACAGCCGAGTTGTTAACTCAATAACAATTCATACAAGCGACCCATTCTCATCTGACAGATGTCAACCGTGTACATATGTTGGGCGCGCATTTGGCGCGTTTTCTGGCTATGCACCGGTGCCGAGGGGATCAATGACGCTAGTTCCCCGGAGCATCTTCCATTGAAATTCCAGTAGAACAAGGACAGCATTCCCACCCGACACCTGTGCTCTAAAGATTGCATTCCATTAGTTAAGATGAGGGAATCAATCAAACGGACCGCCCATTTCTGTACAGAGGAGAGGGTTTTTTCAGGTATTTTGGGGCTCCAGACCGAAGGTGGTTGCCAATTTCTACCGTGGAGTGCACTTGTGGTTTGTACAGGGTTAACAGTTATGTACTATGTGCAGTATCTGCGGGCCCTGTACAGTACGCCCAGTTTTTGAGAGGCTAACTTAACTCTGGCTTCGATGGAGCCTCTGTACCTGAGCTGGTCATAAGTGCATAAAAAAGAATGTCGATTTAAAAGGCAGCTGCTTATTTGGGACAAAATGTTTGCTGCTAGTTGTCGCATTCGAAAAGACAGTCCCATTAGTTTGGGAGAACTTTCAAATCTCATGAATTTGACACCATTTGAAACAGTTTGTCAATTATCATAGTAATGCCTTCTAGCGATGTGTAGGTTCAGCTGGAGTGGGCTCTTAAACTCCTACTCCTTTTTCAAATCGACTACTCCCAAAGAAGCCGGTCCAGTACTTGTACCCGAAACTCAGCGGTTCGAGCCACTCGCGAGTCGGGTGTGGTGTCGCGGCAGTCGGCAGCGCGGCGCGGTTCAAGCCACTCGCACTTGTCAAACTTGTGCGTCTCGGTCTGAGCCACGCTCGAGTCGGGAGTAGGTCACGCGTTTGAGTTCTTTTGCGGGCTCGGGCTCCGAGGTGTGAACCCTTGTGTCTCAGTCCGAGCCATTTGCGAGTCAGAAGTGACTCTCGAGACCTGTTCCAAGAACTGCTTCAAGTACTTTTAAAAGGAAGCACGTCTCGGAGGCCTCCGGCAAAATGCAGAACTTGCCCATCTCTAGTAAACATACGGTGGTTTTCGGGAATCTTGAAAAATTAAAACTTTGACAATTATTTTAACTATTAAAACTAACTCTAAAAAAAATAAAAAAATATGTAATTATTTAAGTTAGAAGGTCATTATTCAATAAGAAAAATTGGACTGGAGTTCTTTATTGGCAACTAATAAACTTGTTATTTTTACAAATAATTAAAAAAAACATCTTACCCCAAAAAATGCAAGTGAGTACCCACCTGAACATTTTTTTGACAATCAACTTTTCGTTGGACTGTTATTAATTTTGAGCTATTGCCACACTCGCTCTTTCAAAACACGTGTCGCGCTCTGCGCTGTCAGGCGCTGTTTCTCTTACTGGAGAAACGATTTATTTCCCTAAATACGGTGAAATAAACATTAAAAATGAGTCTGTACAACTTTAAAAAGATCGCGGTGGTTCCGACCGCGAAGGTAAGTTAAAATAATAATCAATGACGTCCAATTCAATGTGTGTTTCAAAACATAACCTGAAATGTCAACATGTTGTTTCAATTGCTTTTAGGAGTTTATCGATGTTATGCTATCGAAGACACAGCGAAAAACTCCCACGGTCGTCCACAAACACTACAAGATCTCCAGAATTCGTGGATTTTACATGAGAAAAGTCAAATTTACACAGCAAAATTTCCACGATAGGTTATCACGGATTATCCAAGAATTTCCCAAACTAGATGATGTCCACCCTTTCTATGCTGATCTCATGAATGTACTATACGATAAGGATCACTACAAATTAGGTTTGGGACAACTTAACACCGCAAGACATCTTATTGACACGTAAGTTACACAACCAGATGAAATATCATTTTATTCATATGCTTTTTCAATAATTTTATATGCTGTCATAACACTCGAGCAACATTCATTTGGCTAATTATTTAAAAAATAGGTAAACTTTCGAAATCACGAAATCAAAAGGTGTGTTTCTAAAAAATTTCCACATTGAGCGTGTCCAATCATTTCGAAAGTTTACCATTTTTTTCGAGATACTTGTTTATTGTTGTTGATTAGATGTTTGACCATATAAAAATAAACGTAATTATTCCACCGACCGCCGCACTTTTTGAGAATTGCACTATATTTCAACATAATTACTACAAGAAACAACGGTAATTTTTGGATCGAAGTGTCCATGGTTATTATGAATAATTTTTAGAAAAAAACTTTAGATTCGCCTTAATCACTATAAAAGGAAAAGTTTTTCATCACGGGTGGCGGAAAATGATGCATTTTAATTTTCAATTGCGTAAAATTGAATTTCACTTTGCGAACCGATATGGTGACAATCCGGCGGCTATTCCGTCACTGTTATGTTGGTATCCCCGATACTAACAAGTGCTAGATACGACTGTAGCCGACTTCGTGGGATATGTGATAAGGTGCGTAATTATGAAAAACAGAATTAATAATATAATGTAAACGAACCTCTAATCAGAATCACTTCAGAGTCAAGCTGAGGCATTGGAAATTGGAATGGAGACAAACCATTCAAATCCTTGGATTTAAAAAAAAATAAAGATAATATACACAAACCCGCTACACAAACCTTGCTTTGCCAGACAAACCATTCAAAACCTGGGATGTTCTTAAAATAAAGATAATATACACAAGCCCGCTACACAAACCCTGCTTTGCCAAACAAACCATTCAAAACCTGGGATGTTTTTTAAAATTATGATGACATGCAGCTTTCGTAGTTTAACCTCAAAGTTCCGTATTATCCGTGAGGTGGACTAAATGCATTGTCTGTTGTGTTTTCATTATTGCACGCCTGTTCATGTTTCCCACGAAGTCGGGTACAGTCATATTTAGCTCTTCGCTAATATTATCAGGGATACCAACATAACATTGACGGAATGGCCGCCGGATTGTCACCGTATCGGTTCGCGAAGTGAAATTTAATTTTACGCAATTGAAAATTAAAATGCATCATTTACCGCCGCCCGTTATTCAAAAAGTTTCCTTTTTTAGTGATTGGCGAATCTAAAGTTTTTTTCTAAAAATTATTCGTGATAACCATGGACACTTCGATCCTAAATTTACCGAAACAACTAATTACATTTGGATAGAGGATAGATAGGTAGTTACATCGATGCATTAATATTCCATTTTTATATCAAAGTTCAATATTTCCTGTACAAAACGATTCCTTTATTTAGTTTACCCATACTGAGAACCTATTTTGTGCATGTAAATAATTGCTTCTTGTAGTAATTGTTAAAATGATGTGTATTTTCCATAATCTGTGCCTAAAATTGTGGTTGTTGTGGAATATTTATCAAAAATAAAAGTTTGAATTTAAAATATAATTTAAAAAAGTCAAGAATATTTGCCCTCAAATTTGATTATTTTATTTCTTTTATATATAATTATTCCATCCATAAGCAAGTATCAGGAGCAATTTTTTTTTCAGTTTGTATTAATTTCATGGCAACTATTCAAAATTTGGAAAACTGGCAAAATAATTCAACTTCAAGGACTGCTGTCATTTTAAACTTGATGATAAATACACTAGAATTTGGATATAACGACTTCACTTATAATGGTTTAACGTTTTTAGTGATGATAACTCAAGTTAGGTTTCAGAATTAAGTATGTACTAGGAAAACATATCCGTTTAGTATTCTAGTATACGACTCTGTTTTAAGCGACCAACTGCTTAAAACGACTTATTTTGATTCATTTTAATGATAATTCATCCGGTTAGAACGAAGCGCAGTGTTTTGTTTACAAAACCTACGCACCAATACCTCGCCGCGCCTCGCCTACTCCCCGCGCCCGGCACCTATCCTTATTAGCATGCGTAAATCACAGTCAGTGTTTATCATCTGTTGTGACTAGGTTAAAAGCTCGACACAATGAGTTCCGTGAAGCCAAAGTGTTTTTCAATTGAAGAACAAAGTGCTATATTACACCGTTTAGGAGCCGGTGAATCAAATTTAAACCTCGTTAAGGAGTTCGGCGTGTCTCATGTAAAAACAACAATCTTAAATTATCTGGCCGTTTTGTGCGTCATCTGGTTAGTACGACAAAGTCTCGCCGGCCCCTTGAGGGTCGTTATGCCCGGATTCTACTGTATTTACCGCAGTGGTTGCAGGCAGAAACAAAAGCTATTCAATTTTAGTGTCTGCCTGCATACCAAACACAAAAGTTTATTTGGTCCTGCTGCCTTCAATGGTCCATGCAGTTTGGTTGTAGCTTGGCACACTTCAATAACATATCTCCATTTGTTTCTATTATCTGGAATCTTGGCACACAACCAACCGCCATCTTTATTTGGTCCTGCTGCCTTGAATGGTCCATGCAGTTTGGTTGTAGCTTGGCACACTTCAATAACATATCTCCATTTGTTTCTATTATCTGGAATCTTGGCACACAACCAACCGCCATCTTTAATCCTCCATCTCCGCCTTGTCACCTGTTTCTCTTCCACACATTACAGATATAAAACATATATTTGAATAGAATATTTTGCGATTATTTGCAGAGTTGCTAAAGACTATGTGCGCCTGCTGAAGTACGGAGACAGCTTATACCGATGCAAACAGCTGAAGAGGGCCGCTCTCGGCCGCATGGCCACCATCATGAAGAGGCAAGGAGCCAATCTCACATACCTGGAACAGGTACGCCTATCATTGTTTACTACCTCCACTGCCGGAGCCAGGGGGGCTATGTCAGCGACGTCAAGTGACAAAACAGAACTATGAAGAAAAGTGAAGGAAAAACAAACTTAACCTAGCCTCATCATCATGGTGTCATATCCCATTTGGGATTTGGCATTTTCCACAAATGTTCTCCACGCCTCCAGTCATCCATTCTTCCTGTCCTGCTCCAATCCTCTTCCACATAGTCTATCTTATCTCTTCCTCGGTCTGCCTCTGGGTTGTTTCTTCTGCGACACCCACTCTTAATTTGAGCATCCTATCAGCTGGCATTCTTTCAATTCCAGCCCATTGCTGTCTTTGGGACCTACAGAATCTTGCAATTTTCCCATTTTCTATAAGCTTTCTGAGTTCATGATTCATCTTTATGTAATAAACTAACTATAATGTTGCATCCGAGACTGTCTCGAACTTACAGCCTCAAATGCAACTGACGAAAAATGGACTGTAAAGGCAAAACCAAAACGAAAATGTTTCTGAAGTTGGATGATTGACTGTGTGGTAAATAATTGGAATGTAAGGACAAGGGAAACCAAAGGCACTTACCAAAATACGAAGGGCGAAAAACCAAAAAACACAACTAGTTGATTGCAAAATGTCAGGCCATCTCAATGTACAGAATTGAGTGTTATTGTGCCTTGTTTCGTTTCACCATAGTGACATTGGTTGGGGAGGGTAGGAAAGATAAAATGACATTCCGGTAGGAACTGTGCATATTGTCACTATTTCAAAATCAAACATTCCCGCCCCCGAGAAGAGATTGAAATCTCTTATCTACGACCGATGGTAAATCACACACTTCCGAATACTGACAACAAACAAATGAATCTAATAACAACCAATTAACAAAACGACAAACAATTATTCAATCTTTGTGCAACAAACAATTTTAACGAAATTAAAAAAAAAATTGAAACTTAAGTCTAAAATAACGCTACAATTAGTACATACGAATATATTCCTAAAATAATTTATCGAAGAACTATCTTTCATAGCAACCGACACCGCGGTAAATCGAACAAAATGTAAGGAGAAAACAAACGAAAATAAAAACGATAAATATAAAATTAAAAATCAAATTACGAGTAAAAGTTTCATAGTGGCAATGGATAAAGTTTGACAACTGGCCGACGAAATATTCCTTGTGCAGTTTTAACTGTCACAACCCGTACGATTTGATCAGGACCCGGATGACATTCCTCGATGCGTCCCAATGGCCAATGCATAGATGGAATTTTTCCATCATTTAATAGCACCAAATCTCCAACATTAAGATTAGGTGATAAAGTTATCCACTTTCCACATTGTTGAAGGGTGTGTAAATATTCTTTTCTCCATCGATTCCAAAATGCCTGAGTTATTTTTTGCAACAATTGCCACCGCGATAACCTATTCATAGGTACTTCAAACCAATCAGGTTCAGGAACCGATGTGAGATGGTTTTTCTTGGGCAAAAGTTCAAGATATTGGACATTAGAGGCGATATGGAACAATTGCCACCGTGATAACCTATTCATAGGTACATCAGACCAATCAGGTTCAGGAAACGATGTAAGATGGTTTTTCTTGGGCAAAAGTTCAAGATGTTGGACATTAGAAGCGATATGGACATGTTGCAAACGCCCACCACCTCTGAATAAACCAACCGAATTCAAAAAATGTATAATCTGTCGAATGTGAGACACAGTTTGACAAGTTTTGCCTGTAACTGGATGAAAATGCACGAATTGCACTTTCATAAACCATAATTTCAGAGATGAATGCAACTCCTCGACGGTTAATATTCCAAATATACGAATCCTTTTTATTTTTTCGAATGTTAACAGCAAATCTCAAAATCCATGCTGTAACACGTTGCAATCTTGTTAAAGAAGAAAATCTATTTAACGTCTCCTCATTCCACGAATCAGTTGTTGTCAATACATGAATATTGTTGGCCTTTAGCTCAGGAACAACATCAAGTTTTACACTGGAAGAATGGAACAATGGCCACTCATCGACGGGTGATAGCATCCAAGGAGGCTCCCTCCACCATAACTCTGTATTGACCAACTGATCAGGCAAAAGTCCTCTGCTGGATACGTCAGCTGGGTTCAAATGAGTACGTATATGAAACCATTTGATCAAAGAATTAACTTCATTGATTTGTCCTATTCGATTGGCAACAAAGGTTTGCAAATTATATGTAGGTGTATGAATCCATGATAAGACTATTGTAGAATCCGTAAATGCGAACACTTTATCAATATGTAAAGTTGTACTGAATGATTTTAAAACATAATCCAAAAGTCGAGCGAGCAACAAAGCACCACATAATTCTAAACGTGGAATAGAAAGAGTTTTCACAGGAGCAACCTTTGACTTGGCAACCAAAAGTCTAATGTTAAATTCTTGCTTTGAATGTTGGGACCGAATGTACACAACACAAGCATAATCCTTTTCGGATGCATCTGCAAATCCCACTAATTGATATGTATTATCACTACTCTTCCCTATGTAACGCGGAATTTGAACATTCCATCAAGGGGATCAAAAATCTTTGCAATTGTTGATAAGATTGACCTTTTAGAAAATGTTATTTGTGATGGTTTTACTCGATACGAGAATGAATCAGTTTGCGAATCCCAAACAATACCTAAAATCTTAATTTTATTGGCATGATCTAAATCAATTTCTATAGGTGCTTCCTGGTGTGAGATTGGAATATCAGAAAGCAGTTCACGACAATTACTCGACCACTTGCTCAATTCAAAACCGCCAAGATTAAGTAGTTCCACCAAGTCTCGCTGCAATTTACGTGCCGATTCAAGTGTGGATGCTCCAGTTAAAATATCGTCAACGTACGTATTTTCTAATAAAACTTTTGATGCTGTCGAAAATTTGGCATCTGCATCCGATGCGAGTTGATGTAAAGTACATATAAACGGTGCGGAAGCTTTTCCGTACGTAACAGTTTGCAGTTCAAATTCTTTAATCATTTGTTCCGGAGATTCACGCCATAAAATATGTTGATAGGATCTATCCTCTGGTCGAACCAATATTTGTCTATACATTTTGCAAATATCTATTGTAAAGACAATTTTATGCGTTCTGAAATTGGAAATTAACTTCACAATACCTTGTTGAAGTTTAGGTCCTACTAAAAGTATATCATTTAACGACTGGTTAGAAGATGTTTTTGAACTTGCGTCAAAAACAACTCTAAGTTTTTTAATGGATCCAGTATCCTTAATCACACAATGATGAGGAATGAAATATTTTCCAGTCGAAACTGATGAACTTGTCACATCTATCATGTGGCCCAAAGATTCATATTCTCTCATGAATTGAATGTAATCGGATTTTATATCTGGATGCTGAGAGAAACGGCGCTCGAGGTGATGCAGACGAGATACTGCCAAATGATATGAATCACCAAGAGCCGATTTAACCTCCCTGAATGGAAGTGGAACAACGTAAC
This sequence comes from Limnephilus marmoratus, assembly GCA_917880885.1. Classification (NCBI taxonomy): domain Eukaryota; kingdom Metazoa; phylum Arthropoda; class Insecta; order Trichoptera; family Limnephilidae; genus Limnephilus; species Limnephilus marmoratus. Next base: position 1,463,428 of record OU862932.1, on the reverse strand, counting down.
GTCCCGCATCATTTCTATAATGCTGAGTTGAAAATATGTTATCACAAAGCAACTTTTCTGGAGATAACAGTGAAGAATGATTGGGAACGTCCTCAATTTCATAAGGTGTCTTCACATTAGTTTCAATCGATGAATCTAATATTGTCAAAAACGAATTAATAGGAGATGTGCTGTGATCGACATTTCCCATTAAAATCCAACCAAAAGCTGTGTTCAAAGCTATCGGTTCATTCGCTTTTCCTACCACCTGCCCCGAACGAAGTACTGACGAAAACATTCCAGCACCCAATAATATATCTATTGCAGAGGGCTTATCGAAATTTGGATCTGCCAAAGTTAAATTTCTCAAATGATCCCAGTCTCCCCGACGAATGGGAGAACTAGGCAACTGTGCACAAATGCTTGATAACACGACGAAATCCGCATCAAAAAGCTCATTCGAACATAGAGGACGGATCCGACACTTGACCAGTCCCTTCTGCGCGATGGCCGACAACTGTCCAATTCCTCGAATAGGAATTTGTTTATTAGAACAGTCGAGGCCCAAACGAATTGCACAATCATTTGAAATAAAATTTGCCTGACTGGCACAATCCAATAATACACGAACCTTGTGAAAATGACCCTTTTTATCACGAGCTTCTACGATGGCCGTAGTTAACAAAACTGATGATTGGCTAGAGCTCGATAAAACTTTGGGATTGTTAAGCCTCTCCGAATGAGGTGTGGTTGCCGCGATGGCCGATACGATTGGGTCGATTGTCTCAGGTGGCGAATCGAGTACTTCTTGTCTAGAAGTGTTATCGAAATTGTTGCTGTTTGACGCCTGTACTTGCCTATTTACGTCACGAGAAAAATGCAACAAAGAATGATGATTTTTATGGCACTGAAAACAATTAAAACGCGACGAACAGTTCTTGACCAAATGCTGAGCGGAAAGACAATTCTGACACAATTTATATTTCTTCACAACATCAAATCTAGCAAGTGGTTGTAGCTTTAAAAATTGGTCACACTTTGAGAGAAAATGTCCACCTTTGCATATTAAGCACACCGACTTTTGTGTACTGACAAAAGAATTTAATAAGCGATTTGTTTTTGCTTTTGGCGCTTCATTTTTCATACCGTACCCATGAACCGATTCATAAATTTTAGATTGTGATTCTAAAAACAACAATAATTGCGAAAATGATGGAATTTCGTCCTTATGACCTATTAACTCGAAGTTAGTTCTTAAGTCATCAGGAGTTTTCTTCAAAACGATATGTAGTAATAAAAATGACCACTGATCTGTTGGAAAATGTAACGCTTCTAATGCCTGAATATTTTCCTTCAAAACATTAACGACAGATCTAAGCGAATCCTTTTTAATTATGGGGCACGAGATAATGCTCTCTACGTGTCTGTCCGCAATTATCCGTTTGTTATGAAAACGATCTCTCAACAAATTGTAAGCAATTGGATAATTGATTGCGGAAACAGGAAGATGCTTTATAATTTTCAACGCGTCACCCGATAGTGCTCCTAACAAATAATGTAATTTATGTATGTCACTTAGAGATTCATTATCATGGATTATAGCGTCAAAAGTATTTATAAAATTAATCCATTCAGTGATACCACCCGAAAAAGTTGGCAAACTAATTTTTGGAAGTGAAAAACCGAGACTATTTGATGTTTTTATAGAATCTTCCTTTGGTGGAAAAACTGCCAGATAATTCGTATGAATTTCAAAATACATGTTCATAAAAGTTTTGTATTTATTTTCCAAATCGGTTAAGTCTAATTCTTCACTTTTTGACATTTCTAGAATCACATAAGATTCAACAAAGTCATTCCTTTGCTTTTCGATATCCTTAATTCTAACCAGTAAGCTATTTCTATCTAATAAATTACCAGAAACAACTGCTCTGATCGACGAATCATGAATTTCACGAAGGCCTAAGATTGCCAATTTATTACGAACAACAGCCGAAGCAGCAGAATTTTATTTAAATAGTATTCTATTTTATAAGCAAAGATTGAATAATAATGATATATTTTGCTAATATTTGAATAGAATTCAACAAACGAAAATGCAAAATTTACCACGAATTTTAACCCCTTTGAAAGTGACAAAATGCCCAATTCGAAGGCCGAAATGCCAGGAATATTAGGAACAAGGGATCAAGGTTATTGGAAAACACATGCAAGCATCCAACTCCATAAAACTCAAGAGATCTGGCACGATTGGACCAAAAATGTTGCATCCGAGACTGTCTCGAACTTACAGCCTCAAATGCAACTGACGAAAAATGGACTGTAAAGGCAAACAAAAACGAAAATGTTTCTGAAGTTGGATGATTGACTGTGTGGTAAATAATTGGAATGTAAGGACAAGGGAAACCAAAGGCACTTACCAAAATACGAAGGGCGAAAAACCAAAAAACACAACTAGTTGATTGCAAAATGTCAGGCCATCTCACTGTACAGAATTGAGTGTTATTGTGCCTTGTTTCGTTTCACCATAGTGACATTGGTTGGGGAGGGTAGGAAAGATAAAATGACATTCCGGTAGGAACTGTGCATATTGTCACTATTTCAAAATCAAACATATAATGTCTACCTTTATACACGAGCAAACACTAATTGTTGTGTTGGGGCTCTTTAATTAGGTCCTTGTCACAATCAAGTTTATTATTGTCTTTACATGTTTACATTATTTATTACGTGTATATATTATACTTCTGGGTCACATGACCGATCTTAACTGACTACCAATTGTGTCAGGCTGGCTGGCGAGTGTTGACCGCTCCCCGCATCGCTGGAGGTATTTTTCAGAACTTGAGAGAAGCTTTAAGCCTAACGACATCTATTGATATCAACAAAAACTAGGTATCTTCAAAACACTCCACTAATCTAACCTATTCTTTTAGCACTTTCTGTTTTTATCCGGTTTTTATCAGGGAATGCCTCATGGCCTACAGTCAGTTGTAAAAAGAGACTGCATTTTGAAATTTATATTATACAAAAGAACGAGTATTTGGATTCTGCTGCCGAGATGTGTATTGGAATCTCTCATTCTGTTGTGTGTCGTTAACGAGAAGGAGTGAGAGATTTCAATGGAGGTGTGGGTGGTGTTTATAGTAGAAATGAAACGGGATATTCGGTAACGGCACTAAAGGCAAATTATGATGAATAAATACCAATTTATCTGCATTAAGAGGCAACAAAAGGTTTCGCTTCGTCCACAAGGCTAGCTTCCGAAAAAAGTATTTTGCTGTATACACTGCTGCAGGGCGCTGAAAGATAAATTTTAGCGAGTTTTGTTAAGTTTGGGTATTGTACAGCATTGGCGATCTTTTCTTTATCGAAGACTTTTTCTTCGGTAACTGAATCTCTTTGAAATTATAGGAAGAAACACTAATAAAATCACCTCAAACCACAACACCATGTTTTTTCATAACCTCAAATGGTCGTCTTTGCAATCAATTCAATAAGACAATGAAACACTAGCTTCACTCGTAAACGAAAGGGCCTGAACTCACCCGAGTCCACACGAACGTTCGTGCGGTCAATAAGTTGCCAATCGGCTATGTTCGCCCGGATATCTGTCTATCCAGCTTCAAGGATGGCTACTCGGTATCTGGTATCCAGCAAAACATCTATCTGTTTCATCTCTAGTTTATAGACAAAGTTAATTTATTTCTGTTGCATTTGTAGGTCCGACAACATCTTTCCAGGCTGCCCTCCATCGACCCGTACACCAGAAGCATCATCATCTGCGGCTTCCCCAACGTGGGCAAGTCCAGCTTCATCAACAAGATAACCCGCGCCGACGTGGAGGTTCAGCCCTACGCCTTCACCACCAAGAGTCTGTACGTGGGCCACACGGATTACAAGTATCTCCGGTGGCAGGTGCTGGACACCCCCGGGATCCTGGACCACCCCCTGGAGGACAGGAACGTTATAGAAATGCAAGCCGTCACGGCGTTGGCCCATCTCCGGGCGTGCGCTCTTTACTTTATGGACATCAGCGAGCAGTGCGGACACAGCTTGGAGGAACAGGTATTATCCTATTACATATTATCATCAAACAGACCTTTATTTTAGGGGTATAGAAACAAAGACATCAGTATAAAGTTTTAAATGAAATCTGCGTGAAACAACCATTGTAAAACATTGCAAGTCAACAATGTATGTTTTCATTACTGACAATTTGATACAAACCCAAAGTACAATTAGATTGCGTTTATTTTGCTCTAATTTGGTGGTTTGCTTGTATACCCCTCAAATAGCTTTTTTGTTCTTATTAGTGCCAGGAGTTTTTAGAGAATAGTAGAAAAAATTGGGGATGCCCGAAAAAGACTGGAAACATTATTCTGAACCATTCACAACCCCAACCCAGAGCAGCGCTGGATACACATCAGCTAATCTGTTTTAGTAAAGCAGAGATGATTTACGGAGACTTCCCACGAGCTCTCAGGCCATGGGCCATTTCACCTCATTCCTTTAACCTGTCAAAGGCCGGCAAATTCCAGGAAAAATACGGAAATTTCGTAATAAAACACGATTTTGAATTGAATGTTTTGTGGATCAATTTTGAGTTATCGTATATTTTATTGACCGAAACACATTTCTAGAACAATAAACTATGTACCAAAACAACATTACTCGCGTTAATTACGTAAATTAATAGGTTTTACGATGTTTTAGTCGAGGAACTTGCATCAACTTTGACAGCTAAAATTTGCGGCAAATCTGACATTCTTATGCCACAGATAAAATCGTTTAAAAATATTCGGGGGTTGCAAGGTGAATGAAATTTTTACCCATCTTATGGGGTAATGTTGGCGCAAGCGATTCTGACCCTGTTCTTCATACAAATTCTGTACATAGAAGGGTCAAAATCGCAGACAAACATATTTATTTCGAAATATTTTTTTTGTGCATGCGCACAAGCTGCGCGCATATGAGCGGCTCCGGCCGATTAGAGGTTAACAATAAAATCCCTTTAATAAACGTTAACCAGTGTCGTCATTGGATGTTTGACTATGTCTCCTTGATTAGTGACTTAGAATCATTAAACAATTAGAAACCGATCATGAGACAGTATAAGTCCAGACAAACAGCTGAGGTAAGTCATAGTAGTAACTTAACCCCTGGAGTGTTTGTGGTCACATTTTGGCCAGCCAACACTTGAGGGTGTTTGCAAATTGGTCAAAATGTCAAAATTTGAAGGAATTTTTTAAAACATTTCATTCTATGACTTATTAATGCAAAAACTCAAGTGGTTATAAAACCTATCTATTTGTGCATATTTTATGTCTGTGGATAGCTGATGTTGTGATGGTGGGCAAATCATGAAATTTTAGATGGGGTTTTTAGATAACAATTGTACAAGACCTCAGTCTGTAATAGCCAGGTAATATTTTGTCTGTGGATAGCTGATGTTGTGATGGTGGGCAAATCATGAAATTTTAGATGGGGTTTTTAGATAACAATTGTACAAGACCTCAGTCTGTAATAGCCAGGTAATATTTTGTCTGTGGATAGCTGATGTTGTGATGGTGGGCAAATCATGAAATTTTAGATGGGGTTTTTAGATAACAATTGTACAAGACCTCAGTCTGTAATAGCCAGGTAATATTTTGTCTGTGGATAGCTGATGTTGTGATGGTGGGCAAATCATGAAATTTTAGATGGGGTTTTTAGATAACAATTGTACAAGACCTCAGTCTGTAATAGCCAGGTAATATTTTGTCTGTGGATAGCTGATGTTGTGATGGTGGGCAAATCATGAAATTTTAGATGGGGTTTTTAGATAACAATTGTACAAGACCTCAGTCTGTAATAGCCAGGTAATATTTTGTCTGTGGATAGCTGATGTTGTGATGGTGGGCAAATCATGAAATTTTAGATGGGGTTTTTAGATAACAATTGTACAAGACCTCAGTTTGTAATAGCCAGGTAATATTTTGAATACTCACATGAGGTAAAAATTGCTAGGTGCAAATGACGCCGTTCTATTTGTATAAAGAACATTAATTTTAAATTCAGTTAATTTAAAATTTAAATGATTCACCTCTTCAAGGCATATCTAGTAAATAAATAAATAAAATGTCTGAGGAAAAACAGAATTAGTTTAAATATATTTGATCCTTAACCCCTCTGCAACTTAAGCAGATATATGCGTTAAAAATACGACAGCAGTCAAATACAATAAGCGTGTTTATACGTCGGCGCGTGTGTCTCCATAGAAATCTTTCTGACTCCGTTATTGTTTTAGTGACATCCATAAAATAAAAAGTGAAAGGTCGATAGTGAATCATGCTGCACATCTCTATTCAAGTTGGCCATAGAAATACATAAAAAGAACATTCTGTCAGACGTGCAGTCTTGATACATAATTTATCCCGCCAAATTTCCTACCGGCGGGTCGACCGCGTCCGACATTGTTAATTTTTATTTAATATTTTTATATGAAATGATAAAAAAGTGAGGTGACAAAAGTGTTTATTACACATTTATACAATAGAATATGTATTGTTGTTTACATAATCTGTGATTTTAGTACCGTTTTCATATAAAAACATCATGTGAGTCATTTTTACATTTTTTTAACGTTTGCATTCTAAATTTTAATATTTACAAATATTAATATTTATTTGTAATATAATAATTCGAAAGCTTATTTCGTAACCTGTCTAAAACAGTTTTTACTATTCGGCTACGTTCAGAAATGTTTCATTTATAGAACTTTAATTGTGAAGTGGTAATAACGCAAAGTTTTCGTAAAATGTCTTTTCGTTAAAGACATTATAAGCGCATATTGGCGATTTTCTGAGGGGTTAATACAGTATGGTGACCCGACAATTCGTCCTGCGACAATTCATCCGGCGACAGTTCATCCTGCGACAGTTCATCCGGCCGACAGTTCATCCTGCCGACAGTTCATCCCGCCGACAATTCATCCGGCGACAATTCATCCTGCCTGATCATTTAGAAGATTTTTATTAAGTAAGTATGCAAAGAGGATATACGGCCGTACAACCAAAATCGATATACTTATATCTGAAGGCATCTTGAGTGGAAATCCGCTGGAAAAATATTTTTACTAACAATAATTTCGACTCTCCGAAGAAGCATGCGTGAATAACAAAATACGCCTACTTATACTTATAGGTTAGGTTAGGTTGAATTGTCAGGATGAATTGTCGCCGGATGAATTGTCGGCGGGATGAACTGTCGGCAGGATGAACTGTTGGCAGGATGAACTGTCGGCCGGATGAACTGTCGCAGGATGAACTGTCGCCGGATGAATTGTCGCAGGATGAACTGTCTGGAACCATACAGTATGTATCTAAGGACTAAATCTAAAACTTTCCACTCTCCTAATGATTTGCTTAGTGAGCCTTTTCAGTACAAAATCGATTAATTAATGGTGTTTATTCTCCAGATTGCCCTGTTTGAGAGTATCAGGCCACTGTTCAGTAACAAGCCGCTGGTGGTGGTCATCAACAAGGTGGACGTGCTCCGAGTGCAGGACTTGCCCGAATACAAGCAGCAGCTGATGGCCGACTTTGAGGAGCGGCTGCGGGGGAAGAGCACCAGCGGAGACGGTGATGAGAAGATAGTGGAGATCCCGCTGCTACAGATGTCCACCATCTCCGGCGAGGGCGTCCAAGAGGTGAAGATCGAGGCCTGTGAGAGGCTGCTCGGATTCAGGGTGGACACCAAGATGAGGACCAAGAAGGTAATATAACTACTACAACTTGATGAAAATCTATTTAGTTATCATTTTAATGTTGTTGGGTCTGCTTTAACCCTATCAGAATTAAGGCAGAACCCACCTTCCTCATCGCCATCTCCTTCTTTTCCCACTACTTACCCTGATTGGGGATTTCATAGTCTCACTGGCTCCAAGTGGTTGAGAGCAGTTGGGACTCTTGTGCGGTACTTACTTTAAAATCACAGATAATATTTATCCAAAACCTTCATGCAAAACTTTATTTAATGATTTTTTAATGCGGACATCCAAGCCCCTCTTACCGTTAATATTTTTATAACCAATTAAAAAATTAATTAATGTTATTTCTCAATTTCAAACTTTTAATTAATGGTGAATCATAATATGTGAACCTGGAGTGTGTAAATAACCCCCAGTTCTTCCGCAGTTCAAAATGCACAATAGGTATATTTTAATGTCCCTGAAAGTACACAGAGACATCCAAACAACCATTTTGATGACAATTAAAATTATTATCGAGATCAAAGAAATACATGTTGTAATGGTGAACATTGAAAACATTTCACCTCTCCTACAGGATATTCTATCAAAAGGTACTGCAATTATTAGTGTATAGTTTTTAACAAGTAATAAATGATAATTGTGTGGCCTCCAGGTGGACGGTATCCTGAACAGGCTGCATGTGGCAGTGCCCGCTCCCCGCGACGGCAAGCCTCGTCTGCCGTGCATACCGGCCGCCGCCATGCAGAAGAAGATGAAGACCGCAGCCAAGAAGCGCAAACTTGAGAGGGAGATAGAGCTGGAGGAGGGAGACGACTATGTCCTCGGTAACTTTTACTTTCCTTTACTACTCTAGGAATATATATTACTAGCTGTGATTTCAAAACAGTTGATGCTAGATGTCCTCAAACCGCCGCTCCAGGAACTATTTATTGGAAAACTAACACTCCTGCCATAGGTCACCCCAAGTAGTTCGCTACATTTGGTGACTTAGCAGGTTCATGCGGTGAGGTTTGTCCGAGTCTTGACGGTGAATGCGTCTGCCCACCAGTTGCGTGGCATGCCGGATCAGGAGGGATTTGTTGAGCTCTCCAACAGGACTCTTTCCGAACATCGGCTTGCCCAGCTGTGGATGAATTCATACGTTCATCATTCCTTGAGACACTGACCCTCAGATTCCTACCCACCCATCATACCCTTTTCCTTTCCAAAACATTGTATCCTTCCTTTTTCCAAAATACCCTCCACACAGCATCCACAAAGATGACACAGGCCAAATCGATTTAAATCGATTGAATTTACTTGTGATAACAACAAAAACTAAAGGATAATGTGTAATGTATAATAATTAATTATTATTTTTTTTTACAGATTTGCAGAAGAACTATGCGGAGATTGCCGAGGAGGAACGCCACGACATTATTCCCGAATTCTGGGAGGGCCACAACATCGCCGACTACATCGACCCGGAGATCTTCAGCAAGCTGGAGGAGCTGGAGCGCGAAGAAGAACTGCGCGACGAGGCCGGCACGTACGCCGTGCCCAAGATGGAGCTGGACTCGACCATGCGAGAGATCCGCGAGCTGGCCGTGCAGATCCGCAACAAACGCGCCATCATGAAGGGAGAATCGCGGCTGGTAAAGCAGTCCACCAAGCCTACCATGCCCAGGAACACCATGGCCAGAGCCAAGGACCGCTCCGTGTCTAAGCTGGTTGGAGAGATGGAGCAATTGGGTAAGTCGTGCGATTCTTTCTTCTTTCATTCCTATTCCCATTCATTTCTTCTTTCTTTAACAGTTCCTGTGAAGGAAGGAGCGAGGAATGTAGTAAGAGGGAGAAAAGACAGAGCCCGGTAAATCATTTCCCAGCCGAGATTTTGAATACAAGAACGAGTTTTGGAAGCCATCCATTCTTTTGTCAACCACGTACAAATGTTGGAGAGTGTTTGGCATGTTTTCCGACTGTGGATCGGTGAAACTAGTTTCTTTTGGAGCTTCTTCCATTGAATTATTATTATCAGTAAAACAAAGATAACATTCCAACCTACATTCGCAAGATTGGAATTTGTTTAACCCCACAGGCTAATTAGTTGGCGCTTTCGGGAACAGCTGTATATGGTCTCATAGAAGTCGTTGTCTCCCTTACTGTCATATTTAGAAATTTGATCTAAACAGTGTCAGAAAGAAAAAACACCAGGCTTTGTTTTCAAATCTAAAAGTTAATTACAGAAGAATTGAAATGAAAAGAAAGTTTCAGACCGCAATTTAAAAAAAAAATGAAATTTGTGAAATTTATATTCATTATTTATTAATTATTTTTAACAACAAAAAATGAGATGAAAATAACGTTATAATAGATTTGTCTAATTAAAAATGAATTTGTTTTCATTATCAGTAGTTTTGGTTAGTTAACTTTTTTATGTTATCATTTAGAATTTTAATTTCTCAAAACTGATGTGTTTATTTCTAATAATCAAATTTTAAAGCGTATTTCATCACCCTTTTAAAACAGATTTTAGTTTTCGGATACGTTTCAGATATATTCCATTTACATATTTGTATTTTATTGCGAAGCGTTAATACTCTGACTTTCCAACAAAATATGACAGAGGCCTGAGTGGTTAAGACAGGAAAATCTATCAAACCGACCACCTATTCCTATTTCCATAGTCAAAGTTTTTTTTTTCCATGTTTTTCCCTTGTTGGAGTCTGGGGTTCGTACTCTATTAGATTGCCATGTATACAGGCTAATTAAACTCAACCTGCTACCCATCCTCAAACCATGTATTCAAATCAAATTCAAATTCTAACAAATCAGTTTGAACTGGTGAACCGGTGGCACCGGCGGCACCAGGACAGGAGTGCTTCTGGCTGGGTTGCAATTGTATCGTACAGATGACAAATGCAAGGCGAAGCTCTCAAAAGGCTTCTCCCATATTATTACTCTGACCACTTGTCTTCTTTGGTTCATAAATTGTGTATGTTTGATGTTACAGGTGTGGACATGTCGGAGACAGCCGGCACGCACTACGTGGCAACTCGGTCGCGCTCAATGTCGCGCGGGCCTGCAGCCAAGCGTGCGCGCGCCATGAGCAGCGGCGCCGTGGCGGTGGAGGACCCACTCATCCGACAGAAGTCGCTGAACCGCGGCAGGAGCCTCAGCAACGTGCCGAGAGACGAACAGGGCATCAAGGATCTGGCCGTAAGAATAATCTTCTTTGTTATCTTTTTAGCTGATTGGAATATTATGTACACTCTTTACTTACTTAGGAGAACAGCTGCATTGTTTACAATTGACACCCAATGTTCTGGCAGTCGCAGTTAATGGATCACACATCTGAAATCTGAATAGATAGTCGTTTGGACTATTTGGCCCCAAACAGGCCAATGAAATTGATATTCTCTTCCAGAAAGAATTTCAATATTTTGTAAACATGATCAAATTCACCAGAGGAAAAATTTAGCTCATGACAAATGGATCGTCACCAGCATACTTCTATTCATCTAACTCTTCTTCAGATAAGGTAACACATCCATAGTGATTAATAAGCAGTGAGAAAGTTCAGTCTTATACTCCTTCAATAGGATGAGATGCTCCCACCCCACCATAGCAGTGCGGACCACCGGACATATGGTCTACAGGGCGAAGCCTGGAGCTCTAGATTGGCTCACAGACCCTCCCTGTCATTTGAAACAAGTTATTAATGAATTTGTTATTTATTCCAGATGAAATCACGCCTCAACCGGGTGTCACAGAAGGCCATCAGCAAGAAGGTGAAGAAGAAGGGTCTCAAGGGAGAGGCCGACAGATTCATCGGTACCAAGATGCCGCGCCACTTGTTCAGCGGAAAGAGAGGAGTCGGCAAGACAGACAGGCGTTAAGTACCCATCAACTTTATTCCAACCAACAATCATACATGGAATTTCTACAATAAACATATATATTATTAAAAAATTGCTCTTATTTATTTCTCTTCCCGCTGTGATGTGAAGGATGTTCAAGAAACATTATATGTATTATTATATTTACATATTGCGCCGGAATCACCCAATCCAGTGGAATGAAACACACTGTCTGCATTCCGCCGGTCTCACTGAATCCAGTGGAATGAAACACACTGTCTGCATTCCGCCGGTCTCGCTGAATCCAGTGGAATGAAACACACTGTCTGCATTCCGCCGGTCTCGCTGAATCCAGTGGAATGAAACACACTGTCTGCATTCCGCCGATCTCGCTGATTCCAGTGGAATGAAACACACTGTCTGCATTCCGCCGATCTCGCTGATTCAAGTGGAATGAAACACACTGTCTGCATTCCGCCGGTCTCGCTGAATCCATTGGAATGAAATTCACTTATTCACGTATAATAATTGTACCTACGGAATCTAGTGTTGACGTAATTCTATGTTTACATTCTGTTATTAAAAATTACCAAAAAACGATAGTGAACTAAGCTTTAACCCTCTGAGGAGAATCGATCCTTTTAGAGTATCGCCGGGTACGTGCGGCCGTATGACTATTCAATTTTTTCTAATATTTTTTTTATAATTAACTGAATTTATCTAACTATAGATATGATTTTAGATTTTCACGGCCAAAAATTTTATGGTTATTTCCTTTTGGGGTATTATGCCGTGTTGCGCTACCTCCTCCTTTAGCCAACGTTTCGGACAGCTTTCTGCCCTGCCACATCTGCCCTGATGATGGACACTGTAAAGCTGTCCGAAACGTTGGCTAAAGGAGGAGGTAGCGCAACACGGCATAATTCCCCAAAAGGAAATAACCATATTATCTAACTATAATTTATATTGCAATGAGAGAAAGTTATACAAGGTGGGGCAAAAGTGATCACCCGATGTTCTTTTGCTGTAATTTTTTTTAAATGAAAAACTTTGGTTCTGCTTGTGAAATTTGTTTATTTAATCCAATAGAATTTACTCCATCAAGTCGAGAAAATGATATCGGCTACCACATGTTCTCCAGTCCCAATTCATCCAATTGAGGAAGAAAAAAATCGGTAATCATGGCCTTGTAGCGCGCGCCGTCCACACTCTTAGAATCACTTCTGACTTCAAAAACATAAATACCCTAAGAACTCTTTACTGCTCCTTGGCCCATCTTGAATATGCGTGTGTTATATGGTCTCCTTTTTATGCTGTCCATATTCGTCATATTGAGTCCGTTCAACATCGGTTCCTAAAAGGGATTGCTAGGAGGCTAGGATTAGAACGAGGCAATTACTCGTATGATGAAATTGAGGAAACTCTAAACCTTTCTCCTTTAGAAGACCCTCAGAAAAAATCTGATCTCTTTTGTTTCTTCAAAATTATTAACTGTATAATTGATTCACCCACATTATTACAACTCATCATATTCAATATACCTTATCATACTCAGAAATAAAGACCTGCTCTTCCTCAATCAGCACTCAACTAATTATGGATATAATTCACCACTGTCCACAATGTGTAGAATGGTCAACTCACGTCAAGACCTTGATTTTTTTAAAATAAGCTTAACTCGTTAAATGCCGCGAGTAAATGGGGTTGGTTGTAACCAATTAGCGTTCGCAAAAAGCGGCAGCCATGACACCCAATGTCCGGCGATTCTGACAGCGTCCTTGAGAAATTTCGTACATAGAAAGGTCAAAGTTGAAGACCAAAGAATTTTTCCCGCGCATGCGCAAGAACTGCGCACGTTCCCCCGCTCCGGTAAATCATTAATATAAATTATATGGAGTCACCAAGCGAATTGCGGTTTTCTCTATGGTAAAGAGCGATAATAGAGCAAGCGATTCTGACCGTGTTCTTCATACACTTTCTTTATACATAAGGGTCAAAATCGCGTGTCAAAATCAGGACACGCCGGCGCACGAGCGGCAAATGAGTGGTTAAATGATTTCTATCGCTCTTTAAACGATTGAAGATATTGTGGGTAGTACCTAGGCACAGCAGCCAACAGCCATAAAAATATTATTATAGAATGGCAACACTGACATTCCAGCGCATTCTACCGGTCGCTGTCAGATTAGTAAATTTATCGAAAATCATTCTTGATTATTCGTTGGTTCCGGCTGCTGTGTGCGAAGGTTACTATCTTCATAGTTCTACCCGCGGTTTAAATTTTATTGTCGTAATGTAATTTACCGAATCTTAAATATATCTGGAGCAGATAAGAATTCGACTTGTTATTTGAAAATAAACCCGTGACATTCTGATACTCATAAAGGTTTGGCATGGGAGCATACAATCTCTCATTCGACCCTTTATAAATGGTGACCCGACTTTACACGATTTAAATTTCTAAAAAAAATGTCACAATCCTGCACACCAGCCAGCCGGATCCAACGGCTAATCAAGAGTCCTGAGACAGCAAACGTAAGTTAAATTTCAATTTTAACAACCCTTTCTCAAATTTACATTGCAGTAGTCTAGAAATTAAATGCTCTCAGTAATTTTAATATAATATGTACGTAGTACATCCTTTGCGATTTCGATTGCATCGGAGTTACCGAAAATGAAGTAATCTGTTAATCCATAAACTCATATCTGCGGATATGATATATACCTACCTGATATCTTAATGATTATTATCCCAACTAATGTTTTTTAAAATAATCGTGATTATAACGACCATTAACTGCGAAAGAAATCAATTTCAGAGTCGACGGCCAAAGGACATCCGAGCGAACAGATCTTCATGAGCAGAGTGAAAGCAGTTGGCAGCCTATTCCCGAGCTCACCATCAGCTTTCACCAGAGCAGCGGACTTCAACCAGAGCACCTGTCTTCCACCTGGGCAGTCTACCCGTCACCAGGGAAGCAGAGCTGACAGCCAGGCATCGATGGAATACCAGCGAGTGACAAGAAGCATACGACGTAACGTTCAATCTAATACATTTAATATTTTCCAGGAATGTGCCAATTTTTGCATGCATTTATACCTACCGTGCAATAAGATGTTACAAAATCACGATGAGATTGCAAAAAATTTTTAAAATTCTTACAGATAATTGAAAATTAACATCTACCTTGAATTTAAATTGTAATATTTAATCCTGGATTGCAAAATGATAGAAAACTACAATAATAATGGTTTGAGTCTTGGATTATGCAAATAATTAAAAATTTTAAAACACAGAGGTCAATAATAGTACCATTTTCATGATTTAAAAAAATTGTTCTTAAAATGATGAATCTAAACAATAATACAATGCATGGTTGCAATTGTCATTTACTTTCATAGCATAGCATAAGTATAGCATATTCAACATTGATTCTTGTAAGGGATTTTAGAAAATAATTGGAAGACATCAATCAACTTTTATTAAAAAAAATTTTTTAATATTTTTGCCCTACACTATATTTTTTTCACAAACATATTATTGTTCCTTGCTGCCTATTTCTTGCCATATCATCATAATAAACATGAACCCAACGGATGATCAATCAACTTCCAACAATGGAAACAATCCACCCACAATGGAACTCGCTGGTCCCGCTCCGGCGGAGAACGCAATTTTTCACGAATTATGATTACAATCAAGACCCCAACATCTGTTCAGTACTCCAAAATCTACACGAACAAATCGCCACACTGACACGGGAGGTCAAACAATTGAAGATGATCCAAAACGGCAGCAATGGACGGGCACATCACTCCACAAAACGCCGCAATTATAGTACCGGCCGTGAATGGAGGCAAACATAGTCTTCATCTCAAAATTTCTCATGAAAACCACGATCAAGGTCACGCAGTAATAATAATAAAATCTTTCAACCAGATATTGCCATTTTCACAACAAATTCGGAGAAAAAGCTTTTCAAATGCCAACAACTGTGCACATACAAAAGCGACAAATCGAAAAAACAACGGCGGCGCCACACAGTAAGGATGTGTGATTTCGTCATCAGTAGCAGTCCCTTCCATCATGCTCAAGTAACACAAAAAACACTTGTAGCAATAACAGCAAACAGGCAACTGAACACGCTCCAGCAAACAGGAACTGGACACGCTTCAGCAAACAGGCAACTGACATCACAGCAAACAGGCAACTGAACACGCTCCAGCAAACAGGCAACTGACATAACAGCAAACAGGCAACTGGACACGCTTCAGCAAACAGGCAACTGACATCTCAGCAAACAGGCAACAGGCAACTGGACACGCTCCAGCCAACAGGCGACTGGACACGCTCCAGCCAACAGGCAACAGGCAACTGACATCACCAGCAAACAGGAAACAGGCAACTGGACACGCTCCAGCCAATAGGCGACTGGACACGCTCCAGCCAACAGGCAACAGGCAACTGGAAACAGGAATACCAACGGACAACTGAATAGCTACTATCTCGCATTCAAGAGAGACAACTCGATTTTATCGCCCAATTCAACACAGGCACCAGGTACATCTCCGACATCTCCGAATATCTTTATATACTAGCAGACACGCTGTCTCATACAGAAGAGACAAACAGCCCTACTGCTATATACTACAGACGCACGAGAAAAGCGCAGAGTCAAAACGACGATATCCATAAGGCAAAAGATGACTCCGATCTCGACTAGTCTATCAACCTACCCAAATTACGATGATAACTTGGCAATACCCTAAAGGCATAATAAATTAAATAAATTAAATTAACTAAACTATTTAAGTAAATCTTGCATTGATGTATTCTACTTATTTCACCAATGATATAATTTCGTGATCTTTTATAATTTTTACAACAAAATTTATGTAAAATAATATTTAAGTACTCTCAAAGGTATTACTATTTTTTAAAAAATTACAAAGAATAAAAATAACAAAGTCTACAATATTTCACACAAATTTTGAGCTTTATTGTTTATCATAATTCATAATTTAATATTTTTACAAACAACATAATTACAATACAATATAGGCAATTCATTGCCATAGAAATGATGCATCATCAAACTGATGATAATTTTCATCCTTCAAATCATGTACCATCATGTACCTATTTTTAAGCAAACCTAGTATATAACATTGTTTAAATAACTTTTAACTACCAAAAATGTCATATATAAAACAATTCCTAATTCAACGTAAACATTAAAACTTTTATCAAATCATGCATAGTGAAAATGTTTTTACCTTTGGTAATTTTAACCATGGTCACTCAGATGTATTTTAAAATGATACTCACCATCTGACTGAACACTTAGTTGAATCTTTATATGAATACTATGTACTAATTCTTTTCAATTGTTTACGGAAGCGACTAAATGCTATTAGTCAATTAATAATTAATTGCAATAATTTTTAGAAAATAATAGATCTACTCTGGACGATCCATACCCAGTCTAGTTCCTTTTGATAATAATAAACTCCATTGGTATGTCGAGTTGATAAATGCGCTCCAGTAAACAATTGAAGATAATTTTTATTCGTTTTTCTAAAAAAGGAAAACAAAAACAATTCTTGTGTGTGCATTTAAATATAATAAAATTTAGTATCGTAAAATGATCAAATAATTGATCAACTTCTATGCACACATGACAGTTGTTTTGTTATATTAAATTTTAAATTATGCAACAGTACATTTAAAAAACATAAGTGTAAATTCTTACAAGTACTTACTTTATTATAAATAATAGTTAAAAATTTTACTGAAAATTTTCCACATTTAGAGTGATGTTTGGTATTCTTTTGTATCACAAATGTGATGTAACATATTTATTATAATATAGAAATATGAAGTATTACTTTGGTACCTACAATGACTTCACTACATATTCAGTTCAACATATTTCTATACTATATTAAATACATGGCTAATAGTATAATGTACACATACATATTTCTTTTGTTTTTAAATAACTTTAATATATTAATTAGCTTATAGGAAACTTAGATATTATAACATGCATTTTGGTTTCATAACTACCATTATTATAAAAATTCAAACAAAAACTTTTGTAAATAACAAAAAAAAAAAAAAAAATTTTTTTTTTGCCAATGATGTATACTCACCTATTAACAACTAGTTGAAGCATGCTCCTAGTTAGGAATCTTTTATTGTTTTTGTCAAGTCATTTCAAATATTTAGATTTTAATAAAACTTGTACACATAGTTAAGTTAATAATTTTTTATAAATATTTAATAAACTTGCTGATCGTCTGCTATATATTTAATAAACCTGCTATCGTTTTCAACTGGCACTGCAAGAACATGTTGTTCAAACTTTAATACTTATAATATCATAATTCTTTCCAAGTGTTTACTGAAGCATATAAATGTTATTAGTCATTTAATAATTATTTGCAATAACTTTAAAATAAAAATAATAGGTTCACTCTGGATGATAACTATACCCAGTCTAGTTTTCTTTAATTACAATAAAACTCCATAAACATGTTGAGTTAATAAATGAGCGCTCCAGTAAACAATTGAAGATAATTTTAATTTGTTTTAAAAATTCTAAAAACAATTCCTGTTTATACATTTAAGTATTTATCTTCTTTCTATCGTCTGTCGACTGGGGGGGAAGTATGTGGGTAGTACCTAGGCACAGCAGCCAACAGCCATAAAAATATTATTATAGAATGGCAACACTGACATTCCAGCGCATTCTACCGGTCGCTGTCAGATTAGTAAATTTATCGAAAATCATTCTTGATTATTCGTTGGTTCCGGCTGCTGTGTGCGAAGGTTACTATCTTCATAGTTCTACCCGCGGTTTAAATTTTATTGTCGTAATGTAATTTACCGAATCTTAAATATATCTGGAGCAGATAAGAATTCGACTTGTTATTTGAAAATAAACCCGTGACATTCTGATACTCATAAAGGTTTGGCATGGGAGCATACAATCTCTCATTCGACCCTTTATAATATTTTATATTTACTCTAATTTTTGCAAAGTCTTGACATGACTTGACACTTCTATTTTCTTATTTTTTCTGTCTTTGCTTTCATGTACCATTCGGCATTCTTTATCCTTACAATGTACATCTTTAAATTTCGTGTTACTTTGTTGTAAATTGGACATAAGTCCGTTAATAAATAAATACATAATTATAATAACCCTCCTGTGTACCACTGTGTAATCTCATGTATCACTTAAAAAAAAATGAACTATATATTTATTTATTTTTAACATATTTTATATAAAAGCCATTTTATGGCGTTCAATTAAATAAATAAATAATATTGAATCCACTACGGTTAAAATCATTACTTCTGGTTCAATCAAATTCATCTCCGTCTATGGTCCTCCCAAACGTCATTTGTTTCCCTCTGAACCCGACTCTCCTATCTGAAAATGTTCGCGTCATAATAGCTGGTGACTTAAACGCCAAAAACGGCTCTTGGTTGTCATGATAATACTACGGGCAGAGCTCTAGCAAAATATTCCCTTTTAAATCAAACAGCTGTAGTCGCCCCAGACGTCCCTACTCTTTATCCCCCAACTGGTAATCCAGACGTAATTGATTTTGTCATTTTAAAAGACACAAGTCACCTACACTTCTTACGACTATTCAATAAACTTTCATCTGACAATAATCCCTTTCTCTTAATGCTAACGGTTAACGGTTCAAACACACTGTTCCCTCTCAAATCAACTCGGAAGAAAATAAAATGGCAAAAACTCACCTAGAAAACAATTAACAAATACAATAATATCTACTTCAATCCCCGACGAAGCGACTCTTAACATTGCCACATTTAACTTAATAAAATCAATAAAAGCTTGTATCAACGATGCTTCCCTTGAAGTTCCCGACGACATAAATTGCCACGGAATCCGCGAAGAGATCAAATATCTTATTAAGGAAAAAAAAATCATGTTCATAAAGATTGGCAAAAGAACTGTAATCCCATAGAATGCACTACAACCGATTATCGCGCCAAATGAGAGATGCCCTACGCGACTTTCGCAACGAACGCTGGGACGAATTTATCTATTCCCTTGAAGACGACAGAGCGGCTTTCTGGAAGCTCTCTAAAACGCTTGGACGTCCAAAGACCAGAATATCCTCCCTTCAAGGCCTGAAAGGAGAAGTATACTCAACTGCAGACCAGGCTGAAATTAAAATAAAAAAGAAAAAGTGTATTGTTAACATTAACGTTCCTTACAATATTAATCTTATAACATTTCCATGTTAAAACACTGTAAATGTTCCAAAAGATAAATAAATAAATACAATAATTACACTGAATACTGAATAAAGATTTCGCAAGAAAGACTTCGAAGTCACGCTGATTGCGGAAACTCCATTTGAAGGCGCATATTTGGCGCCTGCTTAGTAAAGATTTCGCAAACTACAAAACCTAGTAGATATGCTGATTGCGGAAACTACATTTGAAGGTGCATATTTGGCGCATGCTTAATAAAGACTTCGAAGGTACGCTGTTTGCGGAAACTCCATTTGAAGGCGCATATTTGGCGCCTGCTTAGTAAAGATTTCGCAAACTATAAAACTTAGTAGATATGCTGATTGCGGAAACTACATTTGAAGGTGCATATTTGGCGCATGCTTAATAAAGACTTCGAAGGTACGCTGTTTGCGGAAACTCCATTTGAAGGCGCATATTTGGCGCCTGCTTAGTAAAGATTTCGCAAACTATAAAACTTAGTAGATATGCTGATTGCGGAAACTACATTTGAAGGTGCATATTTGGCGCATGCTTAATAAAGACTTCGAAGGTACGCTGTTTGCGGAAACTCCATTTGAAGGCGCATATTTGGCGCCTGCTTAGTAAAGATTTCGCAAACTATAAAACTTAGTAGATATGCTGATTGCGGAAACTACATTTGAAGGTGCATATTTGGCGCATGCTTAATAAAGACTTCGAAGGTACGCTGTTTGCGGAAACTCCATTTGAAGGCGCATATTTGGCGCCTGCTTAGTAAAGATTTCGCAAACCATAAAACTTAGTAGATATGCTGATTGCGGAAACTACATTTGAAGGTGCATATTTGGCGCATGCTTAATAAAGACTTCGAAGGTACGCTGTTTGCGGAAACTCCATTTGAAGGCGCATATTTGGCGCCTGCTTAATAAAGATTCCGCAAACTACACAACTTCGAAGGTACGTTGATTGCGGAAACTACACTTTTAAGGAGATTATTTGACGCGTGTCAAAAAGAAAAAACTACCTGTTGTACATGCATGAAAGGGGATGAGCGTAAGCGAGATAGAATTCTTGCTTGTGTTTATATAAACGAATGAATGCGTGACTCCCGCTCCCGCAGCCACGGAGTTGGTGGGTGGGCAGACGCTTTCGCCCCCAAGAACTGGAAAAACCTTACCCCCATGTACTCGGACACTGCTTCTAAGTCACCAAACTTAGAACACGACTTGGGGTGACCTTTGGCTGAGGTGCTGGTTATCCAATTAATGGTTCATCCAAAAAAAATAGTTACATTACTTTTGGCGCTGAAAATTTCAAACCAAATAAAATTTCATAATTTTAATTTGAGTGTCTTATCATTTTATTATTTATTATTTTGTTTGTTTGTTAATCAATTCTTATTGCTATTAATAATGTATTTTATTTATTGTTTGATTTCATTCCTAAATTTCTAAGAGTGGGATATTAACACATTTTACAAGAGAGGATTGCAAAGAAAACGTAATTTCCGGAAGAATATTTAAGTGAACAAGGTTCCATCATGTGATGGAACTAATTGCATAAAAAGGTTTCAACTGATAAAACTGATTTTCCAGATTTCGTATTTCAAACTTGAAATGATTATTAATGATACTTTAAATAGACAAGTAATCAAAACAAGTTGATAACAAAAAACGTTTGTGAAATAATTGCTGAAATCAATGAACAAAATTATAGAGAAAAAAATATCATAATTTGTAATGTTCCTGAAAGTGAAGCATTAACTCAAATAGATATTATGAATAGTGATACCACCAGCGTTAAAAAAATTATTTCTGATTTGGACAATTCTACAAGTTCTCTCGAACTGAAAATATACAGAATCGGTAAAAAGGATAATAATAAACCGAGGGGAATCAAAGTTGAGTTCCCCGAGTCAAAATGGCCTAAAATCTTACTCGGCAAAAAACACTCACTAAAAAATAACATCCGTATGTACCCTGATCAAACATTTGCGCAAAGGAATCAGTTAAATGATTTAAGAACGGAGCTGAAAAATAGGCAATCTTCCGGTGAGCAAGACATCACAATAAAGTATATTAATAACATCCCAACAATTGTCAAACTATCCCCAAAAAACTGACCCATAACCTGAAATCTACATCACTATCTCTCAACATTTATTACCAAAATGTAAGAGGACTTAAAACTAAACTAAATAATTTAAGAATTAAACTACCGACCTTAGAATATGATGTTTACTGCTTCACTGAGACATGGTTGACCCCAGATATTAAAAATGGTGAGTTAGGATTTCACTCCCATAACACCTATCGAATGGACCGCGATACTAATACTAGCAACAAAAGTAGAGGAGGTGGCTGTCTAATTTCTATTAACACTAAATTAACCTCAAGAAAACTCAAATGTACAAACATCAACGTGGAACAACTATTTGTTTTAGTGACAAACAAGAGTGAAAAAATCATAGTTGGTTGTGTGTACATTCCACCCTCATCTGATGTCCAGCTATATACTAGTTACTGTCAAGAAGTAGAAATATTGCGAAGAAAATATCCAGACGCTAAATTTATCCTTACAGGTGATTTTAACCAACCTACTGTTCATTGGGATATTAACAATAATAATACTCGCACAAATTCCACGTCCAATAATGGTTCTCGTGAACTTATAGAAATGTCATGTTTCCTGAATCTTAGACAAGTGAACTTTATATATAACTGCAACAATAATCTATTAGACTTAATTTTTAGCAATTCCAACAATATAAGTGTACAACATGCAAATGACAATGTTTCAACAATTGATAACTACCACCCACCACTTTTTGTTAAGCATATATCTCTACAAAATTTAAATTTAGAGTCTTTTAAAGAAAAACCAAATTTTTATAAAGCTGATTATCCTAAGATTAACGAATTTCTCGCTAAATCAGACTGGAACTTCATTAGTAATTGTAATAACATCAATGATATAATAGAATCTTTTTACTGCATAATTAACAAATCTATTGAACTGTACGTCCCTATTACAAAATGTAGGACATCTAATTACCCCAAATGGTTTAGCAAAGAGTTAATTTGTACTATCCAGTCAAAAAAACTTGCACATAAAACATTCAAAATATCTCGAGCTCCAAATGACTATCTACTTTTTTCTAATTTACGCAAAAGGGTGAAAAACATATCGATATCTTGTTACAAAGAATACCTGGAAAATATTGAGAAATCGTTACAAAATAAACCTCAAAATTTATTCAAATTTGCAAACAATCTTAATAGTAACGAATCTGGTATTCCGTCTATCATTTACTACAATGGTAAAATTGCTGATACACCTCAAGGAATTACTGACTTATTTGCCGAATGCTTTGGCGAAGTATATGATGTAAACTCATCTAATAACCAAATACCTCAATTCAACTCAAATATTTCTATTGATTTCAACGACCTTGTTATTGATGAAATCGATGTTCAGCGTAAAATTACACTATTAGATAGTCAGAAATCCGCTGGCCCTGACACCATACCAGCAATTTATTTAAAAAACTGTGTATCTAGCTTAAAAGGTCATTTAACCAATATATTCAATATATCATTAGCATCAGGCCTTTTCCCTCAAAAATGGAAGATCAGTTTCCTTAGTCCCATCTATAAAAAGGGTGATAAAACGGATGCTTCTAACTACAGACCTATTTGCATACAATCAGCGATACCTAAATTGTTTGAATCCGTAGTTCTATCAAAATTTTTGTTACAGGCTCGTAAAATCATTTCCCCCCACCAACATGGATTTATATCCGGAAGATCTACCCTTACAAATTTAATTATATATGAAAAATATATTTCAGACAATCTAAACGCAAAATTGCAAACGGATGCAGTTTACACCGATTTCAGCAAAGCATTCGACAAAGTTTCCCAAAAAATCTTATTAAACAAACTAAAAGTATATGGGATAAAAGGAAATGTACTAAAATGGTTTGAGACCTATTTAACATCTAGAAAACTATACGTTAAACTATCTAACCATATGTCAAATGTAATTGAAGCTTCAAGTGGGGTGCCCCAAGGTTCTCATCTAGGTCCTATTCTTTTTTTGCTATTTATCAATGACATTGTTTCAATATTTGAAGGTATCCATTTCCTATTATTTGCTGATGACTTGAAAATATACACTATTATAAGAAATTTAATGGACTGTCTTGTATTGCAAAACAACTTGGATCGATTATATAATTGGTGTAACATAAATGATTTATTTTTAAACATTAACAAATGTCAATCTATAAGTTTTTCTCGAAATAAAAATCCAATACTCTTTCAATATCACATTAACAATGTGAATCTTTCTACAGTAACATTAATAAAGGATCTGGGTGTCGTTTTTGATAACAAGATGACATTCGTCCCCCACATTGATGCAATCACGAATAAAGCACTCAAATGTCTCGGTTTTGTGTTAAGATCGTCCAAAGATCTAATGCATACTAATACACTCAAAACTTTATACATAACACTAGTCAGAAGCATTCTTGAGTATAATTCCTCTCTCTGGTCGCCATTATACAATGTACATTCACACAAAATTGAAAGAGTACAACATAAATTTTTAAGGCATATAAATTACAAATTAAAAATTCCAATACAAAATTTAAATTATAATTATTTAATGCAATTGCTTAAATTACCCGAATTGTCACAGCGAAGAAAAATCTGTGATGTTTTATTGTTATTTAAAATTATCAACGGATATTTGGATAGCCCTGAACTTGTGAACATGATAAATTATCAAGTACCTAACAATTACAACACCAGACTCCATGCTCCATTTAACGTAGTTGCTTCTCGCACTAATTTTATGTTTAACTCTTGTCTTCAGAGATTGCATCGTGTGGGTAATGAAACTTGCTCTGTCGATATATTTTTTTATAAAAACATCGATTCCTTCAAAAAGCATATATGTATGCAGATGCAAAAATCCTTAAATGATACAGATTGTTAACAGTAACAAATTTAATACCCATTGCTCTGTAACTACTTTCATTGTACCTACTTACTTCTTTATACATATATGTAATTGCTGTGAACCTTTTATTTTCTTTTTTCCTGATAATAACAAACTAACGTAGAAATCCTTAAATGTATCACATAGTTAACAGTAACAAACTTAATACTCACTGCTCTGTAACTACATTCATTATAACTACATTCATTGTACCTACTTACTTATTTATATATGTAATTACTGTTTACCTTTATTTTATTTTTTATTTTTTATAATAATAACAAATATACGTTCATTTATGATAGCAAAAAAAAAAAAAAAAAAATTAATTAAAAAAAATAAATAAACAACAACAAAAAATTAATTACAAGAAAATTTTATATTAATCGTTAAAAATGTTTTACACCACTGCAATACCGGTATGCTTCGAGTATATTTGGAATCACATTTTGTGTGATATTGTGACAATAATTATTGTATCTAATGTAGCATGAGCTCAAATACGTGGGTGGTTTGTATATTTATGCCAAATACGAATCAGCTGGTTGAACTCCTTTTGTAAACAATTACTCGAATACCTACTGATACCTACTTATGTTAGGCCTACTTATATCTTTCTAGCTCTGTTTATCATTTTATGTACTATATACTTATGATACTGCATACTTGTTATAATGCTCCTGTACAATTTATTTTATATGTAAAAGCCATCAAGGCGTAAACAAACAAATAAATAAATAAATAAATTACTTGTCGAAATATAGTCATCCAAATCTTTGAAGCCGCTTTTCTCAGAATAAGGTCAGCGTTAGATGGAACCTTGTTATTTAACAGGGTCGATGTTTCAAAAAACCATTGAGGTAATATATACTTCAATGTACAACCAACTATTTAAATCCAATGAAACTTTGGTAGGTGGGTACCGCCGCCCCGGGAACCATTTATAGGAAAACCAACACCTCTAACACAGGTCACCCCAAGTGGTTCTCTACGTTTGGTGACTTAGCAGGGGCGCCCGGGTTCATGGGGTGAGGTTTGTGCAGGACAGTGCGGCTGATGCGTCTGCCCACCTGCCGTAGATCGTGAATGCCAGCAGAATCGGAGAGATTGGTTGAGGGAGGTCTTTTATTCTCTATAGCCGGAATCTCTCGACCCATCGCCTTGCATCGCGGTTGGAGAGATGGATTCATACATCCGTCACTGCTGGACACACTTAACCTCAAATTTCTACGTACCCCTCATACCCATTTACTTCACACAACTTCCCCTCCTTCTTTTCCTTAAAAAAAACCCTCCACACAGCAACCTCTAAGAGAGTGTGGAGATGATATAAAAAAGTAACAGTACCACAAAATAAAAGATCAATATTATTTCACATATTGTTTTATTTAATAAATAATTTAGTTAATTACATACAATCTAAATTTTTACAAAAATAAATACTTAAATAACTAATATATACTATAAATAACTAAGAAAAATAAATTATAATGCCGTCTAATATTGCATGTTAATCAGTTAAATTATTCTTATAATTTATTTCTAAACCTTACACAAAAATTATGTTTTTTCATTAGGTACCACGGTTTTTAGGAAGCGAAAATTCGTCCAAGCACATGGATTTATAAAATAAAAAAACATCTACTAAAATAAAATAGGTGATGATAGAAAGAATAGAATAGAAGAAGCCCAGGAAATATTCCTCGGGCAGTTGCTAGATGAAGATGAATACGAAATATTACCTGATGATTTCCACATCAATTTTCAAATTGAGTCCTTTTTTTATTACCGTGACGACCCACTTTTACGGTACAATGACGGCAAAAGAGGCAATAAATATATGTTCCTTATCGCTATGATGCTGCAGCTTTCTCTTACACATTAAATAATGGTGAGACATAAGATGAGACACACAAAATGCGTGTGACTGTTTCCTTCAAAGCACTATTTTTTTTCCTTTGGAGGGAATAGACAGAATAGATATATCTTACGAGTATTACGGCTCAGCTATGGTGACGAGAATTGCGTTTATTTTCTTTATACGTGTGAGGGAGATGTATGATAATGATTGTATCTTTCCTTTGGGGGGGGGGGGGGGTGCACATAAGTTCATCGTTTGTCTCATTTTTACTGTTGTTATTTAGTGTATAAGAGAGAGCGACAGCATTGTATGTTTAAGAACCATCAGCGCATTGACATTTGACGCTTTTGAATTTTTTGGAATTCACTAAGTAATTTAATATTATCCTTGTAATTATATTTCATACTTTCAAAATTATCATCAAGCCTAGCAATATTGTAAAATCTAAGTAGACGTCACAGTGCGGTGTGTGAGACAGATGAAGAAAATTATGACTTTTTTCCTTTGGAGGAAATAGACCTACGTACATTGTGTATCTCATCTTTTGTAAGAGCTGCTGTATTATTGTGATAAGGAACGTATGTTTATTGCCCTTTTATGCCGTCACGGTACCGTAATCGTGGATCGTCACAGTAATAATAAAAGCGTTCACTAACTGTCGTCTTGAAGAAAAATATTTATTTTTGAATTATTTTGGATGATTAAGAATTATTGAAAGAACATAAAGAATGATTAGATGATTTTATTACATAATTTATAAAAGACGTATTTACATTTTAAGTATATTTTCCATTGACATGATAAACCTTTCATCATTGAAGTTGTCCATGAAAATTAACATTTTAACCTTTAAAGCCCTAAGCTACCAAATCTTAACATTAACAATAAATAAATAAATTATTAAGAATATTTACAATCGCCAGTATGATTTGCTCAACACCCATGATAGATAATGGCAGTCTAACTATGAATTAAATATTTAACTGACACCTTGCAATTATTTATAAAATGGGACCCTTCTGAAAATGTAATAAAAAATATTTTTAAATGATTGCAGAATGTAACACTTATATATTTCAATGTGATTTACAGTTTCCCAAAACTATTTTTTGAAAAACTATTTTACTGGTATGATTTCGATTGTTGAATCAATTATCGAACGATTATGATCATTTAATCAATTTTCGTAAGACTAAGATTTACGATTATTCAATCAACTATCGTACAATTACGATTATTATCCATACTAGTATTATAAATGCGAAAGTGCGTCTGTTTGTTTGTTACGCTTTCACGCCTAAACCACTAAACCGATTTTAAAAATTCTTTCACCACTAGAAAGCTACATTATCAGCGAGTAACATAGGCTGTATATATTGGTAAATTCTGGCGTTATGAAATTTGTATCAATTAGGGAGAATCAATTTATTTCTTTGAATGGTATTGCAACGCATGCCGGATACCAGCTAGTCATCAAAAATACTTAATATTTTGTATGGTTGAAATTTAAGAATCAGAATTCGAATGCATCTCTGACGCCGTGCCTTATTCAAATCTATCTTCGTGCTTGAAGTTTTAGCTGCTTTCGTAATATAACCGAATTAAAGCAAGTGCCAAAAGATGGCGCAACTTGTTAACAGCTGGCGTGAGGAACGTCGGCTGGCAGGCGGAACTACTATTAGATTTATATTACCGTGAATCTCTCCGGGTATGGAGAGATGGATGGTATGATTATTATTGTAATTGACATAATACCACGTTGTGATTTCTATCACGCGTTTATATATGACGTCATTGCCTGTCGCGGTTACTTTGTCCCGGTGACTAGCTGTCACTGGATCGCCTGAGATTATTTTTCCGGGGAACCGACTAATTTGGAACCAGTTCTTATCGGATTTATAAAATGGTCACCAACACAAAAACCGCCAAAAAAGGGTTTTTTACTGCTAGTTTCAATATATTTTGTGATTAGTTTGTCAAAATTGATAAAAAAAATAATTTTACTTTATTATTTTTAATTGATTGATCTTTTAACAATATTGTTATTTGATCAAAAATAAAATTATCGTACTACTACGATTATTCAATCGACTATGGTACAATTACGATTGTGACATCAAATTTCGAACGATTAAATGAGTTCAATCAATAATCCTACGATTACGATTGTACGACCAAAATCTTACAATTATTCAATCAAATGATTATTACATCAAAATTGTAAAGATTACGGTTGTTTAAATAAAAATCTTACGATAATGATTTTTAAATCAACAGTGAGAACAATGAGAACGATTATTGAAACAACAATTGCAACATCTAAAATATAATATTTGTATGGTGATGAATGAATTAATAAATAAATGATGATTTAATTATTATTTATGTTCTGTAACTTGTACCACGTTGGGCAATATATATATATAATATTATTAAAATCGATTTCTGCTCAATTCGTCTAATTGCAGTCGCCCTTTGTCTGGACCCGGGTGAGATCCAGGGTCTCAAAATATCTAATTACATATTTATTTTATTTAATTATTTCCTGGAAGAGCCGAGTCTGTCACTCCATCCTCCATAGGCCTGTTCATCTCCTGAAGGCGAGGATTCAATGGGGTATGTCCCACCCTCGTGAATTATTTCATGTTCCTGTAACAATATTATGAATATATTAGTTCTGCATGCACTTTGCTTTAGTTACCTACCAACTGCGAAATAAAAACGGCGCCAAAACCTAATTAAAATTCGATTTAACTAAACTAACTTTGCTTTCAACTAACTTTAAAAAAATATGAGATCAAATAATTACATCGACAATAAAAAACATCATTAATTTATACTTTAAAAAACGCACGCAGGTGAGTTTGCACCAGTAAAATTGAAAGATTAACGATTCACACAGATAAAAATTGAAAATAACTAGCGGTGCGAAAATATCAACTCTTATTTTCCATCTGACTACATTATGACTTTCACCCGTAACAGAATACAAAAGGATTACGCATATTCCATTAATGATGTTCGATTAAATGCAGTTTCCACCATCAGGGATTTAGGAATCATTCTTGATTCAAAATTTAAATTTGATGTACACGTCAGTGATATCACGAGTAAATCCTTAAAAATGATGGGATTTATATATAGAATATCGAAACCATTTAAAAAATCCCAATCCATTAAAACCCTATACAACTCATTGGTCAGAAGCAAATTGGAATATGGTAGTGTTATCTGGAACCCACACTACTTAAAATATTCAAAAACTATTGAATCTGTGCAAAAAAAAATTCTGAGGTTGTTATCATTTAAACTTGGACTAAATGCCTTACTCCAATCTTACGAGGAACGACTCCAATATTTTAAGTTTACAACTCTGGAAAAAAGAAGAAAAGTTGCTGATTTAATGAGTCTATACAAAATCATTGATGATAAGCTTGAAACAACTCATTGTCTGAGCAATATTCTTATTAAGGTCCCCAATAGACGCAATTTAAGAAGTCAGAATATATTTCATCTCGAATTATTTCAAAACAATATTGCATACTTCAATCCACTGTCTCGAATGTGTCGTCTGTATAATTCCATTGAATGTAACCATATAGACATCTATGCAAATAGTCTCGCTTACTTTAAAAAGCAAATTAACAATAGACTAACCTAACAAGTAACTGAGAATTGAAAATACTTATTTGATCTTGAACTTGAATGTGAATGGCTGTTTCTTACTATATTTGTACTTTACTTTTTGGTTTTTCTGTTTTTTACATCTTATATCGATCTTTTTTATCTTTGTCATCTTTATATTTTATCATCACAATTTTTGTTATCTCTTTTTATGCCTCTGTTTATATTTTGCTATTTCTAATTTCTGTTAACTTCTATTAAACTGTGTATTCTGTGAACATTTTTAAGTGGACTATTAACATCTACGCTTTTTACAATGCTTATCTAATGACTTTTTTATGTTAATACTCTGTAAATGTTCCAAAACATTAAATAAATAAATAAATAAATCTGCTTATTTTTTTTCTTTTTAAATAGCACTACTCTTTCAGTTTTGATGATTACAAGCAGTGATTTGCCAATTTTGTTGTGCATTTAGATTTAAGCACATTAAGGTAGGTCGGTATGTACAATAATTTATATTTCAGTACATTTTTCACAAATGATATTGGTCAGATGGCATAGATAAATACAAGAACATAAATTTAATGTTGGTAATAAATGATACTAATGTTAGATTTTACGTATAAACGCGATTATATTGGTAAAAGTGATTCCGAGAAAATGATCCGTCCTGTGTGACACGTTCCATCTGCATTTTTTTAATGTTCTGCCCTGGTGACGTGTAACATGGTCTTCTGCATCCGTTTTTAAATGTTCCGCCTTGGTGATGTGGTGACACGTTCCATCAGCACCTGTTTTTAAATATTCATCTCTGGTGACATGTTCCTTCTTCACCTGTTTCTAAATGTTCCTCCATTGTGGCGTAGTGACACGTTTCATCTGAACTTATTTCTAAATGTTCCCCCCTCACATGGTGACACGTTCATCTGCACCTATTTTTAAATGTTCCGCCCTGGTGACATGAGACGTGGTGTCACGTTCCATCTGCATCTGTTTTTAAATGTTTCGCTCTCGTGACACGTTCCTTCTGCACCTGTTTTTAAATGTTCCGCTCTGGTGATGTGGTGGCACGTTCACTAAGCTATCAAAAATTTCAATACCTTAGTATATTTAAAGGCTTTGTTAAGAGAGTTTTCCTGCGAACAGGTCATGCTTTCATGATAATCAGATCATTACCAGAAAGCCAGAGTACACTATCACTTACATTTCTTTAGAAATCTCCTGCAGACAGATTCCTCACGCTGCCAGATTAGTTAATTGCATTAATTATTTACGCACAGATGCCGAAACATATATTATTAATGAATAATCTGTTAGCTGATTCGTGAAAGTGGCCAGGGAGAAATTAATGTCAGCGTGTGAGTCTGTGAGTAGTGAGTATTGAAGCTTACATTGTTAGGTTTTTAATATTACATTTGAAATTTTTTGTAAAAATACCAACCATTTACCATTTTTTGATTCCTTCACGAACTGCTCTTTTCCTTTTTTAGTCATAAATAAAATTTGAAAATATTCGTTTATATATATTTGAATTTTCAACAGTTATAAAACACACTTAAATTATCTATAGTTTCTTTATTGTGCGTAGGTACTATCTGAATATTATCTAACTATGCAAGTTACGTAGAAAATGCGCTTAACAAGGTTAGCTCATCGAGGGGGTAGAGCGGTGATTGGCTATAAATTCGTGACGTAGCTTGAAGTCCATATTCCACGGGAAATTTTGAATTAACTGCAACACAAGTGGCAGCGCTTTACTTCAAGGTCACGCGATTGAATTTTTGAAATATTATTATTTGCTATTATTTGTTACTTTTATCATTTCACTAGGTAACTCTCTAGTTTTCCTTTAAATTTCTTAATCTATCCCAATTTTATCAATTCGTGAATATACGTATACCTACGCCTGTTTTTCTTCGGCCCCTTTTGAAGGACGTTGAAATCTATTAACCCTCATATTTCTACGCTTTTCAGAATTCATTTAAGCACCTATTTCATTAATAATATACTGATTTTACCAAACTAAGATCGATCTATCAGTTGATATTAATTTAATGATGTTCTTCGCAAAGAGGTTGGTTGGCTATAGGTCAAGAGAATATTTATATATGAACTTACACATATCGTAATGACTCACTTACGTAATATAATAAATAATCTTCTTATTTATATTATGTTGTTGCCTGTAATGTCACATGTCGTCGTCGCATTTCTTACCATAAATCTATACCAATTTTATCAATGGATAACTAAAACCTATCCCAATTTTTGACTGTGTTTCTAAAACCTAAGCTAACTTTCTCACCTTCTTCTTGTTGGCCGCCGTGTCCAGACTTCTGCTCCAGTAGCCTCCCCAGCCGGAGTCTCCGTGCCCGGCATCGTCGTGCTCGTAGTGGTGCTGGTGCTGGGCGTGCTCGTAGTATATCACCTGGGGACACGCGCACACTTAACACATCACACGTGGGTTTAGTCACAACACAGTAAGCCGGTCTTGTTAGGTTACGTATTATGTATATAAAATATCAATTAGTTATGTACAGTTTCATGGGTGAAGGCATTGATAATAGAAACATGGCATATAAGCACATCGACTGTCGCCGAGCCGCTGGACAGATGCGAGCAGCAGTAGTTAGCGTGTTATGAAAATAATTGATTAATGTTCAAAATTACCCCAGGGTTGTTGATATTTGTCTATAGTAGTGAATTCAACTATTTTACTGGCCACTTATAATTACACTTTTTCTCCGAGTGGTTTTACTTTCGGTCGATAGGGGGATAATAATCGATTTCCCCTCACTTTTTGGATTTGCATCTCCTGGGCAGGATGTATTTTCATAACAAGCGACTCTTCATTTGTGCGCGTGATTTGAAGAATGAATTAATGATGAATGTATGTAAATCTAAAGTCATGGTGTTTGAAAGAGAGTGTACTAAAACAGTGTGCAATATAGTTGTGAATTATGAATACTTGGAGCAGGTGGATGAGTTAGTGCAGTGTTTTTCAACCTGTGGGTCGCGATCCCCTGGGGGGTCGCGAAGCCTCTACAAAGTAAAATATTTGTAAATCCTAATTTTAAATAGTTGTCGTCATACAGGCGTTTTTCTTTGGTTTCGTTTCAGTACTCTCACTACAACTATAAGTTGACGGTTGTGTTGATCTTTTTATAAATTTATTCATTTTTTATTATCACTACAAGTCACTTAAATAAATTCAAATACGTGAGTTCAACACAATACAAACGCGCGCATATGACACCGAATCGCTGATTGACAGGGTCACGTCATTCCCGCCGTCCGACGTCCATCATAGCCCGCGTCGCCCTGTACCCCTGTACCCTTCGACAACCCCGCAACGCTCATTGTGTCTCGCTCTTTAACTCAACCACATTCGTCGGCACGGCGCGGCCTCGCTCGCCTCAGTCTTGAGTCGGCATCGGCCCGGCCTGTACGTTGTACGAATGGGCGATAGCTCTACCTACTATTCCTTGGAGACGTTTGGCGAATTAGTTTGACAGCAATTTCCCTGACATGTCCGAAAATTTAGCGGTCTGTCAGAAAAATTGGAAATTGTCAGGAATTTTGAAAAATATTAGAAAAAAAATTATAGAATTTTGTGGGCAACGGAATTCACAGGATTACGGATTTTCTGCCAGAATCAAATAGAATGCCAAAACATGATTATACAGGCGACTTTGCCCTGAAAAATTCACAACCTGAAATTCTCTGTTGGTGTACACTGGGTGTCATTCTTTTTCATTTCATTCAATTTGTGATTCCTGAATTTCTCTAGCCACCCCCCCCCCCAGGAACCATTGTCGTTAAAGGTAAATTGCAGGCGAAGGGTAGGGGGTCGCGAAATATTCGAAAAGGTTGAAAAACGCTGAGTTAGTGTATTTGGGAGGTAGGTATGTTTACGAGAGATAGGAATGCTGATAGAGATATAGAAAGAAGGGTAAATGCAGGTAACTCCATTAATGAAGAACTGGAAGCCATTGGTGCCAACAAAAAACTGTCCAAAGAAGCAAAGCTAGTCGTCCACGATGGAATGCTGGTACCTACCCTGATGTATGGCAATGAGGCATGGAATTGGCAGAGGAAGGATTAAAGTAGACTGAATGCTGTGGAAATGAGATCCCTGAGGCGTGGGTGTGTAAAACTATGTAAAATCGTCTGAGAAATGTGGAGATCTGCAAAGAATGCAAGACTGATATGAGCGTAATGCGTAAGATTAAGAAAGGGACGCTCAGATAGTTTGGGCATGTAAAGCGAATTATCGAGGAAAGGAGTGTAAGGATAGGTGTAATATGACGCAAATGTGAATGGTAGAAGAAGTCGGGGACGCCTGAGGAAGACATGGCACGATCAAGTGAATCAGATACCTGAGAGTCGGGCCATGTGAAGAGTCAGAATAATAGAAGAGCATGAATGAGACGATGTATGAATGTGAATGAGGCAAGGAGTGTTGACCGAGTTGTTTGGCCGTTCGCCCTCACTGCCTATCCCTGTGACAAACGGCGTGATAGTTAGATTTCATATTTATTCTTATCCTTTGTTTCTATTATCTATAGTGTCGCTGATAACTCCGTAGCGTAGAATCTGTTGGCCTGATATTTATATGTATAAGATCATCCTGAAAAGCTATTCGTAATACAGGTTTTACTTTTTAATTTCAACTTGTTTTTATGAAGTAGTCTTAATGTAGGTATAAAGTAAAAGGGTTTAAACATAAATCAATGTTTATTTCTGGAATTTTTAAATTTATTACTATGTACTTTACGTAGTAATTTTTTAGTTCATAATATCTTGCACACAATCATGTGTATGAGGTTTTCTTTTTCTTCATGTTTGCATTTATAATAGCTTACTACTTTTACTTTATACTGTCACTTCAATATGTGCGTTTGAATTTTTTGTCATATTAATTTTTTTTTTTAAACTATGTATAATCTTTCAAATTATTTCAATTCCCATGTAAAAGCTGTTAATCGGCGTTAATTCATAATAAATAAATAAATAAATCTATATTAATAGTAGGCCAATTGGATTTAGTGTCCTGGCCTGGATTTAGGTGGTTTCGGTTAAACGGGACTCTCGGCAGCAGCGGTAGCGCTCTAGGTGATGTTTTAATTATGTTAATGCATTTGTTTTAATGGTGGTATATTATTGCTTAGACATTTTCAAATTACTAATAAAAAACACTTAACGACCGTTAAACGGTGTTTCTGTTCGGTGACCGAACGGTGTTCCCGCGACGTTACTAATAACTGCTAATAACATAATGACGTTTTTATGTTGGCTGCATTGAACTTTAGTAAATTTGCGCAAGCGCGGTAGCCACGTTTTTTAAAAACGAAAGTACATTTCGGATACGAAAATCTAAAAAGCAATTAATTTAATTTAATAGTTTCTATAAAAATATTCCAAAATCGATAGATTTCTTTGTTTTAATCACATTTATTGTTTATAAAAAACCGACGTGTTTCGTGAGTGATGATCAATTCCTCAGGGTTTACTTTAAATGTTTTAAGTGACCATCGTTCACGAAACATGTTGGTTTTTTATAAACAACAATAAAAGTGGTTAAAATAAATAAATCTATGAATTAAACTGGTACCACAAAATAAACCAGACATTTAAAATACGTTGGAAAAATTCAAAAATTCATTCAGAAATTATTAATAAAACAAGCACAAACAATAGATAAAAACCCCCTCTGGCTGGGTAAGCAATGTACTTACTAGTATTTATCTTTCCATTAAATTTTTTTTGTCATCTTTTAATTAGTAATGTTTTCACATTCACAGTCGTTTATCGTTTGATTAAATTTTCGCAATGTTTTTAGTAAGGCTTTATATGTGTTTATTAAACAATAAGGAAGACCACATTTGAGAATAGAAAAGTAAAATTTTCTTGAGGCAGTAATAAATCAATAACTGAACGATCTTTATTTTACTCAATAATTGTAATTTTTAATTAAATTAAGACATATACGCGAAACCCAATCGAAAATCTGCAAACTGAAAAATCAGAAAAAGATATTGGCACCTCTAGGACTCGAACCCAGTAAGTCTCGCTTTCCGGGCAATTTAAGGTTTTACTCATAAAGTTAAAGTAAAAAAAAAATTCAACATAGACTTGCAGAAAAGTCAATAGATGTCGCATATTAAATAAAATTGATGAAGATTTATCAAGACACTATCTAGAAAGCATTTAGTTCGGGTTTGAATCTTGCAATCATACATAAAGATAGCAGCCAATAAAATTTGCGTTAAGAAAATGAAGATAATGTGGGTGGTTCTTAGTCGAAGTATGATGTGGTTAAAAATGACGGAATTGGATATCGACACATTGACGCAGTGGTAGCGCGTTTGCCCGGAAAGCGAGAGGTCCTGGATTCGAGTCTCAGAGGTGCCAATATCTTTTTGATTTTTCTGTTTTCAGATTTTCGGTTGAGTTTCGCTTACATTGTCTTCATTTAATTAAATATTAGAATTTTTATACTTATTGATGAAATGAAAAGCTGCATTAATGGTATTTTAGGGCTCCAGACCAGAGGTGGCTGCCAAATTCAATAGTGGGGCGCACTTGTGATTTGTACGGGGTCAAAAGTTGTGTACTATTAATAATTAATTAATTAATTAATGAAGTATCATCCAGCCGTGTACAGTACGCCTAGCTTCTGAGAGGCTAACTTGACTCCAACTTAATAAAGTGTAATGCGGACGTTAAATGCAAATAGACACAAGACAATAGCTAAAGCAACAGCACGCTAATGGGGTCTTTATTCTCCATAGGTACCGAAGTGTTGGGAGGTTTGTACCCGAGATAGACCAATGCGCGGTGCCCACTTAAGTGCGCTAACGATACCACACAAGTGCACACACAAAACATCAATTATTATTAGCAAGATACTAATTAAATAATTTTTTTTTACGGGATTAAAAAATCTTGCAGCAGAATCTACTTTTGCATGCCACTGAAAACACTCCAACAGCGAACTCTTGTGGCATGAAATTTTCCCAGTTTTTTCTACAAGGAAATTTCAGATATTTCATTTTGAATTTTGGCGATCTTAAAAATTAAGACAAGTTGCGATTTTTCTTATACAACCGATAATAAGTTAAATATGAGATCCACAAAGGATGTAAGTTAAGTAAGTAAATAACTTTTCTCAGGGCTATCATAATTTATTTGGGAATGTAAAATTACTTACATTACCTATCTAAATCTAAACATTGCATTTTACAACAAAAACACCCAGAATAAAGAAAAACACAAGTAGTGTTTCGTGATTCAATTATAAGCCTGATTTTGGCCTATATTTTCATACAAAACTATGTTTCACTATGATTACGAAATTCAAATGGGATAGCGATATACAATTAAGGCGAGTGTAAGAGAGACAATGTGCTAAATGTTCTAGAACCAAAATATACTAAGTCAGTGGCACATTTGTTTCCATTAAAATTTGTTATATTCTTTACTCTATCCAAAAAATCTTTTCATTCTATTTTTATACAATAGTACGTATTCTTGACAAATCAGTTTCAATTTAAAAAAAAACTTCGTTTAAAATATTTTTCTGTTAGAAATATTATATTGTAGGTTGGTATTGCCTGTATGAATTCTTCACACACTAGGTATGTACTATTTATTACCTAGATACTAATTTTGAAAAGGAAACTTAAATTCAAACAAATCCTAGTCTAGAGTTACACACAACCGAAATAAGTATGTTTGATGGTGTATAGTGTATGGCTTCTTGTCGACTAATTTAATAGAATCAAAATATTTTATTAAAAAAATTAACAGTACGGTCCGAAAAAATTGTCTGTGAGAAAAAAATTATCACGAGACACAGTTTGAGGAGCTATTTATTTAAATATGTCTCCATTGAGTTCGCTGACCCTATTGTCGGCATATTGACATTGTCTGCCGACCTCGAATAAAATGCAGACACCCGATAACCGACAATAGGTGCAGGAGTAAAGAAATCAGACAGAGGTAACTATCTGCCTGTTCAGTCGTGCAGTTCGCATTAGCGCAGAACTAGCGAGGCGATAGGCCAATTATTATGTCTTTGTTGTGCCATTATCACTATGAGGTAGTCGCAATACACTACACTGCAATGCTAATTCTTTGGTATTGGCAAGTGATGTTTTTATAATAGACAGTGATATCCAAAGGGTTTTCGAAGGTTCCAAGATTTTAGAGTTTCCAATAGTTTTGCGAGGGTTTTTAACGGGTTTTAAGGGTTTCTAATAGTGTTGCAACGATTTTCAAAAGCTTCGATGGTGGTTTTAGAGTTTCCAATGGTTTTTAATGGATTTGCAAGGGTTTTAGAGTTTTAAGAGTTTCTAAAGGTTTTGCCATATTTTTTCAAGGGTTTGCATGGAGGTTTTAGAGTTTCCAAGTGTTTCCAATGTTTTATCAAGGGTTTTTATGGGGTTTTCACGAGTTTCTGAGAGATTCCAACCTGCGTTTAATGAAAATTGAAATAAAATTTGAAAAACTTTTGTTACATGTCTTGATTATAAGCTTGCTTTCAATGCGCCGTTAAAT
The DNA here is from genome assembly GCA_917880885.1 of Limnephilus marmoratus. NCBI lineage: Eukaryota > Metazoa > Arthropoda > Insecta > Trichoptera > Limnephilidae > Limnephilus > Limnephilus marmoratus. The sequence goes on along the minus strand of OU862932.1, from coordinate 1,424,537 downwards.
TATTGGTTATGTAATCCAGATCTCTCGGTTTGTACTTGTGAAAGACAACAATTCTAAATCGGAAAGTGGATTGAAATAGATTTGACGGATTGTTACGGAAAATTTCCTTGTCACCTCTAATGAAAAGACACAAGAAGAAGACGACGGTTTATTGATAGTATTTGAATTACTTCCCAACCTACCTCGGTCACTTCTCCGTTTCCATCATCCTCTCAGAATTTCTCAAAGTTTTTTCAAAAAGCAAAATTTCTAATACCAAATACTATTCGAAGCAAGTTAGTAAAGAGAAAATGGCGACTTTTAAAATACAGATCTGAACCTTATACAATGTTATATTATATACTACTAGCTGACCCGACAAACGTTCTTCTGCCATATAAATTATTTCTAGTGATTATTTTGGTTGTTAAATAAAAAATAACGAATATATTGTAAGTGTGTGGGGATGGGATCTATGGCAGAAAGAGGAATGGAGCGCTATAGACGATAAAACACCAATTTAAGTAGAAAAATGAAATAAAGAAAATCAATATGAATTTCAAAGAGCAATTGAGTGTACGATATTTTTTATCAGTCCGTCTTTAGCCAACACAAATAATCTCGATGGTTTGCCCACGCGAGATCATGATGCCGAATGAAATGTGAAAGATGAAATTCTGTTTGAAATACGGAAGACGGTTAAATTTGTTCATACAATTTTACTAAAATCGCGATTTAAAAATGTGAGGGTGGGGGTAGGAGGGTTAAAATTTCGGGTTATAGGTATTTTTGATGCGAAATAAAAAAAAATACAAAAAAAAAGTTTAAAAAAAAGATTTTTTTTCTGGTTAGGGACACCCTAATCACCTAGCGGTATAAAATGTACTTTAAAACCTATTCTCATACCTACCAAACATACATAAATTTTTTTATAAAAATCGGTTTAACCGTTTCGGAGGAGTGCGACCATAAACACCGTGACACGAGATTTTTATATATAAGATATGCCATGTGGAATGCTATGAAATATATACGTGTCTCAAAACTTGCAAAGTTAAGATCAAAATGTATTTTTGTAGTTTTATGTACTTGTACCTAGTATTGGCAAAACCGAACAACTAAAAAATTTGGTTCTTGTAGGTGCTTCTTATAACGAAAAAGAGCAGAGGTGATTTTATAAATGAAAAACGGCATTTTATAAATGTTCATCATTTAAAAACACTCAAGTTATTGTGAGCTGTCTTATAAATCTGTGAAAATATAAAGTCACATCGTTTTCTTAAAAGGTGTGTAGACAAATTCGAACAATTGAACTGTCGAGTGGGTAGGTACTGGAGGAGTAGGTACCGGACATGTGGGATGTGGGTAGCCCCTTACAATGTACATCGGTTAAGACGGGACGGAATGTTTTGTGACCTGGTAACACCGATTCCTCATGATTCATGATATACGAGTATTTGGGCGAAATTCATCAATGGATGAGTTTCTCTGAACTCGAAAGTCCACATACGAAAATATTAAAATATGCAAGTAGGCGCATTCATGAAAATATAAAATATGAAGTAGGTAGGTACCTATCTACAAGTATTTTAAAATGTTGAAGATATTCGAGATTTTCAACCAAAGTCTTCAGGTTTTGAAGATATCTTTTCAGGCAGCCTTTAAAAGAAACGTACAAGAGTCCCTACTACTCTCAACTGTCTGCAGCCAATAATAGCCCAAAGAAAGCAAACGCGAAAGAGGTAGATTACTGGGATCTCCAGAGCTCGTCACCAAACATATCTAAGGCCATTTCAAGCTACTTTTCCGTTTTTAACGGTGGTCCTTCGGTTTCATGACAATTCGACAAAGTGGCATTTTAACACACTTTTGAAAAGTCATTAAAAGTTATGAAAAAATTAAAAAAAAAAGTTGTTAACTAGATTACATTAAGTTAGGTTGTGTTATTTTTTTATAAATTAATCACCTTTAAAGACTTTTTAAAGGAGTTACACGTTGTTGAGTTTTCTGGTCACCTGAACTTTCATCGGGGCGATACTGAGAGTATCTATCAATCTGGAAAAGTTGTGTAATGGATGAAGGACTTTAGAGGAAACCCGGTTGCTTTCACTATCGCTCTTACTCCTCCCATTACTAAGTGAAGGTGACAGCAGCACCTTAGGCTGATTAAATCATCAAATTAAATCATTAAAAGTAAATTAAATCATCAAAATCAAGGTTTGGTATTCCCCACTTTTCTCCTCGAAAACTGGACCGATTTTCAGATTTTTATTACTAACTGTGTAAGTAGAAAATATTCTATGTCTCTACGTTCCGCTTTTTTCAAAAATACATTGTCTAGTTTGTATACTGAACTGAACGAATGGCGTTCAAATCAGGCCAGTTTAACAATTTTTGATGGGTTTTAACTCCTATAAGAAGTAATAACACTAATGCAGCAAGTAACTCACAAATTACTCGCGCAATTACAACTTATACCCAACACGAAAAATTACTACACTTACGACATTTTTCATGATTCCTTGCAAACATACAAAACTAATTTATGATATTTCTTGGCGTGATATAAACTGTTTTAAAACTACTTACACTTAACTTTTCATTAAACTTTAATCAGTCAATTATAATTAGTGAGCATATAATTCTTGATTTTAAAATTTCTCTTTATCCCCCCCCCCCTTTCTTCCTTATTATTATTATTACCCATTGATTCATTAATTAAGATTTAAGATCCGTTCACATCTCAGGCGTAACTATCACATGCAATTCTACGACTTACGTAATAGGTACATAACCATGTAATGATTTAATTTAACTTGCCTTATAACTTGTATTGTAATGTACTGTGTATGCGGGCGGATCCGGGGGAGGGGGGGGGGGGGGGGGGGGGGGGGGGGGTAATGGGGGGCCATGAGGCCATGGGTCCAGGACCTAGGTGGACCACTAATTAAAATTGTTAAACATATTGTTTTTATATATTTTTTGTATCTATTTTTATCAAAATTAAATTATAACTTCTTGTGACTTGACCACGACTATGTGACCCCCCCCCCCTGTGTGTGTATGTCTTAATAAACAAATAAACTTACCCAAAAAACAAAATGTACCTACATGCTAGTATTCAATATCCATATTATGTTAAAAAAGATTCGCACTAGTGTCAAAATCGAAAGAGGAAAACAAGGAATAGGTACGTTGTATAGAAAAAACACCGTCCGGATCCCTCTTAAGAGCGTTTAACCAGCCAGCGGACGAAAATCCACATTTCGTCGAAAGTTGTTCTTACGATCGTGCAGGGCGGTTACAATGAGAAAGATTAATTATTCTCCGTACCAGCTTTTTTAAATTATAACTCAATATCGAATTTATTTCAATTCAAATTAGCTTTAATTTATACCTTCATCCAAAAATGCTGAAAGGCGTGATGATAAAACTATTAAAATAATGTACTTTTTGTAGTTATTTTTTGATTATAAGTATTTATCATTTTTCAATAATGTCTAAATTTAATAAGAATGTTAAAAAAATCTGAATATATTAGTTTGTAAGTGCGCAAATAAATACACAAACGGACCAATTTTCGCCAAGAAACACATGTACGTACATATTTTTTAATGATTTTATTGAAACTAAAATTAAAATTCTAAAACATACCTTCGCTAGATAATGTATTGATTTATTTTACTACATGATTTTATTATTTGAAATGGGTGTGGTATAATACAAAAACTTTTTTGAAAATTGAACAAATCTGCCAACGACCTACGGAATAACCTTATTATACTAAAAATTAAAAAAATTTCTCAAAATTTATTACATACGAATGTTAGATAAAAGAACAATCTTTCGAAATCCATTTATAATTTTTTGTGGAAAAGAGTCAATACGTCTAAAAACTTTTTTGAAAATGACGTATTTCCGGTTTTCTCTGGTAATGCCCTCTTAATAATTACCACTCTTTAGAGTAACTTAATCTATTCAAACAAAAAAGTGTTATAATTGCACATATTCTTACAACAATATGTGATGCTATTTTTCTAAAATTTTACCTTAATCTTATTAATAATATTATTCTTGAAAATAATAATCAAATCATTATTATTACTAAATTAACACAATTTCTATCTTTAACAACTCTGAATTCATTCATACTACAAATTGCGCATTAAACGACCAACTCCAAACCAAATTTCACTATAAATAAATTGGCGTAACATTTCTTTATTAGTAAACCGTTTATTTGTAAAATTAAAGTCCGTTCACACCGCCAACACGTGACTGTGTTGTTTCGTTGCGACACCGCAGCGTCAACGTGCCGACATACTTTTTTACCGTACGCAATACTTATTAATTGGCGTGACTTGTTGTCTTGTTGAACTGGTTGGAGATGTTGGTTGGCGGCTTTCTCCGGAGATTGGAGAAGCGCCGTGACCTTGTCTGATACGACTGACTCGGGTAAACATTCAACAAGGCACATTATGAAATTTATTGTGCGATCGAATTTAAACGTACAAAAGGAAGTGAAATAGTAGAAAGTGAGACCGGCAACAAATGTACGATTTAGTGTCCCGGTTTGGGTTTGTTTTTTTAAACAAATCCACAATTTTATTCCAAGATTGATGTAATTTTGCACACTTGACATTCGAAATGGGCGGAAGGTAAACTTGTCTACACGAGTATTAAAAAATCAACACTTTTCCAACCCTTAAAACAGAATCTTGATACTTCTTAAAGAAATTTTGCATGACCATCTAAATAAGAAGAAAATTACTGTCTAAATCTTATTTCCAAAATACAAGTGTGCAGTTCACACGCGTTAGAAGTGAAACCTTCAGAAAACTAAAGTAGACAAGAGTGGGGAGGCTATAGAGCACCGAACAAAGAGGAGACCGATTATTCTATCTCATTATCTCGCAGGCTAAATCCTGTACATAGATGTATATGTGTTTGTTTCTTTTAGCGTCGCTTTTTCGTTTCATCGAGTTTCAAATCACAACGGTGCTAAAGAAGTTTTCACTTCAAAAACTCTGTGTGAAATTGACCGGTCAGGGACTGAGTTGGCATCGCATTTGGGTTTCATACAGGCGTCTTGTGTTCAATTCCACGGCAAGCTTAGAACTCCATCACAACACAAGCAACGTTTTCCGCTTAGTGTGTTGGCAGTAGGAATGTTATAATTTATTTTTATGTGAATATACTTCACAAGAGTTCCAGCTGCTCCCGTCAGGAGCCAGTAAGACTATGGCATCCCCAATTGGGTAATTTTGTGAGGCTGACTGTAGTGGGGGGTGGAATGAGATGGGAATGAGGAAGGTGGGGAAGTACCTGGCTATTTAGATCTTGTCACCAAACACGACTAAAGCCATTTCAAGCAACGTTTCAATTCTGAATGGTGGTCTTACACCAAGGCGATACTGAGAATTTGTTCCACTCTGGAACGTGCCGCAAATACACTATATATTATTTTTAAATTAATTGGTTGTGAAATAATACAAATTAATCAAATAAAATTTATTTGCGCACGCCGGTATTCGATCCCGCGACCTTCGGATTGTGAGTTAAGGGCTTCCCTTCAACCACGGCGGCCGTCTTGTCTTTATTTTTCATTTAAAAAAAGGGGACACCGGGGACTTGAACTAGTTCTTAATAAAAGTGGGAAAACGATCGAATCTGTAAAAAATATCATAACACGCCACAAATAAATCTAAAAAAATGCCTTATCATTAATCAAAAATGAAAATCGTGGTCAACCGTAGATTTATCTTATTATTTACGTATTATCATTGTCTAAAACAACGTCCGGTCTCATAAGTATAAGGTTAAGAATGATTATGTTAGATTAGGTTAATATTTTGGACAATATTATAATTAATCGTATTATTAAAGCAAATTTCACGTGTCTTACATACAAAATACCAAAACGCTCACAAATATACATTAAACACACCATATAAACAAAAGCACACAAACATTCATCGTTATACTCATAGAAAATAGAAAATTGTCAGAAATAGCCGGATTTCATACTGACATAAAGGGTTCATAGCCATTCTCCTTTGTTTCTATTATCTCTGGTTTTTCTTTTATCTCTTATACAACTTTTCTGACATTTTCAAATGTCCCTTTCGCCTTTTTCCAAATCCACAGTGTCAGCCTTCAGATGAAATAAATGTACTGCGATAGCCAAATTTCCACCTACATTTATTTGGTAATCGGATAAAAAAGAACAGTGATTTGTCACTGCTAGTTGCTTTGGCAGCATAATCTGTTAGATTAGGTTGTTTTTCTTTCACTTTTCTAATAATATGTTCTGCTTTGTCATGTTACCATTTTTTTGGCCCTTTTCGTCTCATCTCCAGACTAAGCCATTGCACGATTGTTTCCAACTACACATTATTTTAAAAATCTTACCTTCTGGGGTGTGTGCCCCTTCTTGAGATCTATCCAGAATCTGGCGATGTTGATGGCGAGGCCGGCAAGAGCGATGGCGAAGAACTTGACTTGCAGATGGGCGGAAAGCAGCTGCAGGAGAAGTCCGATCTTGGCCTTCAGGACTGCTCCGAGGAGCAGCAGTTTCAAGATAGCCTTCTTCTTCTTCTTCTTTTTTCCACGCCCGTCTAGAGATGACAAAAGATTCATACAAAATATTCTTAAAAGGGATACAAGCCAAAAATGAGTACAGCCTTAGTGGTGACCCAACAGTTGATCCGCCGACAATATTTACTATAAAATAATAATTTTCGTGCATTATTTACCAATTTCACGCATAAAATAGACTTCAAAAATACCTTTAATAATAAGTTATAGTATGGATATCAAAGGAATTTATACAAAGTATCGATTTTGTTGTACTTAAGCGCTGGAATAAACAGTTTATAGAGAAGCAGATTTTCCTTGATGCATTTGAATAAATATATGTTTTATACTTTTATTAATCGACGGTATATCCTCTCTGCACACCCCTTCGGAGTCACTTAGTTATATTTTGTGTAATTAGGTATACCATATTTTCCCTAAACCGACTGCACATTGCATATAAGTACGCCGGGGGGCCAATTGTCGGCGGATTAAATGTCATGGAACCAGTTTAGTGTATCTTGAACAACCACGAACACAGGAAATAGCATCGCCCGAAAAATTCTAGACAGGGCGTGTGACTGTTAAAATTGACACCGAACCCAAAATTATTGGTTCCAAAAAAGATGTTGTTTCAAAAAAGTGAAAAGATCGCAAGAAGCATTGTATTTTTATATTCCCCCCTTATTATTATGTAAACAAAACGATTTCTCATTACGTTTGTTCGATGTAATACATCGGCCAGTATAACTGTTGGTATTTATCTCTTATCAGTGCAGTTTTTAGTTAACGGTTTTTAGTATCAGTTTTTTAAAAACTTTTTATCGATACAATGTACTGGACAGTATAAATTAGGATTCAAGTTTGTTATCTCTAATCTGAATTGGAATTCAGATCACACTAGGAAGGATTTAAGAAATCAGATTTTATCTCTATCCAATGTACGAAGACCAACCATATTCATTTACAGTTATTATCAAGCAATCAAATAATATTCTTAGCATACAATCTGTGCTCTCTCCCAACGAGAGTTCTAAGTTACTACTACTAATCCATTCATTTACTGTTAATTCTAATTAATTTAACAGCTGTTGGTTTTATTTGTTGATGATGCAAGAACTATGGAGAAAGCGTTGCGTTGAGCGCTAAGGAAACTCAAAAATTTGAAACTCCTAAATAAAGTGACGAGTGAAATGCAAAAGGATGGAGTGATAGATGCATACAGAAAATCACCATGATGAGACCCGTCCAGGCGGTGATTTCCCCGATATTTCTCCACGACGTGGAAACAGGGACACTAAGAGCCAGCGAAAGAAAGCGGATAGACGTCCACGAAATATGGTGCTGGAGAAAAATGCTCAGGATTCCATGGACAGCCAAATGCACAAATATGTCCATTCTGGAAGAGCATCAATAATAGGCTCTCAACTAGATAGTCGAAGAACGTGGTTTAAGATACTTTGGACACGTTGCTCGCAGAACTGAGAACTCCAACACGGAAAAACTCATAGTAGCTGACAAAGTTAAAGAAGCAGAGGAAGGTCATCAAAGCGGTGTCCGTGACGTCGGTGTCCTTGACTCTTCACGCGGCGCAGAAGTGTGAGGAATGGATGAGCTTTGTCCACCATGAAAATTGGATTGGGGGTGAAGATCCTCAGCAATAAAAAACCGACTTAAGAAGAAGAAATGTGGTAATATCACAAAAAATAGTAAAAGCGGAAAATTTAATTACCTTGATGTATGTGTTGATGTTACAAAGTGATTTGTACCTGACGCAAAATATTATAGAATGTATAACATCAACCTCATGTCGAATTTTGAAAGGAAATATCGTTTTCTGCATATTTGTTGTTTGATGGCAATTATCTCGAATTATTATCGTTGTTTTCATTAAAACTACGAGTGATTTCGTTATTCTTTTTCCTTCCCGTACCTCGTTTTGACTTTTGATATACTGGCGTACGGAGCTCCGGACCACAAAGGCCTATTTCTCTTTCATCATGAGTTTAAAAAATGGTTGTTGGAAAAGATCTCGTTTTGTTCCCTACATCTATTTTCACCCAATTTTATCAAACTCCATTTTCGTCATCAATTATTTTACAGTCCATTTTCAAGTTAATCTAAAGCAGCATTGTTCGTATGTGTTTTCAGATGTAACATCAAATTAAAGTTTAAGTAAAATGACACAGAAACAATTTGCATTTATTCGCCAACGCGATTTGCAATAAAAGATTCGGTTTAGCGTGCACCTTGGCGCACTAATTTTCGTCACCCATTTTCACCATTGTACTACTTTCCACAGTATTACAATCTAAGGTTTATAGAATTTTACACCTCACCCAAGAATTCTACTACAAACTCTAGCATACGTAAATATTTATGGTAGAGCTCTTAAATCTACTTTATAGCAGACCTAATTTATTACTAGACTAAAAGTATTCATGCCAATAAAGTCGTTAAAACAGTCGAGAACTTTAATACCATTTGCATGCATTAAACTTAACAGGGTTCTCGAGAGGCCAGATATCTATATATTATTTGCTACTTAATTCATCTACGTCTCAAAATTTAGAATACGAGATCATAGCAATGCTTGCTACATATTAAACACAATAATTCATCATTGTGTTATACGTGAAGTACAAAAAAATCCACAACCCAGCAAATGAAAATAATATTTTTTTAGGTTATTAAAAATCAGATTGAATCTACCAAAATATCTACCTTTTGACGAGCATTTTCTTGACCAATAATGACATATTGTTATGTGCGTTACAATTAGCCAAAGCAACGCAAGTTAAAAGTTAAAAGATAAGTAGACACGCTGTTTTTTATAATTGCTGCAAGAAATTTTCAAAAAAATTGTACAAGCCAATTTCTTTAACAAATTGTTTAAGTAGTCAGTTTACTTGCATTGTTTGTCAACTTACGTAATCAATGTTTAAAAATTATTGCCATGTTGATTATGCGTTGAAGGCGCTTTGTTATTTTTGTTTCATAATGCGTTCAAAGATCGAAAATTGAAACAGCTGTTAAGACGCATAACAATAAACTTTGTGCAAAGTTGTCTGATTCAAAAATTGCGAGCATGAAATTTAAAAAATATTATCGTTAATTTGCTGAGTTTCCACCAGAACTAATCATCATGCCCCCTAACCTCCTACTTCCTTGTCCTCCTGCTCCCCTTCCCGCTTTACTCGGGTTTTGCTGGGACCGACCAGTTCTTGGTCTAGCGACATGCCCCCGAGCAGTCCAGTTTGCTGGTTAAGCAGGGTGGTTGTGCTCTCTTGCAGTTTGACTCCGTCTGTTTTCTTCTCTGGACCTTTTTCCATTTCCATCATCATCGCGGGCTGCTGTTGTTGGATGTGCACGTTGGCTGGCTTCTTCTTCTTCTTCTTTTTCTTTTTGTCCATGCTCTGGTTGGTGGAGATTGTGATGGAGTCTACTCCGCCACCGCCGCTCTCCTTCTTTCTGGCAAAGGATCTGAAATAATAAAAAACGCTTTTTATTAAATCTTACAACAAATCAATCGATTTATAACCCAGGAATAACTGCAGAATCTGAATTTTTTTTACATGAGCTTCACACAGGAGGCCTTGAGGAAAATAATTTGATGAGGAAAATAATAATTTAACCTGAGGAAAGTTTTTCACAAATATAAAAGGGATAATGTAACACTCGTCAACGGACAAGTTTAGTAAGTACCTTTACATAATAATTTGTGTAAGTAGAATCAGTATGAACCGTCTCATGTAATTAAGGTTTAAAAACGGCATTTTATCTCAACGTATCTTATTCGTCAAGTTATCAGTCACGCCTCATATTTATACTCAACATTTTCAGACTTGTGGCGTTGCTTGAAATGATTTTAACTGTGCTTAAAGATCAGATCTATATAATCAGGTTCTCCCAATGCCCAAATTCGTAGTTTTTGTTTGCACAAGTATAACATCGGTAGCACGTGTATTCTTATCTTCCAAGCTTTAAAGAAATGTTAAATAGACAACGACGATTTATTTGAAAATTGATCTTTAAAATACTAAACAATAGAAATCTTTTTGTTGTTTTTTTGTTTTTTTTTTTTGTTATTAGTTGGCTAAAGAAGGGCTAAGATTAGTTGGCTAAAGGAGGAGGTAGCGCAACACGGCATAATATCCCAAAAACTAATAATAAAAATACTTTTGGCCGTGAAAACCTAAAATCGTATCTAATAGAGATCTGTGACCAAATTATTTTTCTATGTGAATTAATTGCTGTAATAAGACATATTAAATTTCGGTTCCATGACAACTTAGAATTATGCAATTTTAAAACCCCTTTGAAAAGTCATTAATAGTTCTGAAAAAAAAAAAAAATTGAAAAATAGCCCATAACCCTAACCTAACGGAACCTATTTAACCAATTTTTTAATATTTTGCGATAAGCGAATGAACGAGGAAAGGAGTGTAAGGCGAATATATGACGCAAATGTGAATGGAAGAAGAAGTCGGGGACGCCCGAGGAAGACATGGCACGACCAAGTGAATCAGATACTTGAGTCGGGCCATGTGAAGAGTCGGAATAATAGAAGAGCATGTATGAGACGATGTATGAATGTGAACGAGGCAAGGAGTGTGTGCCAAGATCGAGGAAAATAATTTCCCTCAGGGCCTATATAATCTTTGGGGATGCTGTGTGGAGGTTTTTTTTTAAGGAAATGAAGGGTAGGAGAGTTCTGGGAAGGAAAAGGGTTTAAGGGGTGGGTAGGAATCTGGGGTTCAGTGTGTCCTGGTCATCCGCCTCCAGGACCCAGACAAACCTCACCCCATGATCCTGGGCGCGTATTTACAATCCCTACCGCGTTTCAGTCGCTTTAAATTTTCAATATCAAAATTTAAATATTTAGAAATAAAATTATTAAATTCTAATATACACATTGGAAAGATTATTTTATCTAGATTTTAGAACAATTTTTGTTTTTGCAAAGTGATAAAAAATTATCAATATAGAGGTGTATTTACAATATATGGGAATAATATTAAAATTTAAATATTTAGAAATAAAATTATTAATTTCTAATATACACATCAGAAGGATTTGGGGTGACCTTCGGCAGAGGTGTTGGTTATCCAATAAAGGTTCCCGGGGCTGCGGTACCCATTCCCGCCTCCCAAATTGTGTAAGTTCTATTCAAGTTCCGTTATTATATCATTATAGGTCAGTTGCCTATAAAACTGAAATAATCGCAGAACTTCCACAGAACGTGAAAATTAACATCAAATATTTGATGAATCCGTAAATTTTTTTGAAACAAGCCGTCCTTAATATTATATACATGGTTTTCTGAAACCTGCGTTACAGTATTACAATGTAATGCCTAATATGAAATCTTCATCCTGTAAGTAGATTTTCTGCATCCTGTACATCATTTGTAAAATAACTTTTTTTTTACTTGAAAAATAACCTAACATATGGACACTGCGTAGTCGGCTGTTTTTGTGGTTACCCCGTCAGTTGATCTCCCGACAGTTGGCCGGCCGAAATTATAATTATTTGCCAACTTCAAATCTAGATTGACTTCAAAAATTTTAATAATAAGTTGATATGGATATCAAACGAATTTATTTGGATTGTCAATTTTTTGGGTTCCATGACAACTCAGAATCAACTTAACTCAACACGTCTTTAAAAAGTCATCAACACCTTTTGAAAAATAGCCCATAACCTAACCTATTTAACATATTTTTTTCATCGCTTTTAATAACTTTTCAGAGGAGGTGTTGAGGGGAATTCATTCAGCGTTGTCAGGTCACCCATTTTTTCTACATGTACTTTTAGTAGTTTTTCGGGGACACTTAGTTATATTTTGTGTATGTAGGTATGCCGTATTTTCCCTAAACCGACTGCATATTGTTTATAAGTATGCCGTGGGGCAAACTGTCGTTGTATCAACTGTCATGAAAACGTTTTTTTGTGTTGTTGATTGTTAAGATTTTTTTTTAATTGATAAACTAATGTTTAAGACACGATTTCTATGCATAGCACAAAGGGTAACAATTATTATAAGTAATAATTATTAGCCTGAAACACTCATCTACATTGAAAAATCTCCCAAGAAAAGATAAGAGCCGCCGACGGGACTGAAACCCGCGTCCTTCTGGTATCCGGTCAACTGCTCTTAACCACTGAGCTACGTCGGCTTATCTCCTGCCCTCCAAATAATTCAATATATACTAGTGTTTCATTTAACAATTAGGTACTGCTTATTACATTTTCCCAACCCACATATATAAATCTTGTCATAAAGATTAATTTATCAATTAAAAATTATAATAATAATTAATATTTGACGAGTTAAAGTATTTCACCAAAAATGCAGACATAATTTGTCTCGACGCCACCTAGTGGGAGATTTACCACTTATAATGCCTTTCCCATTTAAACATATAGTTGATTGTTTGCAGGTGGAAAAATGTAATAAGCAGTAATTGTTGAATGAAACACTAGTATATATTAAATTATTTGGCCGGCAGGAGATAAGCCGACGTAGCTCAGTGGTTAAGAGCAGTTGACCGAATATCAGAAGGACGCGGGTTCGAGTCCCGTCGGCGGCATGTATCTTTTATCGGGAGATTTTTTCAATGTAGATAAGTGTTTCAGGCTAATAATTATTACTTATAATAATTGTTACCCTTTGTGTTAAGATTTGGTGCCGTTACAATTTTTATGATAAAAATGTTTCCCAAATGTTTTCCTAGAATTAAATATTTTTCACTAATCCATATCTTAAACAATCTCTTATCCCTTTCACTTATTTTGTACACATTTCTCCCTAAGGCTTTCACATAAATAGGTATGCTAAAAACGCTTTAGTGTATCTACACCACAATTTCTATAATTTTTTAAAACATTTTCTTTCGTACCTACCACAATTTGGTTAATATATTATATTCAGCATACGGTAAAAAGTTGAGGCGTGACTGATGACTTGAAGATTACATAAAAATACCGTTTTTATAAGCCTAATTAATTTGATCATACCGAGTTTATTTTCACGAATTGTTGTGAATCTTATCACTTAACGAATGCCGTATTGTCTCAATTAAACAGCTACTTAGCCCTAAAACGTCTTAAATCTGCATACAAACATGCTTTTACTTATACGTAAGTAATAACGACAGTAGACAGAATGAGAAAACTGATCTATATATTTTTTAGACTAAGAAATACTGTATCATTAAAAATACTTAAAGATATTTATTATGCACTTGCGCACTCTGTACTACAATATGGAATCGTGGCTTGGGGGTGCATATAAATCATCCCTACTCCCATTGGAAATAATTAAAAAATATTAATAAAAATCATCTTAAAAAAGCCCTATTACTACCCAACTATAAATGCTTTTCAAGATTTCCCGGTTCCCCCACTTACAAAAATATATGACAAAATAGCACTACTACAAATACATAAATATTTCTTTAGTAAAAATAATTTACCACAATTAAATATAAGCAAAAGAATAATATCTGTTGGAGGACTAACCGTGCCACTAGTACGAACCACAGCAGCACAGCATCACTATATATTCAAGGGTATAAAATTATTTCATAAATTACCCCTTGATATACGATCGGAAGAAAACTACGATAAATATAAAAAATAATAATTAAAATACTCTAGTACCACCTCATAACTTTACTTATTGTTTAGAAATATGTTTTTGCCTTATCAATTCTTTGAATCATTTATTAATTAACCTATATTTTTATTACTTTTATCTGTATTTTCTCATAAAATCACTAATATTTTTTGTTAAATTACTAATATTTTTTGTTCAATTTAAACAAATGTAAAAATATTTAGTTGTCCTCTCCTAAACACAAGCAGCTGCTTTATAAGGAGAGTGATTGAAATATTGATGTTTATATGTTGTAAAATTGTAACCTTGTTATATGTTTCAATAAAAAAAAAACGAATGTTCTTAAAGAATATGCCATACAAAGTTCCACAGCCTAGAAACAGAACTGTGACTGCCCTGAAGTGGAAATGTTGTGAGATAAAAATAAGAAGGTTGGTAAGAGGAAGGATGGAATTATTCTGAGCATTTAAATCATGATTACAAACATAGTCGGAGCTGTTTTTTTGCAACGTTTTAATTCTGAACTGCAGTCTCTCACCAAGGTGATTCCATTTTATGCGATATCGTACACGAATCTCCACTGTTTGATAAAATTGGGGCTTTGGCTAAACTATGGAAGAGGAAGAGGAAGATTGGGAAATATATGTGTAACTACACCAGGGGTGCTAGCATGGTCGATCGATATAGGTTTTATCGAAAATGTCGGTAACTTGCACGACTGCAGGCCGCTAACGAACAAACAATAGTTCACAATGACTTGGGGTTCCTAATATATTTGACGTTGTTTATTCGTTAGCGGCCTGATGTCGTGCTCGGGAGCGATGGCAAGTTACCGACATTTTCGATAAAACTTATATCGATCGACCATTCTAGGGGGCCAGATTTAGTTATAGTTAGTAAACATCAACAGTCTTACTAATAATAAAACGCTTTAACGATCGTTAAACGGCGTATCTGCTACCCACCCGATGAACGTCATTTTTATAATATTATTACTAGGTAATAACAATATCTCGTTTTTTATGACTTTTATGTTGGTCATGTTGCATCTAGGGAAATCTCTCGAATTTTACTCGCAGAATTTAATGTGTTTGAAAAGAATTTACGTTGTAATGATCAATTCACGTTATATTCGTATGATGCGGATCCCCAGCTAATGATAGCATATTGTAAAGTTGATTGAACCAAAGCGTAATATATTAGATATAAGTTTTTTACAGATAAAAAATTTCTGATTCTTAAAAATATATAAATCAATTTTCTAATTTTTTTTACAACTTGACAAATTTGTTCCTTCCATTTCAAATTTTTATCGATAATGACTACTAAATATTTGATTGTGTTTGTTGTTTTTAATATTGTGCAGTTTTGGATACAATAATTTTTACTATGTGTTTTGGAATTATCATGGATGATGATGTCAATGTTTTTAGGGGTATCATTTTTGTGTATTGCAAATGGAATTACAAATGTTTTATCACCATTTAGTGATAGTAAATTTACGTCGAAGAAATTCTTTAAAATATTTATGTCTTCGGTGGCTTTAAATGTTACTTTTTCCCAAGTTTTATCGCTAATTATTAGTACCGTATCATCGGCGTATGAAGTAATTTGGTCATGTAGTGGTTGAAAAAAAATGTCATTAACATATATGGTGAAAAGGATTGGTCCGATTACTGTACCTTGAGGGATTCCAAAGTCTGATATTTCTTTATCGCTATTAATCTGATTTATTTTTACGACTTGCGGTCGATTTTTTAGGTAGTTCGAAATCCATTTAATTGCATTGTCTTTTATACCTATATTGTTTAGTTTTTTTAGTAGAATCTCATGGGATATACTATCAAAAGCTTTTCTGAGATCAATAAATATACCGGCACATTTTTCACCTTTATCCAATGATTCATTGATGTATGAGGTTACATTAGCAATAGCATCTTGTGTGCTGAGTGACTTTATAAAACCAAATTGGTTTTTTTGAAGAATTTTATTACTTTCTAGGAAACCGACCAATTGGTTTTTCACAATTTTTTCAAAAATCTTTCCAATGTTTGAGATTAGACAAATTGGGCGATAGTTAGTTACTTTGTAGCAGGTAGCTACCGGCAGCGTCCTAAGTAATAACAACAACGCATTTTGTTCCTGAGGTTGGCACATCTGGAGTTCCAGAGTTCGCTAGTTCAAGTTTTATCCGCAAGCGTCAGTTGTGTGGAGGGACCGTGCTGACAGGTGGGCTCGCGACCAACGCTCGTGGTTTGGTGGGAATTCGACTTATCTTTAATCACGTGTAAGGCAAATGAATATTATTGTTATTATCTTAGTTTAATTAGGTTCACTGATTGTAGATTATGTCAGGTTGCTTTACCCTGGCTGGCGCCCGCTTAAATTAAATTCTCCATGGCCTCGACGGCACAGATTTCTTACGTTAGCAATTCAAATCCTTTATCTCTATCAGGTCTTTACCTGACATGCCCTGTAGATTAACTGTCCTGCTCTACCAATTTCATTCAATTGCAATCAATAAATGTCCTTGAGTTATTTCAGACTTATTGTTTAATTTGTTTAATATTGTGTCACAATCCCTCCTTGCCGCGTGGGCGGTAGGTAGTCGATCATGTCTTATCAGTTATAATGTTACAAAATAGCGTCCCAACTATTCTGGAACTTAGAGATAAAGGGTTTTATGATTGCTTACTAGATTTGTGCCGTTTGGGTTATGGTGAATTTATCATATATAATTTTTTTTGATATTCATTTGCCTGATGCGTGTGTGGTTTCTCGAATTGCTGCGGCGTGGGTCGCGATCTCCTCATGTCGGCCGGTTTTTTAATTTAGCTTGTAGTTTTATGCAGTTTTGAATCTCCCCAACTCATTAGCGTGGAAGCGCTCTTAAAATTTTTACTTTTATTTTATTCGATTTTGCATGGCGAGTGCATGTCGCAAATTGGTGTGGATTGGTGTTGTCGCATGTGACTAATAATTTTTTTTTTCTTACCTTGCTATAAGTTAGATGGATTATGCTATTATAACAAGAAGCAAAGCTGAGGCACTGTTCACAATGGCGAAACAAGGGGAATCGCCGTCTATTTCCGTTCCGGTTTCTCTTCCTTCTTCTTCACCAGCCGTTAGTACAAATGGAACATCACGTATGATGGGTCGACGAGTGTTCGTGACTTCATTGAAAGGATCGAGGAACTTGCTCAAGCAAGAAATGTATGTACCTCTTCACTTTTTTCGTCAGCTGTGGAGTTATTTGCAGGTGATGCGCTCTTGTGGTTCAGAGTGAATCGCTCGTCTTTCTCGTCCTGGTCAGATATTGTTGTTGCGTTGAAGGATGAATATGAGCTTCTCGATCATGAGAGACGCCTGTTGGCTCAGCTCAGAACTACTCTCCAATTACAAAAAGAAAATCTTAGTGCATTCATAACTCGCATTCTTGTGCTAAACAATCGTTTATCTACTAAGTTATCGGAGGTAGAATTACTTGAAATTTTGCAATGTAACATGTTACCTAGGTATATACAAAAATTATCTCTTTCAGTAATTCCTGACATTGTTACGCTCAAGAAACTTGGGAAGATGATTGAGCTGGCTGATAGCCGTTCAGGTGACAGAAATCCTCCGTGCACATCGCAACCGAGGAACTCTAATGATTCTAGGAATAATAATGTTTCAAGACAGAATAATAATTCAAATTCTGCTAATGTATTTCCCAATTTCAGGAAGAATCAACGGTTTTCTAACAATGATAATTATAGACATTCTGGAAATGTAAATCCCAATTTCAAAAAGAATCATTATGGTAACTTTGATAATCTTAGCCCATCAAGGTCTCATTTCAGAGAAGT
Source organism: Limnephilus marmoratus (assembly GCA_917880885.1). Lineage (NCBI taxonomy): Eukaryota > Metazoa > Arthropoda > Insecta > Trichoptera > Limnephilidae > Limnephilus > Limnephilus marmoratus. The sequence goes on along the minus strand of OU862932.1, from coordinate 1,406,513 downwards.
GCACTGCTTCCGTTGCGGCAGACCAGGGGTGAAGGCTCCAGCTTGCAGCTGTCGAGGTCAGCCAAAAAACTGATTTCCCGGGAGATTCTGTCAGCGGACGTCGGGACGCCGTCGTTTGCCGAGATTGCTTCCGGAGAATGGTCTTCCTGGCTCGAGGTTGTAAGAAAATTTTATGCTAATCTTAGAACTGCGAAGGAGATGCGAGCGCCTGACAGGGACGGGCGACCTTACATCTCTTTTCAGGTTAAAAATTCTGTTTACTCCGGTCTGTTGGATTCAGGCTCGCATGTTTCAATTCTAGGTAACAATTTTCACAAAAAATTCTTAGATTCAGGTTTTGAACTTTCAAAGTTAGATGTCAATTTCTCTTTAGTATCTGCTACAGGGCATTCTGTGATTTGTTCGTACAAGATTTCGCTTCCGGTTTGTGTTAATGGGGTAGTAAAAGCTTTTAACTTTGTTGTCATGCCACAGATAAAAGCTAATATTATATTAGGCTGTGACTTCTGGAAGATTTTTAATATTTGTCCAAAGATTTCTAAGTTAATGTCTTGTAAGGAAACGGGGAACAGACAGCGCGTTGCTGATGCTGTTGGATTGGAAAATGCTCATAACTTATCAATTTCTCAACGTTCTGCTTTGGATAAGGTAATTGGTGAATTTATGGAATATTCTGGTAATCGGTTAGGTAGAACCACTTTAGAAAAACATACAATCGACACGGGTGATTGTTCTCCCATTAAACAGAGAATATATCCGATTTCACCGCACATACTTCCTAAAGTTCATAACGAGCTAGACAGATTGTTAGAGTTAGGGGTGGTTGAACCAAGTAACAGCTCGTGGAATAATCCGATTGTTCTGGTCCCCAAGAAGAATGGTTCCTTTAGACTATGTTTGGATTCCAGACTTTTAAATGCAAACTCAAAACGGGACGCGTACGCGACGCCGTTTATCTCGGACATACTTAACAGTTTGGGGGGTGCTCGCTATTTAACGACGTTGGATCTTAATGATGCATTTTTCCAGATTCCGTTGGATGAGAGTTCTAAAGAAAAAACGGCTTTTACAATCCCCAAAAGAGGATTATTTCATTTCGTTACCATGCCATTCGGTCTTCACGGGGCAAGCGCACGCATGATGAGATTAATGGATAAGGTGTTAGGGCCGGAATTCGACGGGAAAGTTTTCTGTTACCTAGATGATATTATTGTAATCAGTTCCTCGTTTGAAGAACACATTCATCTTTTAAGACAGGTTAAACAGAGGTTGCAAGCTGCCGGTCTTACAATTAATGTCCAAAAATCGGTTTTCTGCAGGGATTCCTTGAAATACTTGGGTTATGTAATTGACAGCAAAGGGCTCCGTACAGACCCTGATAAAGTTAAAGCCATCGTTGATTTTCCCACTCCTACGACTCAAAAGAGTCTGCGTAGATTCATAGGTGTTCTTTCTTGGTATAAAAGGTTCATACTTAACTTTTCCATAATTGCGTCACCCTTATATAATCTCACGAAGAAGGAGTTCGCGGGGAAAAAGTTTAAATGGAATGAGCAGGCGGAGGCTGCTTTTATTAAGTTAAAAAACATCCTGGTGAACGCGCCAGTTCTTGCATGTCCGAACTTTGATAAACCTTTTACCATAAGTTGTGACGCGTCGAATATAGGCCTCGGGGCAGTTTTAACGCAGATGGATGATAATCAGGTTGAACATCCTATTTCGTTTATTTCTAGAACGCTTTCAGCTCAGGAGAGGAATCACTCTACAACTGAAAGAGAGTTGAATGCTATGATTTTCGCGTTAGAGAAGTTTAGAGGGTATATCGAAGGCTCTCCCATTCCGGTAAAAGTTATCACGGATCATTATAGTCTTAAATGGCTCACGAGATTAAAGTCGCCTTCAGGAAGGCTGGCCCGTTGGGCAGTCAGACTGCAACAGTTCCATTTCGAGATTATACATAGAAATGGCAAAGATAACGTCATTCCCGATGCTTTATCCCGTGACCCCTTGCTTGTAGAATCTATAGTTCAGAACTTTGTAACTTCTGATGAGTGGTATGTCAAATTGAGGGAGAAAATTGTAACATATCCCGAGAAATATCCAGCGTGGAAGGTTTCTAATGGCAAGATTTTTAAACACATTCAAAGTATGGAAGCGCTTCACAGGTCACATGACTGAAAGGAAGTACTCCCTAAAGAGTTCAGAATTAGTGTCATAAAAGAACACCATATTCCGCCGGTTTGCGCTCATTTCGGTATTTTAAAAACCTTGAACAGGATCAGACATAAGTATTATTGGCCCAAGATGGCGACTGATGTAAAATCATTCATTGCCAAATGTCAAACTTGTTTAGGTTACAAAAGCTCGAATTTGTTACCTCCAGGTCTAATAGGAGATCCCAAATTAGTACAGCGTCCATGGCAGATGATAGCGACGGATTTACTTGGCCCATATCCTAGTTCCTATAAGAAAGGATATACTTATTTGTTGGTAGTGTCAGATTTCTTTTCGAAATATACAAGACTTTTCCCACTTAGGAAAGCTACGGGTAGTAATATTGCTTCGATTCTGGAGAACGACATATTCTACAAATTTGGTGTTCCGGATACTATTGTTTTGGACAATGGACCTCAGTACATTTCTCGTGACATAAAGGCGTTGGCCAGCAAATTTCACATTCGTCACCTGTTCTACAACTGTAGATATCACCCGCAAAATAACCCTGTTGAACGAGTAAATAAGGTTTTAGTTTCTGCTCTTGCTTCATACGTTGGCTCTGATCACCGAACTTGGGCGAACTATATTCCTGAAATTGAATTAGCTATCAACACTGCGGTTCACGAGGTTACAGGGTACACTCCGTTTTTCCTCAACTTCGGTAGGGAAATTATTATTTCAGGGAAGGATTATTTAGGGGTTGATTTCAATGAAGAAGAAATCAAATTTGCAGAACGTGACTCTTGGGCACATGGTTTAGAGGAATTGAATGACATTTTTTCGCAGGTACGCACATCCCTGAGACAATCCTACGAACGCAACAAACGTCAATATGACTTGCGTCGGAGGGACGTTCAATACAACCTGGGAGACACAGTCTGGAGGCGGTCGTTTGTTCTGTCTGATGCTAGTAAACATTTCTCTGCAAAATTAGCCCCTAAATTCATTAGGAGTAAGGTGATTAAGAAGATTTCTCCTGTTGCCTACGAATTGGCGGACATGAATGGAAGAAAATTGGGAGTTTTCCATGTGAAGGACATTCTCAAGGATGAACACTCCGGTGGATCTGCGGGGTAGTTTTTCATTTAAATGGAAATGCGTATCTACAAGAGAGATTGCTTTCTGCTTTTACACTAATGTTAGTTTTTTTTGCATGCTTCTCCCACCGTTGCAATGCAAATTTTTATTGTTCATTCTTTGTGATGACACGACAAAACACTTGTGTTTTCACATTGATTGAAATTGTTGTTTGTTGGGGAGTATGTTGTCTGTGATGTCCTTTGTTGGGTTTTTTGGTAATTTTAAAATTTAACGCGCGAAGATGACTTGTTCTTATCTTCGGGCATTGAATTTTGTTTACATGGTTAGTTATATTTAAGAAGTTAGTACGTAATAGATACATTTTGACTTCCTTGTTTAGGAAGATGGTTTATCTCAATTCTCTGGTTATAAACCATGTTTTTCTATTATGTATCTGGTACGTACTAAGAATTTATTAATATTGTAGCTTGGATTTTATTTAAATAATTTTACACTCACACTTGCATAAGAAATAATAGTGCGTAGACATTCTATCATAATAATACTGGTATTTTCTACTTAACAACTCACCCTTTCGGAAAATTGTCAGTGCAGTCACACAAGCGAGAGTTTCAGAAACTAATATTATCTATTATGGGTTTTAGGAAATCCACAAGCATTGTCAGTTTTCCGGATGAGTGATTTAATATGTTGATTACTTTATATGTGATTTTATACGTGATTAGTCCACATGTGTTTATAATATAAGTGATAATTAATAATTGATACTCCATTGTTTCATATTACCTGATAATTTTGCATGTGTTAGCATGCGACATTCAACGCATCAATTTTTGATACTTATAATGATTTTCCCACTAGTTGGAGACTGATATTATTACCATATAATTATTTGGAAATTTTCCTACATGAATTTAAAGTCTTTCCATTTTACATAAGTTATTTAATTGTGATGGGCGATAAGCCGTTGTTTAAATATTTAATCAGTATTTAATGTTCCATTTTGGGCTTTCGGGACCTGCCTCTGAGCTCAAGGCACGTCTCCAGACCTCATGATGCAATATTAAATTTCCTGGTTACCTTGGACATTTTGTTTAATTTTGGTTAGCAACTTCTATTTATTTAATTTTTCTCACAAATGGTTTGGATCTCGGGTTATTCATTCCTTGCCCAATAGATGGCAGGGCCATAGTCAATAAACATTGTAATCATAAAGATTATTTAAGATGACATTCAGTTTTACAATAAACAAGATCAATAATGGTTTACCTTTAATATTGAATTTTTTTTAATCTATTTTATGTAGCTAACATATATTTGCCAGTTTGATTTTGATAAATTGAATTTTGGGGCGTCCAGGCTTTTAGTTGTTGATTGTTAACAGATTTTATTATTCAGGTTTAGCTTTGAATTTCATTCTGTTTGAAGAAAACTATTAAGTTCAGATTTACATTAAGTAATTTTCAGTATCTCAGTGAACCACTATGTAAGATTTAGTTTAGCTGTTAGTGTCTCACACGTATAACCTCTACGCTTCTTCAATCAAGAATCTTCTACACTGCAATCAACAATCTTCTCCACTGCGCGGTTACTGTATTGAAACATTACTTGGCGGGAGGAATATCTCAAAAGTTTTCCACATGGACCTTGGACATCATCGCCACCTATGCGTTTGCTGAACTGTAACATTACTTGGCGGGAGGAATATCTCAAAAGTTTTCCACATGGACCTTGGACATCATCGCCACCTATGCGTATGCTGAACTGTAACATTACTTGGCGGGAGGAATATCTCAAAAGTTTTCCACATGGACCTTGGACATCATCGCCACCTATGCGTATGCTGAACTGTAACATTACTTGGCGGGAGGAATATCTCAAGAGTTCTCCACATGGACCTCGGACATTATCCCTACTGGACACTTCAACATCCTTTCAAGTTTGCTGATGAGGCGCATTGACACTCTGGTTCCTGAATATGCCTCAAGAATTGTCAACACGTCCGTTTCTTACAACGCTTTCGGGCTATAACCACAATTAAGTGCAGCGAAGCATGCAGAAGTTAAATTGTGAGGCCATTCGCCGAAGACTTTCCTGATTCGGTTCTCCAGCAACATCATCTTGGAGAATCAGCAATTACCAGTGGACATCATGGTCCTGGTTTTCGTCATTGTCGACGGCAGTCATTGGTCAGTTCATCACGGTGGTCTGCGAGTTCGCTTTCTCTTCCTCGAGCGCCAGGAGGCTTCAGGGAAATTTCCCCTGGGAAAATTTCGGATTCGTGGGGGGATATTGTAGCAGGTAGCTACCGGCAGCGTCCTAAGTAATAACAACAACGCATTTTGTTCCTGAGGTTGGCACATCTGGAGTTCCAGAGTTCGCTAGTTCAAGTTTTATCCGCAAGCGTCAGTTGTGTGGAGGGACCGTGCTGACAGGTGGGCTCGCGACCAACGCTCGTGGTTTGGTGGGAATTCGACTTATCTTTAATCACGTGTAAGGCAAATGAATATTATTGTTATTATCTTAGTTTAATTAGGTTCACTGATTGTAGATTATGTCAGGTTGCTTTACCCTGGCTGGCGCCCGCTTAAATTAAATTCTCCATGGCCTCGACGGCACAGATTTCTTACGTTAGCAATTCAAATCCTTTATCTCTATCAGGTCTTTACCTGACATGCCCTGTAGATTAACTGTCCTGCTCTACCAATTTCATTCAATTGCAATCAATAAATGTCCTTGAGTTATTTCAGACTTATTGTTTTATTTGTTTAATATTGTGTCACAATCCCTCCTTGCCGCGTGGGCGGTAGGTAGTCGATCATGTCTTATCAGTTATAATGTTACAACTTGTTGAGGATCTCCTGATTGAACATAATTTCTATTATTTTCATTATTTTTGACAGTTTCAATGCTCTTATAATGTTGTTATTTTAATTTAGTTAACCTAAAAATGTAAGTTATTTTGGATAAATTATTTTTTATCCGCTTAAGTTAATAAAACTTCTTTAAAGTAATGTTATTTAACAACATTAAAAAGGCTTGTGCGTGTGTAATAAATACTAAATTCGAGTTATCAACGTTTACATTGTTCAAAAATTAATTCAAAATGACGATGTTTTTAAGTTACTCTCTTGAAACAGTTGTTAGAATTTTTTATAATTTTTAATTGTATCAAAATTAAAAAGTGAAGTGACAGTTTAATTCATTATAGAAAAGGACGGTGTTTTTAAAATTTTGAAATTCCGAAATTTTTCGACGTTTTGGTAGAATATGTTAACGGTAAGCTTTTTTTCAACTTTTTTCATGTTGAAAGCTTAAAATGCTGCAGTTTATAAACGCTAAAGTATATTTCAAATAACAAAGTCCAAAAGGTAATTTTATCTAGTTTCTAAAATGGTATTTGTTTTTAAGACATTAAAAAATAACAAATATACAATACATTTAAAATACGTTGGAAAAAATCCAAAATTCGTTCAGAAATCATTAACAAACGGGTGTACACAGCAGATAAACTACTGTGTAGGCAGTGTATATATCTTTCCATGAACCAATTTTTGAATTAGTAATGTTTTCATAACCGCGGTCAATTGAATAAAAATTTCACGGGGTTATTTAGTAAGGCTGCTAATCTTTATCAAGATTTTATTATTTTATCATTAATCCACCGTTTTAATGATATTATTTTATCATTAATCGAACGACTGGAACAAAACATAAATTTGAATTTGAAGCCAAAATACACATATTGCCCTACCTACTGTGGTCCTGTGTTAATAATATAATCCTAACTAATATAATAAATACGAAAATTGTATTATTTTTGTTTTTGGGGTATTATGGCGTATTGCTCTTTAGCCAACGCTTCGGATATATTACAGTGGCCATCATCATATACATCTGCTCAGATGATAGATGAAAAGTGTGTTTGTTTGTCCTTCTTTCACGTCGCAACGAAGCGACCGATTGAAGTGATTTTTTTGCAGATGGATATTAAAAGGACTAAGAAATGACGTAGACTACTTTTTATTCTGAAAAACATTTAATTTCCGTGGAAAAATTCTTTGTTTAATAATTTCTCCCTAATACCACTCGATTCGCTGATACTGGGTGATATGATGGTAATTTGGGTTTTAGCTGTTTAGATTTTAAGGCTACAATACAAAAAGTGATATTGTCGAACGTAGAATAACTATGTTTATTATTTATGCATTGAACCGCATACTCGTTAATACGGAATATTTTTTTTATTCAAACAGTTAGATTTAACTTTATTATTACGAACAGTGAGTATTTATGTATTTAACATAAATACTCACTGTTAAAATTGATTCACTCATGCGGTAACGCCATTGTTTATTCATCGTTTTTATTTTAACATTTCAAAGACAATCAATCACTGCTGCCAATCATAGAAAGTTTGTATCTGTATTTATAACAGTAGAACATGGAAAGAAATGTATTAGAATAATTACACAAACCCGCTAGATAAACCTTGCTTTGCAAAACAAACCATTCAAAATCTGGGATGTTTTTTTAAAATTATGATGACATGTGAGTTTAATTTAGAGAATTTATTTTATAAGATTGGTACTTCCGACAAATGTCATATTTGATTGTCTATTAGTTAAAAAATGAATATTCCGTATTATCCGTGCATCAAATTTCGACAACACGAACGTTCCGTATTATCCGTGAGGTGGACTAACTGCATATTTATCCAATATTTTTGTCCAAACTAGGTAATAAAGTTGTGGTAATATCGTGCTGCGTGCATGACTGCCATCAGTATTTGCTACCGCTACGTAGACCCCCGTTTCTGTGGTTATCTTACGCATAACGAATAAATTATCTGTCAGTGGTACTGTCAGTGGCGCATTAGCAGCTAAAAGGAACATTCTTTGTATCGGTCGGGTGCCTGCACTGCCTGTGTTATTCATGCTATCCTAGAAAATAACGCTTTCTGTACAAAGATGCACATTCTTGCACTATTTGAATACCTCTGATTGTGCTAATATATTATTAAATACATCGCGTGTTCAATTACTTATATCTAAAATGAATTAATCTAGCTATCTTCTACATAAATCTATATAAATAAAAATGAATTGCCGAAATGTATGTACGCACATAACTTCCGAACGACTGCACCTAATTGGATAATTCTTTTTCTTTTATGTTCGTCATTGTCAGGACAAGGTTTGTATAAAACTACTGGTGAGCTCTGGCATCATGAACTTTGTATAAAAAAATTGCAACATGTGGCACGCGAGCTGTTTGAAAACCGAATGTGGCGGGACTGAATGTATAGAATGCGGGAGGGGGGAGAGGAATTTGGGTAGGGGGTTCGTGGGAGAGGAAACAGGGAGGGGAACCTGGGAGGGCTGAGGGGGAGGGGGGACGGGGGGAGGAGGTGGGAGGGGGTGGGGGGGAGGGGGAGGGGAACTCGGGAAGGGGGTTCGCGGGAAGGGGGAAGGGGGAGTGATGTGGATAGAGGCAAGGTGGAGTAAGAACGCGCGAGAGGAAGGAGGGGGAGAACGGGACGAATGGGAAAGGACATGCAGGGAGAAACAATTGCTTTTTTAAATGGCATAGCGACGCATGCCGGGTACCAGCTAGTAAAAAATAATTTAGTTCAAAAATCAAAATATTCACTATTAAAAAGACACCTGAATGTTGTATTTAAATGGTATCTTGTTATTTAGGAACATCGCGTAGGAGCATGGGGTATTTCCACAAACGAGGGATTCTGTTGAATTCTGTTGAACGGAATTTTTAAAGATCATTTTTCTGATTTTAATAAACCTTCTAAAAATGTTTGTTTAATATGTTTTCATTCAATATTATTGATTTTAAAAACGGTCTAAAACTGACAAAATCAAAACGATCGAAAATCGGAATGTGACGTCACAAGCGTCGCTTAGCCCGGCCAGCATAAATTAACACCGTCAGTGAGCGTCCACGCTCATGACGTCACCCGATAGCCCCGCCCCAAAATATCGTTTTAGAGGTAATTCAAAAATGGGAATCTTTGACTCGCTGTAGAAAATTTATTCGTCAACATAAAAATAAAATAAAAATGCTGTAATCATTGTAACTTTTTGCTTAATTTTTTTAAGCAATGCATGCAAGCTCTTTATTATGTATTAAGAACCTAAACTAAATGATTATTTATATGCCTTCTACAATTTAAAAAACTGATTTCTGTGTTTTTCTCTTTGTTCTTTCTTGTATATTATAAATTATTTTATCATATTGTATATCACTGAGATATATAGAGGTGTTGGTTATACAACGAATGGCTCTCGGGGCGGCGGTACCCAAACCTGCCTCCTAAACAGATTCACCGTATGTACAGATATGAATTACTCGTAAAATGTATTACACTATAACTCCAAGGTTTCCAATAAATATAAAGTAATATAAATAAATTTCAATCTCCCTACTCTTGTTTAGACACGCGCATAAACTGTGCTCCTAAGGAAAGCTTACGTGATGAAAATCACGATCATTTACGTATATTATTATTATTCTGTTCTCTTTTCTTTCATTCTTGTAAAAAACTTTTAAAGTACGAGGTAAAAACAGGCACGACAACAATTCTAACTTTTTCAACTTTCTCGCCAATTTTTCATTCTTAAGATAAAACACGGTTGTCGAGAAATTTAAATAATAGGTATTTTACCAAAATTTTACTATTATCCCCCCGAATACTGAGCGAAAGGGACAACTGTATAATACTAAAAAAAAATCTTTAAAATCGAGGTTTTGTATTGCCCATTTTTCCCCTCCAAAATTGGACCGATTTTTACCAATTGTATTTGCAGAAAAATATTCTACGTCTTTACGTTTTGCTTTTTAAAAAAAATACATTGTGTATTTTCCTTATTTATGTTTAAGGTGTTATCTCGTGTTGCACTACCTCCAAAGTTTCGGACAGCGTTACAGTATCCATCATCAGGGCAGAATTTCAAGAAAAACATTCGAAAATACCTTCAATGGTTTACAAACAGTACCCATTACAGACGTTTTATTTATTCGTACAATTAAAAAGATAAATAGTGAAATTTATTCAATGGAATCCTAACTACCCTTATAGAATTTATGTCGACAAACAAGATCTGAGATGATTTGAGATTTTCACGGCTAAAAGTGTTACAGTGACGATTTGTGGGTTATTATGCCGTGTTGTAGGTACTTCCTGCTACTTTAGCCAACGTTTGAACTGAGTCCGTAATCAGTTGTGTAGATTTGGTAAATTTTGTGTTCATGGATGTTAGTGATATCGTGTTACAAGCGTTGATCCCCGACAGTTAATCCCCCGACATTAGATCCTAGATTAGTATCTATTTTGTACTTATACTCTGGTATATACGAGTACATTATATAGACAAGTAGTTTTATCCGTGATGGATACGTTTTATACTTTTGTTATTTGGCGGTACATCCTCTCCGCACACCCTTAGTTACATTTTGTATAAGTAGGTATATCTGATTTTACTTAAACCGACTGCATATTGTACATAAGTATGCCGGGGGACCAACTGTTCAATATAATAATTAAAGTGAAGTTACCAAGTACCAACAACTATTAAGCTGAAGGCCTCGTCAGATAAAATGTTTGTTATTAGTGCTTGTACAAATATTATAGTAAAATTCTAATTGGTGACCCCGCATTTTTGTTTACATCAATATAATAGTTGCTTACCTATATAAACTCTTTTGTAAGATGGCGGTGAGTTCATTGAGGGCCATCTGCAGTTTGTAGGCCGCCGTGGAGGGCTGATCCTGGTCTTCCGCCAACTGTCTCCCGCTGCTCAGCACCTCCTGGTCTGCGGCCTCTGCAACCAAAACAAACACAACGGGTCACTCAAATTGTCAGAACGGGTCACTCAAGAATACAAGAAATGCGTCGTGTGGATCCAAAAGTGAGGGCGTCCTTAAAGGGTAAGAAAAAGGTTTAGAAAAAGGCATGTTTACTCTGTTCTTTTTTTATATGATAAATAATTTATATTGTACACATCCGAATAAAGGAGACATTTCACATCGTGGAAAGCCGACAGGGTATTTCAAAGAGCAGAAGCAGCGCTACTAAGGCAAAGAATTCACAATGTGCGTAGTGAACTCGATGGAATATCTCGGGACCTTTCGATTTTCACCTACACCTGAGTGCAACCCTAATCGCCCTGATGATGGACACTGTAACGCTGTCCGAAACGTTGGCTAAAGAAGGAGATAGCGCACACGGCATAACACTCCAAAACAACTAACAAAAATAATTTATATTTTTTTAAATTTTAAGAATATAAATGTGCAACATTTAAAATTATTTTTATAAATTTTTCATCAAAAAATTAGTGATGCAACGAATTCTACTTTTACAAATACAAATAATTTGGCAGAGTAATCAATAACCCATTTATTTAACCTTTTTCTGTTCGTTTTATTATACTAATAATTAAAATTTTAAAAGATAAAGCAATTTGATAACTTAGCTAAACTAAAATTTTAAATAATATAATTTATTTAGTACATAAAAAATATGCCTTTCTCACCTTCGAAACTCATGTAACCCCTTAAAACATTTAAAGCGATCCAATAGTCTAGGAAAAAATCGGAAGTGGAATTCACACCCCTTTATGGGAGGAGTTTAAAAATACTTGAGAAAAAGCTTTTGGAAAGGTATTTTTTAGAGATTTTTTTATTGGTTGATTTCGTAAAGGCCTGTAAAAAACATTAACTCCTTTTTTACGCATTGTTTATTGTAATAAAACGGAAATTTAAAATTGATTTCACGGAACCAAGCGACGCGGAGACTAAAGTATTTTTCCTCGCTCCGTCCTGGGCCGAACTGACAGAAAATGGGTGTGGCGAGTTTTTAGTCCTTAGGTGGACGGTGTAGGGTTTACTTTGAAAATACAAATTCGTTGAATGCTGGCACTCTGGCAGTATTGTAAAATAACAACGCGAATAGGCTGATTGTATTTTATTTTGTGAAGTTCGGGCGTAAATATAATTTTTTGCGATTATTATAAAAGAAACTGAATTTTTCTACACTAAACAATAAATAAGTAGTTTTTAAATAGGAGAATTTGCCCTTTAAAGTGATTTTTTATAGACTTAATACTTTATTTTTTCCAGTCTTATTAAAGATTTATAAAAAAAATGACAAATATTTTTAAGGGCCAAGATATGTTCTACACGCAGTATTTAATTGAAGCATCTATAATACTTCTAAGTCAACAAATTTTCAAAACAAAAACATATTATTTTGTAAGATTTTGCATTATTTAGTATGGCTTCATCTTAAATGGATATTAGGTATAGCCAAAGAAATTCATGTATTTTGATTTCTAACTACACAATTTCTTATCATAAATATACATATTATAATATCATTCTTCTCTCAAAGTTATGTAAAGCATGTTATTATTATTCCACATTACACAGTAAATATTTACATTACAGTGTACTCGTATCTTATAACTTTGTTCACTTATCTTAAGATCCAACAGTTTTTAAATGTTACTTAATCGATTCTCCGTATCCAGGCTAAAAGGAAGGAGGATTTTAAACATGTATTATACCCTCATGACTTATAATTCTTTTAGGACTTTCAGTCTTTATGTCGAGAGTCTTACCCCTCGACTTCGGAGACCGTCAATAACAGGTAGCAAAGTGCTTATTTAGGATTTTTACACCTACAAATATATTAAGCCGTAAACATAACGAGAAATACTTGCATTATAATCAATATTATTAATTATTAATAATTCACACCTTTTATCTCACGTTACTGATAATGCACTATTGTTATTGACAAACTCACATTTTCTATGGAAAAATACTTAAGAGGGCATTACCAGAGAAAACCGGAAATACGTCATTTTCAAAAAAGTTTTTAGACGTATTGACTCTTTTCCACAAAAAATTATAAATGGATTTCGAAAGATTGTTCTTTTATCTAGCATTCGTATGTAATAAATTTTGAGATTTTTTTTAAAATTTTTAGTATAATAAGGTTATTCCATAGGTCGTTGGCCGATTTGTTCAATTTTCAAAAAAGTTTTTGTATTATACCACACCCATTTCAAATAATAAAATCACGCAGTAAAATAAATCAATACCTACATTATCTAGCAAACGTATTTTTTAGAATTTTAATTTTAGTTTCAATAAAATCATTAAAAAATATGTACGTACATGTGTTTCTTGGCGAAAATTGGTCCGTTTGTGTATTTATTTGCGCACTTACAAACTAATATATTTCAGATTTTTTTAACATTCTTATTAAATTTAGACATTATTGAAAAATGATAAATACTTATAATCAAAAAAAAAACTACAAAAAATACATTATTTTAATAGTTTTATCATCACGCCTTTCAGCATTTTTGGATGAAGGTATAAATTAAAGCTAATTTGAATTGAAATAAATTCGATTTTGAGTTATAATTTAAAAAAGCTGGTACGGAGAATAATTAATCTTTCTCATTGTAACCGCCCTGCACGATCGTAAGAACAACTTTCGACGAAATGTGGATTTTCGTCCGCTGGCTGGTTAAACGCTCTTAACGGGCGGGCAGAAAAGAAACCTAACCTTAAATTTAATTTATCGTTAGGTTCATACGTGGCGGTTAAAACGAAGACGGCGATCTCCCATTAGTCTAAAATGAGTAAGATTTTTTTTACATATCCACATAGGAGCCCTAAGAAAAATAATCCCCTCAGGGCCCATGTCATCTTTGGGGATGTTGTGTGGAGGGTCTTTTTAGGAAAGGAATTAGAGCAAGTTCTGGGAAGGAAAAGGGTATCTCACTGCGGTGCAAGGCGATGTTCCGAGAGAAAAAGGCGGTAGAAGACAAAGGAACTCCCTCAACCATTCTCTCCCGATCCGGCCTGCCATGCAGCTAGTGGGCAGACGCATTCGCCACTAAGACCCGGACAAACCTCACCCTATGAACCCGGTTACCCCTGGTAAGTCACCAAACGTAGCGAACCACTCGGGGTGACCTACGACAGATTTGGTTAACCATTAAATTGTGATGGATATGTCGATGGATAGATAAACAAAAATTACTATCGACAACTACAAATTGTTCGGAGCATAGATGACAGTAACCCATACATTTTTGAATACATGTAGGTATTTAGTTTTGCAACAAATCTCCATTAGGGTTTGCAAGGTACGGAACTAACACAGCAGTATCCCTATGGGCCAATCAGAGAGACAGAACAAAAACGGCAAACTCCATCTATTAATTGAAGATAACTAAACATTTAACCATTTAATTTTGAGATGTGGTACTATTAGGAATTTCCTGGAGAGACCACATTACAAATGAGGAGGTTCTCCAAAGAATCGAAGGAGAAAGGCACCTGCTCAGGACCTTGTCCGAAAGGCGTGCAAGATGGATCGGCCATGTAATAAGACAAGAAGGCCTCTTGGATGCCATAATGGAGGGTATGACCGAGGGGACAAACTCTAGGAGACGCCCACGCCGAGAGTACCTACCTGGAGGACCTGCTGGTGGACGTGCGCTGCTCATCATATGCAGACTTCAAAAGAGATGAAATCGCTGCAAACCAATCCCAGGATTGAAACCAGAGAGAGAGAGAGCAATAAAATATAAACAGAGTGTTACTAATGGAAACAATTAATAACAAAAATGTTGCTTTTTTGTTCATAGTACAGTAAAACAACTAAAAAGATATTTTTTGCGTATTACCTATTCATAATGGAAATAATTAGAGATTGCCGTCTTTGTTTTAACACGCCTTATACGTACACCGTTTATAATGTTCATAATAAGTTCATCTATGTCACACGTTAAATTCTTAGAAAAAAAAAATCTTTTCAACAAACGACCCAAACTCATGTAGGTACGATGTTTACCTTTTCCATTAGTCTACTTTTTTGTTAATGGCGTTAAATTCCGATAATTTCTCTCAAGATGGTGTCGATTAGCATTAGGTAGGTACTTTGACTTATTTTCTATATTGCCCTCGTTTCTAATATTTTATTACTGTAAAAAGTAGGAAATTCTGACCAGTAAAAATATGCGGATTGGCGATGTTGGGATAACGGGTTTTATAACTTGACCCCGTACTGTCCTGTACAATAGTGCTGTAGGTTTTCACTTTAACGGATTGTCCGTTAAGTTAATGTGTTTATACAAGTTGTCAAAAACTGTCGAAAGACGCGAAGCTAGCCGTCTATAATGGAGTACTGGTATCTACCCTGATGTATGTACTTATCGTGTGAGAAAAGTGGAGATCCGCAAAGAATACAAGGCTGATGTAAGCGTAATGAGTAAGATCAAGAATGGAACGCTCAGATGGTTTGGGCGTGTAGAACGAATGAACGAGGAATGGAGTGTAAGGAGAATATATGACGCAAATGTGAATGGTAGAAGAAGTCGAGGACGCCCGAGAAGACATGTGAATGAATCAGATACTTTAGTCGGGCCATGTCATGAGTCAGAATAATAGAAGAGCATGTATGAGACGATGTATGAATGTGAACGAGACAAGGAGTGTGTGCCAAGACCGAGTTGTTTGGCGGTCCGTCCTCTCTGCCTACCCCTGCGGGGAAACGGCGTGATGGTTAGTTAGTTACAATTTTAACAACCGGCGTGATGCATGTACCTATATTAAATATATATATATATATATATATATAGCATCAATTTATAAAAAAGAGGTATGCATTTTTAAATCGTGTAAAAACACACAAAATAATAATGAAATGTTTTTACTCACGATATCACTATAAATAAATTTGAAAAAGCTTGATATTACAATATAAAGTAGGTACATATTTTTTATCATAGGGTTTACAGTTTACACTGGTGTTTTTTTTAATTGAGAATTTTTAATTGGGTCGGCCTTAGAAAATGGAGGTTTGGAATTTTAGAACTGACATTGGAATGGACGA
Organism: Limnephilus marmoratus; assembly: GCA_917880885.1. Classification (NCBI taxonomy): domain Eukaryota; kingdom Metazoa; phylum Arthropoda; class Insecta; order Trichoptera; family Limnephilidae; genus Limnephilus; species Limnephilus marmoratus. The sequence goes on along the minus strand of OU862932.1, from coordinate 1,390,321 downwards.
TTCCAGCCTGGCACTTTTTTTTAAAGTAGCTCCACGCATGAGGCCCCGAGGAAAATATTTCCCCTCAGGGATATACCATCTTGGGGATGCTGTGAGGAGAGTCTTTTGAGGTAAGGGAGGAGACGAATTTCTGTAAGAAAAAGCGTTTGTGGGTAGGAATCTTGTGGTCAGTATCTCCAGGAGTTACGGATGTATGAGTCCATCTCTCCCACTGTGGTACAAGACGATGTTCTGAGACAGTCCTGCTCGAGAGATCAAAAGGTCTCCCTCAACCAGTCTCTCCGGATCCAGCCTGCCACGGTTTCGTGGGTGAGTTTTGTCAAGTCACCATTTATAGCAAACCACTTGGGATGACCTATGGCAGAGAGGTTGATTATCCAAAAAAATATTCCCGAGGCGGCGATACCTATACCCGCCTCCCAAACTGAAATTGTTCCCGTTGTTTGAATGAATTCGTAGAATCATAATTTATGATTAATTCCTGTCAAATTTAAGTCTATCACGTAATTTTAGTTAAAATTTTGACAATAAGGAACTCCAGTGAAAAATATTATGGCTTTAAAAAAATATGTTCATATAGACCAATAAACGCTGATTCTGAATATATAACTTTTATTTCATAATATTAAACGCAGAGTTTTTAAAAAAATATTAAAAAGTGCATTTTTCAACCTCTCCTGAAAACACAGCGTTAAGTTGGCATTACTGAAATGGTGAATGGTGACGTCACGCGTCACACTCACCCACTGTCACCTGGTGATCGCGTTTATTGTATTGTATTGACATTTGAAATGACAAGTGCACATACGCAATTCAACATTTCGTGTTTTTGGTTTATTTTCATACTGTTTATAGAGATTTAGATAAATAATAGTTATTGTGTTTATTGAAACATAATTTAGGCCCTCAACAATTTACGAAAGGGGCTATATTTGCGGAAAATCTGCAACAAATTTTGCCTATTGTCATATTTGACATTTGGTTGACGATACATCGATCGTATTTTCAAATTCTTTTTAGTATCAAGGGCTTTTTATACACACAATCGTCATGATCAGTATTAGGTATAAATACCAGTTTCTGTATGTGTTATACATAAAACAATGTACCTACAAAGTAACGCCTAACACAAAACACGATGTCACATGTATTAACAATGAAAGAGAGAGATTTATTGTTTTTATATTGCACTTTGATTAAATACAATAACAGTAGCGGTGAAATGTGGACATTTTACCAATGTTTTCCAATATTAAAAGCAGTTAATCTTGAATAAAAAACGATTTCTCACACCTAATTGTCATGTCATAGTAGCCTCATGATTCATGATTCCGCCATATTGTTTATCATTTAAAACAGGGATGTTCTGCCCAAAAAAATTATTTCCCTAGATTTCGAAGTGAAATTTCCCTAGAATTTCACATTTACGCAATTACCTACGTAGCCACCTGATTGTGTAACACTAATCCTGTTATATGTTAATTAATATGATTAATTAATTGGAAAGATATCGGAACTTGGTAAATATACTAATAATACTGTGCTTTTCCAAATAAAACACTTTTTGCTACGTGAAGTAATAATTTAAAAGTACGAATGCACTCACCACTGAATTAGAAACTGAATTCCAAATAAAAAAAAAAAACACTTTGCAAAATAAAAATTAACCACAATCACCGAAAAAACAGAACTTAAAACATACATAAAATTTTTTTTCAGAGGTCCCATTTATCTTTTTAGATACATATAATATCATTTTGAGTTGTCAGTCTTAAAAATAACATTGCATGTAAGTACATGAACAATAATTAAGATTCATAGGAATTCCAAAAAATATATATGTATACGTATATAATATATATATAAAAATACCAGTAATATTGTCATATGTAATAAACATTTTGCCAGAGTTCGAAATTTCCCTAGATTTTGTCCTGATTTCCCTTATCCCTAAAAAATATTTTTCTCCCCTAGATATAGGGAAATTTCCCTCGACATAACATCACTGATTCAATATGACAACTTGAAGGTTAATAAACTATCGGTGGGTGAAGACCATATCATCATATTAACAATCCACCATAGATATGGTGCTTTTCTGATGGTCTAGAAAAATTAAAACTTTGACAATTATTTTAACTATTAAAACTAACTATAAAAATAAAAATGCAGTTATTTAAGTTTGAAGGTCTTTATTCATTAAAAAAAATAAAAAAAAATGGACTGGAGTTCTCTATTAATGTTCAGATGTCAACACAAATCAATTTTTTAGTGTACGAAGAAGGGTTCGATTGCGGAGGTATTATAAATGTTATATTTTCAAAAAGTTGTGACGGCTCTTAGTTAAAAGTAGGTATTTATTTATGAGCGATCTGCTGGCATTTGTAGTACGACCATTATATTTTATTAGTAATATTTTTTAGCAGCCCGCTAACAGCTGTTTTATTGGTCATTATAAATAATCCAAGTCTCAATATGACGTGATTTTGAAATTGTTATGTTTCTTTCACTCACATGTCTTTCTCAGAAATATGCCTTTCACATTTGTGCATTTATGTTATGTGAAATTTGTTCCCTGCGTTTTATTTAGGCTAAACGAACCGTTCAACCGTTTATTTGATGTTGTCTGGACACGTGCATTAACATCATACGTGATCTAATCATCTCAATGCACTTAAGTATTGATACTTTCCTATTTTCTTCATCAATACCCTGCTATTCGTAAATTGTAACTTGTTATTATTTTAAAGACTAGCTGACCCGGCGAACTTCGTTTCGCCTAAAATAACGGTTGTATTAACTTATTAGCTGAATTAATTTCAGTTTTTTTACTGAGTTAGAAATAACACAATGAAGCAATTATCGATGAGCAACCGTCCGTGTTTTGTTTTTGTCAGTATCAGAGATGGAGTTGTGTAGATTTTCTTACTTTTCCACTTACTTACCGGAATTGCGTTCCATTTTCTTACACGTGTGACGGAGATTTAATATAATTATTGTATTTTTCCTTTGGAGGGGTTCACCGTTTGTTCCATTTTTGACTGTTGACTTTTAGTATGTAAAAAAGAGGGGCAGCATTATATATTTAAGAACAAAAGCAAAACAATCAGAGCATTGACATTTGACGTTTTTAAATTTTTGAATTCACTCACTATTCAATATTAAAAGTATGTATCTTTCAAAAGATTAGAATTCGTTCCATACAAAATGTACGAGAAAAAGAATTTTCTTCACAATTATTGAATTAGTGAATTTTTCCAGTGTTTTCATAGCTATTCTGCTATTCGGGGCGGATAAATCCAACAAATCAAATATCATAAAAATCGTTCTAGCCGTTCCCGAGTTATACATGGTGTAACTAACCCAACTTTGTTTAATATATTAAGATTAATATTGTTTGGTTTTGGACCGGATGAAGGAGATCACTTGGTCTTTCCAGCAGGGCTCTCTCGACCCATTATTGCCCATTGCCTTGCACTGCAGTGGGAGGGATGGATTCAAACGTCTGTCACTCTTGGACCTGCTGACCCTTAGGGTCCTACACACCCTTCATACCTTTTTCCTTCCCAGAACTTCCTCTCCTTCCTTTCTTTTAAAAGACCCTCTACACAGCATCCCCAAATATGACATAGGCCCTGTGGGGAATTATTTTCTTCAGAGCCTCCCGTGTGGAGCCAAACTAAAAAAGTTAAAAAAAAATCCGCGTTAAATTATAAGTACCTTGTAAAACTAAAATCTTTCAATTGATCTCACGATCCTTAGCAATGAGGCTTCGATTCAAGAAGACAGGAAGCAAATTCAAATCATACTTCAGGCACAGCATGTTATGGGATTTTCCAACAACCATTTTTTAAACTCACGATTAAAGAGAAAAGGGCCTTTTTGGCCCGGAGCTCTGTATGTCATTACATCAAAAGTCGAAAAAGAAAGTTATGGGTCCGGCCCTGCATACACAGTATTAATTTCCGAATTCGATTTCAGACAAGATTACCTGTCCACGCACTTCCTAAAGGTTGACCAACGAGAACTTGGTATCGATGACCCACAAACGACTGACAAATGGATGCCAACAGCCTAATATCTCACGGCATGACCGGGTCACCGGTTATTATCAATCCGATTCCATATATCGCGTGGGTATACTCAACCAGCAACCAGCATGGTGACTGGGGACATTCCGATGGTTGAGCCCACATTAGAGACTAAACATTGGCGAAAGTGGTTTAATTAGAATCAGCATTGATACCGGCAGACAAAGAAATCTCAAGATTGGTCTTTACGAACGGATAACGAATTTCAAAGAATTATCCAGGGTATTTTCATTCTAATTTTGTATGCTTATACAGGTCTACAAATTGACGGTTCCGAAGAACAATGTCGGATCTGCTATTGAAAATTGTATTGTTTGGCTTATATTAATTTCCTTTTGATGATTTAAAAATCTGTATTTTCGGAATTTGTAATGAAATGAAACGAATTGTAAAATAACATAATATTTTTTGATCTCAAAAACAGTAAAAATTAAGAAAAGAAACTTTAAACAGTTCTACTGCAAAATCTCGAAATCGCGCTTCCGACATTGTTCTTCGGGACAGTCAAAATGTATAAATCATGTCTATAGTCCGCAAAATCGTAATACAAGTGGGAAACTGGTGAATCTATATCACAAAAAGAACTCAAAAAAACTATTTTCAAAAATAATAGCTACGCTTCAACGTATATTTAAGGGAACGTACCCATACTACGTGACCCAATTTTTGCAATTTTTAACCCCCCCCCCCCGGTGACCACGTGTAGTATATTCCAAGACCCCCCCCTCCCCCTACAGTTTTCACGTAGTAAATCATAAATATAGTTTTGATACATTTCTTGCTAACAAAAAGTTTAAAAAAAATTGATTGGCTTATATTTGTCTTTATTAATACGGCGCTTGCTGCATGACGGCAAGAGTGCATGTATACCTATAATTACAAGTGGAAAAAATATTAAAAAGTTAATGGAAAAAATATAAAACGATTTCTAGATTGACTACGTGATAAAAACCTTAGCCCCCCCCCATTGTGACCAAGCGTGGTATTTTGAAGATCCCCCCCCCCTAAACAGGTCACGTAGTATGGGTACGTTCCCTAAAGATATTGAACAGCTTATATTATTACTATAATAATGTATTTGTAAGCCCTCCTTGAAAGATTTGAGTTTGTTTATGGACAAAACTATTGCAGTCCACAATGGAGTTCTGGTTCCTACCCTGATGTATGGCAGTGTGGCATGAAACTGACAGGAAAAAGATGATAGTAGACTGTATGCTGTAGAAATGAGATTTTTGACGCGTGTGTGAAAAGTAGAGATTCGCAAAGAATGCAAGGCTGATGAAAGCATAATGAACAAAATTAAGAAAGGGATCCTTAGATGGTTGAGGCATGTAGAACGAATGAACGAAGAAAAGAGTGTAAGACGCAAATGTGAATGGTAGAAGAGTCAGGGACGCACGAGGAAGACATGGCACCATCAAGTGAATTAGATACTTGAGTCGGGTCATGTCAAGAGTCAGAATAATAGAAGAATACGTATGAGACGATGTGTGAATGTGAATGAGGCAAAGAGTGTGTGCCTCTGCATACCCCCGTGGAGAAACTGCTTGATGGTTAGTTAGTTATTTCGTACAAAACTATTTATTTATATTCATATATTGCACATGCATGGGCGCAAACAATATGAATCTTAATGTTTTGAGACACAACTTGCAAAAACGTAATAATTAAAGTCGCGCCATCTATCAAAGAGAAGGTTATAATTTCTTTTAAATATAACCTTAATTGTCAGATTGGAAAATAAATTCATTAAGGAGTATGAAATTCATACATCTGCTGTGATAAAAAGGAAACTCTGATAATAAAATCCAGTTTAAAGTGTACCGAGATTGCCTGAGAAAGTTCCGTACATTCTTTATTATCTCTCTTTTGGTGTAAGTAAACAATGAAAATCGCACCCACGTATTGGATTATTGATCTATACCTTTTATAAAGACGTAAAACTGCACGTTTTTCATGAAAAAAGAATTAATAGTTTTTTCCACTTTCTAAGATTATTAGAATTAATAATTCTTATTTCTCTAAGAACTATAACCAGAACGAGGAAAAACTAGAAAATTTATTATTTTAACATTGAAGAAGAAAATAATATTAATAAATCTAAACGAAAATATAAATAAAAGCTCAAGACAAAGAAAAAAAGGGTTACGGTCGCAACTAGGACTCGAACCCAGGAACTCTTCAGTTAAGTGATTTTGTCGATCGTATATTTCAAATTTAGAATTAACGATATTATCTTCGACTAATTTTTCCCGATATTTTGGTTTCTACCTTTTTAAATGATCACAAAGTCGTAAAGAATTGGTTTGTAACCTAGATATAGATAATGTCTCGGATAAATATATCCGATTTTATTTAAATGGGGCACCCATTGAGATTTTCTATAGAGAATAATTATTGTTATACATACGCGTAGCCCTGGGTGCCCCTAAATGAATAAGGGTATCCCAACTCCACAAATATTCTGAAATCACCCCATTAAAAAAACACATCTTAAGTCTCGCGGAAACATTTTATGCGGGAATTCTCAACCATGATAACGCGTCCATTAACTGCCTCGCCCGGTACGAAGAAAACGTACGGACCATACATAAAAATCCTGAACAAATCCTTCGTAAAGATTAAACTCGCTTTATTGCAGCCATGCAAATAATTAATTTTTAACCACATATAATTTTTATCTACAAAATAAACCATCTTTTCAACTACCATATATGTATTATAAACTCACAATGAAAGAGAAAGGGGCCTTTTTGGCCCGGAGCTCTGTTTGCCAGCGTATCAAAAGTCAACTTTTGTTATGATAACTTTGGAGGGTTGTACCCATCAATGTAATATATCATTGAAGAATAGTGTCTTGTTCTTTTTCCTATTTACGTTTAGATTTATTGGTATTATTTTTTCTTCAAACTTATTATTTATTCACAAAGGAGAAATCTGGAATACTTAGACAAGTTTATGCGAAAAAAACATAACTTGTGTCAGATAATTTAATGTGGATGGATATTGAATTGAAGAGATTGAGTGTATGTGGGTTGGTACCGGTAAAACCAGTCTGTAAAGTGAAAATAACCGAGAATCAAGGTAATAATAAAAGCTTGAATAACAATATTAGTTGATACAATTATAGGTTAATATAGGTAAAGATTTGAAAAACTCCCAATTTTAGGTGTTAGTTTTTAAATGCTCATTTTATTACAAAATCAGGTAGAAATAAATTTTGATATCGCCGTTTATCGATAAATTCACCTGCAGCTGCGATGCCCCACGTGGTGTACCATTTCGAATCGGGCCACTAACAATAACACTCCTTACGTAGATGGCGATAAGGTTTAAATTACCTTTAACGCCAGCCGCCTGTTTTGATTCATGCAAGAAAAAAAAATCGCCAAGAAGGATTTTATTTAATTATGCTGAATTTATATTTAAATATTTATTTATGTTACCATCATTTTCTAAAGAACTTAATTTGCCATATTATGCTATCAAAAAGGTGTTCGTTCGTAAGTGGGAGATTTACAACTTTAAAGTAGCTTTTAGGGCCTGCCATTCTACTCGAAGTATTACCGGTAGTAAGCGCAGATAAAGAAGAAGAAGAGGGGATATATAAAAACGCATGTTAGAGGGAGCGTGCTTATATTAAAAACTATAATATTTAAACGAAAAATGTGAAAATGCTTAATAAAACACGAGTCGTTTAAAATAGAGCAAAAATTTCGTGGAAAGTATCTTAAATAGCGTTTAAAGAAACACTGAATTTTTTCACACATATAACTTGTAAAATAACAGAAAAAAAGTGTTTATAATAATTTTCGGAGCATACTTTGCGATTTTTTTCTATCAAGGGAATTTGAGGGAATTGAAGTGGCAAATGTATAGATATAATCAAAAATAATATACCTATGTTTTTTTAGAAACTTAAAAATTTAAAGTGCCCAAGAGAAACGTGTTATAAAACGGCAGAAATTCGGAATGCCACGGCCGTGTAAAATATTTCTAATTCTAATCCTAAATTTTCAATTCTAAAGTTTCGGCAAAAAATCTTCGGTCGCACCGAAACTCTGCGTTCGTGAATTATCGCTCGTCGTTTGGCTGACTTCGGGGGAGTTCGTGGCTTGTGTGTCACCCGCTATCATCAGCCGAGTTCGCCGGCCAGTCCGGCGTGATTGTGTTGTGAATGTATAAATACTTCAATTATTGTTTTAATTTCATTTAACACGTGTAATAAGAATGTTGGGATTGTAAAAACGTTATTAAAATTAAAATACTTAATTATTGAGTTCTTCCTTTAAAATGTAAGTGTTGATTATTGACAATTTTTTATTCCAAGAAGAAGTTAACATGTTTTGTTAGTTTTATAATTTTTGTTTGTTTTACAGCCAAAAAATTCAAATACTTCAATTATTCATTTTTTTTTACTATTTCATTTAACACGTGTTAACTGTCCGTATAAGTGTAAAAATAAGCAAAAATTTCGGTAAACAATAGATTTTTAACATTTGTGCTTGTGGTTATTGAAAGACGTATTTGCACCCAATCCCAAATTATTTAAAGGTTTCGAAATATTGAACTTATCATCGTGTTATTATCCATCGTGTATTGAAGATATACGAGGATAAACTATTTTGAAGACATTCACAATCCTTTAATATTGATAAGGCACTCTTACTATATCTATGTTGAACTTATTTAAAGGTTTTTTAAATCAAATATCCCTACTGCTTCGTCGTTATCAATCAGAGCTGAAGAGATCAACATTCCTATAATACTGAACAAGGTATCGTGAATCCTGTATTGAACTATGTTAAAAACATTCACATCAAAATTTATTTATTTTGAATTAGCATTTTCAAACCACTTTCCTTTGGAAAAACCGAAAGTTATCAGCCGTTACAAAAAAATCTTCAGAAATTATTTAAATAAGCGCAGATTCGTGAAAAATCATGGGATATTATAACTGTAGGATTTGTGAAGCTGAAAGTGCGTTTTTGTAAAATGTTTGCTCTAGGATCAATGCCTTTCAAAAACAAAATAATGTTATCAGTTTTCGAAACGATTAGAAATTTACCCATAGTAAACTTGAAAAATCACGAAATCTGTCATAAATTTCAAGCAAAGAAACACACGTTCAAATACAGAATTATTATTTTTAATTAATAATAATAATATTTTTTTTTTAGTAATTTGTACATTTAAGTTTACAAATTTCTAATTAAGAGGGCATTACCAGAGAAAGCTGGAAATACGACATTTTCAAAAAAGTTTTTAGACGTATTGACGCTTTTCCACAAAAAATTATAAATGGATTTCGAAAGATTGTTCTTTTATCTAGCATTCGTATATAATAAATTTTTAGAATTTTTTTTAATTTTTAGTATAATAAGGTTATTCCATAGGTCGTTGGCAGATTTGTTAAATTTTCAAAAAAGTTTTTGTATTATACCACACCCATTTCAAATAATGTAATCATGCAGTAAAATAAATCAATACATTATCTAACAAAGTTATGTATTAGAATTTTAATTTTAGTTTTAATAAAATTATTAAAAAATATGTACGTACATGTGTTTCTTGACGAAAATTGGTCCATTTGTGTATTTATTTGCGCACTTACAAACTAATATATTTCAGATAAGATTTTAGATTTTCACGGCCAGAAGCATTTTCGTTATATGTTTTTGGGGTGTTGTGTATGTGTTGTGTAATATATTTCAGTTTTTTTAACATTCTTATTAAATTTAGACATTATTGAAAAATGACAAATACTTATAATCAAAAAATAACTACAAAAAGTACACTATTTTAATAGTTTTATCATCATGCCTTTCAGCATTTTTGGATGAAGGTATAAATTAAAGCTAATTTGGATTGAAATAAATTCGATATTGAGTTATAATTTAAAAAAGCTGGTACGGAGAATAATTAATCTTTCTCATTGTAACCGCCCTGCACGATCGGAAGAACAACTTTCGACGAAATGTGGATTTTCGTCCGCTGGCTGGTTAAACGCTCTTAATTATAATATTTCACATTCACTATATTTTTTCAAGTTTTATGTAGCTCCTACAATACATCTTGAACTTTCCAATTGGTGTGGACAAAAGTTTCTGGTAGTGTGTTATATAACTTCATTCCCTTGTACAGTAAACTGTTCTGGGTATTCGCTTTGTCCTTTTTTGTAGCCTAATTTCCTTGCCTAATTAATAAAAATAAAATAATCTACAGATTATAGGTAGATCCAGCTACTTTATCACTTGTTTGAAAGATCCTCTCAGTATCGCCCTGGTGTAAGTAAGACCACCATTCAAAATTGAAATATGGCTTGAAATGGCTTTAGCCTTGTTTGGTGACCAGATCTGAATAGTCAGATACTTCCCCAACTTCATCTTCCCCATCTCCTTTCCTTCCCCACTACATACCTCACAACATACCCCAATTAGGGATACCATAGTCTCAATGGCTCCAGACGGGAGTAGTTGGGGACTATTGTGCGGTATTAATATTTTTTAAAAATCTTCGGAAACAACTGATTTCAAATTTTAAATGACATTTAAATTAAAAACAAAGTCGAGACCATTGAACATGAGAAATTTCACGCTGGAATAATTAACGCACATCATCACAGTCGCCGAGATTTAATTATAGAATCTATATATTATATATTATAGAATCTTTCAATATTATAAACGCTATTCCTAAAATTTCAAAGTTAAAATTCTAGTTCTATAAAATTTTGATTTAAATTCTGTCATTATTTCACGATGAGTTGGTTTTTTTACATTACTTGGATAAAAAGAGAACTTTAATAGGACTTTCATGGAACTTGAAATTGACGAATAGTTCAAATTCTGTGAAAAATCCCATCCTAAGCAAAAATTAAGAAAAGAAACTTATTTCACTCGTATCAATATATTTGTTCTCTCACGAAATACTAAACTTTCACTGCTACTTCAGAACCATTTTTTATCGATGGTTATTGTTCCCACCCAATTAATGTCAGAACTACAGGTATTTATAGTTCACAGCAGACAATAATGTTCATTTCTTGCAGCTGGTTCATCTCACTTACCCATTGATTCAATTCCCAGAGAGTTCCCATTCTCACTTCGTGTCGGAGAAGTAAGCCATAGAGTCAATACTCATTCTCAGTAGGGTCAAATCATGATCAGTAAAGGTCAAATAAGGTCAGGGGTGAACTGACAACGATTTTGAGAACATATGACTACAATCAAGCTTTTAACCCGTCAAGTCTCCTGCCTTTTTGTCGGAAGGTCAAAATATTTTGGCTTTGCAATAAAATCCAAATAAATGGAATATTTCTGAACACATCCAAAAACTAAAAACTGTTTTTGAAAGGTGATGAAATATGAATTTTATAACAAAAAATCAGAGTGTGCAGTTCACACGCGGTAGAAGTGAAACCCTCAGAAAACTAAAGTAGACAAGAGTGGGGAGGCCACGAAGCACCGCACAAAGGGAGACCGATTATACTCTCGCAGGCTAAATACTGTACATGTACAATGTACATGTTTGTCTCTTTTTAGTGTTTCTATTTTTCGTTTCATCGAGTTCCAAATCACAACGGTAGATACTAAAGAAGTTTTCACTTAAAAAAAAACAAATTTTATAATTCGAAATAAACATATAATTTGGGATATATAATTTTTTTCAAGCAAACTTTAAAAAGTATTTAAAAAAAAGAAAATTATTAGTTTTTATATACATATACATGTAATATAATCATGAGTAATTACATTTTCAGGTTACAATCGGATTAAACTCAAATCATTAAATACTAATGCAACATTGATTAGAAACAGTATAAACATATATAATCTTTGGATATGATTTTAGGTTTTCACGGCCAAAAATTTTATGGTTATTTCCTTTTGGGGTATTATGCCGTGTTGCGCTACCTCCTCCTTTAGCCAACGTTTCGGACAGCGTTACAGTGTCCATCATCAATTGGACACATCTGCCCTGATGATGGACACTGTAACGCTGTCCGAAACGTTGGCTAAAGGAGGAGGTAGCGCAACACGGCATAATACCCCAAAAGGAAATAACCATAATATATAATCTTTTTATATTATTTTATTTTTTCTTTTCTATATAGTATGTAAATCCATTTTATGTAATGTATACTTTTTTTATGGCAGACAGAGTATTGCACCCACCGCTCTGTTCGGCTGAAATAAATAACTTATTATTATTATTTGTATATAATATATCCTTTACGAGAGTGTAACAACTCGTGTGTAAAGGAAAGAGAAAATACATTTTTTTTAAATTAAAAAAATTAAAATTAAAAATTATAACACATACATGATATTCACGTACTTACATAAATCAAATGTGTAAAAAAAAAAAATAATATAAAAAAAAATAATATAAAATAAATTTTTGAATACGTATTGTTAATTAAAGGTTAATGCGGTCCTAAGTGGCTAAATTATTTAAGATATTATTGTTTAAATTACTTTTGAATTTATTGAAGTCAGGTTCTAATCTCAGCTCTATTGCTAGTTTATTAAACCACACCACTCCATTGTACGTGTAGGAGTGTTGTGCAAAACTGGTATGCATTAATGGCGTACACAAGCGACCCACTGTGTATTGCCTATTGCTCTCAACGCGGACCATGGCGTGGTGCGACTTTTTAGAATAGTCTTTGTGCATTTGAAGCAGTGTATTTTTTATATATGTATTTTTTAGAGGTGGGACTTGAAAGTCTTGAAAAAGTTGAGAGGTTGAATAGTCTGATGGTTTCTTAGTAATAATTTTGATTATTAATCTTTGAGTAATTTCCAACGGTAAAATTGAGGTTTTGTAAGCTCCTCCCCACGCAACGATACCGTATTGTATTATCGAATGTGCTAGAGCATAGTATATATTTTTAATAATAGCATAGTATATTTCTTAAATTAAATAAATATGTATATAAGTTTTCTTAATCTATTTATAGTATTGGTAATTTGAGTCTTCCACTTTTACTATCTATTATTACACCCAAATATTTTATTTCTTTTTTATTTGCTATGAATAGACAGTCATTATTTTGGCATGTTAATATTTTAGTGGTGCATTTTTTTTAATGAATTTTAATATTGAAGGCGATAGGAGGAGATTTTTGTTATTTATACTAAAAGGTATATAATAGGTTTTTTCAATGTTTCAGGTTTTTTTTTATTAAAAACGGCTTTCCTTCCATTTATTCTAACTAAAATTACTAATGCCGAAAAAATAAAAAACAAATAAATATTTTATTAGAAAAATGTATTACAAACGTAACTTGTCACCTCACTTTTTTGTCGTTCCATATAAAAAAAATAATTAGTAAAAAATCTCCAAAGTTTTTTTTTTCAAATTGCGATCTGAAACTTTGGTTTCATAAAGGTGTACACTTTACTTGTTTAGATTTGAAAATAATGCGTGATGTTTTCTCTTTCTAACTCCGTTTAGATCATATTTCTTACAATGACAGTAAGGGAGACACAACTATTTCTTTGAGGGTTATGGGAGCTATTCCCAAAAGCGAAAAAATTAGGCTGAGGGGTTATTGAACTCAAATTGGTTTGAAAGAAGGTATGATTTTAGATTTCCACGGCCAAAAGTATTTTCGTTATTTGTTTTAAGGCTAAAGGAGGAGGTAGCGCAACACGGCATAACACCCCAAAAACCAATAACAAAAATGGTTTTAAAGAAATTCATTTTCAAAATTTGGGTCAGAGGTTTCTGTACAAATCTCTTGCATGAATTAGCTACTGACTTCCGCGTGGTTTTTTACAATAATAAACTGTTACATTATTTGCAAATAAGACGTAAAAACTTGAATGTACGCAGGAGTTTATTTTACAATAATTGAAAGTATTTTACGCTAAAAAATCTGTTTAAAAGTGATGCGTCCTATAAAATTCGGGAGAATAACACTCCTTACGCAGATGGCGATGTATTCCTTTAACACCAAAAATAGTATTTTGTTATATTTCGCGAAGCTCGGGTACAAATATTTAAATGTTTTACGGTAATTTTTTAAAGAATTAAATTTTTCACATCATACAATAAAATCATAACCGAAAATAGGTTCATAAGTAGGCAATTTTGAATTTTAAAGCAGCTTTTATAGGCCTGAAACTTTTTTTTTCTGGGCTTAAAAAAAAAGCGTAATTATAAAAATTCTCAATTATTTCAAAGGCAAAGGTGTGTTCTTTTTACAGTATTTAATTTAAAGCATTTAAAATATTTTAGGCGATCTAATTTTCAAATCAAAATCATGTGATTTTGTATTGCTTAGTAGTGCATCACCTTAAGAGGAACGGTTGCACAGCCTTTTTTATACGATACTTAAATTTGGATATTATTTTTATATAAAACTTAAAATGGATTTGAGGCCAAAATACTTAACTAAGCCGAAAAATTCTATAATTCTTTAATATCTAGTGCGGATATGTGCTACTTTATTTGTTTGTGTTTTAAAATATAGACCGTTAAAGGATTCAACTTTTTATGATTTATCAGAGGAAAATTCAGATTTTTTATGAGTTAATGGTAAATCTCGTGTTTCATCCGAAATATTGAATGGCTCTCTAAAAATATTTACTGTTTTGTGCATAGGTTCTCAACGTTGGCGTTTGAGACTTTTGAGGGAGCTGTAGAAGACTCAGAGAAAAATAGGGGGCGTTGAGATGGCACAGTGAGGACGTCGGCAGATAAAAAAAAATATGGTCTAAAAAAGACACAAAAACATGCCAATCACGTACTAATAAAGCAAAGTAAACTTTCATGTTGGTTAATTTTTGTTATTGTATGTATTGTAATTATTTTTATCGTGTGTTCGAAAATTCACATATTTCGGTAGTTCGGAAAGTAGATGAAAATTTAACCGAAAGATTCCATTACATTCAGATCTACATTAAATGATTCAGATCTATATTCCATCGAATTATACATTCAGATCTACATTAAATGATTCAGATCTATATTCCATCGAATTATACATTCAAATCTACATTAAATGATTCAGATGTATATTCCATCGAATTATACATTCAGATCTACATTAAATTGGATGATATGAAAATGTTCATTGTTTATTGTATAATATTATAATCTTACGTGTATTATTAAAATTAATAATTGACACTTTATCATGAATACAAGAAGGAAGGAGGTAGCAACCCGAAATACAAAAGAATTGGTTTATTTAACTTACTAAACAAATAAATTAATATTTTTAATCGAATTGATTCAGTTGAGCCCCCCTAAGTAAAAAATGGGGGTCCTAGAAAAAAAATATTCTCGAAGTGGGCGGTGGGCAAAATAAGGTTGAGAACCTATGGTTTAGTGGGTCACCTAGAAACGTATTCACATTATTACTTACAAAAATGAGCATTATGTCTTGGGAAGCTACTAACAATGCAGGTGACGGATTACAACAATGATGGACGATTGTAAACTAATTAAGAGCGATGAATTAAAATGATATCAAAATACAATGAAATTGAACCCTTGAACTGAGCAAGCTGAGTAAATATCTATAAATACCATTATCTTTTTCCCTCGCAGTAGCAATGCCGACAGGGGCGGGAGGGGTTAACGCTCTGAACTCTTTCCTTATTTACGCCCTTGAACACCACAAGTTCATTTTACTAATCGTAAAGCGGTTTAAACACGTCTAACGCCTTTCGCATATTACATCTCCCGCGGTTGACTGGTTAATATCCTAGGTTCGAATCGAATTTTTGTTTTATTAATGTGACAGGTCTTATATGGAGCAAAAAATTATCAAGAAACGTTTACTTTTCGATTTTAACAAACATACGTTTTTTCATTTTTCAAAAGAAGCAAACACGTTGTGACTTTACATTTTACGTAAATAAAAAAAAAAACTTTGTTTAAAATACTGTTACAACAGTCCTGATGATGGTACAGAGGTACCGAAACCGGTAGACTATAAAATATTAATAAAGTGACTTAAAACAAAGTATTTTCTTTTTATTTATTTTTTGTGTACCGAGTATTTCAATGATTAATTTCAGATAGTGAGTGATTCATTTCTGTCCTCTTTTTGAAACTAAATGTAATATAAAAAGGTAAAGTACTTATTTTGTCTAAACTTGTTTTTTTGTTGATTTTAATTTTATCCCGAGGAAGAAACCACAGGTTTTTAAACATGTAGATAAAGCGGTATTTTGCAAAGTGATTTGTTTTAATTCAATTAAAAAAACACCACAAAGTGATTTTGTAAAGATTGAAGAAGCACAATAAGAAATTATCGTTTTCATTCGATACATTTCATTTTCCCTGTTTCGTCGAACATCGGTGATTTTGAGCTGATTGTTATCGGAATGTTTTCTGAATAGATTATTTGTAATTGTTCATTACACGTCTGGTCTAATGGCACGCTATGGAGGTTCTATTAATTACAGGCTTTTATTTATACACTAAAAGCGTGCGAATAGTTTCATACATGGGAAATGATGTACAGCCTCCAGAGAGTATGAGAGTCGTTAGAGAATTTATTTTCTCGCAATGTAAACAAATAAAGAGATGAGATTTAAAGAGATTATATTGCTCATTCATTTATACTTTCAATCAAATTGAAAATCAAATATTTTGACAGTCCAGTGGTAAGTCATTTTTAAATGTCAATTCTAAACGTTATCGACTCATTTCTACAAAAAATATAAACTGTTTTCGAAAGATTGTTATTTTATCTAGTAAAGCAAAGTTTTAAATTTTGAAAAAGGGTGTTAATTTTTATTATAATAAGGCTATACCGTTGGCGTTGGAAGATATGTTAATTTTTCAAACAAAATGATGTATTATACAAACACATTTCAAATCATTTAATCATACAGTAAAATAAATCAATAAATCATCTAGGGAAGCTACTTTTCAGAATTTTAATTTTAGTCAAATAAATACGTATAATAAAATCAATCTTTTGTGATAAAAATTCCTCAGTTTGTCTATTTCTTTACGGTCTTACAAACTAATATATTTTAGATTTTTTTAAACACTTATTTTGCTTGGATATTATTGAACAATTATGAATACTTGTGGTCAAAAAATAATTACGAGTACATTATTTTAATAATTTTATCATCACGCGTTGGAGAATTTTTATTGCTAACTTGAATTTAGGTTTATATTAAACCAAATTTTGAATGAAATAAAAACGATATTATATTATTGGTTAATTCATGGCAGGCCGGATCGGTAGAGATTGTTTGAGGAGGTCTCTCGACCCATCGCCATGCACCGCATTGGGAATAAGTAGGAATGGAATCATACGTCTGTCACTCCTGGGTACACTGACCTCCACTTTCCTTCCCAGAACTTTATTTTCCTAAAAAGACCCTACACACAGTATCCCCAAAGATGACATAGGCCCTGAAGGAAATTATTTTCCTCAAGCCTCCTGTGTGGAGATAATGTAAAAAAAAACTTGTGACCATATCAAATTTCTGACATTAAACCCTGCGATATTTTCAAACTTGCGATTATGAAATGTAAAAAATATGTGAACTTTATGTAATCAATGTAAAAGCCCCCTTGGTGTATAAAATAGTAAATAAATAAATAATTGTTTGTATTTACCTCCCCATTGCTTCATCTGCACTTGAAGTTGGTCCTCCCATCCATCGAGCACCCTCCCAGCTTTCGACTTTGCACAGCTGATGGGTTCGCCCTGAATTCCGCACTTTAAAAATCCATAAAAACTCACATCGCTACCAATGGCCGACACATCGTTTGACAACCCGCCAAAAACTCCCGACAAAGCGCAACTAGCGACGAAAATTGCAACTAAAAACGCCATCGTCCGCCTTAAAACTTCATATATTATTTTAAATGTCAATAAATTTATTCAAATTGCTGAAAAATTAATAAAATTAAAGGTACATTAACACTTTATTTTAAGTTTTTTTGAGTGATGTTACGACACTGTTGTTATTAACACGCTATTTTAATAGTAAAATATGAATTTAATTGATTTTTTGTCGTTTTTACGACTTTTTCAAATTGTGATCAACATATTAATCGGTGCCTATTTAACGAATTAAGTGATTTTTAAAACTTAGTGTAGCCAATTAATAGGTTTTAAATTGAGTCATAAATTTAAATTAAAGGAAGATATAATAAAAATAAGCTGTTTCAACTAATGACTGAATAAAGATTTTAAAATTTGCTTGTAAAAAATAATGGTGACATCAATATTAACATAAATATTTTTTAATCTACGTTATATTAATACGCTGTTTTTAATCTTTAAAGCAGAAAACTTGAAGCAAAAATAACTCTTCAACTGGTGTAATGAAGTTTGCACCAAATTTTATGACAAAAATTGCAAAGCTAACGAAACTATTTTCAACTGACTGTTTTAAATATTTTTCAACTGTCCGATAAGTTAAATGTATTTTAAAATCTTCGAAAGCGAAACCGGGTGGTCATTTCAATTAGGACGGGTTGTTTTACAGATTTTTAACATTTCATCAAATTTCAAAGCAAAATTCTGTGAAAGTTCTATTCGAGCCCTGTTATTATTTCATTTGTGGGAAACTAGTAAGAAGTAATAAAACTTGAATAGAACCTTTACAGAACTTGAAAATTAACTTTGAAATACGATGAATTGATAAAATTCTGTGAAACTTTGAATTTTTTAAACGTGAAAAATCAGTACAAACACTTAAATTAATTTTTTTCGATAGTTTTAAGTAAGTTAGTTTTTTCAGAAGATTTTTTTTTTAAACTGTGTGAATTGATTATTATGTTTGTGAGTATATTATTAAAATGTATTGTATTTTGTGTTCCGGAAAACTAACCAGTGAAATCACTTCCTCCGCCACAAGTTCAAGGTAAACTAAATGGTGCCCGCCGAGGCGTCTGCTTTTTAAGGTGAGACCTAAGATCATATAACTGTGGGATGAGATGCTTTACAATCAACAGTTAAACGAAGTCAGTATTGCAATTTTGTTGATTTAACCTGAATTTGAGTGGGCTGAAATATACCATGAGATAATAAAATACTACTTTGAATTGTTCTTCGGTATCACTGATGTGATCTTTTTAATACATAAAACTGAAAGTCTCTTATGCTTTCCTAAACCATTCATCCGATTGCGATGGAACTTTGGTGAGATGTTGTGCGCACGCCTGCGAAGGTTTCCATGTACATACTGTTAAGTTCTGAGGATTCTAATTTTGAAATTTGCATACAAGCAAAATTTTCAGCAGGCGCCACGCGAGTTGTTAGAAAAATTTGTGTATTTCATATAGTTTAGCGGCAGGGAGGGAAGAAGTGATGGGAAGGGGAATTCGGGAGGGAGAAAGTGGAACGAAGGAGGGGGTTCGCGGGAGGTGGGGCGAGGGAGAGGGAAAGGCAGGGAAGGCGGAAGAGGAAAGCGAGAGGGAAAAGCGGTGAGGAGGGACGGGGGGGGGGGGGGGGGGGGGGGTTCGGAATATTAAGTTATAAACAAAATAATTTCCGTAAATACTGTATAGCGAAAGTGAAACGATTGAAAACAAAAAGAAAATCCATTCAATTAAAAAAAATTACACCGTTCGACGTGCTAGCAACATACTAGATCGCAAAATTAGGAATTAGAGAAAATTGTAGTTAAAAGGTATTTATGAAACCCTTGGAAGTTCAATTATTTGTTAGAAAATGTATTAAACGGTTGTAACTTTAAAAAATGTATCATTTCGTTGAACGTCCCTCAACGGCCTCAACATGTTCTACCGGTATTTCAATGAAAGAGTCTCCGACCAACTAGCGGTGATTAAGCGCATTTGAGGTGATTTTTCACAAAAACGGCGCCTTTCAAATTATTGAATTATTATTTTTATTATTATTAATCCATTTGGCACCGGTGCATAGTCGAGAAACACGCCAAATGCGCGCCCAACATCTATATAAGGTTGACACATGCCAACGGGTCGTTTCTTCGACTCGCTCTTTAGTTCAACAGCTGGACTTCGGAACGATTTGCCAGCCTCCGTGTTTCCTCCCTCCTAGATGGGTCATATTTACTCCTTCCTCCACATTGTTTTTAATAATATCTCCTCTCAGGAGGAAAATAATTTCCTTCAAGGCCTATGTCATCTTTGAACATGCTGGAGTCAAGTCCCATTGAAGAGACGTGTCGTAGAAACGACCCATTCTCATGTGACACATGTCAACCATGTACATATGTTGGGTGCGTGTTTGGCTTATTTCCCGACTATGCATCGGTGCCGAGGGGATCAATGACGCAGTTCCTCGGGACATCTTCCATTGAAATACCGGTAGAACAAGGATAGTATTCCACCTGACGCCTATGCTCTATAGATAAAAACTAACACAGACTCTCCACACACACCCCAAATGATGATATAGGCCCCGAGAGATATTATTTTCCTCAGGACATCCTGTATGAATATAAAAAAAAATTCTCAATATTTTGACTTCATCCAAATTTGCTCAACCGCTACAAAATACAATAACAATACTACGTGGCGGTTAAACATACGAAAACTTTCTTACAATTTAAAGAAATAAATACCTTATTTAATTTGCTTGTTTAAAAATGAACACGTCTTCTATGATTTTTTTATCAGCAGGTTAGACCTACATTTGAGTCGGAGGGCCCCAGCTCAGAAACGCCTCAAGTAACGGTCCAGATTCCAGGCGATAATAAACCGTCTGCAATTAAAGACTAAGGTCATTTCAGCGTGAATGAATGTGATTATTTATTATAGCTTTCCCACGTGAGTCGTCAATATGAGTTTTAATCATAATATAATATGAACAGAGAAATGTACCGGTTATTTGCGTACTGAGCGCACAATACAGACTGCTCACTGTTAAGAAAGCCAAAAGCAAAAAATGTGAATTTTTAGTGTGCCTTTTTTTTTTTTTTTTTTTATTCCAGTTAAAAGAAAATTACATTTTCACTCATTTAACTAGAAATAATTATACACATTAAGATAAAATAAATATTTCAATACAGTGCTATTCTATTTCATTATTTTGTTTATCAAGAATAAATTTAAATAATTGTTTTTTAAATTTACCCAGCTTCTTTTCGTTTTTAATGTCATTTGGGAGGCAATTATATAAGTTGCCCCCCTCGTAACCAATAGATTGTGTACCATAGTTAGTGTGGATGGTATTTAAATGTAAGTTATCGCGTTGTCGTGTAAAGTGTTTATGTACTTGGGACGTTTTAATGAATTCTGTGTTTGTGTGTACGAGATTATTTTGTATTTTGTATATAAGGAGACATGTATTGTATTCATATAGTTTTCTTAATGTTAATAGTTTTGTTTCCATATATAATTTTTTGTGGATGTTCTGGGCTTGTAATTAAATAGTTTTTTGATTACCTTGTTTTGTATTACCTGTAATTCATTTATGTGTGTTTCACATGCGTTTCCCCAGATTTCAATCAAATAATTTAAATGTGATTGTACGAGACTATAATATAAACCTATTTTTAATTTATTTGGCAACATATATGATAGCCGGCTAAATACGCTAATTAAGGGGATGATTTTATCTTTAATACCTTGTATGTGTTGTTTAAATGTCAAATGCTGATCAATGCACAGCCCAAGATATTTTTCCTGGATCAGGTTTTGCAAGTCGTTGTTTTCAATTTTTAAGGGTACATGAGGAGGAATTATTTTACGGGTTGAGCTTAAGATCATGTATCCTGTTTTTTTAACAGTCATTGTTAAAACATTTGATTGGAGCCAACTGTTGATTTTTTCTAGATCTGTTTGTGCATTTTCTAGTAAGATGTCTAAATCTTTACCCCAATAGAAAATTGCTGCATCATCTGCATATAAAAAGATTTCACCATTTAAAATTAATTGCGAAATATCATTGATGTAAATTTGGAACAGTAGTGGACCTAGTATGGACCCCTGCGGAACTCCATAGTTTATTGGAACGTAGTTGCTATTTTGATTGTTAATGCTAACGAATTGCTTTCTATTGCTAAGATATGATTTGAGTATATTGAGAGCAGGACCAACTACACCAATTTTCTCGAGTTTCTTGAGAAGTATGTCATGACTAACTGTATCAAAGGCTTTTTGAAGGTCAACTAATATAGATAAAATATAATTTCCACCATCAATGCCGCTTCTAAGTTTACTGATTAAGTCATTTATTGCTCCTAGTGTGTTCGATTTTTTCCTAAAGCCGTATTGTTTTTTATATAAGAATATTTTTTTTAGCAGAAAATTGTTTAATCTATCGTAAATTACACGCTCAAAAATTTTAGATAAAATTGGTAAGATTGAGATGGGTCTGTAGTTTGAAGTATTTGTTTTGGACCCACCTTTGTGAATTGGTATCACCTTAGCAATTTTACAGCTATCCGGAAAAGTTCCCTCTTTAAAACATTGATTGATTAATTTTGTTAAAGTAGGAATCAATTCTGTGGACAGACTTAGCACTGTCTTACATTTGAGTGAATCGTAACCAGCACTTGCATTTTGTTTTAGAGATTTTAATATTTGACTTATTTCTAACTCCGTAGTAGGCTGAAGATATAAAGATTCAATGCTATCATGCACTAACGTTATTTCATTGGCTGGATTGTGTTTGATTTTGCCACGTATATTAGCGGCTAAGGAGGAGCCAATGTTGCAAAAGAAATTATTAAATTGGTCGCATATCTCTACATTGTTAGTGATTATTTCATCATTAATGATTAATTTAGTACAAAAATTTCTTGAGGTGTAAGATTGGTTCTTAATAATATTATTAATTAAGTTCCAAGTTTTTTTACTGTTATTTTCGCATTTTTTAAAAAGATTACTGTAGTGTGTTTGTTTTAAGTTTCGTTTTTTTGTAGTGACATTATTTCTTATTTTTAAAAATTCTGCTTTTAATAATGTGTTATTTGGTTGTTTTTTTAGTTTCAGATGTAATTTATTTCTTTTATTGATTAATTTTATAAGGTCTTTGGTTATCCAGTCTGGGTTATTTAAGTTTTTTGTTTTAATTTTAGTGATACTGTTAGAATTAATTTTATTTTTCAAGTAGTTCACAAGATTGTCATAATTTAATACCGAATTGTCATTTATATTTAGATGAAAGGGATTTTGCATGATATCATTCTTTAGATTATCAAGATTAATGTGTGTATATTTTTGGGACGATTTTAAAGATGTGCTTTTAACATATGTGTGAATTACATCAAGGAGTAGTATATTGTGATCAGAAATGGAATTATCACAGTTCGTTAGTGAGTATGATAGTTTTGTATCTGTGAGTATATGATCTATGATTGTGTTTGTATTTTCTGTGATGCGTGTGGCGTGTTTTTTGTTTATTTTGTTCAAAATAGTGTAATTATTAAATCTAATTGTGTTAGTATATTTACAAGTATGTGTATTGGCTGAGTCAAGCAGATTTATGTTGAAGTCTCCAAATACAATACCTCTTTTATATGATCCTAGATGAGAGGATAGTGTTTCCAGAAAGTCTTTGAAAACAGTATTTGGTTTTTTATACACTTAACCTATTTTTAGATTAAGCTTATTTACATGAAGCCATAGAAAGTTGTTGTCGGAGTCACTAGTGTTATTAATCACATTGTATTCCAAAGAATCTTTTATAAATATAGAGACTCCGCCTCCAGCTCCCTGCGGTCGGCAAGATGCTTCGTGTTTGTATCCTTCTAGGTTGACGTACTTTAGGTCCGCTTCTTTGAGCCAGGTCTCGCACAGTAGGATAATGTTGAAGTTCGATTTCGTAGATTTTAGTAGGCATTTGATGTCATCTAGTTTACCTTTCAAGCTTCTCACATTTAGGTACATAAAGGACATTGAGGTTTTTCCTTTTGATGTGCTCGGATGTTTGTGGCATGATATATTTTTAATTCTTATGTGGTTTTTTTAGTTTTTCTGCAGTATTACTATGAACAGAAAGATTCTGGGTATGATTAAAGAATCCTAATTCTGAAGTGTCAGTGAGGGCGTTAGAGTTGTGGTTTAAAGTAGGTAAGTTTGATATCAGGTCCTGTAATTTTGTTTGTAGTCCTCGTACATTTTGATGATGCATTAACATTTCAGTGTTTAGTTTTTTGGGTGCATTTTAACGATAGTGGGATTGGTATTTAGGTATTTAATTGTAATGTCCGTTTCACCAGAAGACTTCCTTTTTTCTATTTCTTCTCTTAAATCTGTCAACTGTTTCCGTTGTAGATAAGACTGGTCTTATACCTGCCTAATACCGCCAAGAAAATTCAGTTATATCAATTCAACGATTTGCAATTAAAAATGGGAATTCATAAAAGGATATACTTGATGTTGAAAATTATCAACGATTTGCAATTAAAAATGGGAATTCATAAAAGGATATACTTGATGTTGAAAATTATCAACGATTTACAATTAAACATGCGAACGTATGAATAGATAGATATACTTGATGTACACAATTTTCAACGATTTGCAATTAAACATGCGAATGTACGAATAGATAGACGTACTTGATGTGCACAGTTTTCAACGATTTGCAATTAAACATGTGTATGTATGAATAGATAGACATACTTGATGTACACAATTTTCAACGATTTGCAATTAAACATGCATATGTATGAATAGATAGATATACTTGATGTACACAATTTTCAACGATTTGCAATTAAACATGCGTATGTATAAATAGATAGATATACTTGATGTACACAATTTTCAACGATTTGCAATTAAACATGCATATGTATGAATAGATAGATATACTTGATGTACACAATTTTCAACGATTTGCAATTAAACATGCGTATGTATGAATAGATAGACATACTTGATGTACACAATTTTCAACGATTTGCAATTAAACATGCATATGTATGAATAGATAGATATACTTGATGTACACAATTTTCAACGATTTGCAATTAAACATGCGTATGTATAAATAGATAGATATACTTGATGTACACAATTTTCAACGATTTGCAATTAAACATGCATATGCATGAATAAATAGATATACTTGATGTACACAATTTTCAACGATTTGCAATTAAACATGCGTATGTATAAATAGATAGATATACTTGATGTACACAATTTTCAACGATTTGCAATTAAACATGCATATGTATGAATAGATAGATATACTTGATGTACACAATTTTCAACGATTTGCAATTAAACATGCGTATGTATAAATAGATAGATATACTTGATGTACACAATTTTCAACGATTTGCAATTAAACATGCATATGTATAAGTAGATAGATATACTTGATGTACACAATTTTCAACGATTTGCAATTAAACATGCATATGTATAAATAGATAGATATACTTGATGTACACAATTTTCAACGATTTGCAATTAAACATGCATATGTATAAATAGATAGATATACTTGATGTACACAATTTTCAACGATTTGCAATTAAACATGCATATGTATAAATAGATAGATATACTTGATGTACACAATTTTCAACGATTTGCAATTAAACATGCATATGTATAAATAGATAGATATACTTGATGTACACAATTTTCAACGATTTGCAATTAAACATGCATATGTATGAATAGATAGATATACTTGATGTACACAATTTTCAACGATTTGCAATTAAACATGCGTATGTATGAATAGATAGATATACTTGATGTACACAATTTTCAACGATTTGCAATTAAACATGCATATGTATAAATAGATAGATATACTTGATGTACACAATTTTCAACGATTTGCAATTAAACATGCATATGTATGAATAGATAGATATACTTGATGTACACAATTTTCAACGATTTGCAATTAAACATGCGAATGTATGAATATACTAACTTGTTGTTGACAATTTTGCTCGATTCTGCTTGCTAACAAATCACCTTCTTACATATTTTTATTCTGTTTAAATAATGATTATTTTAACATTTTATAACCTCTAGAGTACATCGTATAATTTTTTTTTTGTTGTAACACACATTAAATAATTGTATTTTGTACCTAAATACTAGTTTTTATCATACATCATTCTTTGTTTTAAGTCAGGTCTTATATTAACCTAGTATATTATGTATCATCTCGCAGTACTTCTAATAACAACTATATCAGTTTAGGGATATTATTTTTGTATAGTCAAACAATCTTATTTTGTTTTTTAATATAACACTGACGCCCACATATGTACCACTGTATACTTATAATCTCATGTATCACTTTAATGCAAAAGCCATTTAGAACTCCGACGGAAGAAATATTTAACAACTTTCAAGTCTTCAATGTACAGAAACTTTATTCAAAAAATATTTTATTTAAACTGAAAAAAAAACATATATGAATACTCCACTACCCAACATAAATACTCAACCAGGGCAGTAAGCAATAACATCCTGGTTACTCCCAGTTTGAACACATCTTTTGGACAGAGAAATAATAAATTCCATGCTATGAAATTATACAATGTTCTACCAGATCAAATCAAAAATATAAAGGAAATTAACATATTTAAAACAAAAGTAAAAACATGGCTGAGAGATCAAAGTGATAATAAAATTACAAACATCATGAATCCGATATAAAGTCAATCCATAACCAAATACAAATATTTTAAAAAACTACAGGCCACCTCAGAACAGGAAATCCTAGTTAGGAGGTCTGTGAAAAAAAAAATGGATCTATACTTATACTATACATTATACATACATGTACAAACCTTGCTATTGAAATTAATAATAAATAAATAAATAAATAAATTTTATGCATTTAAATAAATAAATATAGGTAATAGGCAAAGATATTGAAATATAAGTAGATGTGCCATCTGCAGATTTTACTATGTGGGACTGCACTTCCGGGTGTCGCCGATATTGTTTACCAATTAACAAATAAACTAAATGAACGAATTATTAACGAATAAACCAAACGAATGTTAAACTAAATGAACAAATTCTTTCCGTATTCAAACAATATTGTAAACCAATACTAATACACATCTTCAAAAAACCAACGAAATGAACAAATTATTTTTGTATGCAAACTACTCTAATTAGGGCGTAGTCCGCCGACAGTTGCGCGGACACAATAGCATATCTCTTATGTATTTGAATATCTTTGGTAATAGGCATTAAAAAACCAGTTGGCAACCGGAATCTAGAGGTCACGATTAATTAAATTAATTTGTGATTAATTATATAAGAAGGAAAAAAGTTAATCAATGGAAACCGTCACAGATAATTTTAGCCAAAAAATTATATTTTTAAAAGGTTATTGTTTGAACCCGGTTAGCTTTCCGTTGCGTTTTGAGGTCATCAGTGGCGTAGCGAGGGGGGGGGGGGGGGGAAGGGGGGGGGGCGGACCGCCCCGTGTGCCACCCGACAGGGGGTGCCGGGGGGCGGGCCGAACCGCCCCAGGTGCCATCCGACGGGGGGTGCCACCCAACTGAGTGTCACCCCCCAAGAGCACAATTCTCTAGCCCCCCCCCCCCCCAGGACGCGGACCAATTTTTTATGAAGTCGAAATTTGTATTTGTCAACTTTTATTGGGGGGGGGGGGGGGACACCAAGTTATCCGCCCCGGGCGCCACCCATGCTAGCTACACCACTGGAGGTCGTCAATATTGTCACTCTTAATGTCCATATTTAATGCACTTCGTTAAAGTATGTTCAACATCTTCAATGTGTTCAAATATCAAGCACATTAGAGAATCCTAACACAATATAGATCGGTTCCCATTGACAGCGAGCACACTGTACCGCAGAAGAGCATACATCCTGTGTACCTACTATTCAGCCCCACAGCCTCCACGCACGGGCGTATTTGGCCGAGAGTCGTGGGCTATTTTGGCGGGGATCCTAATTGGGCCTTTATTAATTTGACATATTGTCCTTGATACGGAGTACAGTAAGACGCTTTCTCATCCACATTCATGTCTCCGCATCGAGCTAACGTCTCGGCAGGGGTGGGCAGATCAACGAGACCAGGTGATTTATGGCTCCTGGTTCTTTCACATTCCTTGCTTTCTTTTCTATCTCGCCAATTTTTTGATTTCTTGATTAGTCATATAAATTTCTTGTTTGCTTTGCTGTCTTGATTTCTTTCATCCTTGCTCTTTCCTTTAATTATTTCTATCCTTATTGATTATCTTCGTTTGCTACTCGTATCATGGTTGTTTTTTAGTCCCGATGATTTATCACATTACTTCTCTCTCACGAATTTTTTGCTGGTAGATTTCTTTTTTGAAATTCTAACTTTCTTTTTTTAGGTGGCATTTACTATTCTATCTTGCTAACTTTTTGAAATACTTTCTTCGTCCTTGTCTTTTCACTTGTTTCGTTTATTATTTTTATCTTCTAACTGTTAAAAAGTATCTAGGTTTTCTTTTCATTTCCTTTCTTTCTCTTGTTTTACTTTCTTTTTCCCGTCTTTGTCCTTGAATATTTTATTCCATGTTGCACAAATTTTCTTGAGTGTATACCTATTTACTCTTCATTTTAGATTGGTTTCTTCCTTAATTGGTTACTATTTTTCCTGCTGATTTACTTAATTGATGTCGTTTTACTTTGTTTAAAAAACACTAACAGAAGACTTACTAGATAGAAACTCAGACCCACGTTAAAAACACGCTACTTGTGATGTTTTTAATATTGGTATTGATTACATATATACATTTTAAATGGCCTTGCAGTTTACATTATCAATGTAGATGAATCAGCATTTTCACGTATCCAGGAATTTCATTCCAATATTGCATAGGGAATACTGTTTGTGCTACCACACTACTGCAGAGCTTCAACGATGTTTGCTCGTGGCCGCATCCACAGTTCCGCCTCTCTTATGCAGCATCTGGTGCTGGTCTCAAGGAAGATTTGAAGTTTGACGTACTGTTTAGTTTCTTATGCTTTTTCTCTCCTATTTGTGCCTATATACTACATGGGATGTGTGGGATTGCACAAACATCTTCACATTCTAAAATAAATAATAAAATAAATTAAAAACAAATAATTTAAATGAAAATAACGCACATTGTTTAAACATCTACCCCATTAAAAAAAGGTGTTCGAAAGTTTTTTTATGACTTTTGTGTAATGTGGTTTGTCTCTAAAGTAGTAAATTATTAATAACTTTATAGATATTTTTATAGATAGCGACATCTTCTGCAATTGGAAGGTTGAAAGAACCTAAGCGAAATCCGAACACTAAGTTTGGTGATCGTGCATTCGCAGTATCCGGCCCTGAAGCTTGGAATAAACTTCCTATGGATTTGAGATGCATAACCAACTCAGCGGAATTTAGATCCAAACTGAAAACTCACTTTTTCCTATACTACTTTCCATAAATTCATCATTCTATTTAAACTCTGCAATTTTTAATAGTTTTTTTTCTCTCTTTTCTCTTTGCTTATATTTA
The DNA here is from genome assembly GCA_917880885.1 of Limnephilus marmoratus. Classification (NCBI taxonomy): domain Eukaryota; kingdom Metazoa; phylum Arthropoda; class Insecta; order Trichoptera; family Limnephilidae; genus Limnephilus; species Limnephilus marmoratus. The sequence goes on along the minus strand of OU862932.1, from coordinate 1,360,837 downwards.
ACTCAATCTGTTTAATGTAATCTGTAAAATTGTGATACCTCAATCTGTTTACTGTTGAGCGATGAATCACCTTAATGCAGTAAAGATCGACTATTAAATTTATTAATTTATTTAAAATATCTATACCTTCCCGTAAATCCAGTTAACCTTCATTATACTTTTTGAACCCGTGTTCTCGAATTGTAATATTATGTAAAAACTTCCTACTTCTTGTGGCGCTAATCTTGATTGTAAATATGTGTGTTAATAAGTCACAAGTTTTAGGTTAGAATCTATATGTCTTAGTCATAAGTCACTAGCTATAAGTCTTAGATGTAAGTCACTAGTTATAAATGTAAATCTTAGTTGTAAGCCAGTAATATAAGTAGCTATAAGTCTTAGATGTAAGTCACTAGTTATAAATGTAAATCTTAGTTGTAAGCCAGTAATATAAGTAGCTATAAGTCTTAGATGTAAGTCACTAGTTGTAATTGTAAATTTATTTATTTATTTTATTTATTTTATTTGTACACGCCCAATTAGGGCTTTTACATATGATAAAATTAAAAATACATTTGTTATAATCAAAGAATTAAGAGATAACAATTAAATAAGTATCAAGTATAGATTTTTTAACTTAAAACAAAAGAGTAAATTATAGAATACACATTCATATACATTTAAAGAAGTGATTTTCTTGCAGCTTAAAAACAACAGAATAAAATAAAGGATACACATTCATATACATTCGACACATATTGAAAATTTATAAACATTTCAAATTTATCTAGATAGACATACAGATTTAATGACAATGTTTTTATAGGTTGATAGACTTTCAGTACCGTTGGTATTCATGTAATATTTATTCCCTGTACTGTGCAGTCGGTTCATTACTGAGTTTATTTCTGAATTGGTACCTGAATTGTTACAATGGTAAGGTACAATCTGACGAACCGTTCTACTAGGCACATGAAAATTAATCAGCCTAAGGAGTTCAGGGGAGTCAAACATGTTATTAACAATTTTATACAGAAAAAATAGATCAGTACACATTCTTCTTTCTTTTAATGTAGCGAGGTCCATAATTTTCAACAGTGACATGTAGCTAATATTTTCAATAGGAATTCCTAATCTATAATTTATATTTCGTAAAAATTTATGTTGGATTCGCTCGATGGATTTTTCACGAATATTGTAAAATGGATTCCAAATGGTTGAGTTGAATTCTAAATGACTTCTGACAATGGATGAATATAATATTTTTAAAGTTTTTAAATTTTTGAAATCTTTTGAAGTTCTTAAAATGAAACCAAGCATTTGCATCGCTTTAGTGGTTATATTATTAATGTGGGAGATAAATGATAATTTTGTGTCAAATATTATCCCCAGGTCTTTTATTTCGGGTACAGATGTTAAGGCTTGATTGTTCATCCTATATGTGAAAATCAATGGGTTATTCTTCCTATAAAATCTCATGACTTGACACTTTTTTACATTAAGGGTTAATTTATTTTGGATACACCAATCAGAAAAGCTAATGAGATTTGATTGTAAGAATAAGCAATCATTAATATTGTCTATAATTTGGTAAATTTTCATATCATCTGCGAACATCAATATAAAGACACGAGTAAATACATTTGTAACGTCATTTATAAATATGTTAAAAAGAATGGGTCCTAGATGTGAGCCCTGGGGCACGCCACTTGTAGCTTTAAATGTGTAGGACAGTTGACCTTTGATGCAGACAGTAAGTTCTCGATTAGACAAATAATTCATAAACCAGGATAGTAAGTTACCAGTTATGCCATATTCCGCCAGTTTGTTAACAAGAATTTTAAGGCAAACCTTATCAAACGCTTTGCTGAAATCAGTATATATGGAATCGACTTGTTGTCTATTAGCAAGTGCCTTTGATATATAATTTTCGTACAGGGATAGGTTGGTTAAGGTTGATCTGCCCGAGACAAAACCATGTTGACAAGTTGTAATGATGGATTTCACGCTAGGGTTTATCTTTATAAGAATCAATTTTTCGAAAAGCTTGGGTATGGATGATTGGATACAAATTGGACGATAATTATCAATTGCAGATTTATCCCCGCTTTTAAATATTGGTGTTAAATAACTCTTTTTCCACAGTTTTGGGAAATTTCCCGTTGACAAGGACTTATTAAATAACATGAACAATGGAATGGATAAGCTGTCTGGACAGTTTTTTATCAGAATGGGTGGAATTTGATCCGGTCCAGAACTTAATTTGGATTCAAGTGTTTTAATATAATTTGTAATGTCAGTGAGGTTAATTTTAATATTAGATAATTGCAAATTTATATCAGAATTAAATTCCGGAATTTGTTCATCTGAAATGCCGGGTTCAAACACATCTTTAAAGAAATCGGCAAACATGTCAACAATTTCTTTTATGTTGCTAGAACTCCTTTGTTTATGGTTCATAGTTCCAGGGATCCCGGCTTCATTTTTTTTCATAGAATTTACATGTTTCCAGAAGTGTTTAACATCATGATTTATTGTATTTTCGACTTCTATTATATAATTTTTATAACAAATTTTAGACAAATTTTTGCAATCTTTCCTGATATTTTTAAATTTAATATAATTAGGTACAGATCTATTTTCTTTGTAGATTTTATGAGATTCTTTTTTACAATTTATCAAGCAAATTAATTCTTTAGTAAACCATACAGGATACTTTGATTCTTTGTGTTGGATAAGAGGAATATTATTTGAAATTACATTATAGAGTTGCGAGTAAAAAAAGTCAGTATTTTGATCAATATCACCTTCATTAAGACTTGTCCAGTCAATGTTAGACAGCGCCTCATTAACTTTATTGTAATCTGCATTTTTAAAATTATAACAAGATCTTGAGATTTTAGGATTATCATCTACAGTGTGGGGTATAGAAATTATAAGTGAAGGATGGTGTTTGTCAATAGGGACAATAAACTCAGGAGATTCATAAACATTTACATCATCTTCATTTGAGAATATCAAATCGAGAATGCGATTGTTAACATTGGGTACATTATTAAGTTGTGAAAGATTTAAGTAGGAACACATATCCAGAATATCCCTTTCACAATCAGAGATTGGCGAGTAATTAGGATCATTAAACTTACAATTTGATAGGTTGTAATCCCCACAGATAATCATTTTATGTGCTGGATATTTTGTTATTACATACTCGACGTCCTCACAGTGATTTTTGTATATCGACAGGTCCGAGTTGGGAGGAATGTATACCCTGCCAATAATAGTTTTACATGATTATCCACTTAATAGTACAAAGATTTGCTCAACATCATAATTTTTAAGTTTTATTAATTTAGAGTTTATGCTTTTATTTACTGCTATTAGTACGCCCCCCCTCTTGATTTGGTACTAGTTTTGTGACTCCGGTCCATTCGGTATATGTTGTGTTTCGATAATCCGAGCTCCGCTGAATGAATAGAAGGATCCAACCAGGTTTCAGTGAGTACGATGATGTCTTGCGAGATGGTGGGAGCTGTAACTTTGAATTTTCCGAGTTTTGTTTTGATACCCCTGATATTCTGGTAGTAAATCTTAGTTATAAGCCAGTAATATTAATTCTTTTATATATTTATTTGTACAGCGCCCTTGAGGTGATTTTTCACGAAAACGGCGCTATATAAATTAGCCAATTATTATTATTATTATAAATAATGTATCATAAAGTAAACAATCACATAAAATTCTTCAAACTTCGCAAATACACTTGGCGGTATCATTATTGATTTAAAGAAAACAAATAGGTAAATTTTAAACACCACTATATTATCAATATTATCGGCGTTTTACAAAAACAATTTTTTTTTACGTCAGTATTAGAGATTAATCTCTAATCGAAGAAAACTTTGTTTTTGAAACATATACCTAGTGGTGTTTAAAAAGTTATTTGTTTTTATTAAATCATATAAACAGTTAGTAATAGATTTCACTGTTAAGGAAATCAATACCGCAGTTTCCCAAATCCAAACATGGTCCTTGACAATGATTTTTACTGCTTCCTCAAGAGCTTGAGGTGACCTACTAACCGAGATGAAAAGAAACCACCTGTAATTTCATCGGCTGTCCTTGACTCATACCGAGACTGGGCCTGTTAGAATTACGGTATAATGCTCAAAACACGACAAACGACACTAATTTAATGACCTTCTTAGTTCGACCGAGTGAAATAATTAACAGAGAGGTAAAAGTGTTAATGCAAAATGGTTTTTAATTGACAACGATAGACAAATTTACAAATATATCTCTGTTTTATGCAGAAATTGCGATGTTTTTTTAAAATATATATTTTTTATATTAAGGCTACGCAGGAGGCCCTGATGGAAATTATTTTCCTCATATATCATTTTTGGGGATGTAGTATCTAGGGTCCTTCTGAGGAGGGGAAGGGGTGAACATGGGTCTTTGAAGAAACACAGAAATACAAACATAGAAAAAAGACAGAAACACAGGGGCCGGCAGATCGAAACGAGCTCAATAATGAGTCGTAGAAGCGACCCGTTCTCATGTGACAAATGTCAGCAGTGTGGGTTCACATGTGTTTCCCAACTCTTCCATTATAATACTGATAGAACAAGGACAGCACACCTACCTTAAAAGATTGCAATCCGCTTATTAAGATAAAAGGAATCAAACGAACCGACCGTTTCTGTTAAGGGTTTTTTCAGGAATTTTGGGGCTTCAGACCAGAGGTGTCTGCCAAATTCAACAGTGGGGAAGAGTGTCAGCAGTTGTGTACAATTAAATGCGAGCCCTGTAACTTATCTGTGGCTTCGATGGAGCCCCCGTATTGAGCTGGTCACTACACCAAGTTACACCAAGCACATCAATGGAAGGCCTGTAAGAAAGATTGCTTCATTGAAGGAGACTATTTTTAATAATGTGGAAGATCCACAATCTCTCGTATTTAGGATAAACGAAGTTAGTATGCAGACTGGTTGAGGTTGAGGGAGACCTAACCTAGGCCTCTTCAACCGGACTTTTTTCGACCCATTGCCTTGCATCGCAGAGGGAGGGATGGATACATACGTCCGTCACTACTGGACACATTGACCCCATGATTCCTACCCACCCCTCATAACTTCCTCTCCCTAAAAATATCCTCTACACAGCATCCCCAAAGATGAAATAGACCCTGAGAATTTTATCTTCAGAGCCTCCTGTGTGAAGCTATTGTAAAAGCAAAACTACAGAATATAACTCGAGAACGCCGCGAATTATGGATGTAACAAGTATTTGAGAGACATCGGGATATTGAATGATTTAGTGACTGTTTACAGAAATCAATGATGTGTATTAGGACAAATTTGTGGCCCTAAACGGTTTTACTAACTGCCTGAATGGTTACTAGTTGTCATACCACTGTCAATGTCTAAGGACATTTCTCTGACCCACTGAGATGAAACTTTATGATGATTGGTGCAAGGAACCATTTCCAGGTCACGCGTTATAGCATAAAATATTATCGATTCACATTGCACCTCACCTTGAATGTGAACTTAACATCAAAAGTAAAAATACTTAACATTCCACCGTCTCCAATTATTTCCGATGCAAAATTTACTCTCGGTCGCTGAACTTAAAGTGGTGAAAATGTCCTTTTTACACTTTTGTCACACTTTCTTAGGTAATTCCTGTAGATACTACGAAGTAGGTGAAATAGGTACTTTAAAATCACTCTTAAACGACCTACTTGCCGTCCGATTTACTGAACTGCTTGCAGGACTGCTTGCAGGATCTCTGCAAAAACGTATTTTTGAAAGTGGCAGCATTAGTCCGTTTGAAGACAATGATGACAAACATGATAACACTAAATAAGTCTCGAGAGGACATTAAATCACAAATAAACTCCTCAAAACTATACACATTTTTCTAACATAAGAAACATATGTAAAATAAAACAAGTCTGCACCTTGTCAATCAATAATAGAATATGGAATAATTGCTTGGAGAGGAGTAACACACTTAGCTATCGATCATATGGAAATCGCCCAGAATTATTTTATTATTCAAAACGCAAGAAGTTAAAGAACGCCGAAATTATTTATTTTATTATTCTTAACGCAAAAAGTTAAAGAACTCCGAAACGGTTTAATTTATTATTCAAAACTCAAGAAGTTAAAGAACGCCGAAACTGTTTAATTTATAATTCAAAACTCAAGAAGTTAAAGAACGCCTAAACTGTTTAATTTATAATTCAAAACTCAAGCAGTTAAATAACGCCGAATTTGTGTATTTTGACATAAAATTTGAATTCATGTCAAGTTTGAAAATTTTACATGATGGGTAATTTATATTTTTCTTTCAAATAATCTTCCGGGAAAATCATAAAATTTTATCCTTGAATATTGGGTCGGAAAATGAGTGGGAAAGTTTTTTTTTCATGTTGGGAAGTATTTAAAAATAGGTCGGGAAATATTTTAAAACACTTACATATTGATGTTGATATGTGAAATTTTCCCTGTTGGGAAATATTTTAAAACACTTACATATTGATGTTGATATGTGAAATTTTCCCTGTTGGGAAATATTTTAAAACACTTATAAACACATATTGATGTTGATATGTGAAATTTTCCCTGTTGGGAAATATTTATTTTTCTTTGCATATTTTAAAAAAAAACATTTAGAAAGTTTGGAAATACTTCTTGTGGAAAAGAGAAATTGTATTAACCTTTTTGAAACTGTGCAATTCCAAATTTCGCAAATGTTCTTTTTGACATTTTCTTGTTGGGGATGCTGTTTGAAAAATCCAAGGGTTCACTTTGAAAATAACAGAGGGCGCCACTTCCGCTTACAACAATCCTAAACTACACTGGCATTAAGATATTAACACTATCCATTGGGTTGTGTTCATTGGAAGTTTGGATTATGTTTTTATCATCACCATCGATCTTGTAGATTGAAGTAATAATTAACACATCATCAGCAGAAACACAGTTTTAACTGGGCTCTCTGTTGAGAATCTACATAACCCTATAAATAAAAATAAATTAAAACTTTTTATTATCCCTGACTATATATACCAACACAGTTTTGCCCCCGTTTAATTATAACACTTGACCGCAGACGTTTTAGTGGCATTTTCTTAGTTATTCTCATCTTCTTAGTTATTCTGCAGTTCGAATGCGTTAAATTTTAAGATAAAAAATGTGTATTTTACAGTTAGTTTGTCATACTGCGTTATTCTAAAGCGTATGTTACGCCGTAGGTAGACATTGTGATTTACATTTACGGTACATTTACACCTTAATGGTGTGATCCGTATCACTTTTCAACGGTGAGTATGGTGATCTTAACAAATTCCGCCATAGGTTAATGGCTAAGTCTTACGTGAGACGAATAGAGATAATTATAAAATAGAACTACATACAATATTATGTACAATAAATAAAAATGGAAATTTTTCTAGTTAATGTGCAATTTATAAGTAACCACGAAGTTGTGAACATTGGGCCACTTGCATCACATTTTTATTTTTTTTCCGGCTTAGGCAAATATTCTATGGCATTCCGTATTTTTTAATCTTATATTTGAAACCCTGGCGATTTTTTTAAAATTTCAATAAATTATTTTTTATAAACCGGAAAGACGGGACATAATTTTATGGGTGCGAAACAACAATAATTGCGTAACCGAAAATAATTAAAAAAAACGACGTATTCCACACGAAGAGCAAAGGAGAATAACGAGGCATACCAAAAATATTACATTTCAAAATATCATCAAAATATATAATCAAAAATATTTTTTTCCTTAGTCCATCTTATTGATTTAATCAATATAATGTGCCTCTTGTTTGAGATTATCCAAATGTTGTGATTTAAATTATACTTGCAAAAAACTGTACCTGTAAATTATAATTAAAATGATATATTATAAAATTTGATGTTTTTTAAATCAGCACCATCACCATTACGCTTCTAAGACAGCCGCTATCTGTCGATGTTCACTTCACAGCATCTTTCAAAACGTTAAAACAAACAAAAATTTCGCAAAAAGGCTTGTGAATTTTAAGTGTCAAATTGAAAAATTTGCCGGAAATCAAAGTGTTGCCATATAAAAAAAATCCTGTGGAATTTCTACAAAATTAATTGAATATTATCGGAGACGGAACATTTTCACGTAGTGACGTCACGAGCCCAAAAATGGATTTATTTATTAAAAAAAACTATAAATTAAAAAAAAAAATTTGTAACATTTTCAAGAACACTTAGTAGAAAAATCTATCCACGATATTTTCCAAGTCATTATGAAATCCATGCAAGTGGCCTATTTCAACTCCGCCAAAGTAAAAAAAAGGTAATATTCTCGTAACAAAGGACGTATTGTTTTTTTTCTTCTTCTTCTGGGACCTCCTCCTATCGAAGGCTGACTATCCTCAGGGGAAATCTGCAGACTAGAACTGCACTCGTAACAGTCACACAAGTTTTAAAGCCAAAAGGTGCGGCGTTTTCGTTTACTTTGGCTACGACCGATCTTTGGAATCTAAAATATGTAGATACCAGCTGAAACAAAACACAACGTCATGTACTGAATGGTTACCTAACCTTTATAACCACGGTAAATTAACTCACACCGCCATCTGTTAATTTGCATAAAAATCAAATCCAAATTGCCCGCTTGCCAGCCCGCTCGTCCACCAAATACAGTCATTCTCCTTTATATATTATATATTTCAACCAATTTACACAAAACCTTGACAAATTATATACTTAAATCTTTCTTATGAATCACTCTTATCTATTGGTGAAAACCATCCGTTCGGTAGTTGTAGAGTAATTTAATTTTTTTTATTAGAACATTGCTTGAAATGGCTTCCGCCGTGTTTGGTGACCAGATCTGAATAGCCAGGTACTTTTCCCCACCTTCCTCTTCCCTATCTCCTTCCCCTCCCCACTGCCTTCAGCCTCACAACATAACCCAATTGGGGATGCCATAGTCCCACTGGTTCCAGATGGGAGCAGTCGGGACTCTTGTGCGGTATTCATGTAAAAAAAAGAACAATTCTCTTTTAATAACTTTTTAAGGTTATTCCCATAAATGTAATTCATCGAAGAAGAAGATAACAATAATAATCAAAACGAAAATCTGAAAGAGAACACGACACATACAAATAATAAGACGACCAAATGTATACGAAATGGTGCACTGGAATTCGACGACAGAAATATAGAAAAAATCATCCTTCATATTGATAAAAAAAAGTGCTTCGTGGTCTCCCCACTCCTACTTTAGTTTTCTGAAGGTTTCACTTCTACCGCGTGTGAATTGCACACTCTGATTTTTTTTAATCCTTGCATTTTTTTGCTGCATTTACAGGAGTGATTAAGTTGCAATGCATGGCATACGTGCAGGTTTACACGTCCCATATTTAATATAAAACTCGATATGAATCGGGGCCACCCAGCCCAGTGAGCCCAGCCGTGGTAAGCTGTGAGTGCATAATGGTTACCGGCTTTCCGCCCGGGCATCTTCGGGTGTCCGATTAAATTTCTCCATGGAAATCCAGATTGATTGGTCGTCTTCAAAACCCTGCTGCGATTGAAATTATTTTTACTAGCTGGTACCCGGCATGCGTTGCTATGCCATTTAATAAAGAAATTGTTTCTCCCTGCGTGTCTTTTCCCATTCGTCCCGTTCCCTTTCCGCCCCTCTTCCTCTCCCGCGTCCCCTTCCCTCTCGCGTTCCAACTCCACTCCCACCCTTCCCCCGTCCCGCGAACCCCCTGCCGAGTTCGCCTCCCCCCTCCCAGGTTCCCCTTCCCATCCCTGGTTCCCCCTGCCCTCCAACTAACCCCCTACCCGAGTTTCCTTCCCCCTTCCCGCATTCCATATATTCAGTCCCGGTACATTCAGTTTTCAAACAGCTCGCGGGCGCATTGCAATTTTTTAATACAAATTTCATAATGCCAGAGCTCACCAGTATTATTATACAAACCTTGTCTTGACAATAACGAACACAAAACAGAAATAATTATCCAATTTGGTGCAGTCGTTCGGAAGTTATGCGCGTACATACATTTCGGCGATTCATTTTTATTTATACAGATTTTAGTACATACATAAAACAGGAACGATGTCCAAAACTTAAAAACAAGTAAATCATTACAGATTCTTGATTGTGTAGAGGTGAAATGGATGAATTTTAAAAACAAGTAAATCATTACAGATTCTTGATTGTGTAGAGGTGAAATGGATGAATTTTAAAAACAAGTAAATCATTACAGATTCTTGATTGTGTAGAGGTGAAATGGATGAATTTTAAAAACAAGTAAATCATTACAGATTCTTGATTGTGTAGAGGTGAAATGGATGAATTTTAAAAACAAGTAAATCATTACAGATTCTTGATTGTGTAGAGGTGAAATGGATGAATTTTAAAAACAAGTAAATCGTTACAGATTCTTGATTGTGTAGAGGTGAAATGGATGAATTTTAAAAACAAGTAAATCATTACAGATTCTTGATTGTGTAGAGGTGAAATGGATGAATTTTAAAAACAAGTAAATCATTACAGATTCTTGATTGTGTAGAGGTGAAATGGATGAATTTAAAAAAATTAAACATCAACCAGCCTCTCTCGTTCTGGCCCGCCACACAGAAGGTGGGCAGACGCATCCGCCGTCAACACCTATACAAACCTCACCCCATGAACCTCTGCTAAGTCACCAAACGTAGCGAATCACTTGGAGTAACTTATGACAGAGGTGATGGTTTTCCAATAAACGGTTCCCCGGGTGGTGGTGCCCATACCCGCCTCCCAAATTGATGTCCCAATGTCTTTAAAAAGATTCTTTTTTGTTTTGACTGAGGATTGAACCTCCCTTGATATGGTAGTACCTTCCTCCCAGGCCCTGGAGTCAACAACACTACGAACTGAGCCAAATCCCGATTTGATAAGACCTTCATTTTTTATATACAGTAACTGCCATAATGTCATCGAATTTCGAGTGAGTGTGTTTGCTTCGCACCAAAAGTTGATAGGATGCATTGTCATCATTGATGTACACATCAATGGTTGTCATTGACTACGAGTCTGCCTGCCGAGTTTCAGCTCGATCGGACATCGGGAAGTGGGTTAATTTCCCCTTCATTCATTCAAACAAACACAATGGAATTTCAAGTAGATAATGTATTTAAAAATAATGATTATTTTCGGATATGATTTGAGATTTTCACGGCCAAAAGTATTTTTGGGGTGTTATGCCGTGTTGCGCTACCTTCTTCTTTAGCCCACCTTTAGATGTGTCACACATCAGGGCAGATGTGTGACACATCTTTATAACATAATATTTTAAATGAATTAATACATAAATTATTTTAAATGAATTTATTGTGAAATAACACAAATTAATCAAATACAATTTATTTGCGCACGCCGGGATTCGATCCCGCGACCTTCGGATTGCGAGTCAAGGGACTTACTCCTCGACCACGGAGGCCGTCGGTCAGACAGTTAACCAAATAACAAAACAGTTATAAAGTAGGTGTACATATTAATGTGGACGTTATAAAGTGTAAATATTCCTAAATCGTGAGTCCAGATTTAAACGGTTTACTTTCAAAGGTAGGTATGTACGAGTATGTCTTTACATATTTTTATGGTATATTGTATGGAGATCGTTTGCCCAAAAAAACGATTTTTTGCATGTTTTAAAGACTCGCGTCATGTTGTTAAATGGTTGTCAATAAAATATGTAAATATGGCGTTTCGCGACGATCCACTACTTTCTCTTGTATAAACAAAGATTTAAAATGCACAAGATTGGCCCTATTTAAAGAATGAAGACGATTCGCGATGGATGGTATTAAGCTTTTGATTAGTTTTCCACTTGCTTCTTGTATCTATATGTTATTCCTAGTTCTTCTTTTTTTGACTTGCCGTACGGCTATTTATTTTGTTGTGCAAGAATTAAAGAATTTTAGAATTTATTTCCCAAATAAAATACTTTTTGTTCTTACTTATTTTTTTTTTTTTAATTCATTCATTACGCAATTTATTTTTGACCTTTTTCTGTTCTCCCTGTTCTATTTGTGCTCCTTACCATTCTTATTCTTCGAGTTCATCTTGTTCTTCTGGTCTTCTTCTTATTCTCCTAACCATTCTTGTTCTTCGCTTTATTCTTGTTCTTTTGGTCTTCTTCTTGTACTTCTTGTTCTCATTACCATTCTTGTTCTTCGCTTTCTTCTTGTTCTTTTGGTCTTCTTCTTGTACTTCTTGTTCTCCTTACAATTCTTGTACTTCTTGTTCTCCTTACTATTCTTGTTCTTCGCTTTCTTCTTGTCCTTTTGGTCTTCTTCTTGTACTTCTTGTTCTCCTTACAATTCTTGTACATCTTGTTCTCCTTACCATTCTTGTTCTTCGCGTTCTTCTTGTTCTTTTGGTGTTCTTATTGTTCTCCTTACCATTCTTGTTCATCGTGTTCTTCTTGTTCTTTTGGTGTTCTAATTGTTCTCCTTACCATTCTTGTTCATCATGTTCTTATTGTTCTCCTTACCATTCTTGTTCATCGTGTTATTCTTGTTCTTTTTGTTTTCTACATGTTCTTATTGTTCTGTCATCATCATCTACCTGATGTCATTGTTTTCTTATTTTCGCACTGACTAGGACATCTTTCCGCTTATCTTTACCCTTCATACGGAAAAGATCATGCCCTTATTGTTTTTTGCTAACGCCATTCAAAACCGGCCAACGCCATTCAAAAAATGGGTAAATCATTACAATATGGGATCATCAGAAAAATCATCCATTCCTTCTTGGGTTACATTGAATGACTTTATCAATAAATTGCACACCTGTCCACTAATTGACCGGTCAGTGACTGAGTTGGCTTCACGTTTGGGTCCCACTCAGGTGTCGTGTCTTCAATTCCTCAGCCGGCTAAGTCCTCCATTACGACACAAGCAAAGATTTTCGATTAGTGTGGTGGTAGTAGGCTTTTTTAAAATATTGTCAGATTATTCGTAACCCGGGAATGTTAGTCTTTCATTAAAAAAATCATTTTCAGTGAAAAAAGTGTCACACGTCCTAGACCTTCGGCCTTCCACTACTCCTTTCATGACCTATTTGGGCATGTAGCACTACTCGCTCGGTAGCATATTGTATTCGAGGTATGCCGTTATTGTTTTCATAGCACTTTCTCCTCGCGTTCCCTTGACAGCAGCTCGGTCGTGACCGTTGCTATCTACGGCATCTTCATCAAATATCTGCACAGTTACAACTAAATAAGCCTCAGTGAACTCCTTTCTTTCGTATATAGTAAATTTCTCAACGCTGAGGATCGTGACATTTGATCTCTTAAACGCATTAGTGATCTTCCTCTGCTTCCCCTGACAAACACTAACCATGAGTTTTTCTATGTTTGTGTTCTCAGTTTAGCGAACAAAGTGTCCAGAGTATCTTAGGAGACGCTGTAGGCAGATAGTTGATACATAGCTGTCGTGTCCAAAACACCTTACAGCTTTAGATGCACTTGTAATGTTTTGTTTTTGTTTTCTTCAGTTCAATAGCTCGGTTGCAGAATGACTTACCGGCCTCTGTGTTTCCTTTTTCCTTCAATATGGGTCTCTTGAAGACCCAGGTTCACTTATTCCTTTCCACAAAAAGACAATTATTAGAGAAATTATTTTCATTGGGGCTTCATACATACAGTTAATGTAAAAGAATTCACAAAAAGGCAATTATTAGAGAAATTATTTTCATTAGGGCGTCATACAGGTAATGTAAAAGAATACAATTATTAGAGACATTATTTTCATTAGGGCTTCATACAGTTAATGTAAAAGAATTCACAAAAAGACAATTATTAGAGACATTATTTTCATTAGGGCGTCATACAGTTAATGTAAAAGAATTCACAAAAAGACAATTATTAGAGAAATTATTTTCATTAGGGCTTCATACAGGTAATGTAAACGAATTCACAAAAAGACAATTATTAGAGAAATTATTTTCATTAGGGCTTCATACAGTTAATGTAAAAGAATTCACAAAAAGACAATTATTAGAGAAATTATTTTCATTGGGGCTTCATACAGTTAATGTAAAAGAATTCACAAAAAGACAATTATTAGAGAAATTATTTTCATTAGGGCGTCATACAGTTAATGTAAAAGAATTCACAGAAAGACAATTATTAGAGAAATTATTTTCATTAGGGCTTCATACAGTTAATGTAAAAGAATTCACAAAAAGGCAATTATTAGAAAAATTATTTTCATTAGGGCTTCATACAGTTAATGTAAAATAATGAAAATACGTATTATCCTTGTTACGTTTTGTTTTGCCTGTTTGTTTTTTCTTCTACTTTTCTTTTCCCTGTAGGTATTTTTAATCATTCATAATTTATGTTTACCTATGTGTGACTTGATCAGCATCTTTCTGTAAATTCCTACCTTGGGTTTGTGCTTATAATATGTAAAACCTTGTTTGTTTCTTTTTGTCTTCTCTTGTTATTTATTCTAATTCACCTATCTTTTTTAAAGTGAAAACTTCTTTAGCACCGTTGTGATTTGAAACTCTATGAAACGGAAATGACCGACACTAAAAAGAGACAAACACAAACGTCTTACGATGAGAATGAGATAGCAATAAAATTTATTTACTTCACGGGTTCTCGGTTCCAATATAATCCGATAAATCCACGGTCCCACGTCCCACGCAAGTCTCCTTTGGTCTAGTGGTATGAAACGCCTGATGAACCCTAGCGGCAAAAATGAATAGCTAAAAGAAAACACAAAAGAAAGCGACATCTAGCGACTCCGAAGAATGTATAGAAAAAAGCACTGCACTTCGACGACAAAAATATGGAAAAAATCATCCTTCACATTGATTAAAAAAGTGCTTCGTAGCTTCCCCACTTTTGTTTAGTTTACTTTTCTCAAGGTTTCACTTCTACCGCGTGCGAACTGTATACTCTGATTTATTTTTATTTTTGTGCCTACTGTAGTTGAAACTTTAATTTTTGATTTCAAAATATCTATATAAAATTGTAACTATTTCCTCCCACTTATGTACTGTAGGTTCCTTCCGTCATAAAATGAGTTTTGTATCTGATCGGGATAGCTATAGCAAAAAAAACATATATATGTGTGCAGTTCACACGTGGTAGAAGTGAAACCTTCAGAAAAATAAAATAGGCTGCCCCCTCGAAACAGTCTCAGCTTAGTGAGGAATAATAATAATAATAATAACAGACAGAACAATTAGTCATAATAGACCTGATATAGTTTTACATGACAAAATTAAAAAAATAACTTATATCATTGATGTAGCTATTCCAAATTCCTGTAATATTCAAAAAACTATTTCTGAAAAAATAAGAAAATACACAGATTTAGGAAATGAGATTAAAAGAATTTGGCATTCTCGGACTATAAAAATATTGCCATTTGTTATTTCGGCCACTGGCATAGTACCTAGGAATCTGATTCAAAATTTAAGCATATTAGATTTGTCAAAGAATTTGTATATAAAAATAAATTAAAAAAATAACTTATATCATTGATGTAGCTATTCCAAATTCCTGTAATATTCAAAAAACTATTTCTGAAAAAATAAGAAAATACACAGATTTAGGAAATGAGATTAAAAGAATTTGGCATTCTCGGACTATAAAAATATTGCCATTTGTTTTTTCGGCCACTGGCATAGTACCTAGGAATCTGATTCAAAATTTAAGCATATTAGATTTGTCAAAGAATTTGTATATAAAAATGCAAAAATCAGTCATTTTAAATACATGTAGGATTACAAAGGATTTTTTAAATATTTATATTGAGGGATCGGTAGGATTTATAGGTTCAATTAGAAATGCCACAGAGCCGAACCCTCTGATATGAAAATATCTGGAGTCGGTGAATTATATTCCCATTTGGTCTCTAGTAGGTTGACATGTTGTTCTTGTATTGTTTTGTATTTATAATACTTATATAGTGCAATTGCATAGCGTGGGTTGACTAGATGATCATTTGGGGAAGTGTGTGAAAGGGTTTAGTTTTTCCTTCTTTTTTTTTTTTTTTTGGGGAAAATTTAACCCGGACATTTAAATCTGGTGCATAATAATTGGATAATTTGTATAGCGCCGTTTTTGTGAAAAATCACCTCAAGGGCGCTTTACAACTTATTATGAATCCTAGGCTCTATCTAATTTTATTATTTTCAAATAGATACAGAATCATACTTACCTGCAGGACACTTCCGACAAAACACACTTTATTAGAAAGTTTATGCTTATGCTATGGGGGAGATACGACTTTGCACGTGGAGGACATTATATTCAAAACACTGGACATTGCATGAGTTTTACATTTATATTTATATTTAACAGAAGATTAATGCCAAAGTTGAGTTAATATATATATATATATATTTTTTTTTTTAAAAGCCTGGAGAATTTTAAGAATTTGCTTTTACACACTTAGTTATTTACAATGTTGCGAGCCGTGAAGGCAAAGGTGAAAGTTTTTTTTTTTTTTTTTTTAACTTATAATATGCAAAACAACAATGTAAGTACATTGTGCATATTGTAATATTATCTTAGTAAATATATTTTTTAAAAAGACAAGAGTAGAGTACCGCACAAAGAGGAGATCGATAGGCTATGAAGCACCTCACAAAGAGGAGACCGATTAGTCTATCTCATTCTCTCGCAGGCTAAATCCTTTACGTGTGAGTGTTTGTCTCTTATTGGTTTCGCTATTTTTAGTTTTATCGAGTTTCGAATCACAACGGTGCTAAAGAAGTTTTCACTTCAAAAATAATAAAAAAAAAATAAGATAGATTATTGGCGATTTAGGCTTCCTAAAATAAATTTATCGGGAACACAAAACAATATTTACCATAAAGGTTTTAAAATGTTCAATGAACTCCCGGCAAATGTTAAGGAGCCTAAAAGTCTTGCAGTTTTTCGTGGATTATGTCTCAATGTTGTGAGGTTCAAATTTTAGTGAATAGGTATAAATAATACCTATTATAGTAGTTTTAGAATAGATTATATTAGGTATAGGGGGCATACATTAATTACGTGAGCAGTTTTTCTTCCAATCTAGACCCTCCCCCTTGGTGAGATAAATTTGGGCCACTTCGTATATTCTTTTCAAGTAACGTGAGATTTTGCAGGACCCCCCCACCCCCCTATGAGCTCACGTAATTAATGTATGCCCCGATATGTTAAATTTTATAGCTACATAAAACAAGTAAAAAAAATATATATTAGTTAGAGCGGAGGCCTCATCTAGGATATTCTATTTAAATGAGTTAACAATAACAATAATCACCGGTTATAGAAATAATGTGTTGCGGATATTTGATTAGGTGTGTGTTCGTGTTGCGTAGGTTTTCTAGGACAGTTTGCCATTTCTTATCCTATTGGTAGACTAGATACCTAGAACGTAATGCATGTTAATGGGCCGTGATTCGCACATCTACATATTATTAGTCATTGTTGAACAATGTGAATGGGGCTGAAGAATTGGGTCTATGAAGGATTGAGGCTGCTTAACTAGTACAGGATAGGGACGACTGGTGCGGTCGATAAAGGATTTATAGAATTTATCTATGGATATATTATGTACTGGATGGCATAAATATTAGTTGATGGCGTAGATTGTTTATATAACATAATATTTCAGAGCATTGAACTCGGATACCAACATAAACAAACCACTTAGAGGTCGTTCTTGAATTTTTTTCTTAATTGTTGTTTTTTTCCAGTCAGCCTGATTTTAAAATATTTATTTAAATTGTTTATGTTCATCAAAAACTTGTTGACGCGTTTCGACCCCGTATGAGGTCTCTTATTCCTGCAGAGATTATTTTGATAATTTCAAGTGGGTCTTTTGTCATCACATTTCGGAGGGTGTCCCTTGTATTGCACACGGAATTAACAGACAAGTTATTTAATTTTTTATTTTCATTCTTAGGTTTTTATTTTATTTTATTTAGATATTGTTTTTGCACTGAAATAGATCCCGACTTACAGCATTAAGTGCAACCCGAGAGCTTGTCAATTCAAGCAATTCTGTCTTTTCAAAACCTATTTGAGGATCTGATTCGAATATCCAAGAAAGAAAGAAGAGGCTAGAAGAAATAAGTAGAGACAGGAAAAACCAAGAAGAGCCGCACGAGCCACGAATAGGCAAGGGAAAGTATGAAGATCTAATAAAAATCTGTAAGATGCAAGAAGAAGCGAGAAAGGCCACGATAAGAAAAAAAGTCGAGATGAAGCAAGGAAATGTCAGCAGAGACTAGGAGAGCC
The DNA here is from genome assembly GCA_917880885.1 of Limnephilus marmoratus. Taxonomy (NCBI): domain Eukaryota; kingdom Metazoa; phylum Arthropoda; class Insecta; order Trichoptera; family Limnephilidae; genus Limnephilus; species Limnephilus marmoratus. The sequence goes on along the minus strand of OU862932.1, from coordinate 1,342,545 downwards.
AAGAAAATCAAGAGAAGCAAGAAAGAAAATGAGGATGCAAGATAAAGCCAGAAAAATAATAATAAAAAAATAATAATAAAAACAAAAAAGCAAGAAGATGAAAGCAGAGACTACGAGATCCCAGAAGGAAGATACGATAAGGTCCCAGAAGATCCAAGAAGAGACAAGAAGAGCCAAGATGAGTCAATAAGAAACGAGAAGAAGCAAGAAGAGCCAAGAAAAGTTGAGAAGACAAAAAGATTCAAGAAGAGACGAGAAGATTCACGAAGAGGCAAGAAGATAGAAGCCCAGCCAAGAAGGGACGTGAAGATCTAAGAAGAAGTAAGAGTCAAGAAGAGACGATAAAACAAGAATAAACAAGGAGGGTTAGTAAGCAGTTGGAAGACTCAAGAAGAGACAAAACGAGCCAAGGAGGGGCGAGAAGTTAAAAGATGCAAGAAAAGGCAAGAAGATGTAAGAAGATGCAAGAAGAGGCAAGAGGATCCAAGAAAAGAAAAGAAGAGCCAAGAAGAGACAAGAAACGCTATGAAGAGACAAGAATAGCCGTGAAGAGATAAGAAGATCCAAGAAGGGGCAAGAAGAGATGAGAAAAGCAGAGAAGAGACGAGAAGATCTGAAGAAACATGAAGAGCCAAGAAGAGACATTAAGAGACGAGAAATAGAAAGAAGATCCAAGGAGGGCAAAGAAGAGATAAGAAGAATCAAGAACAGGCAAGAAGAGACTAGAAGAAGTAGAAAGGGCCAAGGAGAGACAGAAAAATCACAGAAGGGACAAGAAGAAGCAAAGAGCAGAGACAAGAAAAGCCACGAAGGGGCAAGGAGAGCCAAGAAGAGCCGGAAGAGACAAGAAGATCCAAGAAGAGACAAGAAGGGACAATAATTGCGATCAATAAGAGACAAGAAAAGTCAAGAAGAAACGAGAAGATTCAAGATAAGCGAGAAATAGACAAGAAGATCCGAGAAGAGCCGAGAATAGGCAAGAAGAAAGAACCCATAAAGAAAGGATTTTAAAAAATATCGTAATGCTCAATCCATTCCTTTATTCCTGCCCAGCCTAAATTCCAATATTGGCTTATTAGGTTGCCATGTATACCGGTCGATTGAACTCCAACCTCCTTCCCATCCTCAGAGCACGTGTTCCTAGTCCTAACAAATCAGTGCCCCCTGGTGTACCGGTCTCACCGGGACAGGAGTACTCCTGGCTGGGGTGGTACAATCGTATCGTATCGTATCGTATCGGATATATTATGTACTGGATGGCTATTCAACCTTTGAAACCACTGGAGCGCTTTTTTCCACAATATAGCGCCATTTAAAATACCTCAGATTGGTTTGCTGCCAGTTTTAGGCAAATTTTCCCTATATACATAATTTTTTTTTCTAATATTTTCAAATAGTCTCGCGGTTCAAACGTGACGTTTTATATAAGCTGAAAGAGACTTCTTCTATTCTATTCAATAGATGGCAGTGTCCTCTAGTTCCTTACGAATTATTCGTCTTTATAAAATCGTAATAAGTAGGCAAATATTTTTAAAACGATCAACTGTCAAAATGCCACTTTTTTCGTGTCTTAGTGGATTTTCTGACATATTTGTATACTATTGTAATAATGATTGAATTAATAATGCATTCGACTATTTCAACGTGTTTCAAACTTAGAAATGCAGTGTACATTTGAAATACAAATTTTTTGTGGTTATGTTTGCTTTTTATTTTTTTGCCGATCAGACTGTGATCGACGATGCATTATTTTCACTAAATAAAGCAATAATCGAGTTAATTGGTATTGTGGATTTAATATAATTAGTGTATCTGTCTGAGGTGCTACATTTATTTTTGGTGAATACCTTAAAAATTCCATATTAGTCCACAAAAGTTTCGTCATTTCTCGACCATGCGCTTTTTAGGGCCGTCTGTTTCAACGCTCGCTAAAGTAAAAGTAAAGCAAAAAACAGTCAAACCTTCATAATTGTCGATCCCATATTTATTTCAAATTTTTAGAATCAACAAAATTACCTTCGACAGGGCAACTACCTTTTTCATTGGAAACAATCGTTCTGAGAACTGGTTTGGGCTAAAGTTCGGTGTTTGGGAGAAATTCCTAAAAAATAAAACTAGTTATTTTTATACTAATTTGGGGTCGGGGAATCCGAATCTGAAAGAATTATGCGACGGCAAGCAATATTAACTGAATTACACAACTTTAAAAATTTTTATACACATACAGGAAAATAGCCATTTTGGAAGTATTCTGATTCCTAGAAAATGAAACTAGTTATTTTTATACTAACTCTGGGCCGGGGAATCCGAATCTGAAAGAATTAGGCGGCGGCAAGCAATATTAACTGAATTACAAGACTTTGAAATTTTCTATACACACACACATGAAAATATCTGACACACGTAGTACAAAAATCATAGAAAAACAAGATAACATAGATGTTTTTACCACACAAAATTAAGTGTTGCCATTAAGCAGTAATATCAATAACGTAAAATAACATGTTTATATTTTAAGTACTTATTTTTTATAAATTTTACTCACTTTTGTATCGCAAACCATGTTACATAAACCCAGCGTAGCCGCTAAACTACTTGAAAACAGGGATTTTTTTGCCGTGACGCGAGCAGGCGGTATAAAGGGGCACAAACCATGTTACACAAACCTAGCGTAGCCGCTAAACTACTTGAAAACAGGGATGTTTTTTTGCCGTGACGCGAGCAGGCGGTATAAAGGGGCACAAACCATGTTACACAAACCTGGCGTAGCCGCTAAACTACTTGAAAACAGGGATGTTTTTTTGCCGTGACGCGAGCAGGCGGTATAAAGGGGCACAAACCATGTTACACAAACCTGGCGTAGCCGCTAAACTACTTGAAAACAGGGATGTTTTTTTGCCGTGACGCGAGCAGGCGGTATAAAGGGGCACAAACCATGTTACACAAACCTAGCGTAGCCGCTAAACTACTTGAAAACAGGGATGTTTTTTTGCCGTGACGCGAGCAGGCGGTATAAAGGGGCACAAACCATGTTACACAAACCTAGCGTTAGGTTAGGTTAGGTTAGGGACGCGAGCAGGCGGTATAATGGGGCACAAACCATGTTACACAAACCTAGCGTTAGGTTAGGTTAGGTTACGTATTTTTAAGACTACGAATTTTCATACGTTTGGTTTCATACGGCCGTTGAGATAGTCGTAATTCATCAGGTTAATGTGAGGAATTATCGTGTCGGAAAGTTTTACTTTATTGATATAGGGATAAATATTTTTGAGAGCTGGTAACACTGCCGGCATATGTTTTTCTACATTTCTTGTTTTTCTATGATTTTTGTACTACGTGTGTCAAGATGTTTCCGAAATGAATATTTTCATGTGTGTGTGTATAGAAAATTTCAAAGTCTTGTAATTCAGTTAATATTGCTTGCCGCCGCCTAATTCTTTCAGATTCGGATTCCCCGGCCCATAGTTAGTATAAAAATAACTAGTTTGATTTTCTAGGAATCAGAATACTTCCAAAATGGCTATTTTCCTGTATGTGTATAAAAAATTTTAAAGTCGTGTAATTCTGTTAATATTGCTTGCCGCCGCATAATTCTTTCAGATTCGGATTCCCCGACCCCAAATTAGTATAAAAATAACTAGTTTTATTTTTTAGGAATTTCTCCCAAATACCGAACTTTTTCCCTGGTTTGTAACCTAGATAGTTTTTTGGATAATTATATCCGATTTTATTTCATATGAGAACTCTCTTTTTATAACTTTTGAAAGTTATTCCCATCAATGTAATATTAGGAATACCTACATATGAAATTGGCGTTTTGTATGGAAGGAACATTGTAGCGGTCCCGCCAGGGGCCCCACTTACCTTTTGCAGACGGCTAGCTCTTATTGTCGGCAGGCGTGGAGTCTCTTCACCTCAAGGTGGTAGGTAGCTTTATTAAAAGGTACAAAGATATGGGCCAACTCGCTCACGTGTAATCTCGTCAAATGAAAGAGGAAGCTGTAGTAAACATCGCTATATTGTCTAGTAAACACATTTACAGCATCTTGTAAAATACAATATCAGTCACAAACAACACAATGCCTGACTAGGTAATTCCTAACATAGAAATGCCATTTCATCGATCCCTTTACTAAAAAACCATTCGGACGGGAATCAATTTAATCTTTGAAGGCGGCTTGGACTGCCCCATCGGAGTTGAATTTTTTCCCTTGCAGAAGTTATCCAAATTTCGAAAAAAATGGTAATCTGTTGGGGCAAGGTCCGGAGAGTACGGTGAATGTCTTAGACATTCCAATTGAAGCTCCTCTAATTTGGTAGCCGTCTGTTGTGCAGTGTGTGGTCTAGTGTACTAACGCGTGTTTGTTGATTTGCTTCACTCAATTCGTGAGATACCCACCTTTCAAGCTATTTCACCTTCCCAATTTGCTTCAAGTGGATTAAAACAGTTTTATCACTAACACCGCAGCCTGCAGCTAACTCGGACGTGGTTTGCGATAGATCCGCTTCCACAATAGCCTTCAATTCTTCATTATCAACTTTGGTCTCCGGCCGTCCACGGGGCTTGTTCTGCAGGTCGAAATTTCCAGAACGAAAACGTTGGAACCAAAAACGCACTGTGTTTTCTTTTGCGGCACCGTCGCCATACACATCATTAATCCTTCGAGCCGTTTCTGCAGCACTGGTGCCACGGTGGAATTCGTACTCGTAAATAATGCGATATTTCAAGTTTTCCATTTTGTAAACTAAGTGACGCAAAGAAAAAAAACAATTAAGGAAAAAAGAAATGAATTACAATTTTCGAAACACAAATACATGAGTAAATCTATCTATATAAATAAAAATGAATTGCCGAAATGCATGTACGCGCATAACTTTCGAACGATTGCACCAAATTGGATAATTCTTTTTTTTGTGTGTTCGTTATTGTAGAACAAGGTTTGTATAAAATTTCTGGTGATCTCTGGCATTATGAAATTTATATAAAAAAATTGCTATAAGGGGGAAGGGGGAGGGGAACTCGGGTAAGGGGTTCGCAGGAGGGGGGGGAGGGAAACCAGGGAGGGGGGAGGGGAATCTGGGAGGGGAAGTGGGACCTGGGAGGGGCAAGGGGAACACGGAGGGGGGGGGATTCGCGGAACGGAGTTATGGGGGGAGTGGAATGGGGAGAGGGAAGGAGGAGGAGACGGAATGGGAATGCGAGAGGGGAAGGGGATGCAGGAGAGGAAGGGGAGGCGGAAGGGAAACGGGACGAATGGGAAAGGACACGCAGGGAGAAACAATTTCTTTATTAAATGGCATAGCAACGCATGCCGGGTACCAGCTAGTAGCTGTATAAATTTTAATTTGGAATTCCTTACCAAAGAGAAGATATTTGAGATCAAAGTTGCCAGTACGGCAAAACACTAATTTCATATGTAAGGACCTAATATTATATCATTGAAGAAGAAGATAACAATAATAATCTAAACCAAAATATGAAAGAGAACAAGACACAGAAAAATAGAAAACGATAATGGTCGCAACTCGCAACTAGTGTTATCTTCTTTTTCAATGATATATTAAATTGATGGGAATAACCATTGATACATATACACCTCAATGGGAATAACCTTCAAAAGTTATAAAAAGAGAATTGTTCTAAAAAAACATTAAAACCAATAGTAGGTATATATATTTTTATGTGAGTAAAGTGTGCCCACATGGAATGTGCACCTCTGCAGCTGATCACAGTCACTTAGTAAGGAACCATATTCGGCAACAATAGATAGGTATCGTTGGAATTCTGAAACTTTCGTTTTTCATAGCTGTCAATTGAATTTCAGGCCATCCGATATTTATATACTAATCATGGACTCTACCGTTTTGGTTGTGGCCTCGTTATTAGCATAATTTATTGGATCCCCGACCAAGATTGTAAATTGCATCTCCTTTGAAAATATGCGATTGTTGACAATTTACAGAATTGATGCATGCATACAGATAGTGATATCTGTGGCGGAGCGGCAAACTCCTTGGCACACAGAGATCATTATCAGTAAAATCCCAATGAGAGACCACCCTTTAAAATCGAAGTGTTGCTCGTAATAGCTTTAGCCCTGTGATATGATTTTTAATTTTTCCCGGCCAAATTGGGAGGCGGATATGGGTATCGCCACCCCGGAAACCATTCATTGGATAACCAACACTCACATGGGGTGAGATTTGTCTAGGTCTCGGCGGCGAATATGTTTGCCCACCAACTGCGTGGCGGGCCGAATCGGTAGATACTGGTTGACGGAGACCTTTTGACCTCTTCAGCTAGACTCTCTCGACCCATTTCCTTGCACTACCATGCGAGGAATATATTCATACATTCATTACTCCTGGATATACTGACCCCCAATTCATACCCACCCCTAATACATTTTCTTTCCCAGAACTTCATCTTCCTCCTTTCTCTAAAAAACCCTCCACACAACATCCCCAAAGATGGCATAGGTTACAAGGTAAATTATTTTCTTCAGGGTGGGGATCCAATGTAAAAAAAAATTGTCATAATTAATTTTTGGGTTATTACGCCCTGTTGCGCTTCCTCCTACAATGTTTCAGAGAGTATTACAGGGTGTCCCAAAAGAAAGTATATATTTAGTGGATCGATTTAAAAAAAAGTAAGGGCTCTATCGAAAAAATGTTTGTTAAATACTAAAATACACAATTTGGGAATTTATTTCTTAAAAGTAATATCGTCCAAATGTAAACCTTCGCGTTCGCGGCATTCATTTAATCGAAGAGTCAAATTTATCTTGACCGCTCGGCAGGTAGGCTTCGTGATGGCTGCCATTTCGTGATGGATATTTTCTTTTAATTGCATCAGGGAAGTCGGATTTTTGGCGTACACTTTAGATTTGAGATAACCCCACAGGAAAAAGTCCATAGGGGTTAAGTCAGGACCACGAGGAAGCCAATTTATGTCACCTCTCCTGGAGATCAATTTGCCAGGGAAAATTTCACGAAGTTGTGGCAGAGACGTGTTGGACGTATGTAATGTTGCTCCGTCTTGCTGGAACCATGTTATTTGGTTATAGCCAGTAAGTTTGTAGGGGTGCAGCCAAGGGCGGATTTAGGGGGGGGGGGGCACGGGGGCACGGCCCCCCCCCCCAGAAAGTATTTTTTTGTACTGTGGAGATTCCATCAAGTTGCGTTTACACAGAAAGCAAAACAAGTACTTATATACTTTCTTTTGGGACACCCTGTGTAATGTTCATCATCACTGATACTGTGTTCATTGTTATGTAATTGTTACATTGTTAGGTAAAATTAATTTTTGGGCGCTTTTTCCATGTTTTCTGTCTTATTTTAATGCAGAGGGGGGAGGGGGGGAAAGTTGAAGAAAATTATGCTTCAGATAAGGTTGGGAACCTTTAGGCTACGTCCGCATAGGCAGGCGGCTTGCTTAGCGCCTAGAGCCTAGATAGGTAGTAGATAGCCGATGGATAGCCGCTTAGCGCGTATCCAGGTAAACCAACGTGTTGGTTTTTTGCCACTAGGCTATAGGCGCTAAGCCAGCCACCTGCCTGTGCGTTCGTAGCCTTACGCAATACGATGCTGCTAGCTGCATGACATGAAGCATGATGGCGACGGGCAGTCACAAGCGCACTGATTGAGCAGGCTCGCACGCACACGAGTGATGTCGACGGTCACGTGGTTTCCCAAAAAAAATTTACACATTCGTACGGCCTGCCACCAAATCTAATTGCCGACCGCTGTCTTAGACCGACTAACAAACCTTAAGTTTGCCCTTCACTCTACACCTTTCACGATTATGCAGTCTAATAATCTGGTACCGGTAGATCTCATAGATAATAGAAATATGGGAGAAGAAGCATCTCTATTATTATCATTACATACTGACCAACCTGCAAGTACTATTAAAGCGATGGAGCCAATGAAACTTATGCATTTGGTGTTAAGGTAGAAAGAAAGGCGAGGCACTGCTGTGTGTAAATGCGAGCAGCAATAACATGGGTAAACAATTTCGGTGACGAGCATTGTGCGCACGCTTTCTGCGAGGCAAAGCTCGACGGCCGCCGTGGTCCAGGGGTTCCCGGGCCGCGTATTTACAAAACCTATACCGTTTCAGTCGCTTTAAATTTTCAATATCAAAATTTTTAACATTTAGAAACAAAATTATTAATTTCTAATATACACGTTGGAAAGATAATTTTATCTATATTTTAGAACAATTTTTGTTTTTGCAAAGTGATAAAAAATTATCAATATAGAGGTGTATTTACAATATATGGGAATAATATTAAAATTTAAATATTTAGAAAGAAAATTATTAATTTCTAATATTCACATCAGAAAGACTATTTTGTCTAGATTTTAGAACAATTTTTGTTTTTGCAATGTGATAAAAAATAACCAATATAGAGGTTTATTTAAAATGTAAATTGTCGTTACCGCGACTGAATCGGTATAGGTTTTGTAAATACGCTCCCGGGCCGCCCCGGGAACCTTCATTGGATAACCAACACCTCTGTCATAGGTCACCCGAAGTTGTTCAGTACGTTTGGTGATTTAGCAGGGGTGCCGGCTTCATGGGGTGAGGTTTGTCTAGGTTTTGGAGGCGGATGACCAGGATACACTGAACCCCAGATTCCTACCCACCCTTTAAACCCTTTTCCTTCCCATAACTCTCCTCTCCTTCCTTTCCCTAAAAAAACCCTCCACACAGCATCCCCAAAGATGACACAGGCCCTGAGGGAAATTATTTTCCTCAGGGCCTCCTGTGTGGAGCACATGTAAAAAAATAAATAAACTGCGGCATGTTCCAGAGTGGAAGATACTCTCAGTTTCGCCCTGGTGTAAGACCAACAATTCAGAATTGAAACGTTCCTTGAAAACGGCTTAGCCGTGTTGGGTGACCAGATCTGAATAGCCAGGTACTTCCCCACCTTCATCTACCCCTCCCTATCACCCTTCACAACACACCCAAATTGGGAATGCCATAGTCTAATTGACTCCAAACGGGAGCAGCTGGGACTCTTGTGGGGCGTTCACATAAAAAAAATACTAATAAAGGTGCATGGCCCATCTTTGCTGTTTTTTATATCTAATGGAATCAAGGTTCGATGAAACCTAACGATGTTGAGGACACTTTTGGGTGCGTGGTTTCCAATAGCTCATGGCCCATCTCACTTGTCTCTATTATCTATGATTGACCTGGTTCCTGAGTCCTACAGAGGAAAAGGCGCATTATAATGATGGTGACTGGACAACTCAGAATGAAATCAACTCAACACCTCTTCTGAAAAGTCAAGTGATGAAAAAATGATCAAATAGGTTATGTTATGGGCTATTTTTAAATATTTTTTTTCATAGCTTTTAACTGTTGAAGAGGTGTAGAGTTGACTTGATTCTGAGTTGGCATGGAACCAATGATGATATTGTAAAAAAAGAGCATGTAAGAATCAGTCTTTATTCAACCAGTTGAAATACACAAAGAGTAGACACGTGAAATATTATTTACATTATTAGAAAATGAAGAAGTACAAATAGGTAATACACAATATTTGGAAACTAGCATCTAACTTCACTTTGTGATGAAAATGACACAAATAGGCAAACCTTATTGTATTTTATTTTAATAAAATAAAATGACTTGATTATTGAATCATCACCGCCATCTATTGATAATAATTATTATATCATGTACTAACTATCAACATCAGCGGAGATATTTACCATTTTTAAAATGAAATATTATTTGTAACTCCTTCTGCCGAGCAATTCTATATCTTTTGTGGGATCGAGATAGATAACGGATGAGATCTCCTGTCAGATTTGTGTGATTTTCAATGGCTTTTTTCAATGTTACTTGCTTTTTCTATAGGTCGATGTCAGATTTTTCATGTTTAATCACTTAGCAATGTAAGCAGATATACATGTTAATATGACAATAGCAGTCAAGTACAATAAGCGTGTGTTCACGTCAACGCGTATGCTTCCACAGAAATCGTTATTGTTCTAGTGACATCCATAAAACAAAAAGTAAAAGGTCGATAAAGAATCAAGCTTCACATCCCTATGCAAGTTGTCCATAGAAATACATAAAAAGACCTATTCTGTCAGATACACGGTTGACACATATTTTACCCGCCAAATCGCCTAAGGGCCGCTAGACATTATTAATTTATAAAAAAGTGAGGTGACTAAATTGTTTATTATACATTTATAATATAATAAATGTTGTTTTTTTACACAATTCATGATTTTAGTACTGTTTTCACATAAAAACATCACATGAGTCATTTTAACATTTTTTTTATGTTTGCATTCTAAATTTTAATATTTACAAATGTTAATACATATTTATTTGTAATATGAATATTTGAAAGGTTATTTCGTAACCTTTCAAAAACAGTTTTTAGTATTCGGCTACGATCAGAAATGTTTCATTTATAGAGCTTTAATTGTGAAGTGGAAACAACATAAAGTTTTCGTAAACCTGACATTTCGTTTAAGATGTAAAAAGTGAATATTTGCGATAGATCGGAGTGGTTAAAACAATCTAAACTAAAATATGTGACAACTCACAGTTGAAATCTGACATCGGCCCATAGAAAAATCAAATAACAGAAATTGAAAATTACACAAATCTGCCAGGAGATCTCGTTCGTTATCTATCTCGATCCCACAAAAGATTTAGAATCGCTCGGCTGAATTAATAATTAATTGCAATGTATTTCACAAAAAACTTGTGGAATTGTAAAAATTTAGGTTTGTGTAGAGAAAAGTTATAAAAGATCTTGTGAGGAAAGAAAGGTTTATGTGAAAGAATAAGCCAACCTTTTGGAGGTTTCAGTACATGTCAAATTTAATGTTTTTAACAATAGGTTACATATTTTCAAAAATTAAATATGTATAATTTCATTTTTTCCAGAATTTTTGAAATACAAACAATACCGCTTAATTGCTTTAATCGTTTAATGGGACAGCCGGTTATTTGGGAGAAAACCCAAGGAGCACAAACCAAAAAAGAAAACCAATATTACTTCTACAAACGTAGCAAACTTATTTTGTGGCAACATTTCAATTAAAAATTAATAGATTACTTGGTTTTAACCACGATTATTGTTAAAAAACTGACATGTTTCGTAAGTAATGCTTACGTCATCAGGGTTATTTTAAAATGTCAAAATTCGCTTTAAAATAACCCTGATGAAGTAAGCATTGCTTACGAAACATGTCGGTTTTTTGAACAATGAATGTGGTTAAAACTAAGTATGTAATCTATTAATTTTAAACTAATATTAATTTACTTGGGTTATCTGGGACACCATTCCGTTTAATTGGGACAAATTCCCATCTGAAGTCGATGCAAAATGGGTAAAAAATAAGCAGAATCGAATGTATTACACAATCATTAAAAAAAGGATAAAAAACTGCAAACTCCTAAACGATTCACTTTTGTCTGATGGAATTATGACGAAGATATGACATTTATTGGCTGCTAACAAGAACAGCAAGAGAGACTACTTATAAAGGTGTGACTTCACAGCTGTCGTTTGCATAAACATATTTTAGCGGCAATTTAAAATATATGTATAATAAAAATTACCTACATAAATAGAGTTAAAAAAAAGTGAAAAGATCCCATTATATTAAATAATTTATTAATTTTTATCATTCCTCCACAGTGATATCAATTTGTTTAATATATAATATATATTCAGGTATGTATGATAAAAGTAATAAAATTTTTATGCAAGGAAAAAGTGTTATCTGGAAAAACAAGCAAACCCTTTTTAGGTTATACTTTACATAGAATGTTTATATTAATTATTGCTAGAGGCCCTGGGATCCTCATGTCAGCTTCTTCTTGTAGCGGACATTCTGTCGTCGCAGCCTTTCGATGTCTCGCTTGAGGCGCCAGTTCTTGCGCTCCAGGAGCCGACGCTCTAAGACGGCCGCTTCTTTCTTCAGAGCTCCTTCTTTGGAGTCTTCCCAGGAGTCTGAAGAATCGTCTGGTAAGGAACAAAGTGTATTTTAATTTGCCGGCAGGAAACAAGGCGTATATTAGTTTAATCGTCGGGAAACGGACAAAGTTTAGATTAATTTAATCATCTGGCAAGGAACAAAGTGTAAATTAATTCAATCGTCTGGCAAGGAACAAAGAATATATTAGTTTAATCTTTTGCAAGGAACAAAGTATAAGTATGTTAATTTAATCATTGGTAAATATTCATTTAATTATCTGGCAAGGAACAAAGATTATATTAATTAAATTATCTGGTAAGAAGCAAAATATGTATTAATTTAATCACGCATTGGAAGAAACACAGTGCATATTAATTTAATCATCTTGTTACGGACGTCTTTATCAGGGAAATAGAAGACGAGGAGTGTTGGCTCAACTTCCTCGTTTTCTTTTTTCCCGTGGCTCTGCGGGCACCCTCCCCTACGGTTGGCATTGTTTGTGTGATAGCGGCAGCCCCCGAGGCTACCTATTTACGCTGGACTGACGTACCGTTCCACCCTCCGCTCCCCGCCGACGAGCCTACCCGCACCATGCCGCGGGTGGGTGCCCTGCCGACCAATAAGAACTCGGATAACCATTTGGTCGGTAGTTGGTATTTTTGTGATTATACTATGTTATGTTTAATGTTGATTCACAGGAGTTCGGCCTATAAGTTGGTTTAATAAATGATATTGAAAGGTAGGCCGAACTCCACTTTACATAATTAGATAGTAAGTTATGTCGTAAATGTTAGTTTTAAGTCACATATTTAGAAATCCCCTGAAAATTGTAGGGCCGGGGACCCACGAATAATTTTGTAATTGTATTTTATTGATGAATAAACATGCTAGAGAGAGATGGTTTTGGTCGGCAGAGAGAACACAGATAAAAGGGTAGCCCTAAAGGTCGTAGCGCCCGTCACGCGAATGGTGACGGAGGTTACGACCTGCGAAACATTCGATTGAACGAATAGGGTCGCACCGAATCCTCCACACAGTCAAGGGGGATTTTAGAATAAATAGCGGTGCGGCCCCGGTAACCAGGCACTCTAGTTCAGAACACCGACAGCTACACTTCTCTCTCTCTGCCACCGGACCATCTCTCGACGGAAATTTACTGCAATTTGGCTTTGATTTCACGAGACACAGCGGCTGACATAGACTACCCGGCGCCCTATTTCACAGTCTGTGTGAGGGACGGAAACGTCTCTTACACATCTGGCAAAGGAACAAATTGTATGAGTATATTAATTTAATTATCTACTAAGCAACAAAGTGTATGAGTAAATTAATTTAATCGTCTGGCAAGGAACAAAGTGCTTGAGTATATTAATTTTATCTTCTGGTAAGTAACAAATTGGATATTAATTTAATGGTCTGGTAATGAGCAAAATGTGTATTAGTTTAATCGTCTGGCAAGGAACAAAGTGTATATTAGTTTAATCGTCTGGTAAGGAACTAAGAATGTATTAGTTTAATCTTCTGGTAACAAACAAAGTGAATATTAGTTTAATCGTCTGGCAAGGAACAAAATGTATGAGTATATTAATTTTATCATCTGGTAATAAATAGCCCATTCACATGATTCATTTATCGTTCATTTCGTGATTTCATTCCGCCTCTTTCCCTCGAAATGAACCGTGTGAACACGAAAGTGAATAGAGAATAGAGATGAAGCATTCCAACAATGTTGGAATGCTTCCTTCGGCACTGTTCACTCGCAACCGGAATTTAACATCACGTGACCCGAATGATGTGTGCGAACACTCAAGTGAACAGTCTTTCACTCGCAAATTAGTCGGCCGAAATGTTCTGGCGCGAGGACGTGTAGCCGGAGCGGCTTAAACGTCAAAATGCTCCGTTTAGTTCGCTTTTCGAAATAACTCCTACACGTCTCATAGAAATCGTTGTTTCTCCCTTACTATCATAGTGAAAAATATGATCTAAATGGTATTGGAAAGAGAAAATAATGCTCTATATATTCAATATAACAATTAACCACAAAAGAATACGAATGTACACTTCTATGGAACCAAAGTTTCTGATCGAATTTGAAAAAAAAAAAATGAAACATTGTGAATTTTTAATGAATTATTTTTATATGAAACGACAAAAAAGTGAGGTGACAGAAACGTTTATAATTTATTTGTCTAACAAAATAAGTGTGTGTTTTTTTTATTTCTTTTGTTAACCAGTAATTTTAGTTAGAATAAAAGCAAGGAGAGCCATTTTTTAAACTTTTAAAAGTTTACATAAAAAATTACTCTATTTAAAAAATTACGTGGTTATTTCTAATAATAAATTTTGGAAGCATATTTCATCACCTTTCCAAAACAGTTTTTAGTTTTTGGATACGTTAATAAATATTCCATTTATATGGATTTTATTGCAAGCCGAGGCCTATTTTGGAATAAAAAAATTTTCATGGTGCAAAAATACTCTTAGATATCAGTTTTCAGGTTATTATTTAACCATATCTTCATTTTATGGTGCTGAAATTTATTTACTGTTTACAAGAATCGCCAATTTCTCGTAATTTAGTTCGACATTATCGGAAATGTCAATTGAAATCGTAAATATTCCCGAACTTAGCCGTCAGCGCCGGACGAATTCCAATGCACGCCGCGACTATGCTCGACGACTTCGTAGCGAGAATGTCGAGTGAACTCTTCCTTCGAAGGAACCGTGTGAACACGCGGTGAAACGAGAATGAAACATTTCATTGAGTAAACCTTCATCCGAGTGAACCTTGTGACTTCAGCTTAAGGAACAAAGTGGATAATTTAATAGTCTGGTAAGGAACAAAGTGTATGAGTATAGTCTGTCAAAATAGAGTAGAAAATATAAAAACTGGAACTACTAAATTTGTAGACTGGCAACACCAATTTAACTGTCAAATATTTCTTTGATGTGCAATGACACTGAATGTGTAGAACACAGTAAACCACATTTTAAAAAACATTTTTTCTTCATGACATAAATTTTATTAAAAGGTGATTAATAAAGGGATTTGCTTTAATTTAATTTAACATAAATTTGAATTTAACAATAGATAGAAAGGAAGAATCACTAATGGTGAGTTTAGTTAGACTACTTTTAGATTTGAATGAATTAAATATATTCAGATCTAAAATTAGAGACATGATCTAAAGCCCAGGCAACTTAAGTACTTTATCTAGTATTAAATAAATGTGAGCAATTTCTAACCTGTGCTATATATTTTATTACATTATAGTTATTCTTCATTATGTTAACACAAAATTGCAAAGGTATAATAATAATATACCTACCTATATTCAATTCTAATTTTGAGATCGGCGGGTATCACTATACTGCAATGAAAAAATATTTTTTCCACTATTATGCCTTTTTAATTTTTTATGAAAATGTAGGTTACACAGCTTTACTTTAACACCATGAGTTATGTGTTTAGTATTGCCATTTGATCAACAGTGGCGCCCTCATATATTTTCTACTCTTTTTTGACAGACTATATATTAATTTGATTATCTAGTAAGCAACAAAGTAGGAGTATATTATTTTTTTGTATTTCTTGGGCACTGACTATGTAACAATTTCTAGACATTTTTTGAAGAGTTTTATTTTTCTTTAGAAATTAAAAAAAAATTAAATCGAAAATTAATTTAGTTAATAAAATAATAGCACCATGTAAATCACCTCCACTTACGATGTTTCCATGTAATTTTGACTCCTCCCACCATTCTCCCCCTCCCACTATCCCCACCCAATTAATTTTTGTACTTGTATAGAATTTTTAAGTTAGTGTTAAGTTTGCTCGTTAATGATACGGACGTGTCGAAACCGGTCGCAAAAAATTTAAAACTAAAGTAACAAATGTACATTGAAAAATAAAACTCTTCAAAACAAAAAAGTATATTAATTTAATCGTCTGGCAAGGAACAAAAGTGCATGAGTATATTCTTATTCTTCTGGTAAGGAACAAATTGGATATTAATTTAATCGTCTGGTAAGGAACAAAGTGTATAAGAGTTTAATCGTCTGGTACGGTACGCTGGAAGCAAGGCTCACAGTGCACAATGTAGTTCCAGTACCAGCCCCGATGTACTCTAGTGAGGCATCTCAAAAGGACTTACTGAAAGGAGCTGTTCCGGTGGAAACTAGGACGTTAAGAAGTTTGTTAGATTGGTCACCAACAAACATCCTTTGTCCATCATGAGTGAAGGTCTTCCAAACATCACAAAATAATTCTCAGTCAACAAACGTAGAAACATATAACTAAATTACCTTGAATGACATTGCTGGCTGCATCAGCGCAGACAGGACTATCAGGTTGCTCCCCGTCCGAGGAGTATGGAGAGGAATCCCGCGAAGAGATGCTGGCCGAGGACGAGCAGGTCTGCAGATTCCTCGAGGGGACGGCGTCACTCTTCAACCTGCAAACATTTTGAGAGGGGTGGCTAGAGACACACAATGAGACTAATGTCGAAGTTACACTATTTAAAACTTCAAACCCTTACTCTCTTTATACTAAAAACCAACAAGTTGCGAATTGGACGAGGATAATTATATCACTGCAACGGCTGATACTCAGGATAATAGAATTCCATCTGTAAATGGCCAGTTAGGGACCGAGAGGTCCAAAGCATCATGTTCACAAACACTTAGGTTGTTTCGCAGAAATTCAAATGTAAGATCGTCATCAAATGGCCATTCGGCGCAATTTACTTTTTGACATTTGAAAGGTTCTCGTTAAATGCCGATTCTATTTCATCAAATTGCAATAAACTTACAAGCTCAAGAACATGCCTTCTTTTGCTGATCACAGTTTGTTCAAAAGCTGAAAAGAAGTTAGAATCGAAGGTAGAACGAAGGGAACCTTTCAATTGTCAAAAAAACAAAATGTTTCAGTTTCGGCCAATAATTTTCAATTTGGGAGGCGGATAAGGGTACCGCCGCCCCGGGTACTATTTATTGGATAACCAACACCTCCGCCATACATCACCCCAACTGGTTCGCTGCGTTTGGTGACTTGGCGGGGGTGCCCTGGTACATGTGGAGAGATTTATCCAGGTGTGCAGGTCGAACAATGTCATCGATCTGCAGTTGTGTGGCAATCCGATTGGACCCCAGCGACCAATTGGAATTCAAACTCTGTCACAGAACTCTCGCTCGCGCTGCAACGAAAACCCCACCATTCTGCTTTAAACTCCCGGTCAAGATACAACTTGTATATCGTGTTTGTTCGCCCTTCACATTAATTATTATTGTTAATATTTAACTATGGAATTGAATTACGTGTCTGTTGAATTTTTTATTAAACTTGTAAGTAACGTACCGACATCTTGCTTATTTGCTTTACCACACACTTTACACTTTAAACCAACATAAACACTATCCATACAGGTTTTAGCGGCGGATGCGTCTGCCCACCGACTGCATGGCGACTGTTGAATCTGGAAAACTCCAGATTCGACGTAATGTGGGTACGCGTCAATCTTGCCAGTACGGTAAGATTCTACGCGTGTTTGTATCGCTCACCGAACCTTAGCGAATCAGACACGTCCGAGCTCTTCAAACATTTAAGCGACACTATTGATTACCTCTAGCCCCGCTACCCTACGGCAGAGTTTGTGGTCCTGAGGGACTTCAATGTTCATAACGAACCTTGGTTGAAGTTCTCAGGATCAACAGACTCGGCTGGACGCCAAGCGGAATTCTTTGCCCTTTGCTACGGATTGGAGCAAATGGTTCAGGAGCCTACAAGGGTTCCTGATGTCCAGACTCACCCTTCCAATCTGTTAGACCTATTTTTAACTACTGTGCCACACGGATACAAGATTGAAGTCACAGCGCCTTTAGGATCGTCCGACCACTGCCTGGTGACGACACCAATCCCTGTAAACTTCAGACCACCAAACGAGAGGCTGAAGAGAAAAGTGTGGCACTATAGGTCAGCAGATTGGTTCGGTCTGCGGGCACATTTTAATGCTTTCCCGTGGTCAGCTGTCTGTTTTCGGACTTCGGATCCCTCAAGATGTGCCCAGGAAATTGGTGAAGTCATCACATCCGCGATGGATGGCTTCATCCAATCTACTGTTAAGGAATCTGGTGTAGGCTCAAAGCCGTGGTTCAGTCGACAATGCGCTGAAGCAGTGCGACGAAAAAACGCGGCTTACCGAGCCTACAACACATCTAGAACATCCGAAGACAGAACAGCTTACAACAAAATGGCAAAGGAAACCAAGAGAATTATAAATAGGTCAAAATTCGAGCACGACCAGCAGATCAGCAGAAAGCTGGATGCTTGCCCGCATGGCAGCAGGCAATTCTGGTCGCTTGCGGGCTCTATAGGTCGCAATTTCTGCAAATCCAGTCTGCCACCTCTTACCAGACCTGACGGCTCACTAGCAAACACCGCCAACGAAAAGGCTAACTTATTAGGTAAAATGTTTGCGGATAACTCAACCCTCGATGACCAAGGTACTCTCCCGCCGTCGGTTCCTCACTGCGGTTTTCGTATGAAAAAGCTGAGGATCCGGCATCGGAAAGTAATCCATGTTTTACGAGGGCTTGATGTTAATAAAGCTAGTGGGCCTGACAAAATACCTGCCCTGGTACTGCAGAGGTGCGCTGCAGAAATAGCTCCAATTTTGACGAAGCTTTTTAAAATGTCCCTGAAGACTGGCTCTGTGCCCTCTGGTTGGAAAAAAGCGGTTATCCATCCTATTCCAAAGAAGGGTGACTGCTCCAACCCGGCCAACTACCGCCCCATAGCGATCACATCAGTTCTGTCTAAGGTGATGGAACGTGTGATCAACGACAAACTGCTCACAGTGTGTTGCAAACAACTTATTCCTCAATATCGATAAATGTAAGACACTAACATTTTGTAGAACAAAGACCCCGTTATCTTTTGAATACACAATAAATAACAAAATCTTAGAAAAAGTCAAAGAAATCAGGGATCTTGGAGTTTTATTTGACACCCAATTAAATTTTATAAACCACATACAAGAAATAACCAACAAAGGCATGAAGACACTAGGATTTATAATCAGAACCATCAAAGACTTTGATTCACTAGAAGCTATTAAAATTGTATATTTGTCACTAGTACGCAGCTTGCTGGAATACAATTCCATCGTTTGGTCCCCATATTATCAAATTCATATAAAAAATATTGAACGAGTGCAGCACAAATTTTTACGATTTATTAACTTCAAGTTACATATACCTATTCAACACATTAACTATACATTCCTACTAAATACACTTAAATTGCATTCCCTAGAAAACAGAAGAAAAATAATTGACCTAACTTTTTTGTTTAAAATTATTCACTCCGAATTAAACTGTTGTGAACTTCTGCATCTCATTGACTTTAAGGTACCAACTCGAGCGACAAGGCAAAACATATTATTCTGTAACAATAATTCTCTAACCAACTATCACACACATGCATCAATTTCTCGACTTCACACACTAGGGAACAAATACACCTCAAATATCAATGTATTTAATATAAGTTTACCGTTATTCAAGAAATATCTGAACAATATTATTATGTAGAATATTTTGATATCTAAGGAGCATCACCTAGGGTCTATTGCATATATTTGTGTATTTCTATATTAATCTACAATGTAAAAACTTGTTAACGTTTTCTTTTATGTATCTTGCATTTTGTCATGTATTATTCATGACTTTTAATCAGTCACCTGTAAATTTTGTAATTGCTAACATATCTACTAGTTTATTTCTATGTCATTTACAACTTAGAAACTTTCTCTTTTATTGTAATGCACTATCATTCCTAAATTTATCTGTATGATGTTTACCTACTAGTTATATTTTTATAGTTCATCTTTTTTATTAAAAAAAAAAAACTGTCTCTGTATTATAATCTTGTCATGTAAAAGCCCATCAGGGCGTTGAAAATTAATAAATAAAATAAATAAATAAATACCTCGAGAAGAACAAAATTATTAATGACCGTCAATACGGATTCCGGCGGAACCGCTCGTGCGGTGATCTTCTCGTGTATGTGACGCATGTTTGGGGGCGATGCCTGGAATGTTTCGGTGAGACCCAAACGGTTGCACTGGACATTTCCAAGGCCTTTCCGTTTGGCACCGAGGACTTGTCAACAAACTGTCTTATAACGGACTTCCCGCATCCTTGTGTACGTGGATTGCCGACTTCTTGAGGGAGAGGTCGATTCAGACGGTAGCCGATGGTTTCACCTCTTCCTCATACTCGATAAATGCTGGCGTCCCACAGGGATCGGTTCTGTCTCCGACTTTGTTTTTGTTGCACATCAACGACCTTTTGTTATGTGCACCAATTCATTGTTACGCGGATGATAGTACAGTTCATGATAGCTTTTTGTTTGACAAGCCCCCAAAGGGCTCACAAACTTCAACAGCTCGTAGGGCTTTGAAGCAAAGAATGGACGGTTACCTCGAGAGTGTTTTCTCTTGGGGTAAAAATAATCTCGTCGAATTTAATGTTTCAAAGACCCAATCTTGTCTGATTACGTCTAAAAGGGATCGAAATGAAAATCTAGTATCTTTCAACGGAAGCAATCTTCCGAACAGGCCCTCCATTGATATGCTTGGTGTAACCCTAAGTGACCAGCTCAGGTATGGGGGCTCTATCGAAGCCAGAGTAAAGTTAGCATCCCAAAAATTGGGCATAATGTACAGGGCCCGCAGATACTTTAATAGTACACAACTGCTAACCCTGTACAAATCAGAAGTGCGCCCCACGGTTGAATTTGGCAGCCACCTCTGGTCTGGAGCTCCAAAATACCTGAAAAATATCCTCG
Source organism: Limnephilus marmoratus (assembly GCA_917880885.1). Taxonomy (NCBI): domain Eukaryota; kingdom Metazoa; phylum Arthropoda; class Insecta; order Trichoptera; family Limnephilidae; genus Limnephilus; species Limnephilus marmoratus. Next base: position 1,321,730 of record OU862932.1, on the reverse strand, counting down.
ATTCTGTGCAGAAACGGGCGGTCCGTTTGATAGATTCTCCCATCTTAACTGACGGATTGCAATCTTTAGAGCACAGGCGTCGAGTGGGAATGCTATCCTTGTTCTACCGGTATTACAATGGAAGATGCTCCGAGGAACTAGCATCATTGATCCCTTCGGCACCGGTGCATATTCGAGAAACACGCCAAATGCGTGCCCAACCTTTGTACACAGTTGACATTTGTCACATGAGAACAGGTCGTTTCTTCGACTCGTTCTTATGTTCAACAGCTCGGCTGTGGAATGATTTGCCGGCCTCTGTGTTTCCTCCTTCCTACTACATGGGTCTCTTCAAGACCAATGTTCATTCCTTCCTCTCCTCAAGAAGACCCTCCACACAGCATCCCAGATGTCATAGGCCCTGAGGGAAATTATTTTCCTCAGGGCCTCCTGTGTGGAGTTAATGTAAAAAAAAAAAAAAAAAATGGCAGGCCGGATCGGGACAGACTGGTTGAGGGAGTCCCTTTGACTTCTCCAGCTTGACTCTCTCGGAACATCTCCTTGCGCCGCAGTGGCAGGGATGGATTTGGGCATCCGTCACTCCTGGACACACTGACCCAACCCTCATACCCTTTTCCTTCCCAGAGTTTCCTCTCCTTCCTTTCCTAAGGAGACCCCCTACACAGTATCCTCAAGGATGACATGGGTCCTGAGGGGGGTTATTTTCCTCAGTGCCTCTTGTGTGGGACTAATGTAAAAAAAAAAAATAAAATAAACCAGTTTCGGTTAAAAGTTAGCTGATTAAACTAAAACCTGTTTTCTAAATGTGTCAGGATCACAATCAGCTTTACTCTTGTAAAGCTCTTCTTCCCTCTCCTGGAAGTGCTCGGAGCAGACTTTCCTGTGCGAGTGCAGGCGCCGGGTGCCGTGTCTCCGGAAGAGGCCCGACACCTCGCTCTTGCTGCAGCGCTTCACTCAGATGTAGTGTATATACACATATAATAATATAGATATTGTACCCTTTGCTCTTGTCGGTGGGGTGCTGAAAGTCCCTCTCCTGGAAGTGCTCGGAGCAGACTTTCCTGCGCGAGTGCAGGCGCCGGGTTCCGTGTCTCCGGAAGAGGCCCGACACCTCGCTCTTGCTGCAGCGCTTCACTCAGATGTAGTGTATATACACATATAATCTATATAGTATTGTTCACTTTGGGAAAACCTCACTTTTGATTTTTTGATTTCACCGACCTCAAGGTTCACATTCGCCTGAGGAAAAGATTCAGCCACGTCTCAATACATTGATTTTGCGTTTTTTGCGTGTCTTTTTTTGCCTACACCATTTATTTTTGACAGCGATTTATTCACAGAAAAAAACCTATTCGAACCAGCGGCGAAAACTAGCACCTCTAATAAAATCACTCAATTCCGGCTCGGTTATACTTCCCGTCGACAGGTTGTGTATATACACATATAATATATATATAGTATTGTTCACTTTGGGAAAGCTCTTTTTCCGCGCACTTTTTCGTTGACGCAAAAACGACCAGTACGCCCTTTACGTTTCACCCACCTCAAGGTTCACTTTCGGTTAAAGCAAATTCAGTGCACCCTCAGTACTTTGATTTTGCGAGGTCAGTTTTTTTCGACAAAATTAGCGCCTTATTCACAGAAAAACTGACGCGAATCAACGGCGAAAACTAGAACCAATAGTAAAATTACACTCAATTCGGCCAGGTTACATTTCCCGCCGACAGGTTCGCGTTTCCAAAAAAATGATGTCATTTTGGCCATCAGTTTCGATGCAAATGAAAATGCTAGGAATATTGAGTCAGGTCAGGGATCTCAGACGTCAAATTTTTAGCCTAACAAAGCAGACTTTTCACGGTTTTCGGTAGTGGTTTTACGGTACGCGGCATTGCGGCCCCAAAACCGATCCCGGCTCGGATGTTTTTCAAAAATCTAATACAATAGAGAATTCCGCAACTTTTAAAACCAAAATTGTATGCCCATCCCATATAAAATAGTTCAGGAGATGCTGACAAAATTCGACATTTTCCGAAAAAAAATCATCAAAACACGCGCTTACAGATTCCATCGGAAGTTAAAATTTTGCTAGCCAGTTCAAATTAACACGTTATTCATTCGGGGTAGGTACCTACTTATTTCGGTAGTATTGCAAATATGATGAAAAAAGCAAAGAGAAGAAAATGCGCAGGTACCTACCCGAATACGTAGATACACAATTAATTAGGTTTTAATGCAATGGTAAGGTTGTTTCGATGATACTGAATAATTCAACTTTTTTTAAAGTTAATTTTCACGTTCTTTATTGGTTCTACTCAAGTTCTGTTATTTTATCATTAAAGGTCAGTTACATTGCAAAACTAAAATAATTACAGAACTCGAACGGAACTATCTAGAACTGAAAATTTACTAGAAAAATTTAAAGAATTGTCATTTTTTTTTATTAATTATTATTTTTTATTTTTAAGTGTGTTCTATTTAAACATTGTTAAATAAAAAAAAATAATAAAATATATATATATATACATTACGCGTGTTCTAGGTAGGTACTTACTTGCGGGGACTTTTTTCATTTAAAAATCAAAACATGATATTGAATGAATTTATTTGTAGTGAAAATTATTTTATGCTCAACAGCATAATGGCGTCGTTTTGGTGAAATATTACAACAAAGTACCTACTTAGTACTTACACTTGCAAAATGAAATACAATACAACTACAATAGTGAGCTCCGGCATAATGAAATTTTGCACTGCTAAACCGTGCAACCGATTGTTATTGTTAATGGACTATTTGTGCGTAAATAAATTAATTATATACAGCGGGTACCCGGCATGCGTTGCGAGGCCACTTTATCTTCGGGGTCAACTAAACCGTAATGGTTCCCTACTAAGTCCCGGGAAACAACATTATAAAATTATGCACTTTATAAAATTATATACAACGGGTACCCGGCATGCGTTGCAAGGCCGCTTTAACCTCGGGGTCAATAAAACTGTAATGTTTCCATCCGAAGTCCTGGGAAACTACATTATAATGCAAGCGCCTGCACTTTATAACAGTATATACAACGGGTACCCGGCATGCGTTGCAAGGTCACTGTAACCTCGGGGTCAACTTAATTATAATGGTTCCATCCCAAGTACCGGGAAACTACATTATAATGCAAGCACCTGCACTATATAAAATTATATACAACGGGTACCCGGTATGCGTTGCAAGGCGACTTTAACCTAGGGGTCAACTTTACTGTAATGGTTTCATCCCGATTCCCGGGAAATAAAATTTTAATGCAAGCGCCTGCAATTTATAACATAATATACAACGGGTACACGGCATGCGTTGCAAGGTCACTGTAACCTCGGGGTCAACTTAACTGTAATGGTTCCATCCCAATTCCCGGGAAATAATATTTTAAAGCAAGTGCCTGCAATATATAACATGATATACAACGGTTACTCGGCATGCGTTGCAAGGTCACTGTAACCTCGGGATCAACTTAATTGTAATGGTTCCATTCCAATTCCTGGGAAATTACATTTTAATGCAAGCGCTGCACTACATAACATTATATACAACGGGTACCCGGCATGCGTTGCAAGGCCACTGTGAACTCAGGTTTCTTCATATATTTAATTTAACACACACTCCTCCTCGCTTCATCCACGTTCACACGTCAAATCGCATAGTGTCTTAACCCGTCAGTTGCTTCTGCAACGGGCAAAACCTAGTATATAGTATTGTTCACTTTGGGAGAGCTCTTTTTCCGCGCACTTTTTCGTTGACGCAAAAACGACCAGTACGCCCTTTACGTTTCACCCACCTCAAGGTTCACTTTCGGTTCAAGCAAATTCAGTGCACCCTCAGTACTTTGATTTTGCGGAGTTTATTTTTGTCGACAAAATTAGCGCCTTATTTACAGAAAAACTGACGCGAATCAACGGCGAAAACTAGAACCAATAGTAAAATCACACTCAATTCGGCTAGGTTACATTTCCCGCCGACAGGTTCGCGTTTCCAAAAAAAAAGATGTCATTTTGGCCATCAGTTTCAATGCAAATGAAAATGCTAGGAATGTTGAGTCAGGTCAGGGTTCTCAGACGTCAAATTTTTAGCCTAACAAAACAGACTTTTCACGGTTTTCGGTAGCGGTTTTACGGTACGCGGCATTGCGGCCCCAAAATCGATCCCGGCCTGGATGTTTTTCAAAAATCTAATACAGTAGAGAATTCCGCAACTTTTAACACCGATATAACATGCCCATATCATGTAAAAAACTTCAGGAAAAGCTACCAAAATCCGAACTTTTCCAAAAAAAAATCACCAAAACACGTGCTTAGAGATTCCATCGGAAGTTTAAATATTCCTGGCCAGTTCAAATTAACACGTTATTTATTCCGGGTAGGTACCTACTTATTTCGGTAGTATTGCAAATATGAAACGCGCAGGTACCTACCCGAATACGTAGATACACAATTGATTAGGTTTTAATGCAATACTAAGTAAGGTAAGGTTGTTTCGATGATACTAAATAATTCAATTTTTTTTAAAGTTAATTTTCACGTTCGGTGTTGGTTCTATTCAAGTTCTATTTTGTATCATTATAGGCCAGTCGCATCACACAACTGAAATAATTACAGAACTTTCTAGAACTGAAAATTGACAAGAAAAATTTGTAAAATTGTCAATTCTTTTTTTTAAACAACCCAGCCTTATTATTTTTATGTTATTTATTTTTAAATGTGTAGATTATTTTTGAATATAGCGTGGTTCTATTTGGATATTGTGAAATAACAAAAAATATATATATTACGCTGCTCTAGGTAGGTACTTTCATGCAGGGACTTTTTTCCTTTAAAAATAAAACATGATATCGAATAAAATTATTTGTGATGAAAAGAAGTTTTTATAAAATTATTTTATGCTCAACAACATAATGGCGTCGTTTTGGTGAAATATTACAACAAAGTACCTACTCAGTACTTACAATACAACTACAAATAGTGAGCTCTGGTATCATGAAATTATGCACTGCTAAACCGTTCATCCGATTGCGACGAAACTTTGGGGGAGCGATCGACTACCTGTTCCCTTTGTAGGCGCTCATTCCTCGCTTCATCCGCATTCAGACATCGTTTTTTCTTCATATATTTAATTTAACACACACTCCTGCTCGCTTCGTCTTTTAGGGAAACGAAGGAGAGAAGAGTTCTGGGAAGGAAAAGGGTTTAAGGGGTGGGTAGGAATCTGGGGTTCAGTGTGTCCTGATCATCAGACCTAGACACACCTCATCCCATGAACCCGGGCACCCCTGCTAAATCACTAAGCGTAGCGAATCACATAGGGTGACCTAGGGCAGAGGTGTTGGTTAAAAAAGAGGGGGGAGGAAAACCAGGGAGGGGGGAGGGTAACCTGGGAAGGGGGAGGGGAACCCGGGAGGGGGTTTTGCGGGATGGAGGAAGGGGGGGAGTAGAGTACGCCATGAAAGAATATTTTTTCTGTTCTTTTTTTTACTCGAATAAAACAAAATTTTAAAAGGATGAATACCAGGAGTGCAGAACTAAGCAAGGGAAAATATATTAAGAACATGTTTTTTTCAATTATTTCTGGCTTTTTGGGAAAGGTGAATTTATATGCATTTAATTATTTTTTTTTACATGAGCTCCGCACAGGAGGCCGTGGGGAAAATAATTTCCCTCAGGGCCTATGTCATCTTTGGGGATGCTGTGTGGAGGATTTTTTTAGGAAAGAAGGAGATGAGAGTTCTGGGAAGGAAAAGGGTTTAAGGGGTGGGTAGGAATCTGGGGTTCAGTGTGTCCTGGGCATCCGCCTCCAAGACCTAGACAGACCTCACCCCATGAACCCGGGCACCCCTACTAAATCACCAAACGTAGCGAACCACTTGGGGTGACCTATTGCAGAGGTGTTGGTTAACCAATAAAGGTCAACTTTGGGGATTTGTATTTCTACATAACATTATATACAACGGGTACCCGGCATGCGTTGCAACATCACTGTAACCTCGGGGTCAACTTAACTGTAATGGTTCCATTCCAAGTTCCGGGAAACTGCATTATAATTCAAGCGCCTTGCAAACGCATGCACTGTATTATAAAATTATATACAACGGGTACCCGGCATGCGTTGCAACATCACTGTAATATCAGGGTCAACTTAACTGTAATGGTTCCATTCCAAGTTCCGGGAAACTACATTATAATGCAAGCGCCTTGCAAACGCCTGCAATATATTATAACATTATATACAACGGGTACCCGGCATGCGTTGCAAGATCACTGTAACCTCGGGGTCAACTTAACTGTAATGGTTCCATTCCAAGTTCCTGGAAACTACATTATAATACAAGCGCCTTGCAAACGCCTGCTTTATATTATAACATTATATACAAAGGGTACCCGGCATGCGTTGCAACATCACTGTAACCTCGGGTTCAACATAACTGTAATGGTTCCATTCCAAGTTCCTGGAAACTACATTATAATACAAGCGCCTTGCAAACGCCTGCTTTATATTATAACATTATATACAAAGGGTACCCGGCATGCGTTGCAACATCACTGTAACTTCGGGTTCAACTTAACTGTAATGGTTCCATTCCAAGTTCAGGGAAACTACATTATTATGCAAGCGCCTTGCAAATGCCTGCACTATATTATAACATTATATACATCGGGTACCCGGCATGCGTTTCAAAGTCACTGTAACCTCAGGTTTCTTCATATATTTAATTTAACACACACTCCTCCTCGCTTCATCCACGTTCACACGTCAAATCGCATAGTGTTTTAACCCGTTAGTTGCTTCTGCAACGGGCAAAACCTAGTCTATATAGTATTGTTCACTTTGGGAAAACCTCACTTTTGATTTTTTGATTTCACCGACCTCAAGGTTCACATTCGCCTGAGGAAAAGATTCAGCCACGTCTCAATACATTGATTTTGCGTTTTTTGCGTGTCTTTTTTTGCCTACACCATTTATTTTTGACAGCGATTTATTCACAGAAAAAAACCTATTCGAACCAGCGGCGAAAACTAGCACCTCTAATAAAATCACTCGATTCCGGCTCGGTTATACTTCCCGTCGACAGGTTCGCATAAAAAATGAAAGATGTCTTTTTGACCATCAGTTTCTAGGATTCAAATGCTAGGATTGTTGAGATAGGTCAAGATCTGAAATGTCAAATGTTTAGCCTAAACAACACAGACTTTTCAGAGTTTTCGGTAGTGGTTTTACGGTACGCGGCATTGTGGCCCAAAAACCGATTCCGGCGCGGATGTTTTTAAAATTTATTTTACAGTACAGAATTCCGCAACTTTTGACACCAATATAATATGCCCATACCATGTAAAAAACTTCGGGAGAAGCTGCCAAAACTCGCACATTTTCAAAAAAAAACACCACAAAAACGTGCTTAGAGATTAGGGAACGTACCCATACTACGTGACCAACTTTTTGCAATTTTTAACCCCCCCCCCCCCCCGGTGACCAAAATCCTAAGCAACCCGCCGCTCATTTGTATGGAGCGTGACATTTTGAAGACCCCCCCCCCCTAAACGTGTCACGTAGTATGGGTACGTTCCCTTACTTCAAAAGTGTAAATTTTACTGGCCAGCAAAATTTAAATATTATTCATCGCAGAGTAGGTACTTATTTCGGTAGTATTGCAAATATGATGAAAAAAGCAAAAAGATTGCTGGAATTTTTGAGGAAATGCGCAGGTACCTACCGCAATGGGTACCTACACAACTAATTAGATTTTAATGCAATATAGCAAGGTAAAGTTGTTTCAATGATTCTGAATAATTCAACATTTTTTTAGTTAATTCTCACGTTCCGTGTTAGTTCTATACAAGTTCTGTTGTTTTATCATAATAGGTCTGTTACATCACAAAACTAAAATAATTACAGAACTTGAGAAAACTGAAAATTTGCTAGAAAAATTTGTAAAATGGTTAATTTTTTTTTTAAACAACCCAGCCTAATTTTTTTATTTTTATAAATGTGTTGACTATTTATGAATGAAGCACCGTTCGATTTAGACATTGTTAAATAGGTAGGTACTTACTAGCAGGGAATTTTTTCCTGTAATAATCAAAACATAATATTGAATAAATTTATTTGTTCTGAAAAGAAGTTTTACAAAATTATTTTATGCTCAACAACATAATTTTGTATGGTGCCGTTTTTTATGGCGTCGTTTAGGTGAAATTTTACATCAAAGTACCTACTAAGTACTTAGCCGCGCAAAATTAAATACAATACAACTACAATAGTGAGATCTGGAACATTGCTAAACCGTGCATCCGATTTTGATGAAACTTTGGGAATTTGATGTGCGTATCCCATCGATTGTTTCTGTATAAAAAAGTAAGCTTCGGCATCATGAAATTATGCATTGCTAAACCGTTAACCCGATTGCTATGAAACTTTGGGGATTTGATGTATGCACGCCCGCGATGGTTTTTGTATACAATAGTGAGCTCTGCCATCATGAAATTATGCATTGCTAAACCGTTCATCCGATTGCGATGAAACTTTGGGGATTTGATGTATGCATGCCGGCGATGTTTTCTATGTAAAATAGTGAGCTATGGCGTCATGAAATTATGCATTGCTAAACCGTTCATCCGATTGCGATGAAACTTTGGATATTTGATGTGAGTATGCCGGCGACGGTTTCTGTGTAAAATAGTGAGCTATGGCGTCATGAAATTATGCATTGCTAAACCGTTCATCCGATTGCGATGAAACTTTGGAGATTTGATGTGAGTATGCCGGCGATGGTTTCTATATAAAATAGTGAGCTATGGCGTCATGAAATTATGCATTGCTAAACCGTTCATTCGCTTGCGATGAAACTTTGGGGATTTGATGTATGCATGCTCGCGATGATTTTTGTATACAATAGTGAGCTCTGCCATCATGAAATTATGCATTGCTAAACCGTTCATCCGATTGCTATGAAACTTTGGGGATTTGATGTATGCACGCCCGCGATGGTTTTTGAATACAATAGTGAGCTCTGCCATCATGAAATTATGCATTGCTAAACCATTCATCCGATTGCGATGAAACTTTGGAGATTTGATGTGAGTATGCCGGCGACGGTTTCTGTGTAAAATAGTGAGCTATGGCGTCATGAAATTATGCATTGCTAAACCGTTCATCCGATTGCGATGAAACTTTGGAGATTTGATGTGAGTATGCCGGCGATGGTTTCTATATAAAATAGTGAGCTATGGCGTCATGACATTATGCATTGCTAAACCGTTCATCCGATTGCGATGAAACTTTGGAGATTAATTTGATGTGAGTATGCCGGCGACGGTTTCTGTGTAAAATGGTGAGCTGCTAAACCGTTCATTCGCTTGCGATGAAACTTTGGGGATTTGATGTATGCATGCTCGCGATGATTTTTGTATACAATAGTGAGCTCTGCCATCATGAAATTATGCATTGCTAAACCGTTCATCCGATTGCCACGAAACTTTTGGAATTTGAAGTGCGCTTCCAGTCGATTCTATCTGTATAAAATAGTGAGCTCTGGCATCATGCAATTAGCATTGCTAAACCGTTCATCTTATTGCGATGAAACTTTTGGGATTTGGGTGCATCCAGTCGATTCATTCTGAATGAAATAGTGAACTCTGGCATCATGAAATTATGCATTCATAAACCGTTCGTCGACTACCTGTTCCCTTTGTAGGCGCTCACTCCTCGCTTTATCCGCATTCAAACACCGTTTTTTCTTCATATGTTTAATTTAACACAGACTCCTGCTCGCTTCATCCACGTTCACACATCAAATCGCATAGTGCTTTAACCCGTTAGTTGCCTGTGCAACGGGCAAAACCTAGTAATATAGATATTGTACCCTTTGCTCTTGTCGGTGGGGTGCTGAAAGTCCCTCTCCTAGAAGTGCTCGGAGCAGACTTTCCTGCGCGAGTGCAGGCGCCGGGTTCCGTGTCTCCGGAAGAGGCCCGACACCTCGCTCTTGCTGCAGCGCTTCACTCAGATGTAGTGTATATACACATATAATAATATAGATATTGTACCCTTTGCTCTTGTCGGTGGGGTGCTGAAAGTCCCTCTCCTGGAAGTGCTCGGAGCAGACTTTCCTGCGCGAGTGCAGGCGCCGGGTTCCGTGTCTCCGGAAGAGGCCCGACACCTCGCTCTTGCTGCAGCGCTTCACTCAGATGTAGTGTATATACACATATAATAATATAGATATTGTACCCTTTGCTCTTGTCGGTGGGGTGCTGAAAGTCCCTCTCCTGGAAGTGCTCGGAGCAGACTTTCCTGCGCGAGTGCAGGCGCCGGGTTCCGTGTCTCCGGAAGAGGCCCGACACCTCGCTCTTGCTGCAGCGCTTCACTCAGATGTAGTGTATATACACATATAATAATATAGATATTGTACCCTTTGCTCTTGTCGGTGGGGTGCTGAAAGTCCCTCTCCTGGAAGTGCTCGGAGCAGACTTTCCTGCGCGAGTGCAGGCGCCGGGTTCCGTGTCTCCGGAAGAGGCCCGACACCTCGCTCTTGCTGCAGCGCTTTACCCAGATGGAACATCTGCAACAACACACAGCACTCAGATATCAAAACAATTTCATAAATTTGCACATCTTCAGCGCTAAAATCTCAGCTAACTTCAAGAAAAACCTCCATTCCTGCAGGTCTCCTACTATTTCTAATACTAAACACTGCTGTATTTGCCTCCCCATCAACCAGTCACCTAAGATCAGGCCTCCCCGTCCTTTATCCTGTGTTTATGATAGCGAAGCCTTCAGAGTTTCGACAAAAAAAACACTAGACAAAATATTTATGTTCTATTCCAACACAGAGCAAATTTGGCAAAAACAGCATGAAAATAAGGAAAGACACCCAATGCACCATGTTAAAAAAAATAAGAAATAACACAATGTAATGTGTTAAAAAGATAAGAAATAACACATTGTTTGTTTAAGCTCTATTTGTAAACACACTGTTATTGTGGAATTAGTTTTTAACCCGACGCAAGGAGCAAGGACCGGTGTTATAAGTTTGACTCTCCGAGTGTCTGTCAGTCTGTGGCATCGTAGCTCCTAAACGAATGGACCGATTGTGATTCGGTTTGTTTTGGTTTGAAAGCTGACGTGATTGAGATTGTTCTTAGCTACAACTCATGAAAATTTGTTCAGGCGTTCAAGGTCATCAGCTCTTTTTTGTGTCGGGTGTTTGAAAATCTTGAAAATTTTACTTATTTTTAAACCCGTTGTTTTAAAAATTCAACAGGACTCCATCACACTTTCTTATTTCTTTGCTCATCACTTCTTCTTATTCGCAAGCAGGACATGCAGTCCCCTCAAAACTACAACAGTGGACCAAACCAGTGTTTATCTGGGTAGAATTTAAAAATTGCAAGTTATCATGTAAATTTTCCATGAAAACTTAACAATTTTATTTTATTTTAGTTATATGTACTTTACATTTACAAATGACTAATTTATTAAAACTTTCATAGCACATACATATTACATTTTCTCTTGTTCAATGTGGTTCCTACAATCCTTTTTAAATTTACCAACTGATGCATCCCAGCGATCAGCGAATGGCACCCCGCGGGCCAGATGTGGCCCGGAGGGCAAATCTCTTAATTTTTTCACATATCTTTTTTTCTGCGCTTTTTCCGTCTTACTTTTTTTTTATGCAGAAGGGGAGGGGCATAAGTCGAAGAAAAATATACTTCAGATAAGGTTTGTATTAAATATGCTGATGACATGGCAAAAATTTACTAGCATGCATTACATTTAATGCTGTACACTGACCTTTCTAGCTCCTTGGGGAACCTGTAGAACTCTGGAGGAGAACTCTGATCTGAAGATGAGCTACACATATACACCGAACAAGTCACCGCATCTTCATTCTGGAAAAAACATAGTTTTATTTAAATTTCTGGTATTTTCAAACAAATATCTTTTCATCTGTTATGTTTATTATTCTATGCTCAAATGTCATCTTCTGTTGCAATTTAAACTAGGTAAAATGTTAACTAAAATCTAGGAGTAAACTTGAAATTGTAGGTTGAGAGGTTAGACCAAGTTTTACGACATGAAACACGCCCACTAATCAGCAAGCATGTTTTAGAAAAGATACTTCTATAAATTCTATTGATGAAGATTGTTGACTTCGAATGTTAGTGGACCGTTAGGGGTTGATTTCTCACTTATTAGATAATGGAATTTCTATTTTGTTTTATGTTTTTCTGAAGCACATTCGTGCACAGCTTCCTTTCCTCAAATGATTCACAAGAGCATAAAACATCATTAATACTTCAGACACAATCTTACCATTGGAATGACCGGTGATTCCTCCATTGTTACAGATCGCCTCTACGGGAATTGAGTAATACCCAACTGTTGCAAAGATTATAAACTCCGATTCATTACATCACTGGAATCATCTCATAACACATCAAATATAACTGCAAATACACAATATTTGTTAGAATTTTGAGGCTGGACACTCGCCGTTACCTTCCGCTCACGATTTTTCGTAATTACACTTTGGATATTGACTTCCCGGTTGAATTTTCAACCCGAATACGAATGAAAAAAATTACATTATTGAAAAGTCACACGTCTTAAACTATTGTTCAGAAAGAAGCCGGCAATACTTTATACTGTAAATTATGACGAGAAAATTATCGTAAAGAAGCCGGCACTAAACCTTTTGCGAATTTCAAACGCACGTAGGAAAGAGGCCATACAATATTATACAACAAATGAATAAACAAAAGGCATGCGTTGACATAATATTCTGACAGAAACAAAACCATAAACAATTGAAGAAAACCCAAAAATCGCATTCAAATATTTTAATTAATTTTGCTTTTTGTTACCGACATCTAGCGGATGGAAGGAAAACAATTTAAAATTACAATCCCTTGTGAAATAATTGGTGAACATTATTCTATTGTTTTTTATCGTAGTTCTACTCCGGACCGTAAATTTCGCTGAAATCTAGTCAATAATTTTGTCTTTTGTTACTGGAATTATGTCACCGTTTCTGCAGAGCTACCAACTTTATTATTGTGACCAACTTTAAATTAGATTTATTTGAACCTACTTGGCGAGTGTGGGAGAGTTTTCTTTTATCACCGTAATTCTTTTATTTTATTTCCGAATATCGAGAAGCGGCGCTAAAAATTGGGAATGATACCAGAGGTATATGAATATACGATGTACTTACTTTTTTAAATCAATAATTATTGTTTTCATTATTTATGCATTAAACCGCTTTCTCGTCAACACGGAATATTTTTTATTCAAACACTTATATTTAGCTTTATTATCACGAAAAGTGAGTATTTATGTCGGGGGAGACAAAAAACATGCAAAAAATACGCATTTAAAATTTTCATTTTGTTTAAATTAATTCATTTACGCGATTACGAACTCTTCGCCATATTCTATTTACATCAATATCAATTTATATGTTCATAGACAATATCCTTCACATTTTCCAAGGTACCAATAGTCAGAATATTAAAAAAGATTGCCATACCGGAAAAATTGATTCTCTCATATATTCTAGGAAGGTGCACCAACTAGTACGGTGGAATTTTTATGTTCTGAAAAGTAAATTATTTACTCGAGTATATGTACTATATAGGAATTAAAATGCATGTATATGATATAAATATAATATTATAAAAAGGGTATTTTCTGACGACATCCAGAAATTAATTATTGACAAGTTTGAACTTGTATTTATAACAGAAGAACACGGAAAGAAAGGTATGAGAATAATTACACTCATACCCGTTAGATAAACCCTGCTTGCCATACAAACCATTCAAAACCTGGGATGTATATCTTGTAAAGAGCCTCTCAAAAGTTATTATTTATTATAGGAAATCACCAAAATCTAGGTTAGGTGAAAGGTATTAGAATAATTTAACACACACACCCGTTAGACAAACCCTGCTTGCTACACAAACCAGTGAAAATTTGAGATGTTTGTTTTATTTAAAGGGCCTCTCAAAAGTTAATATTTCGTTAGGAAATCATCAAAATCCAGGTTAGCTTACAAGTGTTTAGTTTTTTTTTTATTATATTGTATTTTTAGCTCAACCAGTAAGTAGGTAGGTACTGTACGTCATTTTAATTCCTGGCTAGGTAAATAACTATTTGAATCAAGAATATCTGTATAAAGAAAAATATATATTTCCGTGATTTTGCCGCTTTTTCCTGAATTGCAATGTCGTGCGTTTTATGTGTAATTAGTTTGGTAAACTTTTTAAGCATAATAGAAAAGAAAGAGGAACTTTTACAATGGCGAAAGAACCATCGTGTGATACGGAGCGAGCAAAAGTGTGAGATATGTGAAAGTGTTCGCACTTTAAAATCGGATTTTCGATATGTGTATCAAAAAACTTCTATAAAAATATGTCGGACGTTAACGCTTTAAAAGGAGGTGTAATTTCAGTGTGTCATCAAGAAAAAATAATTTATTTCCTAATCTCGTCTATCAATGGAAATTATCTGTAAATTTGTTTTATTTTGGGCAGTTCTGCGACCACCTAGAATGGTTTTCATACAAATAGAATCAGGGATCTCAAGCCATACTGCAGTCGACTGGTCAAACTATTGTAGAGAAGTTTGTGTTGAAAGGTGTCACAATTTGAAAGAAAAAATTGGAGGTGTCGGAATTACAGTTGAAATTAATGAAGCCAAAATAGGAAAACGCAAATACAATAGGGGGAGAGCAATGGGACAATGGATTTTTGGGGGTTTGAACGTGGTTAAAAAAAAATGTTTGTTTGTGCAGTGGAGGACAGATCAAAGGAAACCTTATTATACTCAATCAAAAACTATATTTTGCCAGGCACAACAATAATTTCAGATTGCTGGAAATCCTACGATTGCTTAAAAGACGAAGGTTTTCAACATATAAGTGTCAATCATAGTAGAAACTTCGTGGATCCGATAACTGGGGCACATACTCAAAACATTGAACGTTGTTGGAGGGAAGTTCGTAGTAGTGTGCCGAGATATGGAAGGTCTGAAAAGTATTATGAGGGATATTTATGTGAGTTTCTATGGAAGAGATCCCTTCATAATCAATAAGAGAGACTACATACTTTTTTATCATGGTCAGCAGCACATACAATCCGTACGTTGATGACACGCAGCTTCCGCAGATTGAACCCAGCACCAGTGGCACAGGGAACAATTCAAATTAGATAAGTAAGTTTTTAGTTTGACAAGAATTTATTTTATGATGTTGGTATTTCGGCAAATGTCACATTTGATTGTCTATTGATCTATTTGTTAAAAAGGAATATTCCGTATTATCCGTGCATCAAACTTCGACAACGAGAGAGAGAGAGAGAGAGAGAGAGAGAGAGAGAGAGAGAGAGAGAGAGAGAGAGAGAGAGAATTCGAAGAAATAAAAGCAGAGTTTCGCATAAATACATTTATTAAAAAATAAATCACTATACACACAATACAAACTGGAATAAGTGGAAACATAATCTACATTAATAAACTACATTAAATTTGGTTGTATTTTTGTTAAATTGCATAATATATGTTCTAGGTAAATAACGTAGTAGGTTTTCAATTTTTACCTGCTAAGAAACTCTTTGGTAAAAAAAATAGTTGAATACTTTTTTCTTTGGTTCTGATAAATTAAAACTTTTTGTTTATAATATTAATTATTTGTCAAGCAACATAATATTATTATGCAGTACATTGTTAAGTTATAAAATTAGCATATATTTATGTTTAAACATGGAGGAAATATAATATAAATGCTTAAGAGCGTTTAACCAGCCAGCGGACCAAAATCCACATTTCGTCGAAAGTTGTTCTTCCGATCGTGCAGGGCGGTTACAATGAGAAAGATTAATTATTCTCCGTACCAGCTTTTTTAAATTATAACTCAATATCGAATTTATTTCAATCCAAATTAGCTTTAATTTATACCTTCATCCAAAAATGCTGAAAGGCGTGAAGATAAAACTATTAAAATAGTGTACTTTTTGTAGTTATTTTTTGATTATAAGTATTTATCATTTTTCAATAATGTCTAAATTTAATAAGAATGTTAAAAAAATCTGAAATATATTAGTTTGTAAGTGCGCAAATAAATACACAAATGGAACAATTTTCGTCAAGAAACTCATGTACGTACATATTTTTTAATGATTTTATTGAAACTAAAATTAAAATTCTAATACATAACTCTGCTAGATAATGTATTGATTTATTTTACTGCATGATTACATTATTTGAAATGGGTGTGGTATAATACAAAAACTTTTTTGAAAATTTAACAAATCTGCCAACGACCTATGGAATAACCTTATTATACTAAAAATTTAAAAAAAAATCTAAAAATGTATTACATACGAATGCTAGATAAAAGAACAATCTTTCTAAATCCATTTATAATTTTTTGTGGAAAAGAGTCAATACGTATAAAAACTTTTTTGAAAATGACGTATTTCTGGCTTTCTCTGGTAATGCCCTCTTAAATTAAACAGCTTCATAGGGGTAATAAGTAGTAAGCATAAAATTTATGATCTTGACCATAAATTGTCTGTCCCCCGTAAAAAAGAACCATTTAGGGGTCGTCCATTAATCACGTGATGTTTTTAGCAATTTTTTAACCCCCCCCCCCCCGTGGTGAAGTTTTAGACTAACCCCCCGCCCCAAAATCACGCGTATTTTTTTAGTACAAAAGTATTTGGTATTTTTCAAAGTATCTCATTATCCCCCCCCCCCCCTGGTGATATTTCGTGATTTTTTCCCAACCCCCCCCCTTTCGAGCCTCACGTGATTAATGGACGACCCCTTAAAACATATTTTACATATTACGATGTTTTTTGTGTAGTCCGCAATAGTTTTGAGCTGCCTCATGTAAAAAACATTACATATAACTTATAACATTTTTGATTATCACAATGATGGTGATTTCCCATTATGGAAACAAATTGGCAACATGTGCATCCGTAGGTAAATTCAAATAAAGGTCTTTAAACTGTATCTTGTACATAAAAAATGGTTCCATGCCAACTCAGAATCAAGTCAACTCAATACCTTTTTGAAAAGTCGCAAGATTTTGATATCGAAGTTTCATCGGGGAAGGGGCGTAATGGGATGGGATGTTTCGCCCCAACCCATCTTACACCGTTCCACCCCATATCCATTCGCCACCTCCGTCGTTGCGAATTTGCCGTCCTACCGTATCCCATTCCGCCCCCTCCATTGTTCTATCCGCCCTGGGGTCCGTGAGCCAAAACAGTTTGGGAAAGGGGTCTGTGGGCCAAAAGAATTCGGGAACCACTGCTTAGATGTATGTGTTTGTCTCTTTTTAGTGTTGCTATTTTTTGTTTCATTGGGTTTCAATAAATCACAATGGTGCTAAAGAAGTTTTCACTTCATAAATAATTGAAAAATAACCCATAACCTAACCTGCAGTAACCTATTTAACCTATTTTTTAACATTTTTTTTCATCACTTTTAACGACATTTCAAAAGAGGTGTTAAGTTGATTTTATTCCAAGTTGTCCGGTCACCATAAAAAATGTATTCATTTCTATATCAGTTTTTAAAAATATTGTGGACTGTCTGTGTCACCCTGTATATCCCTCTTATTGTTTACTATAGTATGCTTAAAAGCAATTTATAAAATTCTACGTTGTCTAGTTTTGGTATAGCTATAAAATTGGTCCACATAACACTTGGATAATTGATAATTAAGCTTCGGTTTCTGCATTCATGTCTGCCTCTATTTCTTCGGGCGTCCGGAGATCAATGGCAAACTTTTTCTTCAGTGTGGTTATCTTGTCGCCTTCATTTTCTGAAAACAGAGAGAGAAAAAATTACAAGTGTGCAGTTCACACATGGTAACAGTGAAACCTCCAGAAAACTAAAGTCGACAAGAATGGGGAGGCTACAAGCACCGCACAATAAGCCGACCGAATATTCTGTCTTATTCTCTCGCAGGCTAAATCCTATAGATGTATGTGTTTGTCTCTTTTTAGTGTAGCTATTTCGTTTCATCGAGTTTCAAATCACAACAGTGTTAAAGAAGTTTTCACTTCAAAATGTTAACAGCATAGATAACATTGCTGTATGGACACTCCCCAATGGCTTAAAGTTACGTTAATTCCACCCAGGCCGAGCGATTCTATATCTTTTGTGGGATCAAGATTTCCTGAGATTTTTCCAAGATTTCCAAGATTTCCTGAGATCTCCTGTCAGATTTGAAGTGTATTTTGAAGTGGTATTTTGAAGACCCCCCCTGAACGGGTCACGTAGTATGGGTACGTTCCCTTATATTATCATATTTGGGGATGGTGTGCTGCGTGAACCTCGGTATTGCAGAGACCCTTGTGGTTGGAGAGAAGAAACACAAAAGTCAGCAAAACCACTCCACATCCGAGCTGTTAAGCCTGTCTGCTGATAAACGATGATGGTAGATTTTAGAGAACCTTCAATTGAAATATCAGTAAATGTAACACAGTATTTTAACTTGATGTCAATGTTCTGAAGTATGGTGGGAAGGAATAATCGTCCATTCAAAGACTCTCCCTTCTGGGCCACATCTGACCCGCGGGCCGTTTTAATTGCCAATTACCAATCGCTGGTATAAAGCATGAAGATTCTATAACAGTATACTACACGCCAAACATTAAGACCGGCCTGATATTGATCAGAAATCGTCACAGTACTCTAGTTTAAGGAAAGAAACGTGGCAAGCCTTCCCACTCACGCCTTTCTCTGTCGCACATTGTAAAGTAACTGCGTAAGAATAAATTGTACCATGTTCACATGTACCAGATCTTAGTGTCATAATTTTTTTTTTTTACATTAGCTCCACACAAGAGGCCCCGAGGAAAATAATTCCCCTCAGGGCCCATATCATCTTTTCAGAGGGTCTTTTCAGGAAAGGAAGGAGTGGAAGTTCTTGAAAGGAAGAATGGAATGCTTAGGAATCCGGGGGTCAGTTTGTCCAGGAATGATGGATGTATGAATCCATTTCTCTCACTGCTGTGCGAGGTGATTGTTCGAGAGAGTTCTGCTGGAGAGGTCAAAAGTCTTCCTCAACCAGTCTCTCCCGATCCGGCTCGCCACACAGTTGATGGGCAGACACATCCGCCACCAAGACCTGGACAAACCTCACCCCCATGAACCCGGGCACCTCTGTAAAATTACCAAACGTAGCAAACAATTTGGGGTGACCTACGGTAGAGGTGTATAAATGATTCTCGGAGCGGCGGTACCCGTACACGTCTCCCAAATTCGCCGTACACAGTAATTAATTGATAATTTAATATCAATAGCAAGGCTAAGTTAATAATTTATTTATCTTAAAAAATGGAACATGTTACAGTGTTACTTTTCCTCCATTAAAAGCATTTGCTTGTGGATGGAGGAGCTTGTGGATACATTTTAAATATGTACAATTTATACAGTCAGGTGTTTCACATAATATATGCACAGATTCACAGTTAATATACTGTTAATACACCGTTAAAACACAGTTTAATCATATCGCAATCAAGATCCTTTAACTATGTAAAAGATAAAATCATCCACATGTATTCAGTAATAAGTAAAATAGGTATAATTTTTAGTGTGATATTCAATTAAAGATGCAATTTCTGATTTAGTTATCACTGTTTTCATCTATGTAACGATCAATTTCATGTACTTAATAACATACAAATATACGAGTACGAGTAGCATGCAATCATTTATGTGATAACATCGAATACTGTTCCATACCGAGCAAAACAGTGAAAGACTTTAATTTCGATTAAGAACAATTAACTTGATTGATTGATTTTAATGCATTTTATTATTCTGTGATTGGAAAAATAAATAATACATATAATTATTTACACTTTCTTTTACTGTTTTACCATTTATTTATTTTTATTTGTGTATTTTTAAATATGTAGGTTCATAGTCACCCATGTCCTAATCCAATCATTATATGAACATATATTATTATTAACTCATCATCGCTTCTTACGAGGAATTGCTTGGAGGTTAGGACTTGAAAGAGGAGAATACTCGTATGATGAAATTGAACAAACTTTAAACATTTCCTCTTTAGAAAAACGTAGAAAGGACTCTGATCTAATATGCATTTTCTAAATTATCAACAGTATTACTGACACACCTGCTTTGTTACAACTCATCCAGTTCAACATTCATTCCCGTAGACTCCGAAATAATGAATTGCTGTTCCTCAATCTACATTCTACTAATTATGGATATCATTCTCCTTTATCCAGAATGTCGAGACTTGTCAACGCAAATCAAAGCATTGAATTTTTTGGTGTAAGCCTAAATGACTTTCGGCAGTCGTTACGCAATATGGTTTTTTAAAGTCTTTTTAAATCCATCTTCAAGTTACGTGTAGTTATCTTCTCTGTGTACTTTTATATTATATGTATTTTGTCAATGCTCTTCATCTATATGTAATCTCCTTTCATTGTGATCTTTCTTTTTTTCTATTCGTGTTATTGTTATATTGTTAATTGGACTATTTGTCCGTAAATAAATAAATAAAAAAATAACTAACTAGCTAACTAACTACCCATCACGCCATTTCCCCGCAGGGGTAGGCAGAGAGGACGGACCTCCAAACAACTCGGTCTTAGCACACTCCTTGCTTCGTTCACATTCAAACATCGTCTACGTACATGCTCTTCTATTATTCTGACTCTTGACATGGCCCGACTCAAGTATCTGATTCACTTGGTCGTGCCATGTCTTCCTCGGGCATCCC
Organism: Limnephilus marmoratus; assembly: GCA_917880885.1. NCBI lineage: Eukaryota > Metazoa > Arthropoda > Insecta > Trichoptera > Limnephilidae > Limnephilus > Limnephilus marmoratus. Next base: position 1,300,923 of record OU862932.1, on the reverse strand, counting down.
TGACTTCTTCTGCCATTCCCATTTGCGTCATATATTCTCCTTACACTCCTTTCATCATTCATTCGCTCTACATGCCCAAACCATCTGAATCTTACTCATTACGCTTGCATCTGCCTTACATTTTTTGCGGATCTCTACATTTCTCACACGAACATACATACGCCGCAGGGATCTCTTTTCAACAGCATTCAGTCTACTTTCATCCATCCTCTGCTAGTTCCATGTCTGACTGCCATACACCAGGGTAGGTACCAGCCCTCCATTATGGACGGTTAGCAACGTTTTTTTGGATAGTTTTTTGTTGACGCCAACGGCGCACAGTGATTCGTTTCATACAAGCTAGACGCTAATAAGTCACTTTTGAATACCTAAACAATGACGTCATGGCGACATTACCAGATAGACAGGATAATAAATGCATGCTTAATTGGGGTGATTAGTGCACGCATTGACTCATACCAGAGGCCTAAAGTCAAATAATGTGTTTTGAAATTATCGTATGCATTTATTCGCTCGTCGCACCTCGACGTTTGAAATTGTTTACTAAGTTTGAAAAGTGTTTTTTTTTTCGGTTCTGTAAAATGGTGGCTACTTTGGAAGGTATGTTTTAAAGTTTTTTTTAATACTTTAGCGTAAATAATTTTAGTTGTTTTTTAAATAATAAATAAGTTTTGTGTTTTTTTCGGCCTAAAAAATATTAAATTTCTAACTTCTCGAGAGTTTATCTCAGAGAGTATATCAAAATCGCACGAAAATTTTATTTTTTTAAATAGTGCAACTAATATTCTATTCATATCAGTTTCGATATTAAAACTCACACGAATCCACATTATTATTATTTTTTCATTTTACAGGAACCACATACGAGATTTCCAGGCTGGAGTTGTTCGTGACATGGAAGAGTTTGCCGAAGAAAGAAAAGCTTGAGGGAATGTTTAACAAAATTTTAAGTAGCTACATTTGAACTTGATAAGCTCAGTGCAAGTGGTGAAAAAAAGTTGAAAAACCAAATAAGGCTTATATCTTTGAATATAAGCAGAAAATGGACCGTAATTTTAGCAATTTATTACACTCAAAATACACTTTTTTTTTCTTTTTACATATAATTGTTTTATTATAAACCCCATTAACACATTATTTAAAAATTATAAAAAAAATATGTAAATTAAAAAAAACACTAATTTTCATAAAATTAGTATTGACTTCACCTCAATAGAGGGTTAAAAATAATTTAATGATGTGTAAGAGTTTTTAGCGTCTAGCATGTATGAAACGAATCACTGTGCGGTGTTCAGCCATTCATTAATCTCTATCAGCCTTCCCATCTCTCATAATGGATGGATTAAAGATTTTTTATTGGTGGTCTTCATGTATAGGTGTTGAATAAAACGATGTGTACCTGGGTCAGTTCCCTGTTTCTCCTTGACTTTCCGGGAGTATTCTTGGAAGGCAGCGGCCAGCGCGTAGGTCAGTCCTCGAGCTGCACTTCTGCAAAACAATGACAGTATTAACCTTTTCAATAATCATTCTATTATTTTTTTTAAATCGGGAAAAACATATTTTTACTACATTAGTACTGAGTTTGCCCGAAATTTTGTCACGTGTAATGGGATTTTTCTCACATAATAGCCGTCAGAGTGTACTCGGGGGGTGTTCTTAAGATAATACTCAGTATCGCCCTGGTGAAAGATTGAAGTCTCTTTAATCGTTTTTTGTGACCATATATGAATAGCCAGGTACTCCCCAAACTTCACAACCTTCCCCTTTTTATTAATATTTTTTTTACATTAGCCCCACACAGGAGACCCTGAGGAAAATAATTACCTTCAGGACCTATGTCATCTTTGGGGATGCTGTATCCGAGGGTATTTTTAAGGAAAGGAAGGAGGGGAAGTTCTGGGAAGGAATGAGGGGTGGGTTGAGAGTCAATGTGTCCAGGAGAATCCATCCTTCCCACTGCGGTGCAAGATGATGTTCCGAAAGAGTACGGCTGTAGAGACCCGGACAAACCTCACCCCATGAACCCGGACACCCCTGCTAAATCACCAAACGTAGCGAACCACTTAGCGAACCACTTATGGCAGAAGTATTGGTTAACCGATAAATTGTTTCCAGGGCAGCAGTACCCATACCTGTCTCCCAAATTATCGCCGTGGTGAAAAACCATGTCAAATGAAATAGCTCTAATCGTGATTGGTGACCATATATGAATAGCCGGGTACTCCCTAAAATTTACAATCTTCCTCTTTCCCAATCCTTTCCGTACCTATACTCCTCAGGGGGCAGTTAGGATCAAAGTGGGGTGTTCACAGACTTATATATTTTTTGCGGCATTTTTGGTCCTTATCATCTGATAATACTTTTTTTTTCATTGAAGAAGAAGATAACAATAATAATCTAAACGAAAATATGAAAGAGAACAAGACACAGAAAAAGACAATGGTCGCAACTGGGACTCGAACCCAGACCTCTCGTCTAACCGGGACGTGTGCGTTAACCAATTTCGCTATTGCCACCTTTTTTTATTATTTTTTATATGAAAATCGCATAAGAGTCTTAACAAACGCTCCCGTCTGAAGCCAGTGAGGCTATGGCATCCTCAATTGGGGTATGTTGTGAGGCTGAAGGTAGTGGGGAGGGGAAGGAGATAGGGAAGAGGAAGATGGGGATGTACCTGGCTATTCAGATCTGGTCACCAAACACGGCTAATGCCATTTCAAGCAACGTTTCAATTCTGAATGGTGGTCTTACACCAGGGCGATACTGAGAGTATCTTCCACTCTGAGACGTGCCGAAAAATATACTATATGTTATTTTAAATGAATAAATTGTGAAATTACACAAATTAATTAAATAAAATTTATTTGCTACGCCGGGATTCGATCCCGCGACCTTCGTAGTGCGAGTCAAGAGCCTTACCGCTGGACTACGCCGGCCGTCAAAACCTTCTGTCAAACCGTCATATTTGTCAATCTCATATTTCAAATTTTAGAATTAAGAGGGCATTACCAGAGAAAACCGGAAATACGTCATTTTCAAAAAAGTTTTTAGACGTATTGACTCTTTTCCACAAAAAATTATAAATGGATTTCGAAAGATTGTTCTTTTATCTAGCATTCGTATGTAATAAATTTTGAGAATTTTTTTTAATTTTTAGTATAATAAGGTTATTCCATAGGTCGTTGGCAGATTTGTTCAATTTTCAAAAAAGTTTTTGTATTATACCACACCCATTTCAAATAATAAAATTGTGCAGTAAAATAAATCAATTCATTATCTAGCAAACGTATGTTTTAGAATTTTAATTTTAGTTTCAATAAAATCATTAAAAAATATGTACGTACGTGTGTTGTTTCTTGGCGAAAATTGGTCCGTTTGTGTATTTATTTGCGCACTTACAAACTAATATATTTCAGATTTTTTAAACATTATTATTAAATTTAGACATTATTGAAAAATGATAAATACTTATAATCAAAAAATAACTACAAAAGTACATTATTTTAATAGTTTTGTCATCACGCCTTTCAGCATTTTTGGATGAAGGTATAAATTAAAGCTAATTTGAATTGAAATAAATTCGATATTGAGTTATAATTTAAAAAAGCTGGTACGGAGAATAATTAATCTTTCTCATTGTAACCGCCCTGCACGATCGTAAGAACAACTTTCGACGAAATGTGGATTTTCGTCCGCTGGCTGGTTAAACGCTCTTAACAACATTGTCTTCAAATAATTTTTAATCCTTAATCCTATAATAATCAAAATAATTAATTAATCCTTCAAAAGATATAAATAGAGAGTTTTTCTTATAAAAAAAATTGAATGCTATTTTTTGTACAGATAAAATACATACATAGATAAAACTAACACCGACGGAGAAAAATTATCTGATTCAGTCGATGCGTTTAGCAAGCTCATTTCATACTTGTATCGTTTGCAAATGGCTTTTAGAGTGAGAGATCTACTATAAAATGATTGCCATAAGTACAGGTGCTCTATCTACTCTATTATGACGCACCTAATCAGTTGTTGACTCATAAGTAACTGATAAGATAATATAAAGGACAACCTGGCGTATGGTCAGGTCATGTGACACATTGTTGACATTTTGTGAAAGTTAACAAGCCTAAACATGAACATATAAGGTAATGTTTTATTCAGACTTCTCATCACACGCATCTGTGTTATACTTTTATATAGACAGCAAGACCGATTTTAAATACCTGGGCATAACAATATACCAGCGTTTAAAATGGTCCCACATATTATAAATACTCTGAATGACAGAGTAAGGAAACTAACTTATATATTTTAAATACCTGGGCATAACAATATACCAGCGTTTAAAATGGTCCCACATATTATAAATACTCTGAATGACAGAGTAAGGAAACTAACTTATATATTTTAAATACCTGGGCATAACAATATACCAGCGTATAAAATGGTCCCACATATTATAAATACTCTGAATGACAGAGTAAGGAAACTAACTTATATATTTTAAATACCTGGGCATAACAATATACCAGCGTTTAAAATGGTCCCACATATTATAAATACTCTGATTGACAGAGTAAGGAAACTAACTTATATATTTTAAATACCTGGGCATAACAATATACCAGCGTTTAAAATGGTCCCACATATTATAAATACTCTGAATGACAGAGTAAGGAAACTAACTTATATATTTTAAATACCTGGGCATAACAATATACCAGCGTTTAAAATGGTCCCACATATTATAAATACTCTGAATGACAGAGTAAGGAAAAGAATGATTTTAAATACCTGGGCATAACAATATACCAGCGTTTAAAATGGTCCCACATATTATAAATACTCTGAATGACAGAGTAAGGAAAAGAATGATTTTAAATACCTGGGCATAACAATATACCAGCGTTTAAAATGGTCCCACATATTATAAATACTCTGAATGACAGAGTAAGGAAAAGAATGATTTTAAATACCTGGGCATAACAATATACCAGCGTTTAAAATGGTCCCACATATTATAAATACTCTGAATGACAGAGTAAGGAAAAGAATGATTTTATATACCTGGGCATAACAATATACCAGCGTTTAAAATGGTCCCACATATTATAAATACTCTGAATGACAGAGTAAGGAAAAGAATGATTTTAAATACCTGGGCATAACAATATACCAGCGTTTAAAATGGTCCCACATATTATAAATACTCTGAATGACAGAGTAAGGAAAATAATGATTTTAAATACCTGGGCATAACAATATACCAGCGTTTAAAATGGTCCCACATATTATAAATACTCTGAATGACAGAGTAAGGAAACTAACTTATATATTTTAAATACCTGGGCATAACAATATACCAGCGTTTAAAATGGTCCCACATATTATAAATACTCTGAATGACAGAGTAAGGAAACTAACTTATATATTTAGATGTTTAAGAGATATTTTAAACAAAAAATTACTTAGAACCATATATTTCGCTTTCTGTCAATCAATTATACAATACGGCATTATAGGATGGGGCGGTACATATACAAAAACACAGAAACTAATAAAAAATTCAATTAAAAAACCCCTATTCATATTCGTCAGAACTTTCATTCAAACAATTTAAGGTCAAAAATTAAGTGCATTATATTTCTTCTTCTTCGATGGCGCTACAGCCCATATCGAGCTTTGGCCTCCTGCAACAGTCGCCTCCAACTCCTCCTGTCCTCAGCGGCTGACTTCCAATTTGGAACCTGGAGAAGCTGTGCTGCATCCCCTCTTACTTCATCTTCCCACCTCAGTCTGGGTCTTCCCACTTTTCTCTTTCCACCTGGGTGTCCAGTCAAAATTCTTTTTGGGACGCGTGTATCCGGCATTCTCTGTACATGCCCAGCCCATCTCAGCCTGAGGAGTCTCATATGTGCTGAGATGCTAGGGGACTTATATATATCATACAATTCTGTATTGTGCCGGATGCGCCACTGTTCACCCTCTTTCACGGGTCCACATATTCTTCTCAGCACTTTTCTTTCAAAAGTATCCAGCATTTCAGCCATCTTTACCGTTAGTGTCAGCGCCTCACATCCATATGCCAATACTGTTCTAACAATGGTCTTATATATGGTTATTTTGGTTTTTCTGTGGACACTACGTGACTTAAACACTGGCAGCAAAGAGAAGTATGTTTTGTTGGCTGCTGTGATTCTCCTTCTGATTTCTGCTGGATCCTCATTGTTCTCTGTCAGACTGGAGCCCAAGTAGGTGAATTATATTTCTACCATGCAACATTACAAATTTATAAAGATGATATTCAAAATAAACTTGCACCTTTTAAAAATAACAGAAATCTTAGACAAACGTCAATACTTCCTACTCCAAAATGTAAAAAAACAATAGGACAGTTAAATCATAAATATTTCACAATAATTTTTTTTAATTCATTACAAGAAAAAAATAGAAACGTGAATTCCAATATAAAAGAATTTAAAACTCACCTTAAAAATTATACTGAAAACTTGAACTGAATAAAAAAATAAAACCAATACAATAACACCCCCATATTATTTACATACAAGCCCTGCTTATTTTTGGGGGTACATCAAATACAACACATATGTAATTAATTACTGTATAAAATTTATTTGTAATTTATGTATCTTTTTGTGACTAATTAAAAAAAAAATCAAACGCTAATAAAAGTTAAATAATGCATAAAGAAGTCCCAGGGGGAGCTCGTACGTATGCAATCGATGATTTTCCTCCTCATACTTGCATGTCTTGTAAGGTTAACAAAAAGACATAAGATTCTAGAACAGCGGTCGTCACACTTTTCTGGTCGGTATCACCGCGGGCCGCACACTTATGATTTCGGGGGGGGGGGGGGGGGGGGTGTTGTACCTTTTTGTTTAGCAAGTTACCCCCAATCTCCCATTTACTTTTCTTTGAGGCATCACCGAGGAACCGGCTAAGGGGCGCGGAAGCTGAGTGTGGTTCACGACTAGACCGAATGTCATGCGCATTCTTGCTGGGACTGCCAATCGATTGAAGAGGACTCCCAACCGTTTGCCATTCCCTTATTACTTATCTATTGTGTCTTCTTCCCAAACAGGTGCTTGTAGGATACGCTGTATACAATCACCCAGCGCTTGCCACCTCGTGGACTTTCACCAATCTGTCCCATTGTCTTGTCTATATTTTGTCATACTAACACATATTGTATCTGTATTTCCCGCTAAGCACTTGCATACTGCTTACTAACAACGTATGCAGGGACATTGGAGGTCTAGTTTCGTTATCAAATGTAGAGTCGTTTTTACCCAAAAAATTAGAGTCCTTGCAAGAGCCTTGAAGGGGTAACCATCTGTTACCTATACCAGGGCGGGTAAGTGGTGGGTCCTCCAATGTTTAGCAAGTTAAAAAAGCAATTCTCTTGTATTTAAGTACCGGGTTGCTACCTCCTTCCTTCTTGTGTTCATGATATACTGTCAATTCTTAATAATAATAATAATAATACACGTAAAATCATAATATTATATTAAAAACAATTGTGTAGATCTGTAATGGAATCTTTCAGTTCAATTAACATCCACTTCCCCAACCATCGAAATGTATGAATTTTCGCACACGTGGTAAAAATGATTACAATATATACTATAACAAAAATTAACCAATATTAAAGTTTACTTTGGTTTATTAGTACGTTATAAGCGTGGTTTTTTTTTTGTCTTTTTTAGACCATATTTTTTTCACCTACCTAAACCCTCACTGTGCCATCACTACGCCCTCTAATTTTCTCTGGGTCTTCTACTGCCCCCCCGAAAGTCTCAAATGACCACAAGGGGGCGTTATCGCCCACGTAAAGAACCTATGACGTACATTATTTTTTATTTTATTTTTTATTTTATTTTTTCATTTTATTTATTTATTTACGCCCATTTTCGGGGCTTTTACAAACATTACATATGATAAATAAGAAATATACAGCATTCATTGTACATAACTGAACTGTTCCAGTAACAATATTTTATATTTATTTAAACATAAATTGAAGATGTCCACTGACTTGGTATAATTGTTTCCTTCCATTAGTATTCTTGGCAAAGAGGAATACATATGGTAGTTAGTTACAGAATTTCTGTTCTGAAATAAATCCTGACTTATAGTATTACGTTGTGGAATCCGGAAGCTCATCAATTCTAGCAATACCGGACTATTAATTAAATCATTTAGAATTTAAATAGAAATACCAAGTCAGTGAAAATTCTTCTGGTCAACCAAGTCAGGACAATTTGAGCATATTCATATCATTTAAAATAGTGTTGTAGTTCAACATAATTGCTGGAATACCCATTTTAAAATTTAGAAAACGTAAGAATTTGTTTTGTATTCTTTCAATAGCTTGTACATGTATACTATAATGTGGATTCCAGACGGGAGAGTTGTACTCAAGTTGACTTCTAACATAGGCAAAATATAACAGTTTAAAACACTTTATATTGTTAAAATTTCTAGTTATAAATCCCAACATTTTTAAACCCTTATTAGAGATTTCTGTTATTATAACAAATGAAAGATTTGATTGAAAAGTGATGCCCAAGTCTTTAATTTGTGTTGATGTCTCGAGAGTATTGTTATCAATATTGTAATTAAAGATCACCGGATTTTTTATTCGAGAAAATCTAACTATTTGATATTTTGAGATATTTAAGTAAAGTCTATTTTCATTACCCCTATTATTATTATGTTTTCAAAAACCAGCTGGGCGTTTTAAAATCAATCATTAAAATCATATGGGTATACGTCCACAAAATATAAAAAAAAACGGATAATATAATTGTAAAAAAAAAAATTAAAAAGAAAACGGCGAAATATTTGTGGGGGCCGCAAAAAACCGGATAGTATAATTGTGCATGAAAAAAAAATATTTAAAAAAAAAACGGCAGATATTTGTGCGGGCCGCACACATATCCGCCGCGGGCCGCAGTTTGACGACCACGGTTCTAGAACAATGATGTAACGTACAACCTCTCTTTGGGACTTGATTCAGTTGCACAGAAAAAATAATCAGTCGCATCTACGAATTGGACTTCAGCCTCGCCGGGGCTTTACTCTACCACTGAGCTAATTTAATCCAATCCCTTTCAGTCATATTTAACAAAATCATAAAAGAACTACCAACATTATCTTCATTTTCTTAACGCAATTTATTTATATTTATTTATTTATCTATAAAAGAGTACATGTACATTGGGTTTTTTATGCCTGTCTCACTAGGATATACCTGTGTCGAGACAGGCGTAATTTATTATTGGCCGCTATCTTTATGTAAGATCGCAAGATCCTACACAAATTAAATGAAATCTAGATCTTACCCCTTCCTACAGGCGCAACCCTAACCCGCCTCGTAACGCTGCCCAACTGAAAGGCGATACTGTTCCCTTTTTAATACATTAGCTTACACAGGAAGCCCCGGAGGGTAAAAACTCCCTCAAGGCCTATGTCATCTTTGAGGCTGCTGTGTGGAGGGTCTTTTTAGGGAAAGGAAGGAGAGAAAGTTCTGGGAAGGAAAAAAGTTTGAGGGGTGGGTAGGAACCCGGGGGTCAATGTGTCTAAGAGTGACGGACATATGAATCCATCTCTCACACTGCAGTACGCACAAGGCGACGCGACGCGTCGAAAAAGACCGGCTGGAGAGGTCTACATTATATCTCCCTCAACCGATCTCTCCCGATCCGGCCTGTCACGCAGTAGCTGGGCAAATGTATTTGCCGCCAATATCTAGACAGATCTCACCCCATGAACCCTGGCACCCCTGCTAAGCCCCCAAACACAAGTGTCTTTACATCGTGAAGATACGGACGCTCTTGTGAGGTGTAACATAAATAAATAAAACGTGGTTACCTTGATTCACAGACGAAAGCGTGGCAGTTAAACGGGTTCATTCCTTTGGACGACTCCTTGACGACTATCATTGAGAAAACCCTGGTGTAGACGAGGTCCTGGACTCCGTAGGAGATGGCATCTATGGAGAAGTCGGAAGCCAGCTCCAGACCTTGGTTCTTGTTAGAGATAGAACGGAGCTTGACTCCTTCCGTAGATATGATCAGCTTTACGACGGGAAGGATTTGCCCTGGAATCAGAAACATAACCTGAAAATTTTGAAAATAAATATGTACTAGCTGTAACCAACACCCCTGCCATAAGTCACCCCAAGTGGTTCGCTACGTTTGGAGACACAGCAGGAGTCCATGGGGTGAGGTTTGTGTAAGTTTTGATGGCGAATGCATTTGCTCACTTACTGCGCGGCGGGCCGGATCGGGACCGACCTAACATAGACTCTCCCATCAGCTTTCACCGCAGTGGAAGGGATGGATTCGAACCTCCGTCACTTCTGGGCACATTGACCCCTAGTTTCCTATCCATCCCGCATATCTTTTTCTTCCCAGAACTTCCTCTCATTCAATTTCCCCAAAAAGGCCCTCCACACAGCATCCCCAAAGATGACATAGGCCCTGTGTAATTTTTTACTCAGGGCCTCCTGTGTGGAGCTAATATAAACAAAAACTTAGACACAACCAGCACCCCTGCCATAGGTCATCCAAAGTGATTCGGTACGTTTGGTGGCTTAGCAGAGGTGCTCGGGTTCGTGAGGTGAGGTTGTCCAGGTCTTGGCGGCGGATGCGTCTGCCTACTTGCTGCATGACGGGCCGGATCGGGAGATACTGGTTGAGGAAGACCTAACTTAGACGGACTAGCCGGACCCCCAGTTTCCTATCCATCCCTTCCCAGGACTACCTCTCCCTCCATTCCTCAAAAAGACTCTCCATACAGCATCTCCAAAGATGACAAAGGACTTGTGTATAGTTAATGTAAAAAAGAAACTTAGGTACTTTGATAATTTATTACTAATGCCTAGCATCGAAAGTGTTTTTTCTTCACTGCAGCCATAGGGATTACAGATTATATATCTATATGTTTATAGATAAAACTGTCTGTCAGAATGATTAACACACAATGATTACCTTTTGTACAAATTTTTAGGAGCCACATTATGTTTATAATTATGTGCTTGTTTGGCTTAACGATATTATGGCCCCTGAGCCATGATAATTTTAATCCGTTTTTTAATTTTTTTTTATATTATTATAACTTCTTTACAGCTATATACTAGTCCCACACAGGACTCCAGATGCTAATATCTACAGCCTTTATGTCAGACGAATATCTTCAGCTCATTTTAATATATATTCATCTCTATTTTATTTAGATTTTTCGAATTTATCCTAAGTGCACAATATCTTAGTATGTAACCGTATCCTATGTATGTTCACCTACACATATAGATGATCCAGAAGTCTCAATTTATTCTATTATATACTTACTTATTGCATAATGTTATAATTCAGTTATAATTAGTGTAACTCGCTCATCAAGCACAAGAACTAGCTTCTTCTTTGGTGAGATAGCAATTTTTAAATAATTTCTGTACCGATATGTAATTTCTATAACTCCACTGTACAATTTTATATCTATATTAAATAAAAAAAAATATGTTGAACTAATATCTACGAACTTCAGAGTGTTGACTAATATCTACAGAGCTAAGGTCGGACGAATATCTATGACGGTCCCAGTGTTGACTAATATCTACAGAGCGTAGTTGGACTAATCAGCTAAATGTGTCCAATAGTCCGATATTAGGAATTTTTACATACATACTTACATAAATTAAGTTTTTTTAACTGCATACGCATTATTACGTTATTCCAATATGCTATACATAATTGCAAATCCAACCTCTGCCAGTGCTGTAGATATTCGTCAACACTTTGGTTCTCATAGATATTAGTCAACAGTTTGAGCTGTAGATATTCGTCAACACTTTGGTTCTCATTGATATTAGTTCGATTTTTTCAGTTTTTGGAATTCCTGTAGATATTAGTAGACGCCTCCCCACACAGCGGTCGTATGGGATGGCATCGTTCTAGTATTTTCTGTCGTTTTCGTTTTCCTATTCACTGGATCATTTTTGGTAGTGTCCGACCGAAACAGGAATTTCTGCCGAAACCGAAACCGAAACCGAATCTTCGGTACCTGTCTCTTTTTTAGACGTGTTAAAAATCCACTGTTTACTGAAATTTACACATGTAAAAAATATTTCTTTTACACGTATACAGACAGTTAACACGTATTATATTAAATAAAAAAACAATAAATGAGGGATGTGAACTTTTATTTTTTATTACTGCTATAAAACAAACAGCTGGCGTATTCTGACGGCCGGCGTAGTCCAGCGGTAAGGCTCTTGACTGGCACACCGAAGGTCGCGGGATCGAATCGGCAGAAAGTCTTGATTTCGTTCTGACACTACTAAAAACCCTACTAAAATTACATGTTTTGCATAGCATCAAAATTAGCATCCATCGGCACCAGCAGCCGGGGGCCATATATGTATACATACGTGTCTGTTTGTGTTATGTTTGGAGTGGGAAGGACGCGGTCATGTCCCTTTTGTTTGGAGGTCTTCCGAATTTGCCTTCGGAAATAAGGAAACCATGAAAAACCTTATCTGGGAAGATTCTGAACTGACTTCAGAAACTGAACAGCCCTTAGTGACACCAGTAAGGCCAAGTTGCCTCTAAAATCTTGAATGTGTGTAGAAGATAGTGTAGTTACCTTGCGGAAGATTCTTGGCTGCGGAGACCATGTTGTCCACAGGTCTTCTGGTGTGTTTGATACCCCATAGTCCTCCTGCGTCATGCTGACCGAGGTATTTTACCTGGAAAGGAATTAACACACTGTTCAAATGACATGTAAGTTTGTTATGATGTGGATGCATCATTACATATAAATTACTTTAATTTATTACTCGGATAGGCAGGTACCTTTATTTGAAGGATGGTAATAGTTTATTCGAGATACTCGGCAGGTTGGCAGACTGAGCGGAAACGGGTTTTGTTTTTGAAACGGCACTCTGGACGAGAGAGAACACGGGAGGACGCCGTGTTTTTCTCGGGCACAGTCACCTAGCGATTTAAGTTTTATAATGTAAAATATACCGGAACAATACGACTCCGCGTTGCAAAGAGATCCGTACCTTATGTGTAAATAACGGGATTAACCTAAAGATCCGAATTGTTCGGCCCGGAATTAACGAAGTTTTCGGTTCATCAATGGCCGTCGGCGCCTCGTGCGACGAGAATAAGTAATGCCGTTTATCTAGCTGATCTGGCGACTGGGAAAGTGCAATTGGCGAACATGGACTCCCGCTACACCTCGCAAGCCACGGCGAAGTTTATTTAATTAGTGTTCGGAGTTTTAACTTTAACATCCGCCGCCTACTGAGGCGTTCATATAAAAACCCGCGTACTTGATTTTGATACGCAGAACAGACCGTTCCGGTTCACCGCAACCCCGGATTCGTCGCCGACTCCGTCTGTCAACAAATCCCGTAGGCATCCATCTATTTGGGCTTGATGGCCTCGTAGGACGGGCATCATACTGCTGGCCAGGCTGGCGCAATACACCGGATCATTTCTCATCGTCCTGATGCTCCCAGGGGGGTTTGGCATCGCGACCTCAGCAGGATCACATCAGGACCACCTCTTGGATGCTGGACGAAGCACCAAGCTCCACTACGTGCATCATGCCTGCCCGCAGGCACTTAATCCGAATTAGCTAGTTTCAAGGTCATGGTCGCAATACAGGGGTGAGTTTTCAGTAGTGTATTTTTCCCTTGTAAAATTGGTTTATAATACCGTATTGTTTTAAATGTTCGATATTGTAAATATAGAAAATATTGATTCAAATCTCTTTGTTATTTCATATCGATACACTGTAGTTCCTAATGATGAGTAAAGAAGTGATTGTCATAGTGCCCACGCTCCCTGGGAAGAATTAAATGCTCTCCGTCGTTCTAGGAAGAAGGCGTAGTGAATTCAACTGTGGACATATTCTGTCTTGAACAGGATTTGGCGCTCTATTAATAGAAAAGTACGCAGTTGTATTCATCCCGTCTTCTTCCCTCTCAGCTAGCCACATCATATGGCTCCTTACGCCATTTTGCACGTAATAATTGCCGTTTCAACGTGAATTATAAGATATTCACATAACATTTGACGCCTTTAACGTGGGTTGCTCGTATAAAGACACATTCTTTACTCACAATTATATTCATCAAATCGATCAACTAAAATCTCGTTTTACAACTTGCTATTTTATCACAGAGATTTAAAACAGTATGATACTGTAATTTCATAATAATATTCATTAATTTAATGGTGCAATGGTGTCTCGTTATAATTCAAATACAACAATGTCCTTTGCAATACGGAGTGTTGCAATTTACGTATAATTATGTCATGTATTTTGGTGTTTCTCGTGCTCAGTAGACATGTAATACAGGTTATGTTTTAAATGTCAATACGTCAACTTAACCTCAATATTTGAAATATTATTTTCATAGAAGCGTCGGGTATCACCATAGACAATATTTCTTCTATGATAAAAGAAAATTACATATGTTTATTTAAAAAAAAAAAATAGTTATTGTCTATGCTTCAAAATAGAGGCAATTTAAAAGGTAAACATCGTAAGTGTCAATTGCTGTTTATTTCAGACAAGCGAATGTCAATAGTGACAGATGGGTTTACATCAAACTAGAATTCTTGTTATGAATTTAAGTGAATTAGTTAGAATTATTAATTATTTAACAAGTGTAGTATAATGAAGGGATTGTTATTTAATGAGATTAAATTTATAATTTATTCCTTAAAACATCATCATACATAAAGGATGGTCATAATTAATCAACAACATTCAAATTCAAACAATAATACATCGATTATTGAGAGTGGTGGAATAGTTTGACATATTTAACTAAATTGTTGGAATATTTTTCTTTTATTGAAAAAATATTTTTTTTTGGATTATTCTTTTTTGAAATTATGCTTGGAATTTCGGTGGTAAATTCAGTAAAATACCTACGCCAGAATTACTTTGGATGTCAAGGTTGCCACAAAATACAGGGTTGCTAAAAAAATTTTTTTTTTTTTTTTTTCCATTCTTTCATTATTTAAAATTTTTTTCTTTTTTTTGGTTTGTTCTACTTATCATCAACAATCTATATTATACGTCAACAAAAATAACATTAACAATAATTATTAACATTAACAACAACTTTTCATTATTTTATTATTTTATCCAATTGTTTTAACAATGTCAACTCCTATCCCAAACATCAACAACGCCTCTAAAGAGGATCTCATAAAAGAATTATCAAGTCGTTCTCTTGAACCGGCACCCACCTCTCACGCGTTGCGCTCGCAGGCGCGTGCATTTAATAAGGCACTTAAGATGCCAACAATATCAGAAACAGATATGGATTCTTCAGATTCGGATTCTGAGAACCAGACCGTTGACAACCCTACAATAATTAAACACACAAAAATTATTTATAGAGAATCACCCACCATCAATGTGGAAAATTGGAAGATAAAATTTGATGGAAAATCGAGCATAAGAGAATTTCTCTTGTTGATTGAAGAAAAATGTAGGACGAAAAATTTTAGTCAGGATAATTTAGTTCGCGTTTTTCCTGATCTGTTAGATGGACTAGCATTACTTTGGTTCAGGTCAATATATCATCCGGACTTGAAATGGGACGAGCTGTCTAAACTTTTGATCAATCAATTTGAGGCAAATGACCTACAAACGGACTTAAAAGTAAAACTTTTCAACATGACGCAACCAAAAGGTATGTCAGTCCTTGAGTTTTCACTTAGAATGAAATCTCTAAATAACATGCTAGAAGCTAAACTTCCTGAGCAGGAACTTTTGCGGCTTGCCAAAAAGGCTTTGCTTCCAATGTACACTAACTTATTAGTTTCTAGAGATATTTTTACATTCGAACAGTTAACAACTTACGCAGGAAACTTAGAGTCTTATGCGACACCACCGGAGGAATTTGCTACTTCTTCTTCTTCTTTTTCAAACAAATTTGAAAAAAGCAATAACTATACTACTAATAAAGAAGAGAGATTTGGGCCTACCAATAAAACTTTGTCAAACAATAATACCGGTACTTATAAACGTACAGGGTTTTCTTATAATAATTATAAACAATCTTCTAATGGCAATAGTTATAGTCATGCTGGGCGTAACTACAGTAACACCAATGCGGGTTACAACAATAACAAACCTCCGTCTTCTTTCAATGGAAATAGTCTAAATACCGAAGGAACTTCTAGAACCATTGTTAGGAATCAATTTTGTCTTTATTGTAAGAAACCGGGACATGTTGTAGCGGACTGTAAAAGAAAAGCCGCAGCGGGAAATAATCCAAAAGTGGGAGCGGTTAAAGGAAGAATTAATAATAACAAGTCGGAAAACTAGGGCGGAGTCTCTCTTACCACGTCCCATCCTATGCGCAGAGGAATCGGGAATGGAAGAGTTGGCTCCGACTAGTCCATCAGTTTCTCTCAGTCCCATCACCTGGAACAGTGGGCCCACTGCCACAGGGGATGGAGATTGAAAACGATGGTCGTCCTTATGCAAATGTATATATATTTAACAATTTTTACAGCGCACTGTTGGACAGTGGCGCCTCATTATCGTGTTTGGGAGGTGATAGTTATAAGATTTTTATTAAGTTAGGTATAGAATTAGTTAAGGTTAATTTTAGTGTATCAACAGCGGACGGTGCGAATCAGCCAGTCCTGGGTACAATGTCGTTGCCGGTGACGTACAAATCAATTACCCATACAATACTTTTCTACGTCATCCCGACATTGTCACCATCGTTTATCCTAGGTATAGACTTTTGGAAGCAGTTCCATATCGCACCGGAGCTGTTTTCAAAAGCTATTGGTCCTACTTCGGAAAACAAAATTAATGGGTTGCGGGCAATTCAGCCAGCCTCTTCCTTAAGTCCCTCAGAGAATCAGGCACTCTCTGCTATTATTAAAAAATTTGAATCGATTTCTTTCGAGAAGCGTGGCTTAGGCCTGACGCATTTAGTCAAACACAAGATTAATACAACAGGGCCTCCGATCAAACAAAGGTATTATCCTTTGTCTCCAGCAAGACAAAAACAATTAGAATTAGAAGTGGATGAAATGCTAAAATTAGGAGTAATACGTCCCTCACGTTCTCCATGGTCGAGTCCAGTATTAATCGTTACAAAAAAAGACGGTACCGGTCGTTTTTGCTTAGACTCTCGCAAAATCAATAATGTCACGATTCGCGACGCGTACCCTTTGCCATATATATCGCGGATTCTAGACAAGCTAGGTGGAGCTAGGTACGTCTCTTCTATAGACCTTTCAAAGGCTTTTTGGCAAATTGCCTTAGACAAGGACTCTTGTGAGAAAACAGCTTTCGTCGTCCCTGGACGGGGTTTGTTTGAGTTCACCCGTATGCCTTTCGGACTGAAAAACGCCCCTAGTGAGTTGCAAAGACTGGCAGATGTTCTTTTTGGTCCGGAATTCGACGATAATGCTTTTTGCTATCTGGATGATTTGATCTTAATATCAGAAGATTTGGAGTCACATCTTAATCTATTAAACCGTGTATACGAACGTTTGCGAGACGCAGGTCTTACCATAAACTTAAAAAAATCCGAGTTTTGCAAATCAGAACTTAAATATTTAGGGTATTTAGTAGATTCGCAGGGTCTCCGTACGGATCCAATAAAAATAGAAAGCATCAAAAATTTCCCAGTCCCAAAAAATGCAAAACAAATCCGGGCATTCATTGGTTTGTGCGGTTACTTTAGAAGGTTCATTAAAGGATTTTCGGGAATAGCTGCCCCTCTTACTAAACTCACAGGTTCTAAAAATGGAATTAGCAATTTCAAGTGGTCTCAGGAAGCTGAAACTGCTTTTAAAGATTTAAAACGCGCGTTGACTACGGCTCCAGTTTTATGCTGCCCGGATTTCACCAGGCCTTTCTCTATCCATTGCGACGCGAGCTCCGCAGGGATTGGAGGAGTTTTGATCCAAGACGTAGACGGGCAAGAGCATCCCATCGCTTATTACTCACGTTGCTTAAACGTTCATGAACGAAATTATGGCATCACTGAACGGGAACTCTTAGCTGTGCTAGACTCGGTGACTCACTTTAGACCGTATATAGAAGGAGCTCATTTTTCAGTAGTTACTGACCACTCAAGCTTGAAATGGCTGGGGTCCTTGTCCAACCCTAGTGGCCGTCTTGCACGGTGGAGCTCTCGCCTTTCGCAATTTTCTTTTGACGTTGTCCATCGCAAAGGGACACAACATGTTGTTCCAGACGTGCTATCACGAATGGACCTTGCCGTATTATCAGGTGTGGACACTGAACATACAAAGGATACGTGGTATTTGAAAGCCTGGAAAGGATGCCAAGATTTTCCACAACGTTTCCAGAACTTTCAAATGCGTAATAATGAATTGTTCCGACACACAAAGACTAGTCTAGCTCTGTGCGAGGATACTGCCTGGAAGAGGGTAGTTCCGCAGGAAGGTAGACAGGCAATTCTTTCAAATTTACACGAGTCTTCGCGAGCTTGTCATCCTGGGGTATTCAAAACCTATAAAAAGGTGCAATTGCGTTACTATTGGCCTAATATGTATAAGGATGTTAAGCAATTTGTTAATCGTTGTACAGTCTGCAAGGCCCACAAAATAAGTACAGCCCCACCTAACGGCATCTCTTCAAACCCAAAAAAGGTCACACGACCCTTGCAAATGTTGTCGATAGATTTAGTAGGTCCTTTACCTAGGAGTTACTCAGGTTTTACCGTAATCTTATCATGTGTAGACGTTTTTTCTAAATTTACATGGCTATTTCCGCTGCGCAATGGCACCGCGAGAAGCATAATTAAAATCTTAGAAGAAAACATCTTTCTTGTTCACGGCGTACCACGAACTATCGTCTGTGATAATGGTCGTCAATTTGTTTCGAAAGAATTTAAGGACTTACTTAGTAGTTATAACATACCACCACCATTTTACAATTCGTCTTATACGCCTCAAAACAATGTAGTCGAACGTTATAATCAAACCTTGGGTACGGCGTTATCGATCCTTGTTGAATCAGACCACCGAAATTGGTCCAAATTTCTTCCGCAAGTTCAATCGGCTATGAATAACACGGTAAACTGCGCTACAGGTTATACACCTTATTTCCTGATGCACGGTCGGGAGCAGATACTGGACGGTGATCTGCACCGTAATCCAATAGCGGATGAGGAATCCAATTCGCAAGTGGGTGCTCAACCTAAAGCTTATGCACAGAAACTAGAAGAGTTGTCTTCGATTTACGAGCAAGTCTCGAATGCTCTTCTTAAAGCTTATCAAAAAGGAGCTGACCATTACAACCTGCGCAGAAAACACATCACCTATCAGGTTGGTGATGTGGTGTGGCGGAGAAATTTTGCACAATCTAACGCATTGAATTATTTCGCACAGAAATTGGCACCTCGGTTTGTTCAGAATGTGGTAGTAAAGAAAAAATCCAATCTAATCTATACGCTTGCAGACTTAAACGGAAAAGTTGCGGGTGATTTTCATGTGAAGGATATAGTAAAATCAAATAATATACCAGTATAGTCTTATTGTGGCAATACTTCGGAGGGTCTGGCCATCCCTACCGAATACTGCAAATTATCTTATTTACTAGTTAATATTTAATGCTTGGGAGTTTTAACCCGGCCTGATCAACCGAGTTGAAACGACCCGACATTCTGACAGTCAAAGTCCTGTCACAGGAATATTTCTTTTTGTTCGTTCATGTTTTTGGAGGGGGTGCGTTTATGCTAACTCATGTAGTATTTATGATTCATTGCAATCAAAATCCACTCTAGTAAGATTAACTCGAGTTGTTTTATAAGTTCTTACTTTCGTTAGGCGTAATTATTTATTGTTATTTATTCGAAATTAATTTAGTAACATTTTTTTTTTTTTTTTTTTTTGGACTGAGCACGAGCAAGCAAACAGGATGAATGACATAATTTGTTTTATATTACGTTTGTTAACCTCGAATACAATTGGAACACATGCCCACTTCCAATTGTGTTCAGGGTACATCCCATTGAACTGCGTTCATGGTTATTAAATTTTGTATTTATTATTAAGTTTTGTCTCGAAACACACAGGGATGCCAGTCCTACACCTCTATGTGTTTTGAGCATTGTTTTCTTTTTGTTTATCTCTTTCAATATGAAACATGACTGTTTTCAAATATAAATAAATTCTGAGAAATATTGTAAGTTCAACACGTAGTAACCACTTATATGCTTGCGAATATACAAAGAGAATAGTTTAGTAATATACATATTATTTTGTTAAATTTATTGATTAGTTTTAGTACCTATGATGCTACTTTACTTCATACACTCACCCGTACGACCGATTTAGGTAGAATAGGAAACTCTTCGTAGTGAACAATTTTATTTTTCCTAAAAGGGACGTAAATTCAGTGAAGTGAGGGTTGCTTGCACCCTAAAGTGTTGCCTAAATGGCTTTCTAAAACCCTATTATGGGTCAGTGATGCATTAATGCATATGGTTGTGTATAATTTTTGTGCTGGACACACAAAGGTATAGATAAGTTAAGGATGTGTTGTCCACTGATTAGTGTTTAAACTTACATAATTAATGATGATTATGCTGTATATGTAACGTTAACGGTAGTCCAAGACATAAGTCAGCCGTTCTTCACCCAGTATCTTCAATGCTGTGGGTGTTTACGGACCCCGTTCACGGAACATTAGTTCACCATGTTCTTAATATTAAGTTCTTTTAGTTTTAAGTTCTTTTAGTTGTAAGCTATGTTTAAATAAGAATGGTTGCATCGCAAGCCCGTCCATCGCGCCTTACGCATGATGGAGTGCGATCGGAGTTGCGGCACACCCATTCGCTATTACTATTTAATCTATGTTTGATCTACTAATCACTTTTTTTTTTTTTTTTTTTTTTACTGCTGTCTACTAATGATTGCTAGAATATGTTTGAATAATTTTTTTTAGGCCCTGTGACCGACCTTTTTTTTAGATTAGGGGTAGGAACCTTATTAGTTGTTATGTTCGTGGGCGAACATTTTTGTGGCGAGGGGGGTAATGTTATGATGTGGATGCATCATTACATATAAATTACTTTAATTTATTACTCGGATAGGCAGGTACCTTTATTTGAAGGATGGTAATAGTTTATTCGAGATACTCGGCAGGTTGGCAGACTGAGCGGAAACGGGTTTTGTTTTTGAAACGGCACTCTGGACGAGAGAGAACACGGGAGGACGCCGTGTTTTTCTCGGGCACAGTCACCTAGCGATTTAAGTTTTATAATGTAAAATATACCGGAACAATACGACTCCGCGTTGCAAAGAGATCCGTACCTTATGTGTAAATAACGGGATTAACCTAAAGATCCGAATTGTTCGGCCCGGAATTAACGAAGTTTTCGGTTCATCAATGGCCGTCGGCGCCTCGTGCGACGAGAATAAGTAATGCCGTTTATCTAGCTGATCTGGCGACTGGGAAAGTGCAATTGGCGAACATGGACTCCCGCTACACCTCGCAAGCCACGGCGAAGTTTATTTAATTAGTGTTCGGAGTTTTAACTTTAACATCCGCCGCCTACTGAGGCGTTCATATAAAAACCCGCGTACTTGATTTTGATACGCAGAACAGACCGTTCCGGTTCACCGCAACCCCGGATTCGTCGCCGACTCCGTCTGTCAACAAATCCCGTAGGCATCCATCTATTTGGGCTTGATGGCCTCGTAGGACGGGCATCATACTGCTGGCCAGGCTGGCGCAATACACCGGATCATTTCTCATCGTCCTGATGCTCCCAGGGGGGTTTGGCATCGCGACCTCAGCAGGATCACATCAGGACCACCTCTTGGATGCTGGACGAAGCACCAAGCTCCACTACGTGCATCATGCCTGCCCGCAGGCACTTAATCCGAATTAGCTAGTTTCAAGGTCATGGTCGCAATACAGGGGTGAGTTTTCAGTAGTGTATTTTTCCCTTGTAAAATTGGTTTATAATACCGTATTGTTTTAAATGTTCGATATTGTAAATATAGAAAATATTGATTCAAATCTCTTTGTTATTTCATATCGATACAATGTAGTTCCTAATGATGAGTAAAGAAGTGATTGTCATAGTGCCCACGCTCCCTGGGAAGAATTAAATGCTCTCCGTCGTTCTAGGAAGAAGGCGTAGTGAATTCAACTGTGGACATATTCTGTCTTGAACAGGATTTGGCGCTCTATTAATAGAAAAGTACGCAGTTGTATTCATCCCGTCTTCTTCCCTCTCAGCTAGCCACATCATATGGCTCCTTACGCCATTTTGCACGTAATAATTGCCGTTTCAACGTGAATTATAAGATATTCACATAACAAGTTAATCTCTACATATTATAAATTAAAGTACTCCGCCTTCTATCTGTCTGTTCGCGATGAACTCAAAAACTACTGAACAGATTTTCATGCGGTTTTCACCAATAGATAGAGCGATTCATGAAGAAGGTTTAGGTACCTATATAATTGGTCAAGGTTTTGTGTAAATTGGTTGAAATATTTGTCTGTATGTGGTGGACGAGCAGGCTAGCAGGCGGGCGGTGTGCATTTGATTTGTATGCAAAGGAAGGTCACTGTCTACATTTGATTTCGGAAACTCTGTGTAAAGCCCGGGCATTGCCGGAGACTTCAGCTAGTGTAAGATAATTATCTTCAATAGTTGGTCCATTGTTGTTGCTATTGAAAGTACTAATTGCACATTTTCCAACCGTTCCAAATCATTTGTTTTATTTTTAGAAAAAGATCCTCATGTATCACACGTTTTTTGGACGTGGCCTATATTACCATATCGCTCACTATCTAATCCTATACAGACTTCTCTCATCAGAAGGGTGATTCTGCATCTTTTGTGTTATCTTTTGCGTTAAGTCAGCGGTACAAGACAATTAAGGCAAAAAGCAAAATCCGTGTGTAGATGTCATTTGGTGTGGATTTATTACCTAAAAACTAATACCTCATTCGCTCAACGACAATTCTGGTTCATCGCTACTAAAATATATAATGATCTGAGTGCTGACTTAAACAAGTAATTCTAAATCTCTCTATGCAGCACGTGTACAACATTGGATTTTCGAAAGGGGACGAGCGTACTTCAAAGAATACATGAGTTCTTAACACTACATTTTAATTATTCATTTTTGCATTTCAAATTTTTTATTTCCATTTTTACTTCTATTTTTCTATAAAATATTATTATTTTTTTCTCTTAGTTTTTCACTTAATTTTATTATGTTTTAATGTATATACCTATATGTTTTAATGTATATAGTTGTATATAACACATGAGTTCTTAACACTTAATCTTTATTATTAGTTTATGTATTTCAAAATTTGAATTTGAATTTTCATTTTTATTTCTATTTTTCTTTAAAATATGATTTTTTTCTTTATTTTTCACTTACTTTTATGTAATTCTTAATTTTTATTTAGTATGTTTAATTTATCTGTTTCAATAAAATAGTATGTATTAATTCTTATTTAAAATATTAAATATATGACTACCACAATACGGGCATTAGCCTGTTGTGGTAGCAAAAAAAAAAACAAAAAATTTGTAACCAATAAAATTTTATGAAATAAAACCTGATGAAGAGAACTTCGTTCTAGAAACATGTTGATTTTTTAAAATAAGGTTTATCGTGGTAAAAACAAAGTGTTTTTAATTATTTCATTAATAATATAAATATTTTAGATTTTTTTACGCAATTACTTCGCATATACATTATTGAAAAAATATAAATACTCGTACTTACGATAAAAAAATAATTACAAAAAGGAAATAATTTTATCATCACGCGTTTTAGCATGATCATGCATGTAACACCGGGAGGCGTAACGGTCCGGTTTAATATGAAATTTGAAATATCGTACTAGTGACCCAGAAAACATCAACATTTTGTTTAATTCACTACATATTTGTGTGCATTATAATTGATTTGGTGGTGTTTACGAGTAATTTGAGTATTGTACCAGATATAGGGTACACTTTTATATATTGTAACTGCATAATCGACTCAAATTTCGATTTTTCAGAGATGTCTGACTAATCAACTGGATGAGCGAAATTGCCAATCATTTGGTCACCCCTGACATTGGCAGGTAAATAAAGAAGCGTATCCACACAACAAAACAACATATTTTCATAGTTAGGTTGGTAGTGTATTATTGCGGAAGTGTCAAGCCGGAAATGCTCTATACCGTCACGCTTTGTGTCCTCCATTGCACTCAGCACTCAGTACTGCTGTTCAGCTGTTATTTGCTTTGTGTTCGATACCCGGCTAGCGGCGAGAGGCAGGCGGCAAGTTGGGCCAAACACAATATTAGTGCCGGTAACTAACTTTGTATGGCTGTTGGGATCTGAATAATTGCGTTCAGGGTTGGATTGACAGGGCCGCCGACAGCTAATCTGGGCCCCAAGTCTAGTAGACTTTACCGGGCCCCCTCCCCACAACTTACCGGGGGGGGGGGGGGGGGGTGAGATAACACTTACCTGCTACTGCTAGGAATACTACTTCATTACCTTTTCTTATACCATTATACCAATCATTCGAATTTAGCATAATTATTCAATGGAAATGTTTAAAAAGTTATGGTGAATACTCAAAATAAAATACTTGTGTTTCTTGTTTGTGTGTATTTACATATTCTTCGTTAATCAAGATATCTTGAGGCTAAATTAAATTATTATATTTGAAAGACAGAAAACAGGTAACAAAAATAAATAATCAATTTTCAAAACCAATGGAAAATAAATTAGGAGTACCGCAGTGATCGATCCTTGGACCCCTATTGTTCATACTCTATAAGTCTATATTAATAACATGGTGAAAATATTTTCAAAATGCAAAGTACGACTATTTGCCGATGATACACTTATATAATTAATTGGAGATAACTATAAAGAACTAATAAATATTTTAAATAATGAACTAGATGAAGTATCAAGATGGCTAAAAATAAATAAGCTTAAATTAAAAACAAAATGTATGGTGATTGGAAATAAGAAGACATTCAGTGAAAGCAAAATTAAAATTGATGGTGAAATTATTGAAAATGTTACTGAAATCAAATACTTAGGATTTATATTAGATTCCAAACTAAACTTCAATAGACATGCCGAATATACCCAAAAGAAAATTGGCAAAAAGATATCTTTTTTGGGAAGAATCCGGCCTAAAATTTCCAGAAAAATCGCCATCACCATTTACAATTCAATTATTGCTCCACACTTCAACTACTGTTCAAGTATCCTTTTCCTCTGTAATGAAAGAGAACAGAAAAAGTTTCAAATTCTCCAAAACAGAGTAATGAGAATAAAACTCCGAAGAAATAGATTTTTAAAAATAATTAAAATGTTAAAGGAACTTAATTGGTTAACCGTGAAACAAATACTGACCTTGAACACGTTGATATTTTTTCTCAAAATATTAAACAACATGTTACCAAAATACTTCTCAAATAAAATCGTATACATTAAGGACATTCACAGACATTACACAAGGACTAGCAAGGAAATAAGATTAAACAAAAAGGACAAAACGAATACGCAAAACAGTTTGCTGTACAAAGGAATTAAGTTATATAACACACTACCAGAAACTCTAAAGTCCTCACCAATTGAAAAGTTCAAGATGTATTGTAGGAGCTACATAAAACAAGAAAACATATAGTGAATTTGAAATATTATAATTAATTAACTGCAATATGAAATATTATAATTAATTAGAAATTCGTAACCTTAAATGTAAAAATTACTAAAATAAAATTCAAATAAAAAAAAATATATTTTAACAACACAGATACGTTAGTAATGGAATACTAAATTGGAATATTTTTAAAATTATAGTAAAAACTCCACAAACTATAAAAAAATAATATAAGCAAATAAAAATTGTCATCTAAAATTTTGCTTTTCTACTTTTCTTGTTTGCAAAGCTAGTTATAACATCATCAAAATCCAAGTTTCTGGCCAGACCATTTTCTAAAGATAACATTCCCAAACTTGTTAAACGTTCTTGATCCATTGTGGAACGCAAAAAGTTTTTCACTCTAGACAACAAACTAAAAGATCTTTCTGCTTCCGCAACTGTTACAGGCAGAGTACAGAAAATTCGAATGGCAATTACTACATTAGGGAAGAGATTTGATAGTTTTTGGTTTGAAAGAGTATTTAGTAACTGCAGTGGATTTAAATGTTCTGAAAAGTTTCCTGGTTGAATAGTTTTTAAGTGTTCAATTTCCAAAAGCGTTTCTTCTTCAGATACATCAGTTTTATAGAGATCACACCAGTTTTTCACCCTTTCTTTTAGTTCTTCTTGAGTCATACTTGGGTATTGCCAAAGAAACTTAAACAATTCATTAATATTGTTGACAGCTTTGTATCTTCGGGTCAAGTTTCCAATGACACTGTCAAACAACACATAAAAAACATTAATTTTAAAGTTCTCTTCTGGGCAATCAATCTGTTTTTCATGACTTTTATCAGCCAAAACTTTTGTCTTTTTTCTTTTTTTTGGGAGTTCTTGTGAAATTCCAATATTTTCAGCTACAAGTTTACACTCTTCTAATATTCTAGTCCACTTAGAACGAAGGGTAGATAGGTTTTCAACTAAGTGTTGCAAATTGACAACTTCCACGTCCAGAGTTGCTTGTCTCGCTTGCAAAACTACACTCCAGGAGTTTATTTCAGACAACACTTTAAACCATGTCGTAGACATAAGTAGACATTCAAATGTATTCATATACTGTTCAATGCCCTTAATTTCGGCCAAAGTTTGAGGAGTGAGATAAAGCTCTTAAATCTTACTAAGAGCAACTTTCAGTCCAGGAATATGAGCAGCAAAAGGCCGCACGCTATCAACTCTTGCAGACCATCTTGTTTTAGAATGAGAATGAAGCGAACACCCAATGTTTTCTTGGAGAATTTCCCACCTTTGTGGACTTGAACTGAATACATTGTAGCACTTTTGGACGATTCCGAAGAACGTAATAGCCTCTACACAAGATTGAGCCGCCTCTTCTCCGCATAAGTTGAGACTATGCGCAGCACATGGCGAATATAATGCTAGTGGGTTATCAGCTAAGATTCTGCTCTGCACACCTTTGTATATCCCACTCATATTAGACGCATTGTCGTATCCTTGTCCCCTGCAGATCTCAAGTAGAATATCGTGCTCTTTAAGTGTAGACTGTATTAAATCTGCGATTGCTTCTCCTGTCTTCTTACTGCAGTCGACAAACTTGAAAAACCTCTCGTTAATTTTGTGAACGTTTTCTTCTCCTTCAAGGTAACAAGTATCATATCGGAAAATAAACACGGTTTGTTCAATATGTGCCGAGTCAGGAGTTGAGTCAACTATGACAGAGAAGTATTTTGCCTCATTGATTTCCTTTACAATTGTCTGGACAACTTTGTTAGCACAGCTCAAAATAAACTCATTTTGAATTTCTATAATGAAAGGTAATGAACTTGGAGTCGTTTTTTTTCTGCCTGCGATTGTTGTACTTTTGTCAAATGATCGTGCAAAATAGAATCGTAGTGGGCGATAAGCTCTAATATTCCTAGAAAGTTTCCATTTCTGTGGTCACCAACCAAATTTGAGTCTCCTCTTAAAGGCAGCCCTCTTTCGCCCAGAAATAAAATTACATGCAGAATCCTTTTTGAAATACCCCGCCAGTGGGCAGCTTCTTTTTCAATAGCTTCTGTGAGGTGAGTTTTTACATCTGGTTTGTTCTTAAGTAAGCTATTTTCTAAGTTTCGCCACTGAATGTAGCATGATTTGTGATTTGCACTTTTTTCATGGGGGTTCAGTTTGTCATGAACCCTCTTCCAAGAGTATTTATCTCCACTATATCCCTCAGGGCATGCCAATACAGATCTCATTGCCAATGGCAACTTATTAAATAAACGGCATGGAAAGCAATACAAAGCATTTTTAATTTCACTCCAAGCCAACCAATCTCTTTTTACTTGTTCCCCATTCTTTAATGTACAATATAAAGCTGAGGGAGGGAAATAGTTCCCATCAAAGTCAGTAGGAAAACAGATTGGGAGTTTAAAAAATGTGTGCCATTGAGAATAGCTTCATTCATAGAAAATTCAAATTTTCGTTTACGCCAATATCATACAATAGAGGCGAAGGCTTGTCGTTGTCAGGGTTTTGTGAGATATTCAGTTCAAATTCATCTACATCAGATTTATAAATAATTAAATTTTCATGGCAAGAAGATGGGAGAGTTTCGTCTGAAACACAACTGAGTATGTTATCAGGCTCCAGCTGGGCGTTAGAATTTGTAAACGATTGGCTTGTGCTAGAACTAGAACAGGAATAACTTTTAATAAAAAAACTATCACATGTTTTCTGACCTTTTCTTGACAACGTTTCTCGTTTCTCCATCTCCTTTCTTTTCAAGGCCCCTGACTTGTGCTGATAGCGATAGATCATTATTAGTGTTATATGAATAAGTCGCTTCGTTCTTCACTTAAAACTTCACAATGACACAATGCTACAACGATCACTTTACTTCAAACAGTTCAAACGAAACACTTAATCTGACTAAACCATAAAACGATACCAAACTCAGCGCGCAGCGATTCCGCTATGACTGTCGCCGACGGATTGCCGACGCGACGGTCTGCCGATCGGGTCAGTAGGGCCCGGGGGTGAGTATGAGCGGGGGCGCGGCGGGCGGCTGCATCGCCCCTCAAGCAGCGGGCCGGCCGGCATGGCGTGCTTGTAGCTTGAGCTGTGAGTGGCACGCTCTGAGAGCGTGTTCACACACATGCGTGGGATGACGTAATTCAGCATATCGCTCGCCATATATTCCAATTTGGAATGTACAGCGAACGTTATGCCGAAATACGCCATCCCTCGCATATTATAGCTGTGTGCTGTGTGTGAAAACGCTCTGACAGTTGGGCCTACGGAGCGTGCGGGCCCGGGCGCCCGGCCCACGTCCGTTCCTAGTGTCATTGGCATTTTTTAGTAAAATATCCGGGCCCCGTCCCGGGCCCCCCTTAGGCCCGGGCCCCAAGTTTCGGACTTGGCTAACGTGCCCTCTCGGCGGCCCTGTGGATTGACTAGATCTAGACAAGGCGTGTGGGTCTGAAAAAGGACACTGGAACAAAAATATTGGTTCACGAAAATATTTATCAAAAAGAAGGTGCATTATTTCTCAGGCAAAGATCGCAAGAAGCATTGGTTTGTAGTACAAACCAACAAAGGCCAACAAAGGGTACAAACTTTGTACCCTTTGTTGGTCTGCATGGAGCTAATTTGTTTTCCAGCAAGTTCGCACCAACGGAATCACTAGCTTTGTGAAGATCATTCAGGAACGAAGGAGGGGGGATTCTCGGGAGAGGGAAGGGGGAAGGCGGGGAAGGTGTAAGGGGAACGCGGGAGTGGAAGGTGGGAACGTGGAAGGAAGGGTTCACGGGATGGGGGACACGGGAGAAGGGGGAAGGCGGGCAAGATAGAAGGGGAAAGCGGGAGGTAAAGAAGACATGGGAGAGGAACGGTGGCGGAAAAAGGAACGATTGGGAAAGGTTAAACAGGTTAATAGGAGTGACGGAGAGGTAGGGTTGGGATTTCAAATGTGACTTAGTAATGATACCTAAAGGAAAGCAAGCGGTAAATTTGTAAAATCCATGCTTCTCACACTGAAAGTTGTATTTGCGTGCGCACCAAACGTAAAACAAAAAAATTTTGCGTTTCCAAAAGGACTTCAATAAACAGAATTAGAACATGAATTCTTTCTTTGAATGGCATTGCAACGCGTGCCTGGTAATCGCTAGAAAAAAAATTCCAGCTGTGTTATAAATTCTTCCAATATCAGGTGTGTGCTAATATTTTAGCGATCATTTTAATACTTAATATTATGTAAGCATCTGTAATCTCAAATAATCTAAATCCACCACTGATTAAGGCTCCATACCACCATATTAAATAAAGAGTAAAGAATTATCCGATAACTCACGCCACGGCATGTTTTATAAAATCAACATCATTTGAATATTATTCCGTTATAATTACAAAAACACCCATCAGCCAATATACGGTACAGACTAATGTCTGATGTTAGACTAGTTGAAGCGTGGTATCTGCCTACTTACTTTATTGATTTTCCGGTTTTCCTTGCAATCAACCTACGTCAGGAAGCCAAAGAAATGTTGTTAGTGCTTTCATGAATTATAGATTTTACTAGATACTAAAGTTTAACGGAGCGTTGCAAGTATACGGTGCAATAAATAATACGACTTTTGAGAAGACTAATATTAATTTATTAGCCTTATTGTTATTTATTTATTTATGCTGGGTTTTTACAAATGTTACCACTCACATGAGAACAATCCAGTTATAAAAACTCAGTTAATATACAAATAGTTTAATAATTACATAAATCTATCACATAAATGATACATTTGTAAATCTTGAAATGTCCGTTTCTAAATTCAGATTAAATAACAAAATAATTAGTGTTTCATAACGCTGATGGATTTCATACGTAGGTATTTGTGTTCCAATTTACCATGCAGATCGGAGGAATCCAGAAGTTGGACTTCCGCACATTAAGTGTACTTACCTATACCGTGGACTAAGTCAAGTACCGCTATATCGCCAGTCTATCAACAACCATCGAAACAAAACATACGTGACATTTCGCTCGACGTTGAAATGTTATTTTCTATGAATCGGAAGCGTGTAATGTGAAGCATTACACGCTTACAGAATGCTTCGTGTGAACCGCTTCATCCTATCGTGACTCAAACTATATCGTGGTTATAATAACCGAACAATCTTATCGTGCACCTTGGATACACCTATGACCGCCGCCGAATGAAGATCAAGCTACGAGACACAACAGTGAGTATTGCTTAATTGTGTATACCGGATCTTGTTTGGTGATTGGGCATAATTCTATCGAAATCCATAAGCGTTTCATTTAGTAAGGAGTAGCCGCAAGGTTATTCTAAACCCCCGTGCCATCGTGCACGATTCAATTAGAAATAGAAAATTATGAAAACACAAAGTTCACCCAAATGACAAAAAATACAAAAAGAGGCAAGGGACACAAGATACAAATGATACATCAAATATATAGCAAAACATATTTTTTAGCAATCGCAGAATATTTTTTTAAATCCATATAGATTATCGACGAATATACTCGTATCTACTTCAGCACGCTCCATCTTATTATAAAGTCGACAAATTTGGATCAGTGTGGTAAAATAGGCGCTATTTTATTTAAATGTATTCTAGTGAAACATATTATAGCGTCTTCAACAATAGGAATTGGGAACATTTATTTCAATATTGCTTAGACTTTAGACATAATGTAGTATCAAGATGGCCGTTAATTATTTTATGTAAACATATTAGATCAGTCAATTGTTTTCTAATTTTAAGTGTATTCATTTTGAAGCATTCAAGTCGCAAAGTTGTTACTGCGACTAATGTTTTAAAGTTATAATTATTGATTGATAATATTAAGTAATATGATGATGTAGACCTATACATTAGATAAAAGACAATAAACACAGTCATGATATCTAGGACAGACTGAGCGTTTGTCTCTTTATATTACGGTGTAATCACGTGCAATATATGTAGGCACATACTTATGATAAATACATATATTTTTGGATTAATTAGTCCTATTAAGTGTTTAAAGTAACAGTACATAGATAAGATGTGAGATACGTAAAATGCATCCGATGAAATATAATGCAAATGACTTCAAAGAATACTATGAAAACTACAACCTACCGAATGATCACAAAGATTTAACCCTAGAAAGATAATCTACGTCTTAGAGACGTAAGCGATGCACTCTTTTTTATTTTGAAACGTAGAGCGCTGTCTATATCAGTTAGCTCAGTTGCCGAACAAAGCTTGCGCGGGGCGGCTCTGTCACACCGGTAAGTACAATAATTACGGAGAAATACTTGCACCATATGTCTGAAAGACGTATGATTACCTTTTGTATAACTTTCAGACATGTTTGTATAAATGTGATTTAGCGAAATAAAAAAAATATATTTTTACGTATGAGGTCGTCCATTAATCACGTGACGTTTTTTTAGCAACTTTTTAACCCCACCCCCGTATATGTGGTGAGGTTTTAGACTAACCCCCCCCCCAAAATCACGTGTATTTTTTTAGTACATACAATTTTGAAATTTTCAGAATATTATCACGAAAAATAAATACACGTGATATCTCATTATACCCCCCCCCTCTGGTGATATTTCGTGATTTTTTCCGAACCCCCCCCCCCTTCGAGCCTCACGTGATTAATGGACGACTCCTATAACGATGTATGATTAATGACTGATTAGCATTTAAACTTTATAGCATTATATAAAAAAAATATGATTTAGACATAAAATGAAACATTATTTTTCATTTAAAAAAGACTTAATACTTTGTAGTTGATTTGTAAGAGGTTTACAGAATTTTTTTTTTTTTAATTACAATATATATTTTTATAATTATTTTGATTTTATTTAAAGTTCAAAACCCTAAAATAATTATTCAACTACCTTTAAACTGTATAAGTATTATACCATGTTAAATATAAACTTTTAAACTTCAGTACGCCTCTAAGACGTATCATTATTTTTAAGGTAGGTAAAAAGATTATCTTTCCATATATCTATCTATGTATTATCTTAAAGAACTGGTTTATAACCTCCCGATAAAATTGTTGACCCTGACAAATGTTAAACAAACTTGCAAGTAACACGGCGTTTCTAATTCCATATAACAAACCCCCCATAAGTCTTTTTAAAATTGTGATACGTTATGTGGTTAACATTTTCTAACGTGGGACAATTAAATTGCTCATTAGTGATAACGTGAGCTTTGAATTTTCCAGTTCAGGTTTGTTTCTGATTTTTTTGTATATCATTTTAAATTTTGAATTTGATCTGCTAAGTGATTAATGTCTGCTGTCTTCATCTTGCTTCTAAAATACTATTAATCGTTTTATCTCGGAAGGAAACACCAATGGATCAATTCATCATTAATCATTACTAAAGAGTAAATCACACAAAGGTGTGGTGGCCACTTTTGTCACAACGCTGTTTATGGAAGTCCACGTTTGTCCTTCGAACGTGATTAAATGCAGCAAGCACCTATCTACTACAAATTTATGGAATAAGTACTACATATATCAACGGTAATATTTTTCGTCGCTTGACTCTGATAAAAAATCTAGGATTTATTTTCCACAGTAAAAAAGCCTTGCCATGTAAGCAAAGGGTCCTGGGTTCGAGTCCCAGCGGAGCGAATATCTTTTTCTGATTTTTCTGCCTCCAGATTTTCGATTGAGTGTCGTTAATATTGCCTTCATTTAATTAAATAGTAAAAAAAAAACACTTCACCCTGCAGAGCATATAAACTGATGTGATTTGTCATTCGCAATTCTCACTTATTCCATTCAATGTGGACTACTTATTCGATGTTATTAATTGATAATTATCTAAAATAGTCCGGAAAGCAATTTTAAAAGTTTCAACGTCAGAATAGTTTGTTTCCAACGATTATTTCTTCATAATTTCAAGAAGAGTGCACTTTTTTTACATTAGCTCCACACAGGAGGCCTCGAGGAAAATAATTTCCATCAGGGCCTATGTCATCTTAGAGGATGCCGTGTGGAAGGTTTTTAAGATAGGGAAGGAGAAGAAGTTCTGGGAAGGGAATGGGTGGAACATGAAGGGCGGGTAGGAAACTGGGGGTCAGTGTGTCCAGGAGTGATAGGCGTATGAATCCATCTCTCCAACCGCAGTGCAAGGCGATGTGTCGAGAGATTCCTGCTGGACAGGATAAAAGACCTCCCTCGGCTAGTCCCTTTCGATCCTGCCCGCCACGCGGCAGGTGGGCAGATGCATCGGCCGCCAAGACGATAGTAACTCTAACGAAAATAGTAACGACAAGAGTAACTCTAAAGTCATAGACAATTCGTGTAGTATTGGTGATATCTGGGCTTTCGATTTATATACAGATTGTGCTGCGTCTAAACAGGTATGGGAAACGAAATAAACCACGAATTATGGGAAAGGAACGAAGCAAGCTGCGTTTGCGGTCGCTTCGTTCATTTTCCATAATTCGGGGCTCGGTTCGCTTCTCGGTACATGGTCCCTATGTTCCAAGCCGTGCTAAACTCGACATTCCAACCAAGTCGAGTTTAAAATCTATTGATATGCCTGGCCTATGTTTTGAGGAATATCATTGTTGTCAGATGGTGACTACAGGTTTTGGTAAGTAAAAAAAAAAAACTGGGCTTCAAAAAATTGTTTGTTCATTGGTTAGTTTTGGGTTTCCTGCAAGGTTCCTTATTATCTCTCGTCTCTTCGCAATCATTCAAACTCATTCACTTTCTCCAAATATTCATCGTTCACAATTGTATTGCACAATAATTTCACAATGTTTTGGTAATCACACAAGAAAATTAAAAAAATAAATTTACAACTTACTTGAAATTCTATGGGCAGGTCGTTTATGGTAACCACGTCATCCTTGTCGGCCATTATGGAAATGTTTTTTTGATTTTTTTTTTATCACAATGTTATTTCACTTCACCGAGACATTACACAGTTTTATATTATTTAAAAAATGTTAATTTCACTTTACACTTTTATTATTTATTTTTTTATCATCCATTTATTTGATTGCTTAAAAAAATACATCTGATTAATTTCATTGATTTGTTCACACGTATATTTTTTTAAATCTACTCTCTTTTTTAAATGGTACGGCAGTGGGACATGAAACTGGCGGAACAAGGATTATAAGGATAAGACTGAATGCCGTACAAATGAAATTCCTGAGGTGAAGTTAGCGTTTCTTCTTAAAAAAATAGTGTTAGGAAGTTTATGTCAAACCACTTTTTTAGTTCACCGATATCTGTGTTGGTCATGCTATTTATTTTCATCCATGTAATAGCTCTTAGTGGCAGAACTGCCTGCGTAGGAGATAATTTATCCATATTTAGAGACTTTAAATACACAGTTGACGTTTGACGAATATGATAAATAGCAAAGGGACTAATACTGTACCTTGAGGTATTGAAAAATTACTACAATCAGAGTCACCTACTTGATCAATTAATTTTACTTCTTGGGGTCTTATTTAGTTATCCACGATAAGATTTGCCATTTATTCCACTTGATTCTAATTGATTTGTTAGTTTGTTTTGTGACATGACAATTGAAGGCTTTTTTAAGTTCATTAACATTCCTAAACATTTTTCATTAGAATCTAGGGCGGCGTATATTTAGGTAATTCGTTAATTTAGCCATAGCATCTTGAGTCCTTGTATTTTTTAAGCCAAATTGATTAGAATTTATTATTTTTATTTCTAAAAATATAAAGATACGTTTTTTTACGGTTAAAAAAAAAATATCTTTTCGAAATTTCGTAAAAGTGTATTTTAGGCGATAATTTTGTGGGTCTTTACGGCATTCAATTTTATGGATAGAGATGATATTATTTTTTTCATAATTGTTTGGGATCATACTCATGCTGGGTTAATTGTGTGTGTTATTTGGTCCACTAGGTAGTGTTTCATTGTGTTAAATGTCGTCATGTCCGGGAGAATTTTAAGTTTATTGATTAAAACATTCTCCCCTCACCATTTTGCATTAGTTGCGCCTTATAATTGGCTCAGGAATTCGATTTCTTTTAATTCAATATCCCAACTGCAGAGAACCTGCGGGACTATGGCATTCCCAATTTTGGTATGTTGTGAGGCTTAAGGGAGTGTAAGCGAACAGAAAGGTGAAAGATAAAGATTGGAAGGCACCTGGCTATTCAGATCTGGACCCTGAACACAATTAAATTCAACAATTCACGTAACGTTTCGTTTCTGATTGTTGAACTTTACAGAACTCCACTGAGAGAATCTATTATATGATTCAGTAAAGATTATTTTATCAAATGTGAATCGTTGGACTTTTTTTAATTGCATTTTTTAATATAAAATTAAATACCTACCTTAAATAAGTTTAAAAAACGACTTGTTGAGATAATACTAATAGGTACTTAAATACCTACCTACTTACAAATCTTAGGATTTCGGAGGAATTTTTAAATAAGAGAAAATTATAAACATAGTTTTTCGCAGAACTATTTTCAGAAATATTTTTACGCACCAGATTTAAATGTCCGGGTTAAATTTTCCCCAAAAAAAAAGGAAAAAAAGAAGGAAAAACTAAACCCTTTCACACACTTCCCCAAATGATCATCTAGTCAACCCACGCTATGCAATTGCACTATATAAGTATTATAAATACAAAACAATACAAGAACAACATGTCAACCTACTAGAGACCAAATGGGAAAATAATTCACCGACTCCAGATATTTTCATATCAGAGGGTTCGGCTCTGTGGCATTTCTAATTGAACCTATAAATCCTACTGATCCCTCAATATAAATATTTAAAAAATCCTTTGTAATCCTACAAAGGATTATTTAAATATAATTAATATTACTATTTTTAGAAATAAACAAATGATTACGCGTTGTTTACAAAAATGAATACCTAATACCTATTATTTATTATTGATTTAAAAAGGTTCCAAGAAAAGTAAGAGTTGACAATGGAGAGTTTTCTTTGTACTATCACGTTTATTTCTCACGTTTAATTGCACAATCGTCCAGTAGGTCAGGCACATGGTTCATTATTACCACGACGGTTTGTCATTGTTCAGTATCGCCCTTGCCGACCTTCGAAATGTTCGAACAATGACAATACCCCACACAAGTAAGATGTACAATCATACCGATGCGAGCTCTGTTGTTACCTCTCTTTCTAATCTGTTACATGTACCAACATGTGATGACGGAATTATTTAAAACAATCGATACAAAACGATCGATTTTGTACGATTCAAATATCCATGGTGTTCAGAAACTAGTGTAACTAGCGGGAAACGTGTGAATCTACATCGTATAGGGAAATCTATATCACGTAGAGAATTCTACGTTATATATAGAAATCTACATCACGTAGAGAAATCTACATCACATAGCGACATCTTCATCACATAGAGACATCTTCATCACATAGAGATATCTCAATCGCTTAGAGATATCTACATCACGTAGAAAAAAGCACACTACATAGAAAAATTTTCATCACGTAGAGATATCTACATCATATATATAGAGAAATCAACATCACGTAGAGACATCTACATCACACAAAGAAATCTACATCACATGGGGAAATCTATATTATTATTAGGGAACGTACCCTATAACGTATACTACGTGACACGTTTAGGGGGGGGGGGTCTTCAAAATGTCACGCTTGGTACAAATGAGCGGCGGCGGGCTTAGGTTTTTGGTTACGGGGGGGAGTGGGGGGGTGGGGGGGTTAAAAATTGCAAAAAATCGGTCACATAGTATGGGTACGTTCTCTTATCTACCAGACCGCTACAGCCGAAGTCGACATCATGACTTATTTAAAGTACCGAACGGCAGAACAGACGTCTTGGCAAAGCATAGCATGACGAGGGGAGTGGTGCTGTTAAATGAAATTGCAAACCATTTGGATGTAAGTGACTGTTCTATATATGCCTTAAAAACGTTATTGAATAGTCACTTGCTTAAATGCTGATAGGGTAACTAAATTGAACTGTAATTTGAATTATTCTGTTGTACCATAATAATAAAAAAATAATTAAATAATAAAAAAATAATTATAGGTAACGTCATTGCGTGTCGCGGTTACTTTGTCCCGGTGACTAGCTGTCACTGAATCCAGGGGATCCGAGGAACTGGCTATTTTTGGAACCAATTGCTATTGGATTTATAAAATGGTCAACAACACTTAAACTGGGCGAAGCCGATGTAAAAGCCGCCCGCAGGGCCTAGCAGCCAAAACTTAAGGAGCGGGTTTATAACTGCTAGTTTTTAAATATTACAAGTAACAGGTTGGTTTAAGTTAGTCACTGTTTTAATCACTCGTACATATTAACCAGAGAAATAATAAAAAAGGAAACTAAATGTGCCGCACAAGTTGGATCGTAAAACTGGATAAAAGATAAATTTATTGGACTCTACACGGCAAGGCAATCAAACGGGAGATAACACTATCTGATAAAGAGGCAAGAATTCGGATTATAGATATGTAGAGGATGCAGATACTATCAGTATTGCCCTGGCGAATGATCAGAATTGTCAAAATCTAGATGACTTCGTTGAATCTTGTAGATATTCATTTCTCCCAAGTGGTTCTCTCACATTCAGAATTAGAACGATGCTTGAAATGGTGTTAGCGGTGTTTGATGACCAGATCTGAATACCTAGATACTTCACAAACCTTTCTCTTCTCATCTCCTTTCCTTTCCCACTACTTTCAGCCTTACTACATGAACCAAATGGATACGCCAACGTCCGATTGGCTCTCCGGAATGTTTTTTTTTTTTTTTTAAATTAGCTCTACACACGAGGCCCTTAGGAAAAAAAATTTCTTCGGGGATCCCCTCATCTATGGGGATGCTTTGTGGAGGGTCTTTTAGGGAAATGAAGGAGAGGAAGTTATGGGAAGCATAAGGTATGAGAAGTGGGTAGAAATCTTCTGGGGTTCGGTGTGTCCAGGAGTGACGAACACTATTCCATGCAATACAAGACGATCGATGGACCGAGAGTGGCCGGCTGGAGAGAGCAATAAGTCTCTCTTAACCTGTCACTCCCGATCTGCCCCGCTGTGCAGTAGGTGGGCGAACGCATCCGCCATCAAGATATAGACGTATCAAGGTTTGGGTACCACCGCCCTAGAAATAATTTATTGGATAACCAACACCTCTACCATAGGTCGCCCAAATGGTTCGCTATGTTTGGTGACTCAGCAGGGGTGCCCGGGTTTGTCCGGGTCTTGGCGGTGAATTCGTCTGCTCACCAACTGTGTGGCTGGCCGGATCAGGAGAGACTGGTTAAGGAAGATATATTGACCTCTCCAGTAGGACTCTCTTGGAACATCGCAGTGGGAGGGTTATATTGATACATACGTAACTCCTAGGCACACTGACCATCAGATTCCTAACCATACCACCCTTCATGCCTTTTTTTCCCCAGAACTTCCTCTCCTCCCTTTTCTAAAATATTCTCCACACCACATCCCAAATTGGTCGGTTCTCTTCCAGCTGATTTTTCAAGGTGAAGTTGACGTTGGTTTGAAGGTGACGCTCTCTTTAACCCTCAGAGAGGAGATGAGTTTTCAAGAACGCCATTTCGCATTTTCGCCGAAAATTAAAAAATTATCGCCTAGATTTAAAATTAAACTTTGGACGAACACGTGGTCTCACAGCGATGCGGATTTGCACACTGACTGAGAAAGAGTTTCCATACAACAGCCTACCACACAAAGCTCATTCTTCTTCCACTTCTCCCTTCTACCGCCCGAGTCTCACTAGTTTTGGATGCCTACTATGCCGGTTGTATGATCTCTAAATATCTTCTGAAATTCTTTCCTCAGATATTTTTGTACAGTCATAGATTACAGTTTGTTTCATGGTAAGTAGGTAGGTATATCACAAGTAGAAATAATAACAGGTGAGTGATAATGACGGCAGAAAAGCTATTAAAAACAACTGTTGTGAACAGTCTATAATTTGTTTGTCAAAACAATAAAAACCGAAATTTTAAGTACACATCGCTGATTAGAATCACATTTCATCTTCAACTTCACGAACTTTCTAGAGTCCAGCTTTGGGCATACACACAGAATTTATTTTATTTTATTTACGAGTATTTATGCCCAAGAATCAAACATTAAGAATTGTTAAATAAATATACAATACTAGCGAGTTCCCGGCATTCGTCTCTATGCCACTGAATAAATATATTCTTTCTCCCTGCGTGTCCTTTCCCATCCGCCTTCTCTCTCCCCACTCCCCTTTCCCCCCGTCCCGCGAACCCCCCTGCCGACTTCCCCTCCCGAATTTCACATTTCAAAAATATGAAATGTGAATGAGCTGATGGTTTTGCTTTTGTTCTTAAAGATATAATGCTACAGCCTTCGATCAAGTATCCGCAGCTCTTTCTTACACACTAAATAACAATAGCCGAAAATGAGACAAACGGTGAACGTATGTCTACACTCCCCCAAAGGAAACAAACAATCATTATCATACATCTCTCTCAAACGTATAAAGAAAATGAAACGCAATTCCCGTCGTTCTTTATTACAAATAATACTTATATTCAAATCAAATTTGCGAAACAGATTTCATGCAGGATTAACCGACTAACGCACAGACAACCGATTTTTTGTATGCAGTATTACTAATGTTGGGTTTATGTGCGTGGTTGTTCATCCTCGTGAAATCAATTTGCTTTGAATTTATGTGTAATTTTCAAAATTGGAACTGATTGTGTGAAGGATTCAGACAAACGATAAAGTACGAAGGTACACCTACCTATAAAAAATATTTTCACAGAAAATATATATTTTTTTTTTTTTTGGATTTTGAGTAAAACCTCAAATTGTAATTTTTTAACTAATGAAGACAATATTAGCGAAACTCTATCGAAAATCTGAAAACAGAAGAATTAGAAAGGGATACGGTCTCATCTCGAGTCCTTGATGTGACCGTATCTTTTTCTGATTTTTCTGTTTCGGATTTGCAATTGAGTTTCATTAATATTGTCTTCCTTAGTTAAAAGTTTTAAATTGTTTTTTTTTAAGTGAAAACTTCTCTAGCACCATTGTGATTTGATACACGATGAAACGAAAAAGCGACACTAAAAAGAGACAAACACATACATATACAGGATTTAGCCTGCTAGAATGAGATAGTATAATCGGTCTTCTCTTTGTGCGGTGCTTCGTAGCCTCCCGACTCTTGTCTACTTTAGTTTTCTGAAGGTTTCACATCTACCTCGTGTGAACTGCACACGATTTTTTTCAAAACTGAAATTATAATATCCCGCGATTTTTCACGGGTCTACGCTAGTTATAATTACAATATTACAAAGGCAACTCCGTTATCAAGAGAACTGTGCATCGAATTTTATGATAAGAAAACCGTCAGATAAGAGGTCGTAAAATATTTTATAGCGTTCTGCTTGTTTAGCGTTATTACAAAAAAATATTTTATTACGTAGAAACTTGTGAGTTCGGATTTAGTGAATTTCCAATGATTTCCGGAAACCCATTGTTTTAAAAAAATACTTGGATTCGTAATACTTTGTATTAGGAATATAATTTATTTATTTTTTTATTTTTTATTTATAAAATACATGTTACATATATTAGACAATTAAATAGATTAGATTTATTAAATCACCATACTAGGCGGCTGCCTGTTTCATGGTGATCAATTAAAGATAGTATCTTTTTAGTGAAGTCTAATGTAAACACATGGTACTAGTATGTAAATTGGTAAAGTTATATTAAAAAATAGAAAAGAGAAAATTATTTTATTTATTTATTTATTACACGCCCTAATGGGCTTTTACATTCTTTGTTTATAAGTTACGTAACATACACTTTTAAATTCCTTAAATCTAAAACAATAAAGAAAATATAACACAATTAAAAAAATGTAATAACACATAATATGAAATAAAATATGGTAAAAATGATAAGAATTCTAACTTAAAAAAATATGCAATATAAACAAAATTGCAGAAATTATCCACGACTATTTGTGTCTAGATGTATAAAAGAATTTATAAAGAATGTTCATACTGGTTATTCAAGGTGAAATATATCACCTAAATCAGAATATTTATTTTCGAGATTGTGAAGTCTCGGAATTGGAGAATTTTGGAAGAGAGTGTCCTGGTGTTGTTAAAAAGTAAAAGGGTAGTAAATGTCGACAAGATCTTTTGGGAATATGGATGTTGATTAATTGAAGTATTTCAGGACAGTCAATTTTGTAATGCAAAATTGTATTCTATTCAAGTATTTTATGTGATATGTAATTTTAAATCTGTGGTAATTCTTCTTTCTGAAAGTTTTAATAGGGACATTTTATGCAGTAGGTAATTATAATCAATATATTTAGTACAGGAATATGCCATTTATAGTACATAAATCTTAGGAACTTATGATTAATCTTTTTACTGCTGTCGGAATGAATATTGTAAAATGGAGACCACAACGTAGAGTTATACTCTAGTTGGTGTCTGACAAGGGTTTTGTATAATATGATAAATGCTCCTAAAGTCTCTTGCGGCTCTTAAAACAAATCCAAGAGGTTTAAAAGCCTTATTGAT
This sequence comes from Limnephilus marmoratus, assembly GCA_917880885.1. Classification (NCBI taxonomy): domain Eukaryota; kingdom Metazoa; phylum Arthropoda; class Insecta; order Trichoptera; family Limnephilidae; genus Limnephilus; species Limnephilus marmoratus. The sequence goes on along the minus strand of OU862932.1, from coordinate 1,258,621 downwards.
AATGGAATACTTATTGATAACGAATGGATGGGACCCAAACGCGATGCCAACTTGGCCACTGACCGGCCTAAATGTTTATGGTATGGAAATCAAATGAATTTATTTACGGTGTCAATTTTTTTATACTGTACGTTGGTTTATAAGAATACGTATTTTATATAAGTTTGACGGGGGGCCAACTGTGGGGGATCATGGAATCCGTTTTAGGACAATCAAATTAATATAAATGTTCATGCCAATATTAGAAGGCGATGTCAACATGGGTTTTATTGATGAAATGATATCAATATTGGCTTTTTTGTGTGAATAACTCACAAGAATCCAAACTGCTCCCAACCTGGGTTCATGGGGTGAGGTTTGTCTAGGTCTTGGAGGCGGATGACCAGGACATACTGAACCCCAGATTCCTACCCACCCCTTAAACCCGTTTCCTTCCCAGAACTCTCCTCTCCTTCCTTTCCTTAAAAAAACCCTCCACACAGCATCCCCAAAGATGACGTAGGTTCTGAGGGAAATTATTTTCCTCAGGGCCTCCTGTGTGGAGCTCATGTAAAAAAAAAACTATATGTTAAAAATTCTTAAAATTAAGTATGACTGTAGTATCTGGGTTCGAGTCCCAATTGCGATCGTTACCTTGTTATTTCCTGTGATTTTATCTTTCATGTTTTCATTGAGTGCTCTTGATAACATTATCATCTTAAATGATAACTACATTTTTATATTATTTTTCGAGATTATACAATAGAATAAAACATATAATTTTATTATTTTACATATAAATGGGTTTCGTGACCTCGCTTTTCCACGATGACAATGGAACATAACATTAATTAATTGCTGAAGATCTACAAGCAAAATAATTGCTGTCACTTTGTATTCTTACAAAACATAATTACGTTTTTTTCCTAATGTCTTGACAATTTTGTTAATCGTGCAACTCCGTAACACAGTCGTGTAAACATATTTTTTCAAAATTTGTACAAATTATGTAAAAAAATCTTATTCGTAAGGATCATTTCATAAAAATTCTCCAGCTCTCTGTGAGTCCTAAATTCTCCAGTTTTTCAAAATAAATATCAACTCTTCTTTTGCCACTAATCTTCTCATAAATGTAATATTTAGGGTAGCAAATGTAAAATCATGCAATGTCCAGTGTTTTAAATATAACATCCTCCACGTTCAAAGCCGTATCTTCTCCAAACATAAACTTTCTAATTAAAATGTGTTTATCAGAAGTGACCTTCCAGGTAAGTATCTTTTCTGTATCTACTGTAAACAATAAAATAGAGCCTAAGAATTCATTATAAATTGTAGAGTCCTTGAGGTGATTTTTCACAAAATGCCGCCCTACAATTTATCCAATTACTATTATTATTTCTATTATAATCTGATGAACTATTAGAACGGTCTTGGTCTATGGATGTGAGGCGGGAACACTGACAGCAAAGTCAGCGGAACAGCTGGACATCTTCGAAAGAAAGGTACTTCGAAGAATCTTAGGAGCGTGTGAGAGGGAGAGGCATGGATAATCCGCCACAATAATGAGCTCTATGATATTTACCAAGCTCCCAGACTCTCCACCCATTTAAGGCTCCAAAGATTGAGATGGGCCGGACATGTGCACCGAATGCCAAGCTCACGAGTACCGAAGAAGGTTCTGACAGGACACCCGGGAGGTAAACGAAAGGCGGGCAGACCTAGACTGAGATGGGAGGATGATGTCAGGAAGGATGCAAGAGGATTACTCCATGTTGCAGATTGGAAGACGACGGCCGAGGACAGAGAGCGGTGGAGAAAATTGGCTGTAGCGCCATTGAAGAAGAAGAAGAAGATAATCTGATGAAAAGTCACAATTCGAAAACGAGACGTTGTTTTACAATAATTCTACACAGGAAAAATATTTATGGTTAGACTATAACCTGGTAAACGACGTGTTCGTTTAGTGTGGGTCCTATTATTTTTCTCTTCTTCTTTCTATCGTTTACGAACTGGGAGGAAGTATGTGGAGGGTGTCTACGCACAACACACAACAGCCAAAAAACATTATTTTAGTATGGCAACACTGGTACTCAAGTTCCTTCTACCAGCTGCCGACAGAAAGGCAGGAAATCGAATATTATTCTTGATTATTCGCTAGTCCAGGTTGCTTGTGTAGTGTAGTTTACTGTCCACACGCTTGACCCTTCAGGTACAAATTATTGTCGTGTATTGCCGTCAGGCAAAATGTGAAATTCAAATACATACAATCTTATTCTATTTATTTCTCTAACACCCGTGATATCCCCAAATAACTTGGCAGATCGATTGAGTAAGAATTGATTCGCCACCAGTTATGTTTCTCTCAGGGCCTGTGTCATCTTTACGGATGCTGTATGGAGGGTTTATTTGTACAAAGGAAACAGTGAGCCTGGACAGGGCCGGAATAACCATGTCGGGGCCCCTAGGCAATGCACGTCTCGGGGGCCCTTTACTAACGGGTGGGGGGGTTGAAGGGGCCTCCTTGTTCCCTTGATCAAATCCTTAACAAGGCTTTAAGGGGGGGGGGGGGGGGTAAGGTTTTAAAACCTTTTTTTCTGAATGTAAAACATGTCAGTGTATTGAGTATTGAGTATAGTGTCATACTTTCAAGTAAATCGGAGCAAAACTAACGAAGGTACAGCGTTTCAGCGTTTTAAGCGACCGGCCCTCATGCTCGATTCAAAAAATTTAAATCGGTTTTCTTGCAAACAACATTTCTGAAGTTCGTGAACATAATAATTCAAAATCTCGACATGACTTGACCGATGCTTTTGAAATTTTGTACACTATCTGTACTCTTAACAAATTCAGCGAAATTTTTTAGCAAAATTCGCGTTTTTACTTCAAAATGGTGTCAAAAATAAAATAAAAAAATCGAAAAAAAAGTCCCTCTGACTACCTAGGAAAACAAATTACCCTTTAAATGCATTTCGATTTATTTTTTCAAATGATCCGGTGACGAGTTATGGAGTTCCCCGCATAACAACTTTTTTTCGAGGCGCCTCCGGAGATTCGCTCTCACGAACTATATTGATATTTTTAATTGAAAAAATTTTCAAAGATGCTACAGATGTTATACTATAAAGTATGTATGAAATAAATAAATCCAACATTATTTATATCTAAAAAAAACATGACAATATGCCTTTATTTCTCCTTTAAAACCTTACCCCCCCCCCTTAAGGCACCAGGACACTGTAAAAAATGCTTTTGTAATTTTTTTAAATTATTTCATTTTCTGAAAGATGTATTTGTTAAAAATGCTCTCACCAAATGTTTGAAAGAAATTCGAAAAATTGACTGAGATACAGCATTTTATGTGAAACCATTTGAAACAGAGAAACAGTTTATATGTTGAAAAAATTGACGGAAACATAGCATTTTATGTGAAACCATTTGAAAGAATTAGAAATAAAAGCCAAAAATAAAACAAAACAAATGCCAATATAAATCACACACGGCACCTTCAATCACTTTAGATACTAAGTAATGTTGCAACAAATAGAAGGAAAGAAAAGTAAAATACAACTATGTTTATATTTTTGTTTTAATTATAGACTTTTTTTTTTATTATTTGTGCATGATGTGAACATTAGTTATTTATTGGGTTATAACCTAATTATTTTAATTTGTTGTTTTCTTTAATGCGTGTACCTAATGTTATTAACCTGTAAATGTTCCTAATAAAAAAATTAAAACATCTTGATAGCTGACTTTTTCCGAAACTTCGTTGCTCACTATTTGAAGCAAGTTATTTTTTTTCGGGACGCGGGGCCACTAGCCGATGCGGGGCCCCTAGGCAGTTGCCTACTCTGCCTTAGGGATAATCCGGTACTGAGCCTGGACCTTGAAGAGACCCATGTTGTAGAAGGGAGGAAACACAGAGACCGGAAAATCGTTTCATAGCCGAACTGCTGAACTCAAGAATGAGTCGTAGATCCTTTCTCATAATTTAAAGAAACCTCACTCCATCGGTCCTGACAATATTCCAACATTTATACTAAAGGGTTGTTCCGACCTTTTAATACCACCATTATGTCATCTTTTCAATGTATGCCTAAAAAACGGGATTCTCCCAGACATCTGGAGATTAACTAAAATAACCCCTATCTACAAAAAGGGAGACAAACGCGATATCCGGAATTATCGACCAGTTGCCGTTCTATGTTCCATCATGAAAATATTCGAGAAAATTCTACATAAATATATACTTAATCACGTTAATCCAATTCTTGATGACCGTCAATATGGTTTTAGATCCCAGATGTCAGTAACATCAAACCTCCTTTGCATCTCAGATTTCTTATCACAAACTCTTGACAATGGTGGCCAGGTGGATGTTGCTTATTTTGACCTGGAAAAAGCATTCGACAAGGTTGACATCGACATTCTTCTAAATAAGCTAGCTTCATTTGGTTTTTCCATAAGACTACTCTGTTTTTTTGCTTCATATTTTCGAAATCGTAGACAGTTTGTTTATTATAAGGGTTCCAGTTCTTTTGAATTCGTAGTTTTTTCTGGAGTTCCTCAGGGGTCTATCCTTGGACCACTTCTGTTCCTGATTTTTATTAACGATATTGGTTCAGTCATCACACATTCGCTGTATTTACTATTTGCAGATGATTTGAAACTATATCGCTCAATAAAAAATCTTTTTGACTGTATTCTCCTTCAACGTGATATTGAATGCGTCTCAAACTGGGCCAAAATAAATGGCTTGAACTTCAGTACACCCAAGTGCAATATCGTATCGTATACAAGATCAAAAAAACCGCATGTATTTGAATATACAATTAATGAAATTATTCTCCAACACCTAAACCAAATCAAAGATCTAGGAGTTATTTACGACAGCAAACTAACTTTTCACCAACACATCGATGATTTAATAAGCAGAGCATACAGGCTTCTCGGCTTCGTAATTAGAAACTCATATCCGTTTCGTAACACAAAAACACTGACGTTATTATATAACACACTAGTCCTGAGTGTACTTGAGTCAAATTCGATCATCTGGGCCCCGCACGAATTAACATACACTCTACGCATTGAAAGAGTCCATAAGAAATTTTTAAGGTTTTTATTCTCGCGGCTCTATGGACGTTACCCTTGGCTTTACCCATCGATTTATATATTAGGCATGACCAATTACCACTCCCTAGAGACACGTAGGGGTATTGCATTGCTTAAATATTTTTTTCAACTAATGAACGGTCACTTATCTAATAATGAGATACTGGCCCAATTAAATTTTTTTGTACCAGAGTCTCACTCTCGAGGACGTCATCACAACCTCCTATATAGTAGAGCGAGCCGCACTAATTTATTTATGAACTCACCTTTGGGGAGAGCTACGTGCTTTTTGAATGCGGTGGATAAAAAAATAGATTTATTTTTTGTGTCCTATAGCGCATTTGTAAGATTTTTGGCATTGCATATATACTGCATAAATGGTACAATTATAACGTCTTAGGCTATATACCTGTAATTGTTATAAATACATGTACAAATTATATATATATATATATAAAAATAAAATAAATAAATATAACAGTCTTCAAATTTAAACTGTATACAAATGTAGGGTGCGCGTTTGGCGTGTTTCCAGGCTGTGCACCGAATAGAAGGAATCAATGACGCTAGTTCCTCGGGGCATATTCCATTGAAGAACCGAGAGATGATTTTTTGAAAAACGCAATATCAAATTTCGAGCTCAAAGGTGATGTTGATTATTTATCGGAACACTCCAGTGGATATAATCTACATGTTTTCTAATTATTGTGATATGGATGAATCGAGTCATGTAAAATATTTTCATTGTGCATGCAAAATTCATTGATCTAGAATCTAGAAATAAATAGATTATTTTTACGATGTTAATCTGTTAAAAAAGGCAACGAATCATAATCATCCATAAAAAGGCAACGAATCAAACCATCTCATTTACGTCCTTACCCTTATTATAGAACTTAAAAAAGTAAAATCCTATATGTATAATATAACTCCCTATATAGATTCTTCTCTTCCTTCACCTATATAATGCTCTCTTTATGATATTAACCCTCAATTTTAATCATCTTTCTGTTTGAATTGTATAAATCAGTATGTATCTTACCTTAAATATTCTTATGTTATATTATAATTAAATATTCTTATGTATGATACTCATTTAAGTACCTCTACGCCTGTCTCAACACAGGTATACCCTAGTGAGACAGGCATCGAATAATGTAATGTAAACATACCTTATATAGATAAATAAATAAATAAAAAAAATAATGCTGCATTTAAAATCCAATGTAAAACACGTGTCCCTTTAAAAATCAATCCACCAATCAAAAATTCTAAATCATAAAATAACGATTTAAATTAAGAATAGACATGATAACAATAAAATTAGGTCATTAATCGTACTAATATTATAAACGTGAAAGTTTGTATGGATGCATGTGTGTTTGTTGATCTTTCACGCAAAAACTACTGAGTGGATTTTAATAAAACTTTACAATAATATAGCTCATACATGAAAATAACATATAGGCTATAATTTAAAAAGCTAGCTAGGAAGGGGTCGCGGGAGGGGAACGGGGACGCACGGAAACCAGCAAGTAATTCATATTACTTGTAATTCCCCAAACAATATCAAAGTGAGCTACAAACTGGAGGTAATTTAGCCTACTGGGAATAACCAAAATATTTTGTTTTTTAAAGAGTTTTATTAAATGTACATTTGTTACTTAAATTTTATTTTTCCGCGACCGGTTTCGATACAACCGTATCATTCACGAGCAGAATTAAAACTAACTTAAAAATTAAATGCAAGTACCAAAGATTAATTAGGTGGGAGTAGTGGGAGGGATGATTTTGGGGGGAGGGGGAAAGCGGTGGGAGGAGTCAATATTACACGGAAACATGGTTAGTAGAGGAGATTTGCAAGGGGCTATTATTTTATTCACTAAATTAATTTTAGATTTAATTTTTTTGTTTATTTCGAGCGTTTCTAAAGCGCAAAGATTAAAGTAAGAGTTTATATTGCAATGTTTAAATTTTGTTTTTTCTTTATTGAAGCTATGGCCTGACTCTATTAAATGATTCGCAAATTCGGAGTAATTATTGTTTCGTAAACAAAGTTCATGTTCCCTGATTCTAGTTTTGAAATTTCTAGTTGTCATACCTACATACTGTGCGTCACAATCGTTACATTCTAAAGTGTATATCCCGTTTTTTTCAAACTTATTAGAAACATCCTTATTATTTATCAAATTTTTAATTTTAGAATTAGTATAGAAAGCTGGAGAAATATGATCTGGTAATAAACGGGATATTTTTAAGGATAAATCGCCTGTAAAAGGGAGTTTTTTTATATATTGGGTAGTTACCAGGTTTGCTCATATTATTACCACTATAAATGTACTTTTTTGTTAAAAATTTGCTTGTTTCTTATTAACTAAGCGGTCAATTATTTCAGGTTTATATCCATTGTTCGTGGCTATCTGTTTTATAATGTTAATTTCATTATTATAATTATCATTGTTTAAAGGGACATTAATAGCGCGATGTATCATTGAGTTGAAGGAGGCGAGTTTATGTGATAAAGGGTGAAGTGAAGTAGACGGTATAACACAATCAGTGTGCGTAGGTTTTCTGTATATATTAAATACACACTTATTATTATTATTATACACCAATATATAAAAAAACTCCTTTTTACAGGCGATTTATCCTTAAAAATATCCCGTTTATTACCAGATCATATTTCTCCAGCTTTCTATACTAATTCTAAAATTAAAAATTTGATAAATAATAAGGATGTTTCTAATAAGTTTGAAAAAAACGGGATATACACTTTAGAATGTAACGATTGTGATGCACAGTATGTAGGTATGACAACTAGAAATTTCAAAACTAGAATCAGGGAACATGAACTTTGTTTACGAAACAATAATTACTCCGAATTTGCGAATCATTTAATAGAGTCAGGCCTTAGCTTCAATAAAGAAAAAACAAAATTTAAACATTGCAATATAAACTCTTACTTTAATCTTTGCGCTTTAGAAACGCTCGAAATAAACAAAAAAATTAAATCTAAAATTAATTTAGTGAATAAAATAATAGCCCCTTGCAAATCTCCTCTACTAACCATGTTTCCGTGTAATATTGACTCCTCCCACCGCTTTCCCCCTCCCCCCAAAATCATCCCTCCCACTACTCCCACCTAATTAATCTTTGGTACTTGCATTTAATTTTTAAGTTAGTTTTAATTCTGCTCGTGAATGATACGGTTGTATCGAAACCGGTCGCGGAAAAATTAAATTTAAGTAACAAATGTACATTTAATAAAACTCTTTAAAAAACAAAATGTCTAGAAATTGTTACATAGTTAATGCCCAAGAAATACAAAAAATAACCAAAATAATTAAGAATTTAAATTTAATAAAAAAATGAATATTCGTTTAGACTTTCATAAAAAGTTCAATATAATATGTTCCATATAAATAAAATCAAATATATTTATTCGAGACGCTATCTAGGTTACAAACCAGTTCTTCGATCGATTATTTCCAATGAAAAAGGTAGTTTTTATTTTTTTATTATATTTTATACGCACCAGATTTAAATGTCCGGGTTAAATTTTCCCCACAGGAAAAACTAAACCCTTTCACACACTTCCCCAAATGATCATCTAGTGAATCCACGCTATGCAATTGCACTATATAAGTATTATAAATATAAAACAATACAAGAACAACATGTCAACCTACCAGAGACCAAATGGGAAAATAATTCACCGACTCCAGATATTTTCATATCAGAGGGTTCGGCTCTGTGGAATTCCTAATTGAACCTATAAACCCTACTGATCCCTCAATATAAATATTTAAAAAAACCTTTGTAATCCTACACGTATTTAAAATGACTGATTTTTGCATTTTTATATATAAATTCTTTTGACAAATCTAATATGCCTAAATTTTGAATGAGAGACCTAGGTATAATTTAGGTTATTTCGCCTGCTGAAGGCATTGTAAAACTGTTACATTTTTATAATGCCTTCAGAAGGCGAAACAGCTGTCACGCGTAATAATTACACAGCAGAACTTGTTCGAAAATAAACTGTTTTTATTAATTTAATAATAATATTATTCATTATATAATCAATAATAAATATTAAAATGGAGTTTTACAAATTAAACTTGATAACAATAAATAAAAAAAAAGTAGTTGCCAATAATTTGTAAAAAAAAAATTAGTCGAGGATAATATTGTTAATTCTGAAATTTGAAATATGAGATTGACAAATATGATGTTTCAATAAGATGTGGAAGTGGTCTAATTGGATTAGGCGTACGAAAGGTTCTGGCTTCGAGTCCTAGTTGCGACAGTTATCTTTTTTTTTTCTGTGTCTTGTTTTCTTTCATATTTTTTGTTTAGATTATTAGTGTTATCTTCTTCTTCAATTATATATTACATTGTTAGAAATAACCTTAAAAAGTTATAAAAAGAGAATAGTTGTTCTAATTAAAATTGATTTAAATTGAACACGGTAGCCCACTGAACTATTCCGTCCCTGTTTACAGGGCAATCAGCGATGCATACAAGTATACGAAGATTTAAGATAAGATAAGATTGAGTTGGTAATTATATGAAGCAGATTTAATGCATTCGCAGAATTCATTATCTCATGAAGTGGGATGACGATGACATGTGACATGTGGCACTCTATTCTATATGAATCTGACGAATTAACTTTTCATGCCACATTATACAGCGATTCACTAAGGTACAATGGAAAAATGTGAGCATCTGTAGCACATATAAAGTAAAGTAAAGATTTACACCGATTTTGAACATTTTTTAGCAAAAAACATTTTTTACATTTTCCGGCAATTTTGAGATTGGTATCTGATAATAATAATTACTAATTCATCGGATCCACTGATAACCAGTGATAGCTAGTCACCGGGGGGAACGTCTCCATGCGATCTGCTAATGGAAGTAGCGCCATGTATTGACGAATTCTTAAATTCGAAACCGAATTACAAAGGTAGCTTTGTTTGAAATTCCGCGTACATAAATGTTATTCTTGGCGTGCCGCGTACGGCATGGCGTCAGACATGCACTCGAAGCTGGGTTCTGAAATTCAACCACGCAGATGCTACCCTATTAATACTGTTCAATGCAATATTTGTGTATTGCAGTTTTGTGCTATTTGACTTCAAGAGCGCCTTACTACAACAAACATAAGAGGAAGTCACGAGTCAAAAATGTTATTCTTAGGATAGCTTACGCCACTATACCCATGGTAATAGGCAAAAAAATCGTTTGGCAAACGATGTCTAGAGTCATGATTTCATGCGTTATATACCTATATGAAAAAATTCACAGTGTTTCTTTAATGCCGTTTAAGACAACCCCCGCGAGATTTTTGCTCTATTTTCAACGAGTCGTGTTTTATTAAACATTTTCACAATTTTCGTATCGATTGTGTCGCTTTAAATACTAGCGCGCTCCTTTAACATTTGTTATTTCATATCTCTCCATTTTCTTCTTTTTGAGCCCGGTTGCGGCGCCTTTAAAAGAAAAGTTATATTAGTGGACTCCTGTTAATATTCGTTTTTACATCTCCCTTTCAAACCATTTTCTTTTTTCTTTTTGAACGCCTACTAGGAGCCTGAAGTCATTTTCATAAAATTACTCCTTGCATAATATTAGCAGGTAAAATAACCTTCTAGAGTCCTTCTGGAGTCGGGTCTACGCCGCTATGTATTTTAAAACGAAATTAATACATGATAGTCCTGTTTATTTTGATTAGGGTTGCCATCTCTTAAATTAGGCAACCAGGACAAGACGCGTGAAAACCCCGGATTTTAGGGCCCAGAACCCGGACATGTCAACAGGTTTTTTTTAAACATAGTCCGTTTAATAAAAAAACAGTTGAAAATGGCATAAATCACCTTTTTGTTTATTTTAAAGTTAAATTTAGTCATCTTTTATCATCATTTTAAATGTACCTAACAAAACAGTTACAAATTGTTTTAATAATCAGTTAGAATTTTTTTTATTCTTAAAATAAAATACAAATTATTAATACACTCGTTATGAACACAAAACCTTATTAAAATATTAAGCCTAGCGAAATTCAATTAAATTTTTAAGCAAAAAACTTAAAAGTACTCGGACCATTTCAGTATTCAGTCATACAATTTTTGAGGTAACTCTTTTAACTTAATAATAATTATGTCTTTAAATTTTTATAAGCAGCCATTTAAACAACAAAATATCTGAACTAAATTCAGCCTTCTTAAATCTTAAGCAAACAAAACTGAAACTTTTTAAAGTTTAGACTTACTGTAACGTAAGTTACATTATTAATTTTTTTAAGCATAAAATAACCAAAAATTATGCTCATTTATATCACCTTAACGTTTTAATCAACAGCCATATTGTAAATTTCTTTTACGTAATAAAAACAATCACAACTCTACAAAAATGAAAACAAATTATTGCACTCATTAGTACATTATTTGATTATCTAGCTATTAAAGCTTTTTCCTCAGCCTCTCGCCTTCTTTACTTTTCAGTTTTTTTGTATTTATCACTCTTTCCGATAGCTTTTAGAATATCTTCCCTTTTTAAAAGGAATTTGTAAAAATCATTGCAGCTGTATTTTTGGAAATTAAATTTAATTTTAATTAAAGATAAATGAAACAATGTTACTTTGTTTGAATCACTTTTATTGTTTAAAGCCGATCGGTTTCAGAATGACCGTTCCTTCCTCAGGGCAAACGTATACTTTTGACTTTAAATTTTAAGACTTTAAATTATTTTTTTTAAACCCGGACATCAAATGAAACCCCGCCCGGACGCTCCCCGGACGCCCTCTAAACTAGGACAAATCCGGGGAAATCCGGACGGATGGCAACCCTAATTTTGATTGTGATAAAAAACGAATTTAGTTAAACTCGAAAACCACAAAAAGCTGCAAGTATTACAGAATCGATTTAAAATGTTGTATGAATTATCCAGTTTATTTTTTGTTTCATTAGGTACCACGAGTTTTCGAACGCCGTGTATGTAAGAGTATATTCCTACCAAAATTAGGTGGCAAATGTTTTTTTTTCCTAGTATTTGTTGAAAGATTATTTTGATTAGAAACTAGTCGCACCGTTATAGAAATTGGATGACACCACCTGCAACTGTGGTGGCATCTATCTATTATAATATTACTAGCAGATCCGGCCACACGTTGCTGGGGCTAACGAAACACAAAGCCACGCCATTACCCAACCTTTATAACGAACGCCATATATTACATCAACTCCACACCGCCCGCTTGCCAGCCCGCTCCCTTTATTTATATATAGCTGGTCTACGGCATGCGTTGTAATGCCAAATACATTGTTTTTCCCTGAATCACCAATGTCACCCGGGGATAGTGTAGCTTCCCAACAGTGAAAGAATTTTTCAAATCGGTTCAGTAGTTTCGGAGCCTATTCAATGCAAACAAACAAACAATCACATCTTTCCTCTTTAAAATATTAGCATAAATTTCAACCAATGTACACAAAACCTTTACAAATTATATACCTAAAAACCTTCCTCATGAATCACTCTCTCTATTGGTGAAAACCGCATGAAAAAAAAAGAAGATTATAATTAAAAGTCGAAAGCGAAAATATTTAATAAAGTCCGACTTATTTAAAATAGAGCAAAGATCACTCCATAAAATATAATCACTCCCTTTTCATATCCATTACATGTTAAATGACAGAACAGATTTTTTAGGATACTTTGCGATTTTTTTCTATCGAGAGAATTTCATATGACTCCAGATACTAATATCTATAGCCCGTATGTTTGACGAATATCTACAGCTCATATGTTGAACTAATATCTACGAACTTGAGAGTGTTGATTAATATCTACAGAGCGTAGGTTGAACTAATATCTACAGAGCGTAGGTTGAACTAATATCTACAGAGCGTAGGTTGGACTAATCAGCTAAATGTGTCCAATAGTCCGGATATTAGGGATTTTTACATACATACTTACATAAATTAAGTTTTTTAAACTGCATACGCAATATTACGTTATTCCAATATGCTATACATAATTGCAAATCCAACCTCTGACAGTACTGTAGATATTCGTCAACACTTTGGTTCTCATAGATATTAATCAACAGTTTGAGCTGTAGATATTCGTCAACACTTTGATTCCCATAGATATTAGTTCGATTTTTTCAGTTTTTGGAATTCCTGTAGATATTAGTAGACGCCTCCTTTCATATAATTACATTTTGAACACGGCAAATTTTCAGAGGTTATCTTACAAAATCAGACATATTTTTTAAGAGCTTAAAATCAAAAGTTTTCAAGGGAAGTATGTTATATTTCGGTAGAAATTTTGAATGCGGGGCGCGGGGTTTTAAGGCAATGTTGTCAGACTGAAGGAAGATGGGAATGGAAATGTTGGGAAGTCCCTGGACATTCAGATCTCATCACTAAACATAGTGATATTTAGTGATAAACATATCGAATAGTAATCCAAGGCGTTAAGGATACTTTGTCATCAGGACAGATATTTTTTTACATTAACTCCATGCAGGAGGCCCTAAGGAAAATAATTTCCCTCAGGGCCTGCGTCATCTTTCGGGATGCTGTGTGGAGGGTCTTTTTAGGAAAACGAAAGAGGGTTTAAAGTGTGGGTAGGAATCTGGGGATCAATGTGTCTAGGAATGACGGACGTATGAATCCTTCCCAACCGCGGTGCAAGGCGATGGGTCGAGAGAGACCGGTTGGAGAGGTTAGGTTAGGTCTACCTCAACCAATCTCTCTCAATCCGGCCCGTCATGCAGTAGGTGGACAAATGCATTGGCCGCCAAGACCTAGACAAACGTAGATGTGTAATCATCACACCTTTACAAAAAACCAAGACACACTATCCTGATGATGGACACTATAATGCTGTCCGGAACAATGGCTAAATAATGAGATTGCGCAACACGGCATAATACCCCCAAAAATCACTGTAATACTACTTTTGGTCGTGAAAATCTCAAATCATCTCAAATGAAATATGTTTTGTTTTGTCCCTGTGTGGAAGAGCTGTCCGAAATTTTGGCTAAAGAAGGAGGTAGCGCAACACGGCATAACACCCCAAAATAAATCACTCTAACATGTTTCATTTATACGCCGCATTTTAAATTCAATACAATGAGCTTTTAACTATAATACCAAAGGGACGATTAATTCTTACTAAGTTTGCAGGTAATTTGTGACAGTCGTAAAAAACTCGAATATCAACAAAGATAAACTGATTATAACACTCACTTCACAATAAACTCGCACAAAACACAACTAAAACTTCATTTAATCAATGATTAGTTGTGTTGGGTATTGTTTGTACCTAGCAACGCCGGGTGTGGGGTATGAGGTGTTCGGTATCGGGTATCGGTCCAACGAGTCGCGGCACGACCACGACACGAGAGCGCTCGGGTGTGACTGCCTGACTGACTACTAACTGGCGAACAGAGAACAGAGAAGCAACGGCGATACTCGAACAGGTGCGTTACCTGTCGGTACAGCGATAATCAACCATTGGCTTCATGATATTTTTTCAATATTGAGAAAATTAATTCATAGTAAAATAAATTATTCATTGTTTCTTAATAAACATGACGGCCGGCGTAGTGCAGCGATAAGGTGCTTGACTCGCATCGCGAATCCCGGCGTGGCAAATGAATTTTATTTGATTAATTTGTGTATTTCACAAATTAATCATTTAAAATAATATATAGTGTATTTGTGGCACGTTCCAGAGTGGAAGATACTCTCAGTATCGCCCTGGTGTAAGACCACCATTCAGAATTGAAACGTTGCCTGAAATTAATTTGTTGCCATTAATTTGGTAGGCGGGTATGGGTACCGCCGCCCTGGGAACCATTTATTGGATGACCAACACCTCTGCCACAGGTCACCCCAAGTGGTTCGCCGCGTTTGGTGACTTAGCACGGGTGCCCGGGTTCATGGGGTAATGTTTGTCTGGGTCTTGATGGCGAGTGCGTCGGCCCACCTTCTGCGTGGCGGGCCGGATTGGGAGATGCTGGTTGAGGGAGACCCTTTACAACCGGTTACCGTTGTCCGGGTCGCTCGGTAGTACAGGGGCCCGACCCTCAGGCTCACGACTGAGGGTGGGCTGCCCCATCAACGAGTGCTAAAACCCTGCCGCTGCTGTTGTGCCGGTTCGTGACCGGAGGGGACCCAGCAGTAGCGTTTGGGGCGCATTGGGTGACCTCTCCAGCCGGACTCTCCCAGCCCATCGCCTTGCACCGCAGTGGGTGGGTTGGATTCATACGTCCGTCACTCCTGTACACTCTGATCCCCAGCTTTCCTACCCATCCCTCATACCTTTTCCTTCCCGGACCTTCCTTTCTTCTAATAACCCCAAAAAAAAAAAAAAAACCATATAAAATCATGAATTGCACAAACAACAGTAATATCACTATCACAACGGCGAGAAGCAGGAGTCCCCGGTGCAGGCCAAAGCTGTTGGTGAATTTCACCAACATTCGCGGCCTGCACAAAAACTTAAACTTCGTCCACCAACACCTTCTCTCCCAACGCCCTAACCTTCTCTTCCTTTCCGAAACGCAGATAGCCGAGCCTACAGACGCCACCTATCTGGATTGCCCGGGCTTCACCCTCGTTGGCAAATTCAGACCCAAAGGAGGTGTCTGTCTCTTCAGCCGAGCTGACGTCAACTGTGTGCGACTGTTGAATCTGGAGAACTCCAGATTCGACGTAATGTGGGTGCGTGTCAATCTTGCCAGTACGGTAAGATTTTACGCGTGTCTATACCGCTCACCGAACCTTAGCGTTTCAGATACGTCCGAACTCTTCAAACATCTAAGTAATACTATTGATGACCTCTTGCCCCGCTTCCCTACGGCAGAGTTTCTGGTCCTGGGGGACTTCAATGTTCATAACGAACCTTGGTTAAAGTTCTCAGGACCAACGGACTCGGCTGGACGAGAGGCGGAATCCTTTGCCCTCTGCCATGGACTGGAGCAAATGGTTCAGGGGCCGACAAGGGTTCCTGATGTCCAGACTCACCGCTCCAATCTGTTAGATTTGTTTTTAACCACTGTGCCACACGGCTACAAGATTGACGTCACAGCGCCTTTAGGATCGTCCGACCACTGCCTGGTGACGACGTCAATCCCCGTAACCTTCAGACCGCCAAACGAGCGGCTGAAGAGAAAAGTGTGGCACTATAGATCAGCAGATTGGTTTGGTCTGCGGGCACATTTTAATGCTTTCCCGTGGTCAGCTGTCTGTTTTCGGACCTCGGATCCCTCAAGATGTGCCCAGGAAATTGGTGAAGTCATCACATCCGCGATGGATGGCTTCATCCAATCCACTGTTAAAGAAACTGGTGTGGGCTCAAAGCCGTGGTTCAGTCGACAATGCTCTGAAGCAGTGCGACGAAAAAACGCGGCTTACCGAGCCTACAACACATCTCGAACGTCCGAAAACAGAACAGAATATAACAAAATGGCAAAGGAAAGCAAGAGGATCATTAATAGGTCTAAATTCGAGCACGACCTGCAGATCAGTAGAAAGCTGGCTGCCTGCCCGCACGGCAGCAGAGCGTTCTGGTCGCTTGCGGGCTCAATAGGTCGCAATTTCTGCAAATCCAGTCTGCCACCTCTTACCAGACCTGACGGCTCTCTAGCAAATACCGCCGCCGAAAAGGCTAACTTATTAGGCAAAATGTTCGCGGAAAACTCGACCCTCGATGATCAAGGTGCTACCCCGCCGTCGGTTCCTCACTGCGGTTTTCATATGAAAAAGCTGAGGATCCGGCATCGGGATGTACTCCAAGTCTTACGAGGGCTTGATATTAATAAAGCTAGTGGGCCTGACGGAATACCTGCCCTGGTATTGCAGAGGTGCGCTGCAGAAATAGCTCCAATTTTGACGAAGCTTTTCAAAATGTCCCTGAAGTCTGGTTCTGTGCCCTCTGGTTGGAAAAAAGCGATCATTCACCCTATTCCAAAGAAGGGTGACCGCTCCAACCCAGCCAACTACCGCCCCATAGCGATCACATCAGTTCTGTCTAAGGTAATGGAACGTGTGATCAACGACAAACTGCTCACATACCTCGAGAAGAACAAAATTATTAACGACCGTCAATACGGATTCCGGCGGAACCGCTCGTGCGGTGATCTTCTCGCGTATGTGACGCATGTTTGGGGGCGGTGCCTGGAACGTTTTGGTGAGACCCAAACGGTTGCACTGGATATTTCCAAGGCCTTTGACCGGGTTTGGCACCGAGGGCTTGTCAACAAACTGCTTTCTTACGGACTTCCCGCATCCTTGTGTAAGTGGATTGCCGACTTTTTGAGGGAGAGGTCGATTCAGGTGGTTGCTGACGGTTTCACCTCTTCTTCGCATTCGATAAATGCTGGCGTCCCACAGGGATCGGTTCTGTCACCGACTTTGTTTCTGTTGCACATCAATGACCTCTTGTCATGTGCACCGATTCATTGTTACGCGGATGACAGTACAGTCCATGATAGCTTTTTGTTTGACAAGCCCCCAAAGGGCACACAAACTCCAATAGCTCGGAGGGCTTTGAAGCAAAGAATGGACGGTTACCTCGAGAGTATTTTCTCTTGGGGTAAGAATAACCTCGTCGAATTTAATGTTTCAAAGACCCAATCATGTTTGATAACGTCTAAAAGGGATCGAAATGAAAATCTAGTCTCCTTCAACGGAAGCAACCTTCCGAACAGGACCTCCATTGATATGCTTGGTGTAACTCTAAGTGACCAGCTCAGGTACGGGGGCTCCATCGAAACCAGAGTTAAGTTAGCCTCTCAGAAACTGGGCGTACTGTACAGGGCCCGCAGATACTTTAATAGTACCCAACTGCTAACCCTGTACAAATCGCAAGTGCGCCCCACGGTTGAATTTGGCAGCCACCTCTGGTCTGGAGCTCCAAAATACCTAAAAAAAACCCTTGACTCTGTGCAGAAACGGGCGGTCCGTTTGATAGATTCTCGCATCCTAACAGACGGACTGCAATCTTTAGAGCATAGGCGTCAGGTGGGAATGCTGTCCTTGTTCTACCGGTATTACAATGGAAGATGCTCCGAGGAACTAGCATCATTGATCCCCTCGGCTCCGGTGCATAGTCGGGAAACACGCCAAACACGCGCTCAACATTTGTACACGGTTGACATTACTCACATGAGAACGGGTCGTTTCTATGACTCGTTCTTGAGTTCAACGGCTCGGCTGTGGAACGATTTGCCGGCCTCTGTGTTTCCTCCCTCCTACAACATGGGTCTCTTCAAGACCCATGTTCACTCCTTCCTTTCCTCAAAGAGACCCTCCACACAGCATCTACAAAGATGACATAGGCCCTGAGGGAAATTATTTTCCTCAGGGCCTCCTGTGTGGTGTTAATGTAAAAAAAAAAAAAAAAAAAAAAAAATGGCTTTAGCCGTGTTTGGTGACCAGATCTGAATAGCCAGGTACTTCCCTACGTTCCTCTTCCCTATCTCCTTCCCTCCCCTCTACCTTCAGCCTCACAACATACCCCAATTGGGAATGCCATAGTCTCGCTGGCTCCAGACGGGAGCAGTTGGGACTCTTGTGCGGTATTATGTAAAAAAAAAAATGCATGTCATGGCAATTGTAAGTACTTGAACTAAACATTATGTAAATGCTTTATTTTTATGTCTTTTCTTTTTTTCTTTGTTATCTATCTCTACACTTTAACATCTATGCACATCCATGTAATAATTTGTATAAAATAAATTGCTTTCCGTACAATTATTAACCTCACTAGGGTTTGCCTGTGTCGAGGATAATAATTTCACAAAACACAAATAAGAAGATAATTTCCCTCAGGGAAATTATGTTATCTGCAAATTATGTTAGCACCACGTTTAATTAATATTAAAAACTACTCTATAATTATGGTCGCAGAAACAGATAGAGCAACGAAGCACGTAAGCGTAAGTACAGGGTTTGTGCCTCCGTTCACGGAGATACTTACAAGCTACTCGACCCTCGTGCGCGTATCATACGCTCCGATCGTAAGTACCCCCCGTACGATTTAGCTGGTGCCCGTTCACGGCCCTACGCGGTGGCCGTCGCGTCGGTTTCCAATCAGTATCACGATACCGATTGTGCTGATCGCACGCGACGGTCGCATCATTTTTGTCTGATACTTATTCGGTTGACGTTTGACAGAAATGGCATCGGAACATGAAAGTAATGTTAGATTTGTTCTGGAAGTGGAAAAAAATGCATGTTTACATAACTATACTTTACCAAAATACGTAAGAAACGATTTAGTGGAGAAGGCATGGATTGATGTTGGAAAAAAAGTCATATGACATCGCATGACAGCGTGTTCACTCCACGACTGCACGTAAAAAATGATCAAGTTCAGCATATTTCGGATAGCGCCGTGTACGGAGACTAGCACTAAAAAGTTGTATATCAGCGGACTACTTGTGGTTTCGTCACAATTACGTAGATTGTAAGTATCTCCATGAACGGAGGGCCTTTGTTGTGCAAAATCCCCTTTCAAAACCTAACCCATTTCAGTTGCTGCCGCGACTGAACCGGTATAGTGTTTGTAAGGTGATTTATGCATAACAATCTCTACCGCTTCCGGTAGGGATTGAAAATACGCAACCCGGGCACTCCTGCTAAGAACTCTCTCGACCCATCGAATTTTTCCTACTCAGAATTTCCTCTCCTTCATTTCCCTAAAATACCCTCCACATGCATAGCATCTCCAAAGATGACATAGGCCCTGAGGGATTTTTTTCATCAGGCCATTCTATGTGGAGCTAATGTAAAAAAATCGCTATTAATCTGATTTCACCGTTAGTGATATGTTCCTTTGCAATTATTTATTAAATTTAAAATGTTTTTAAATTAAATAGTTTTTTAAGTTTTTTCTTCTAAGACTTCTATAATACTTCTAATTTTGTTTTCTAAGACTTCATAAATATCTGTGTGTTGCTGTTGTTTGGTTTTTGACCAATATATTAAATTCGTTTCTTTTCAATCACGTGAGTAAATTTTGATTTAGAAAGTTTATAAATATGATGTCTTGTGCAATTGGTATTGTGGCGTGTAATTGAAAACTGTTAAAAACTTGGCAAAAACAATTTTTTTTTAAATCGATTTCTCCCAACAACGAAAATATCCATTCGTGGTCTAAATTCCATAATTTTCTATTTTCTTTGATCGTTATATACCGCAATATCAATATTCGGATTTCAAATAATGCACAATTTTATGTTACTTACATTAAAAAAAAAAAAAAACTAAGTTGACGCTTCCCAGGTGCTATAAAGGAAATTTGTTTTAAAATGTTGTCGATCCCTGGGTACAATCATAGCAGGTGGACTTTATCAGGGTTGGCACCAGCTATCTCGTATACATATATTATTATATAAATGTATGCTATATTTTATTTCTTTATCAACACGTCAATTTATTATTTATCATTTTTAGCAATGACACGTTATTTACATTACATGGAACTACATTTCCTGCAGTAGATTATTTCTATTATTGTTAATTACTTTTTTAACTTTTGAAATTTAGACCTGTATCACAAAAAGATGTTAGGTGAATACCGCACAAGAGTCCCAACTGCGCCCCTGTGAAGCCAGTGAGACTATGGCATCCCCAATTGGGGTATGTTGTGATGCTGAAGGTAGTGGAGAGAGGAAGGAGATGGGGAAGAGGAAGGTGGGGGAGTACCTTGCAATTCAGATCTGGCACCAATCACAGCTAAAGCCATTTCAAGCAACGTTCCAACCTTTTTTTTAAAGTATATTTCATTTTGTTATAAGTTATTGACATTTATATCGAATATATTCTTTTCTAGAACTGCTTTAATTCTGAATGATGGTCTTACACCAGGGCGATACTGAGAGTATCTTCCACTCTGGAACGTGCCGCAAATACACTTTGTATTATATTTAATTAATTAATTGTTAAATAACACAAATTAATAAAATAACATTTATTTGCGCATGCCGGGTTCGAACCTGCGACCTTCGGACTTAAAAAAGGTAACATTTACACACAGCGGTCATACAATGAAATAACTAACGAATGTAATATTTGTTGGTACATTACTGCCAAACAGAAGCAAATTAAATCGAAAATCGAAACTTTAAATGTATGTGTCGTCTTGCTTTTTTAATTGCCCCATTTAGGCCGAACCACATTATGCTTTATTCTATTTTTTTTTTTTTTTTTTTTTTTTTTTTTTTTTTTTTTTTTTTTTTTTTTTTTTTTTTACTTTAGCTCCACACAAGAGACCCTGAGGAAATTAATTCCAGTCAGGGCCTATGTTATCTTTGGGGATGCTGTGTGGAGGGTGTTTTTTAATGAAAGGAATGGTAAATGTATTTTGGGGGAATATGAAGTAATAAATGTGGACGAGGGACAAGACCCCCGGCCTCGAATCAAGAAGTCACGGGTTCAAATCTCGGCGATTTTGGATAACTGCACTGACAAGAAAAAGATTTTAGCGGCAAAGCGGGACGCGTCTTAGGCTCTGAATTTGAAGGTTGCGAGTTCGAAACCAGATGAAAGCAATAAATAACCAGGATATTTTTTTTAATATGTGAAATGAGATTTTCACAATCAAATGTATTACCGTGATTTAATTTTGAGAGATTATGCCGTGTTGCGCTTCCTCATTTTCTTTTTTTTTTTACAATAGCTCCACATAAGAGGCCCTGAAGGAGAAAATTTCTCTCTGTCGTCTTTGGGAAAGCTGGATGGAGAGTCTTAAGGAAGAAGAGGAAATTTTGGTAAGGAAAAAGTTACGAGGGATGGGTAGGAATCTGGGGTCAATGTGTCCAAGAGTGACAGACGTTCGGAACCACTCCTCCCACTGCGGTGCAAGGCGATGGATCGAGAGAGTCCGGCTGGAGGTCTAGATTATGTCTGCTTCAAGTAGTCTCTCCCTTCAGTGGTCCGAACCCGGGCACCCCTGCTAAATCACTAAACGTAGCGAACCACTTGGGGTGACCTATGGCAGAGGTGTTGGTTATCCAATAAATGGTTCTCGGGACGGCGGTACCCATACCCGCCTCTGGTATATCTGCTATAAAGCTGTTCGAAAGGTTTGCTGAAGCAAGAAATGAAAAACGGCATAATACCCCAAAAGTAAATTAGGGTAAGTATATTTTTTACTTCATTTCAAGTGTAAGGCACTTGATTGAATCGATTGAAATCCGAAATTAACCGCATTTAGAGGTCAAATCTCAATAGACCCATAGTGGTAAATGATACTCTAAGTATCGCTCCGGTGAGAGATCACCGTTCAGAATTTAAATGTAATACTTTAAACTTTAACCATGTTTAGTGACCAGACCTGAATAGCCAGAAAGGTTCTTACCCACCCCACCTCCTTCAGCATCACAACATGCTTCAATAATTTTGG
Source organism: Limnephilus marmoratus (assembly GCA_917880885.1). Lineage (NCBI taxonomy): Eukaryota > Metazoa > Arthropoda > Insecta > Trichoptera > Limnephilidae > Limnephilus > Limnephilus marmoratus. The sequence continues at coordinate 1,236,103 of OU862932.1, read as the reverse complement.
ACGCCTTAGTTCACTGTCTCTGAAAATTTGGGTCACTTGTGCAGTATTCACAAATATATATAAAAATCAAAATATGCTTGCTTGGGTGTATTCATGTATATGAGTAGGTATATTAGATGTCTGTGCGTTGCTAAACCATTCATCCGATTGCGATGAAACTTTGGGGATTTTATGTGTGCATGACCGCGATGGTTTCTATATAGGTATAATAGTAAGATCTGACGTCATGAAATTGAGGGAGCGGGAGACAGAAATGAAAGGCGTCAGTCGATGTGTGAGTCAGTCGTTTATTGGGCTACGTAGCAGATGGTCGGTGGTCGGTAACATGATGTAATGCGGAGTGCCGTAGATGATGCTGCAGGCGTACGGAGGTGGAGATGGTGTGGTGAAGGTCAGCGAGTTGCTCGACACTATGGCGGTGGAGATGACCTATATTCCAGGCCGTTGCTCGACGCTTTAAGTCGCGGAGGTAAACGGTGTGTGGCTCGGTGAGCTGAGCCACCAGCAGGTAGTCCTGGCGAGGCGGAGCGCGTTCCATGGCAGCGAAGCACGGTGGGCTTCGGGGTGCCATGAAGTGGTGAGCTGATCCCCGGACTGAAGGTGACGCAAGCCTTGTGAGTCGCGGGATGTTGCTGTTCTGCGGGGCTGAAGGCACGATGGGCCTTGTGGCTGAGACGTGGTGATGGACCTCGAGGAAGCTGCCCTGGATGCGTAGCGATGCCATGCAGGAGCACTTATTACATGTTGAGATGTTGACCGACGATTAATGTGAGACTGAACTGGACTGAACTGCAGCGGGCGAGCGATCGGCTGCTTATATAGCCGCGGTAGAGTAACTACCTCGCGGTAGGTAATACGAGCCACTTCGGCAGCTTACGAGAATATTCGGCGCCGTACAGATATTGTACGGTGCTGTCTCGAGACCTTTCTAGGCGGGGCGATATTATTATCGTCGGGCTGGCACGGCCGGCGAGAAAGTACATCGCGGCCAGTATAGGTACGAAGGTACCTAGGCAAGTAGGTTTGCCGATGGGCGCTAATATTAGGAGATGTTTCTCGATTCCTCTTTTGGTGGCGAAGTTCATAATGATGTGTCGCCACAAAATTATGCGTAGCTAAACCGTTCATTCCATTACGTTGAAACTTTGGTGAGTTGTTGTGAGTATACCCCCTAAGGTTTCTACATATATTGGTGAGCTCTGGCATTATTAAATTTGTATAAAAAAATTGCATTAGGTGGCACGCGTGCTCTTTAAAAACTGAATGTACCGAGGGGGGACGGGAACTCGGGAGGGGGATACGCGGGATGGGGGAAGCGGGAAGGGGGGGGGGGTGGGGAGAGTGAAGAGAGTGGGAACCAAAGATCTTTGGTGGGAACGCATTGGTGAGAAGTGGGAACACGAGGGGGAGGGGTCGCGGGAGAGGAAGGGGAACGGGACGAATGGGAAAGGACAAGCAGAGAGAAACAATTTCTTTATTATGTAGCATAGTACATTGTACATTTTATAAAGATATTAAGAGATGTATTTTAAAAATCATTTAGAAGAAATGGTTCTTCCAACAAACAGAAGAAACAAACGAAAGAAAGAAAATGAAACGAAAACAAAATAACAAGTTAAAAACAACATCAAGAGACAGTAACAAGTAACCAGTAACCAGGCTACCTTTCTTCGATTCGTTCTACCACATAATAACCAGATACCTTTTTTGTAGCAAACGATTTATGTTAGCGCTGTTAAGAGGAGACAGGGCGGCTTTTTGGTCACAAAGAATTCCCGAATTTTGACACTAATGTAATTTTCTTTTATATAGTATAGTTATCGACCATTTTATAGGCATTTTTATTTTATTTATTTTTTAAAAAGAAAAACAAACATTCCCGGGTTACGAATAACCCAACAATGTTTGAAAATCTCCTACTACCACCACAGAAAGCCGAAAATGTTGCTTGTGTTGTGATGGAGGACTTAGCCAGCCGAGGAATCGAACGCGATGTCCGTATGTTTTGCTTTTTTAATAAGTTACTTCTTATGAAAGTTAGAACCCTCCAAAAACCGTAAACATTTATTCATTTATTTCTTCAAAATTATCAATTGCATTATTGACTACCTTTTTCCCGCGGCTTCGCTCGTATGGTATTAGGGGGGTTCCCACTCCACCTCCTCCACCTTTCACCCGCCCCCTCCCCCCTCTCCTCCCACCACCTCACATCCCTTTCACCCTTCCTCTTTCCCCTCTCTCACCCTCCCCCTCCACCCTCCGCCCCCTAATTCAATACATTAATTCCCGGTACATTAAATTTTCAAACTGCTCGCGTGCCGCCTATTGCAATATTTTTTCAACAAATTTCATAACGCCAGAGCTCACCAGTAGTTTCATACAAAAAAGAATTATCCAATTTGGTGCAATCGTTCGGAAGTTATACGCGTATACACATTTCGGAGATTCATTTTTTGAGATAGATATTAACTAGGACGCCATCATCGTTTCCACGACAACCGTTTGTTTTGCTTTTCTTCTAACGTTTGCAATAACTCGATTTTGTTAGGGACAGAAAACGTATGAAAAATAATTCATAACGCCAAAGCTTATTCATAACGCAAGAACTCACCAATATATATAGACTTTATTACTCGCAAATAATGTAGCTTTCTATTAGTGATAGAATTTTTAAAGTCTATTTAGTATTTTTTGCGTCAAAGAGTAACAAACATACATACATTCATACAAACTTGCACCTTTACAATATTAGTAGGATAAGATTCATTATTATTTTTTAATTTATAAACTAACGTTTAGACATGATTTTTATGCACAGCACAAAGGGTAACAATTATTTTTAAGCAATAATGTCAGCTTGAAACACTCATTTACATTGAAAAATCTTCCGAGAAAAGATACTTGCCGCCAACGGGACTTGAACCCGTGTCCTTCTGATTGCCGGTCGGATGCTCTGACCACTGAGATCAAGTCCCGTTGGCGGCAAGTATCTTTTCTCGGAAGATTTTTCAATGTAAATGAGTGTTTCAGGCTGACAATTATTGCTTAAAAAAGGATAAGATTCACCTACTTTATTAAAACTCATCCCTTTCAAAATAGCTTCTCGTAGACTCAGAAATAATGAGCTGCTTTCCCTTAGGCCACACTTAAGTAATTATGGATATTATTCACCCCCGTCCACAATATGTAGAATGGTCATTGGTATAAGTTTAAAGAAGGTTGCTAAACAATTGACGATATTTTAAAATTATGTATTTTGGGATAGATTCATACGCCCGTTACTCCTGGACACACTGTCCTTCAGATTCCTACCCACCCCTCATAACCCTTTCCTTTCCAGAATTTCCTGTCTTTCCTTTCTTAAAAAGTGCCTCCACACAGCATATTAAAAAACACTTAGGCCCTGAGGGGAATTATTTTACACAGGGCCTCTTGTAAGAAGCAAATGTAAAAAAAAATCTCGCCAAGTAAATTGAAAAAATTAATTAAAGTAGGCATGTACCTACTTAGGCGCATATGTATTTTAAAACGAAATGGAAATAAAAAAAATAATATAATTATAAGTAATTATTTAATAAGAAACTAACGGGATTTAAAGAGTTTAAGAGAGTTTCTTCTTAAAGTTACTAGTGAAAATGAATTCAGATTTTCTCAAGTACAAAAAATCTAATTAAATATATATTGAGGTACTCTGTTAAGAGAGTATAACCAGAGAAAACCAGAAATATGTCATTTTTAAATCAAATTTTAGACGTATTGACTCTTTTCCACAAAAAATTATAAATTGATTTCGAAAGATTGTTCTTTTATCTAGTAATCGCATTTTTTTTTACGTTAACTCCACACAGAAAATACAACTCCAGACGGAAAATAGTTTCCCTCAGGGCCTATGTCATCTGGGATGCTGTGTGGAGGGTCATTTTGAGGAGAGGAAGGAATGAACATTGGTCTTGAAGAGACCCATGTTGTAGGAAGGAGGAAACACAGAGGCCGGCAAATCATTCCACAGCCGAGCTGTTGAACATAAGAACGAGTCGAAGAAACGACCCGTTCTCATGTGGAAAATGTCAACCGTGTACAAATGTTGGGCATGCATTTGGCGTGTTTCCCGACTATGCACCGGTGCCGAAGGGATCAATGATGCTAGTTCCTCGGAGCATCTTCCATTGTAATACCGGTAGAACAAGGATAGTATTCCCACCCGACGCCTGTGCTCTAAAGATTTCAATCCGTCTGTTAAGATGGGAGAATCTATCAAACGGACCGCCCGTTTCTGCACAGAGTCGAGTATTTTGGAGCTCCAGACCAGAGGTGGCTGCCAAATTCAATCGTGGGGCACGTTTTAAATTTTGAGAAAAAATGTTTATTTTTAGTATAATAAGGTTATACCATAGGTCGTTGGCAGATTTGTTAAATTTTCAACAAAGATTTTGTATTATACCACACCCATTTCAAATCATATAATCATGCAGTAAAATAAATCAATCCATTATTTGGTAAAAGCATGTTTCGGAATTTAAATTTTAGTTTAAATAAATCATTAAAAAATATTATATTCGTACATGTGTTTCTCGACGAAAATTGGTCCGTTTGTGTATTTATTTGCGCATTAATAAACTAATATAATTCAGATTTTTTTACATTCTTATTTTGCTTAGACATTATTGAAAAATGATAAATACTTATGATCAAAAAACAATTACAAAAAGGACATAATTTTAATAGTTTTATCATCACACCTTTCAGCATTTATTTTTTATACTTTATATTGAAATTTTTGGGATGTAGGTATAAATTAAAGCAAATTTGGAACGAAGTGAAATCGATATTGAGTTATAATTTAAAAAAGGTGGTACGGAGAATAATTAATTTTACTCATTGGAACCGCCCTGTACGATTGTAAGAACATCTTTTGACGAAATGTCGATTTTCGGCCGCTGGCTGGTTATACGCCCTTAATCATCAAAGAATACAAAACGTTACACCAAGAACTCAGGTCAGAAAAAAAAAATTCTGTACCTGACAATTTTTATTTTTACTTTGAGTACATAAATTTAGTTTATATGTATTTGCGATTAATTCCCATCTGTCTGGTGTCTGTTCCACTCCACTACGGATTATGATTATTTAATACATTTTTGCTGTAATTAAGACGGTTAAGCGCTATTCTCAGCGGGCTCTAAGTGCCATTATATCATAAGCAATTCTGCACAGCGTGATACAAGTATGTATTATGTTAAGTATAAGATTTATCCACTGGAGCGCTTTTTGCCACAATATGGCACCATTTAAAATACCTTGGATTGCTTTCCTGCCAGTTTTAGGCTAATTTTCCCTAGATGCATTCTTTTTTTTCCACTTTTTCCATATTAAAATACGGAGGTATGATTTTTTTAATGTCGACAGAAAATATTCAAAATGATCAACAAAAAATCGCGAGCAATCAGGAAAAAGTTAAAAATCGCGCTGTCGCTCGAGTGGTTGACGTTTTATTCTTTCTAAATTCGGCATTCTTAATTTAAATAACGATATATTCAGGCGTTAGGTACCTTTTCACTATTTGTTTGATATCTCATGATTTTTCTTTATTTTTTTTACATTATACACAGGAGGCCCTGAGGATTTTTTTTTAATATTAACTCCAGGGAAATACGGAAATACTGAGGAAAATAATTTTCCTCAGGGCCCATGTCATCTGAGATCCTGGGTGGAGTGGAGGGTCTTTTTGAGAAAAGAAAGGAATGAACATTGGTCTTGAAGAGACCCATGTTGTAGAAAGGAGGAAACACCGAGGCTAGCAAATCGTTCCACAGCCGAGCTGTTGAACTCGAGAACGAGTCGGGGTGCCCGGATTAAGGGATGAAGTGCGTCCGGATGTTGGGGGCGATTCCGTCTGCGTGGCAGGCTGGATCGGGAGAGACTAGTTGAGGGAAACCTTTTAACCTTTTAATCGATCGATAAGGAATGACAGGATAACTTTCGGTAACTTATCGTCGTTCCTTATCATGACTGAAGATCGCTAACGAATAACTAACATTAATAACTGTGTTGCATCCGAAACTGTCCGAAATGACAGCCTCAAATGCAACAGGCGAATGGTGGACTGTAAATTGCTAAATAAACAAAAATTACGAAATGAATTGAATGCTTATATGTGTCTGGTAAATCTCTGGAACTAGAAGGAAGTAAGGAAAGCCAAGTCACTTACCAAATTCGAAGGCGAGCACAACACTTAAAGAAAAACCAGTTCCTTCCAATGTCACAAGTCGATCAGTTGTAGGTGCACACTGCTGGTTGTTATTGTTCCAAGCCTTTTTTCAGCAAGGTGACATGGTTGGTGGGGGTAGGATCGAAAAATGACATTCAGGTAGGTACTGAGCACAATATCAATTCAAAACCCAACATTCCCGCCCCCGAGAAGAGATTGAAATCTCTTATCTACGACCGATGGTAAATCACACATTTCCGAATACTGACAACAAACAAATGAATTTAATAACAACCTATTATTAACAAAACGACAAACAATTATTCAATCTTTTTGCAACGAACAACTTAACGAAATTAAAAAAAAAAAAAATGTAAGAAACATAAGTCTAAAATAAAACTAAAATTAATCCATAAGGAATATGTTCCTAAGATAAGTTATTGAAGACCTATCTTTCATAGCAACTGACACCGCGGTAAAACGAACAAAAAGTAAGGTGACTTTTTTTGGGCAAAAGTATAGGGTGTTGAAAATTAGAGGCGATAGGGGCATTGTGTAACCGCCCACCGACTCTGAGCAGACCAACCGGGTCTAAAAAAGGCATTAACTTTTGAACATGAGACGAGTTACGACAATTTTTTCCTGCATCAATATGAAAATGCACGCGTTGTACTTTCAAAATCCATAATTTCAGAGATGAATGCAACTCCTCGACGGTTAACATTCCAAATATACGATCCTCTTTCTTCTTTCGAATGTTGACAGCAAATCTCAAAATCCATGCTGTAACACGTTGCAATCTTGTTAATGAAGAAAATCTATTTAACGTCTCATCATTCCACGAATCAGTTGTAGTCAATACATGAATATTGTTGGCCTTTAGCTCAGGAACAACATCAAGTTTTACACTGAAAGAATGGACCAATGGCCACTCATCGACGGGTGAGAGCATCCAAGGAGGCCCCTTCCACCATAACTCTGTATTGACCAACTGATCAGGCAAAAGTCCTCTGCTGGATACGTCAGCTGGGTTTAAATGAGAACGTATATGAAACCATTTGATCAACGAATTAACTTCATTGATTTGTTCTATTCGATTGGCAACAAAGGTTTGCAAATTATAAGTAGGTGTATGAATCCATGATAAAACTATCGAAGAATCCGTAAATGCGAACACTTTGTCAATATGTAAAGTTGTACCGAATGATTTCAAAACATAATCCAAAAGTCGAGCAAGTAACAAAGCACCACATAATTCTAAACGTGGAATAGAAAGAGTTTTCACTGGAGCCACCTTTGACTTGGCAACCAAAAGTCTAATGTTAAATTCTTGCTTTGAGTGTTGGGACCGAATATACACAACACAAGCATAGCCCCTTTCGGATGCATCTGCAAATCCCACTAATTGATATGTATTATCACTACTCTCCCCTAAGTAACGCGGAATTTGAATATTGGCTAATGTTGACAATGACGATACTATTGCCGTCCAATGAGATTGAACCATGACAGGAACTGGATCGTCCCAGTTCAATCCAAGCTTCCACAACTGTTGTAACAGACATTTAGCCAAAAATGTGACGGGGGAAATCCATCCAAGTGGATCAAAAATCTTTGCAATTGTTGATAAGATTGACCTTTTCGAAAATGTTATTTGTGATGTTTTCACTCGGTACGAGAACGAATCAGTTTGCGAATCCCAAACAATACCTAAAATCTTAATGTTATTGGCATGATCTAAATCAATTTCTATAGGTGCTTCCTGATGTGAGATTGGAATATCATAAAGCAGTTCACGACAATTACTCGACCACTTGCTCAATTCAAAACCGCCAAGATTAAGTAGTTCCACCAAGTCTCGCTGCAATTTACGTGCCGATTCAAGTGTGGATGCTCCAGCTAAAATATCATCAACGTACTTATTTTCTAACAAAACTTTTAATGCCGTCGAAAATTTGGCATCTGCATCCAATGCGAGTTGCTGTAAAGTACGTAAAGCGAGAAACGGTGCGGAAGCCGTTCCGTAGGTAACAGTTTGCAGTTCAAATTCTTTAATCATTTGTTCCGGTGATTCACGCCATAAAATATGTTGATAGGATCTATCCTCTGGTCGAACCAATATTTGTCTATACATTTTGCAAATATCTGTTGTAAAGACAATTTTATGCGTTCTGAAATTGGAAATTAACTTCACAATACCTTGTTGAAGTGTAGGTCCTACTAAAAGTATATCATTTAACGACTGGTTAGAAGATGTTTTTGAACTTGTGTCAAAAACAACTCTAAGTTTTTTAATGGATCCAGTATCCTTAATCACACAATGATGAGGAATGAAATATTTTCCAATAGAAACTGATGAACTTGTCACATCTATCATGTGGCCCAAAGATTCATATTCTCTCATGAACTGAATGTAATCAGATTTTATATCTGGATGCCTAGAGAAACGGCGCTCGAGGTGATGCAGACGAGATACTGCCGAATGATGTGAATCACCAAGAGCCGATTTGACTTCCCTGAATGGAAGTGAAACAACGTAACGTCCCACATCATTTCTATAATGTTGGGTTGAAAATATGTTATCACAAAGCAACTTTTCTGGAGATAACGGTGAAGGATGATTTGGAAGGTCTTCGATTTCCAAAAACGTTTTCAGAACAGTCTCAATTGTCGATTCTGACGTCGTCAAAAACGAATTCATGGGAGGAGACACGCTGTGATCGACATTTCCCATTAAAATCCAACCAAAAGCCGTGTTCAAAGCTATCGGTTCATTAGATTTTCCTACCACCCGTCCTGAACGAAGAACGGATGAAAACAACCCAGCACCCAATAAAATATCGATTGCAGAGGGTTTATCGAAATTTGGATCTGCCAAAGTTAAATTTTTCAAATGATCCCAGTCTCCCCGACGAATGGGAGAACTAGGCAACTGTGCACAAATGCTTGATAACACGACGAAATCCGCATCAAAAAGCTCATTCGAACATAGAGGACGGATCCGACACTTGACCAGTCCCTTCTGCGCGATGGCCGACAACTGTCCAATTCCTCGAATAGGAATTTGTTTATTAGAACAGTCGAGGCCCAAACGAATTGCACAATCATTTGAAATAAAATTTGCCTGACTGGCACAATCCAATAATACACGAACCTTGTGAAAATGACCCTTTTTATCACGAGCTTCTACGATGGCCGTAGTTAACAAAACTGATGATTGGCTAGAGCTCGATAAAACTTTGGGATTGTTAAGCCTCTCCGAATGAGGTGTGGTTGCCGCGATGGCCGATACGATTGGGTCGATTGTCTCAGGTGGCGAATCGAGTACTTCTTGTCTAGAAGTGTTATCGAAATTGTTGCTGTTTGACGCCTGTACTTGCCTATTTACGTCACGAGAAAAATGCAACAAAGAATGATGATTTTTATGGCACTGAAAACAATTAAAACGCGACGAACAGTTCTTGACCAAATGCTGAGCGGAAAGACAATTCTGACACAATTTATATTTCTTCACAACATCAAATCTAGCAAGTGGTTGTAGCTTTAAAAATTGGTCACACTTTGAGAGAAAATGTCCACCTTTGCATATTAAGCACACCGACTTTTGTGTACTGACAAAAGAATTTAATAAGCGATTTGTTTTTGCTTTTGGCGCTTCATTTTTCATACCGTACCCATGAACCGATTCATAAATTTTAGATTGTGATTCTAAAAACAACAATAATTGCGAAAATGATGGAATTTCGTCCTTATGACCTATTAACTCGAAGTTAGTTCTTAAGTCATCAGGAGTTTTCTTCAAAACGATATGTAGTAATAAAAATGACCACTGATCTGTTGGAAAATGTAACGCTTCTAATGCCTGAATATTTTCCTTCAAAACATTAACGACAGATCTAAGCGAATCCTTTTTAATTATGGGGCATGAGATAATGTTCTCTATGTGTCTGTCCGCAATTATCCGTTTGTTATGAAAACGATCTCTCAACAAATTGTAAGCAATTGGATAATTGATTGCGGAAACAGGAAGATGCTTTATAATTTTCAACGCGTCACCCGATAGTGCTCCTAACAAATAATGTAATTTATGTATGTCACTTAGAGATTCATTATCATGAATAATTGCATCATACGTATTTATAAAGTTTATCCATTCAGTAATTCCACCCGAAAAAGTTGGCAAACTAATTTTAGGAAGTGAAAAACCGTGACTATTTGATGTTTTTATAGAATCTTCCTTAGGTGGAAAAACTGCTAGATAATTCGTATGAATTTCAAAATACATGTTCATAAAAGATTTATATTTATTTTCCAAATCTGTTAATTTTAACTCCTCACTTTTTGACGTTTCTAGAATAATATAAGATTCAACAAAATCATCCCTTTGCTTTTCAATATCCTTAATTCTAACCAGTAAATTATTTCTATCTAATAAATTACCAGAAACAACTGCTCTGATCGATGAATCATGAATCTCCCGGAGACCTAGAATGGCCAATTTATTGCGAACACTAGCAGAAGCAGCCATTTTGATAATATTTGAAAATAGAAATTCAACAAACGAAAAATGTGAAATTTACCACGAAATTTAACCCCTTTTGAAGGTGACAATGTGCCCAATTCGAAAGCCGAAATGCCAGGAATATTAGGAACACAGGATCAAGGTTATTGGAAAAACACATACAAGCATTCAACTCCAAAATGCTCACGAAATCTGGCACGATTGGACCAATATATGTTGCATCCGAAACTGTCCGAAATGACAGCCTCAAATGCAACAGGCGAATGGTGGACTGTAAATTGCTAAATAAACAAAAATTACGAAATGAATTGAATGCTTATATGTGTCTGGTAAATCTCTGGAACTAGAAGGAAGTAAGGAAAGCCAAGTCACTTACCAAATTCGAAGGCGAGCACAAAACTTAAAGAAAAACCAGTTCCTTCCAATGTCACAAGTCGATCAGTTGTAGGTGCACACTGCTGGTTGTTATTGTTCCAAGCCTTTTTTCAGCAAGGTGACATGGTTGGTGGGGGTAGGATCGAAAAATGACATTCAGGTAGGTACTGAGCACAATATCAATTCAAAACCCAACAAACTGTGTTCTTAATATATTCGACGTCAACTGTTGTTTGTACGTTAGTGATCTGCAGTTGTCCTAGGGAACGATGAGAAGTTACCAAAAGTTATACTCCTTGCACCGCAGTGGGAGGGCTATCCCTCATACGTTCCTTTCCTATCCTTCATACGTTCGTCACTCCTGGACACACTGACCCTTAGATTCATGCCCATCCCTCATACCCTTTTCCGTCCTTTCCTAAACATACTCTCTACACAGCTTGCCAAAGATGGCAGGCGCTGAGGGGAATTATTTTTCTCAGGGCCTCCTGTGTGGAGCTAAAATAAAAAAATCCTTTTCCTCAAAGTTAATCATAGTAATTTTAAACGAAATTCAGCCATACACATGTGTGTGTTGCAGTGGCGGTCCGTGAGTTTTCAGTGAGCTAGAGTGCTAAGATTGAAAAATACGACGTCATTGATGTTGTAGCAGCTAAAAATGACATTTGTTTTTTTTTCAAATTTCAACTTTTTGTATGAAGATCTTCAGCTTGTGGATGCGACGCATCCCTTGAATGAAAGAATTCTGAAAATCTTCTCACAAAGAATTTAATTTAAAAATAAAATAAAATTCGTTTTCAACTACAAAAATATCAATAAGGTCGTATTTTTCAATTTAGTACTCAAGCTCACTGAAAAGTCACGGACCGCCACTGGTGTTTTGTGATTTTTGACAACTGGGACTGATTTAATTTTCAAATTTGCAGCATTTCCAAGCAAAAATGCTATAAACAGATTCAAAACATGGCGAAAACGGTGCCGTATTGGTTTGATAATCTTTCTCAAAAAGGTTTATCCGACCCCCAAAATATAGCATAACGGTTCTTATATTGTAATGAAATAAGGCCGTTTCTTCTGCAGCAGCAGAAACAGGCTTGAGTATGTTATCCGCGGTTGGTTGCTGACGCCATTACCTCCGCTATTCGCTTTGCATTGCGAGCTGTCCGCTCAACCGTGATGGGTACCTATTTCAAATTCATTTATATTACACGGGGTTCGTAATGTACCAATTCTCCTTTTTTTCAAATATTTGTGGCTGTCACTTTCCAGGGGTATTCTAGGCCATCATTTAAAATTATGGATAAAGGAAGAGTGAATTTATACATAAATTTTATTTAAATGGGCAAATTTCAAAAACATATGGAAGGTTGGATTTTTATTTTTATTTTTTTTATTTTACATAAGCTCCACACAGGAGGCCCTGAGGGAAATCATTTCCCTCAGGGCCTATGTCATCTTGGGGATACTGAGCGGAGGGTTTTTTTAAGGAAAGGAAGGAGAGGAGAGTTCTGGGAAGGAAAAGCGTTTAAGGGGTGGGTAGGAATCTAAAGTTCAGTATGTCCTGGTCATCCGCCTCCAAGACTTAGACAAACCTCACCCCATAAACCCGGGCACACCTGCTAAGTCACCAAATGTAGCGAATCACTTAGGGTGACCTACCGCAGAGGTGTTGGTTATCCAATAAAGGTTCCCGGGGCGGCGGTACCCGTTCCTTAGGTAATTGAAATTTAGAGTTATTGTAAAATTTCACTTTTTTAATAAATACAAATTTTTTGAACCTAAATTTATTTTAATTATGGGTCAAAGTAGGTACCATTTTCCCATTGTTTATGATGTGATGAGTTGTTTCGTAGAGATGTTTTATTTCAATGAAATAAATAATATAAAGAATAGTTGCTTTAGAAACAGCCAGTACATTAATTCCGGTACGGCGCTTTTCCTAGACATATCGATTTTCAATGGTGCACAACCCTCGGTCGGTTATAAATAAAGCATTCATCACACTTAACCTCCGTCCCGTAATTCTAAATAATATTTATGTTGTAATTTATGACTGATCAGTGGTTGAGTGGGCATCGCGTTTGAGTCCCTTCTGGGCATCGCTTGTTCGATTCCTCAGCTGGCTAAGTCCTCCATCACGACACAAGGAACATTTTCCGCTTAGTGTGGTGGTAGTAGGAGATTTAAAAACATCGTTGGTTTATTCGTAACCCAAAAACGTCTGTCTTTCTTTAAAAAAAAATCTATAGGGATTTGAAAATTTAGCATTTCCAATAACGCGAATTCGCGATAATCGCGATATTCGGGTAACGCGAAATTTTTCACACAATTTTCTGGATTCATGTTGGTTCATTCCTTAACACAACAGGTTCTGAAGGGAATTACTTTCTTGAGGGCTTCCTGTGTAGAGCTAATGTAAAAAAATACATCTGGTTAAAAATGGCATTTTTGAAACGAAACGTATGTACCTCTAAATGACTTTTTTATTTTTCGAAGTAAAACTTCTTTACGCACGCTTGACTTGGGGGGTAAGCTGGTGAATGCGTGACGAGAGCGTTACGAAAAGTGTGATCGGACGAGGCGAACGGTTGGGCCTTTACGCACGCTCGACTTGGGGAGTAGGCTGGTGAATGCGTGACGAGAGCGTTATGAAAAGTGTGATCGGGCGAGGCGAACGGAAGTTGAGAGGGAGATATAAGTTAGTGAAGTTTTACTTCAGTCGCGTGGTCTAATAAAGCACACGCATTTTTTTTAAAATTAATACCGCACAAGAGTCCCAACTGCTCCCATCGCATCCCCAATTGGTGTGAGGCTGAAGATAGTGGGGAGGGGAAGGAGGTAGGGAAGAGGAAGGTGGAGAAGTAACTGGCTATTCAGATCTGGTCACCAAACACGGCTAAAGCCATTTCAAGCAACGTTTCAATTTTGAATGGTGGTCTTACACCAGGGAGATACTGAGAGTATCTTCCACTCTGGAACGTGCCGCAAATATACTATATATTATTTTAAATGAATAAATTGTGAAACACATCAAATGAAATTTAATATACCAAATATATCAAATAAAATTTATTGCCACGCCGGAATTCGATCGCGCGACCTTCGGAATGCGAGTCAAGAGTAAGGCGGCCAACTTTATGAAATATCAATGCGGGACAGTCAGGGGGGGGGGGGTGGAAATCCTTTATTTTATTTATTTTTTATTACGACCTCACTTTTTTCACATAATTGAGAGACAGAGTATTAAAAAAAAAATCATGTTCAATTCTACCACAATCGGAAATCGAGAATGATGTCCATGTAATAGAATGAATATGCAACTTGTTATTTAATTGATTGTTATATTCTGAACCCAAAACTAGTTTAAATTAAATTTGTATGCGGCGAATTAAGACTACACTCAGAGCATGAAAATGGTTAATTAATTCTGGCAATACATACGTAGTATTCAACTAGAATTTTATACCTGCACTTAGAATAGGTCTAGGTTCCTGCATTTAAATGTAGAGTCGTTCTATAAAACAAGAGTCATTGTGAGAGCCCTGAAGGAGTACCTATCTGTTACTTATACTAAGGCGGGTATGTATGTGGTGGATAACCTCCAATGCACTTAGAATAAGAAAATGTTTTTCTTCGAAATGCGTCAGCAGATGAATCCACAGCAAAATTTTTACATTCTAAATACAAAGGTGGTTTAAATTAAATCTGTATGCGGCGAATTAAAACTACACTCAGAACATTAAAATGTTTTCTCTTTGATTCTGGCAGCACATACATAGTCTACACTAGGCGTGGGCGTTATTTAACGTAACTAGTTACAATAACTAGTTACACGGTATGAAACGGAAATAACTAGTTTCGATAAAATTTCAAGTAGTTATTTTTGCAAATGGGTTATTGTTGGTGTTGGATGTGATGTGAGTAACTGAGTACTGAATAGTCTCGCCGCGTTTCGCGTTTCGCATAGTTGCGCCTACCGGCTGGCCGAGCATGCGAGATTTTAGATCGAAAATTTCCGAATAAGTGGGAGTGGGTTCCGTTTTTGGGAAGCGAGCGACCACTTTTTGAATTTAAAGTAAAATAATTTTGTTTGTTTTAGATCGTTGTTGTACTTGTTTATAATTTTGAATACTTTCTTCTAAATATTAATGTTTATATGTTATTTTAGTGTTTTATGTACATTTAATGTAACGTGCAATAAGTCTAAATAAAGTGTAAATATAGTGAAGTATAAAAAAAACTTACAAAAATAATTATTCATAAATACATTTAATCCAGTCAGTCCTAGGCCTGAATAAAGTATGAAGGGAAGTTAATTTAATATATATTGATTTCACTGTATAGCTACAAACACTTAGATACAATAGAAACTAGATAGTTATTTAATTTATTTTCGTTTCGTGTGTAACCGTATAGTCGGTGTATATGTATATATATGTATGGAGTTTCGTGTATAACTGTAGCCGAATGAAAATAACTAGTTACAAAAATAACCTGTTTTGAAACAGGTTATGCCGACCAAGAAACTAGTTTCGTTACGTTTCTTGAAAACGATCTAACGACCCACGTCTAGTCTACACCTAGAATTTTATTACTGCACTTTGAATAAGAGAATATTTTTCTTCGAAATATGTCAGCAGACGAAATTTTACATTCTGAACTTGCAACTTAAATGTAAAGATTCAGTCGGTACAGGATGAAACTGCAACTTGTTATTTACTGTATCGTTATATTCTGAACACAAAGGTGCGAATTAAAACTACACTCAGAACATCAAAATGGTTTCTCTTTGATTCTGGCGGCATTTACATAGTCTGCAACTCTTCGAAAAAGAGAATATTTTCCTTACTGGAAAATGGTGGGCTCCCTTCCAATGCACTGAAATATGTCAGCAGACGAATGCACCTAGAATTTTACATTCTGAACACAAAACTGGTTTAAATTAAATCTCTATGCGGCGAATTAAAACTACATTGACGACCTCCGTAGTCCAGTGGGTAAGACTCTTGACTCACAATCCGGAGATCGCGAGTTCGAACCCGGCATGCGCAAATAAATTTTATTTTATTAATTTGTGTTATTTCACAATTAATTCATTTAAAATAATATATAGTATATTTGCGGCACGTTCCAGAGTGGAAGATACTATCAGTATCGCCCTGGTGTAAGACCACTATTCAGAATTGAAACGTTGCTTGAAAATGGCTTTAGCTGTGTTTGGCGACCAGATCTGAATAGCCAGGTACTTCCCAACCTTCCTCACCCCACCTCCTTCCCCTCCCCACTACCTTCAGCCTCACAACATACCCCAATTGGGGATGCCATAGTCTCACTGGCTCCAGACCAGGCGCGTAGCTACCTAGGGGCTACGCGGGGCAATGCCCCGGGGCCCTCAAGCTCAGGGGGCCCTCGAATCCTTACCAGAAATCTCGATCGAACTGAACTTTTGGAAATTTCTCCCATTTTAAAAATAAATATGACAGGTTGCAACCCCACTTTAATCATGACAACTCAGTTGAGAGAAATTCAAAAGTTATGCCTGGGGAATTCCCCTAAATTCTTTCTGTAGGTTGGCAGTGTTGTCAGTGGCGGACTAAGCCCGTCAGAGGCCCGGGGCGGCAAAGCTGAATGAGGCCCCCCCCCCCCTCTAGTTTAAAAAGTTGATGTAATTTTACAAGATTTTTATTCAGTTGACACGGGCCTCTGATCCTGGGGGACCTCCAAGCGCCTCCATGTTCCCTTGACCAAATCCTAAACAAGGCTTTAAAAGGCACCAGGACACTGTAAAAAAAAATGTCATATTTTTTTTTCATTTTCTGAATAATGCATTTGTTATTAATGCTATCACCTAAAGTTTCAAGGAAATTCTAAGAAAATTTAAACAGTTTGTATGATGAATTATCCTTCAACAAAACTTCCAACGCGCTTTTCTCGAAACTACGTTTTTCAACCTTGTTGACAACATATTAGAAAAACTATACATCCGATTTGCATGCACCAAGTCTTAAACTGTTAGAAAATCCAGTCACTATCGCACCACATGGGTATTTTTTTATAAAGGGCCCCCTTCTGTATTTTTTAAGAACGCTGAAAATTTTTCATAAAAAATCGAATATAATATTCGCTGGTCCGCCCTTTTTCCTTTTTTTTAGATATCAAAATTCCTCTACGTGGTGCCGTAGACACTGGATTTTCGAACAGTTTAAGACTTCGTAGATGCAAAAGTAAAAGCAAATGTAATAAAATACAAACAGGCGGATGTATAGTTTTTTTAATATGTTGTCAAATGTTGTCAACCAGGTTGAAAAACGAGTTAAAAAGTTTTGGGAACAACGCCTTCAAAGTTTTGCTGAAGGATAATTCAACATACACACTGTTTCAAACGGTTTCACGTAAAATGCTGAAAAAACATTTGGTGAGAGCTTTGTTAACTTCAGAAAATGAAATGAAAAAAAAAATACAAACATTTTTTTACAGTGTCCTGATGCCTTAAATCGTTGTTTAGAAGCCGCCTCCCCCCTCCCCACCGTTAGTCCGCCACTGAAATATTTTTAATTACTTACCTATTTTATTACTATCTTTATTATCTGTAATGATAAGATAGCTATCAGCAAAGGGCCTAAGATAGTAAAAAAGATGAAGTGCAATACGTAAGTGAAACTGGAACTAAAACTGTACAGACATTAGAAAGATCAGTAGTAGTAAATTTATTTTAAAAATTGTAAAATACCGGTTCAGGCTGTATTTATTTATTCCTACTTTATACATATTAGAAAAACTATACATCTAATTTGCATGCACCAAGTCTTAAACTGTTCGATAATCCAGTCACTATATCCATTACAGTATTATCCGTAAGACGTGTAGGTAACTGCCTAGGGGCCTCGCATTGGTTAGGGGCCTCTAGGGTAAAGGGCCCCGAGACGTGCATTGCCTAGGGGCCCAAACATGTTTAAGCCGGCCCTGGCAGGCTACTTTTGTCCATAAGGCAGTGTAGGCCACTGCCTAGGGGCCCCGCATCGGATAGCATGACGGCCCCGACATGTTTAAGCCTGCCCTGGCAGGGCCGTATTGTCCATAAGGTAGTGTAGGCCACTGCCTTCGAAATTTCAGTCACTATAGCCAGGGCCGTAATATCCATAAGAAGTGTAGGCAACTCCCTAGTAGCCCCGCATCGGGTAGGGGCCCCTAGGGTAAAGGGGCCCCGAGACGTGCATTGCACAGGGGCACCGACATGTTTAAGCCAGCCCTGGCAGAGCCGTATTGTCCACAAGGCAGTGTAAGCCACTGCCTAGGGGGCACACATCGGCTAGGGGCCCCTATGGTAAAGGGGTCCGAGACGTACATTGAGTAGGGGCCCCGGCATGTTTAATCCGGCCCTGACTATGACACCAGTCGAGGAAAATTTACCATAAAAAAAAGAAAATAAAATTCGTTCAAAAATAAAACGCATTTAAATTTGCTGAAGAATAATTCAACATACAAACTGTTCCGGACGGTTTCACATAAAATGCTGTATCTCCGTCAATTTTTCGAATTTCCTTAAAAAAATTGGTGAAAGCATTCTTAACAAGTGCATCTATCAAAAAATGAAAAAAATTACAATTTTTTTTTACAGTGGTGTCAGCATTGTTTAGGGTTTGATCAAGGGAACATGGAGGCGTTTGGGGGCCCCCCAAGACTGGGGGCCCGGGGCGGACCGCCCCCCCCGCCCCCCCCTTAGTCCGCCACTGAGTGTTGTCAATTCGACGGATCGGGATAGCGATATGTGCGTCATTCCCCAACGACACTTGTAGCGTATCAGTGTGTTGCTCTTTCCTTTTATTTTACTTTTAACTTTTAACGTCGTCAGTGAACAGTGAGTACCTACCTACTCGAGTACAATCTATTATTGTATTGTTTAAATAAATTAGAAAACTAAAATTATGGATAAAAAGAAGAAACCCAGTGGTGCATTTAAACGCGAACAACAACGCCAAGAAAGAGAAGATAGTAAACAAAAATTGACAAGTTTTTTAGTCAGCCTTCTGCAACTACATCTGGCCAAAATATTTCTATTTATAGTGACTCAAATAATGTGGTAACTGCAGTGTTGGTTGAGAAGCCTAGAATGCGAGCCTGCTAGAATGCGACCTAACGGAAGTATTTACAGCAATGTTATTATTCTTTACAATTCCTGTCACTTCTGCAGCAGTTGAAAGGTCATTTAGCAAATCAAAAATTATTTAAGAAATAAGCAATTGAAAACAAAACTGCATCAAGCCTGGATTTAAACGAAGTCATTGATACTTTTAGTCAGTTGGTAGGCCCGACCTTTATATAATAAACTCTTGAATCTTCTCTATTTCTTTTTAAATTTATGTTGTTACTGTTTAATAGGGCAGGTCCCTGCAGTGCACAAAAAAGAGCCTAAGTAGCTTAGCATTTTTAAAGTATTTGTATATTTCATATTTTTATTTGATAAAACCTAATCAGTTTACATAGCAGTGGGGCCCCATTTTTTAATTTGCCCCAGGGCCCTTGGTTACCTAGCTACGCCACTGCTCCAGACGGGAGCAGTTGAGTTTCTTGTGCGGTATTCACTGAAAAAAAAAATTCAGAAATGAATGTTAACACTTTTGCCAAAAAGGAAATTCTTTTTGCAATTCTTCACTGAACTTACAACACCGCTATCTCACGGTCGGCATGGTCAAGAAATTATTTGATTTGATTTGAATAATAAGTATGGGTTATAAATATTACGTGTCACGGCGTGCACTAATTCGTAAACAAAACAACTCAATCACTACTACTACACTGGCGCTCTTGGACTCTTGCTTGTGACGTAAATAAACCAATCCCTAGACCGATATCTTCGGGCCTTTTCCAGGGACAAATTTTGTCTTGAACTTAACCAAATGGCTTAAATAGACTAAATATAGAGGAAGTTTATTTGATTATCATAGACAGTATTTAAAAAAAATATAGGAATGCGGGACATGCGGGACACTTTAGACGATTTGCGGGACTATTTTTGTAAATATTGCAATGCGGGACAACAACTGCCAATGCGGGACGGTCCCGCAGAATGCGGGACGGTTGGCCGCCTTAGTCAAGAGCCTTACCGCTGGATTACGCCGGTCGTCTACACTTAACCGTGTTTAGTGACCGGATCTGATTGGACAGGTTCTTCTGCATGTCCTACCTTTCATCACTGTCCTACTATTAGCCTTGCAACGTTTCTAGAATTAGGGTTATCATAATCCAACTTTTAATCCGATATTTGATCTCACATTCTGTATTCTTCGCAAAGCGGCCTCCGTGGTCGAGGGGTAAGGCTCTCGACTTGCAATCCGAAGGTCGCGTGGACGATACTCAATGTTATAAGACATCCATTTAGAATTAAAAAGTTGCTTGAAATGGCTTTAACCATGTTTGGTAGGCAGCCCTGAATAGCCAGATTCAGAGCTGCTTTCCCCACCATCCTCCTTCCTATTTCCTATCCCCTTCCCACTATCTTCAGCCTCACACCATTCCCCAATTAGTGATACCATAGTCTTACTGGCTCCAAACAGGAGCAGTTGGGACTCTTGTGCGTCAGGTATTCTTAAAAACAACAAAAAATTCCTACAACAGGGACGGGAAAAAATGACCAATAAATAATAGGAGAAAACTTCACAGAAAAGTGCAGGTTCCGCGACCTCTTGCATTTAATAATATAATCTGAAGAGTTCTTTTTCAATAATAACAGCCTTAAATTATCTTTGGAAGAACAAACAAAGATTTTAACCGCTGACATGTCTTTTTGTACAGTTTTCACAAAAAAGTTTACGCCTTTGAGAATTTCTTAACAACACCCATTTTAATATCATGGAGCTTTGAGCGTGATTCGGTAGATGGCAGTGCCTTAAAGAAATCGGAAAAGTAAGGCTTTCATTCATTGTCGGAATTTACATTTATTTGAAATTAACATTTTGTTTACATTTAAAATACATAGGTGGCCAAATAATATAATTAATTCGTTTGGATTTTTAAAATAATATTATCAATAACTAATAGCTGACCCGACGAACGTTGTTTTGCCATATAAATTATTTCTAGGGAAAATTTTGGTTAAATAAAAAATAACGAATGCATTTTGTAAGTGTGTGGGGGTGGGATCTACGACAGAACGAGAAATGGCGTGCTGTAGACGATAATCGCCGATAAAAAAAACACTAACTAAAGTAGGAAAAAAGAAATAAAGAAAATCAATATAATTTTCGAAGAGCAATTGAGTGTATGGTATTTTTTGTCAGTCCGTCTTTAGCCAACACAAATAAGCTCGATGGTTTGCCCACGCGAGAACATCATGCCGAATGAAATATCAAAATGACGCTTCTCGCGAATGTCTTACGCATGTGTGGATGAAATTTCTATTTCTGCCATTCAACAACATAAATAATTTCGTTCTGTTTGATACACGAAAGACGGTTAAATTTGTTCATACAAAAATACTAAAATCGGGTTTAAAAATTGTCATAGCTTTTTTTCTGGATTGGGATACCATAATTACGTAGAGGTATGAAATATACTTTTAAAATCTATTCTCATACCTACCAAATACCTTTACATAAAAAATATCATAAAAATCGGTCAAGCCGTTACGGAGGAGTGCGACCACAAACACCGTGACACGAGATTTTTATATGTAAGTTGGAACACAGAAAAAAACCGAAAACTCGATAAAGAAAAACAAATCATTTTGGAAAATAAAGTGTTGATTCAATTAACGACATATTTAATTAATTAATGACATATATGGATTTATAGCTACATTTTGTTAAAAGACTCCCTCACTATCAATTACATATATTTTTTAAACTTTTTTCAGATAGGTAGATATCTACCATAATTTTGAATTAAAAACACGCGGATAAGTAAGTCCAAATAAGATTTTTTAGTAAATTATTAACCCGTAAAGTCTATTTATTTCGCTTTTCGGAACAACTCATTTTTTTTTTAAGTATGTTTATTCAGTTTTTTTAATTTTACAATTCATGTAGAGGTATGTCTCACAGAAATCGTTGTATCTTCCTTACATATAAATAAACATGATATAATATTTTATAAACGATGTTAGAAAGAGAAAACAGGACGCTTTATATTCAAATATAAAAAAAACCATTACCAAACGTAAACCTTTGCAGAAAACAAAGTTTCGCAATACAATTTGCAAAAAAAAAAGAAATTTTGGGAATTTTTTATTAGAAAAATGAAATAATTTAACTTTGTATAAACCACTTATTTGATGCGCAAATCCGACCGGTTTCGGAACAAACGTTCCTTCGTCAGGGAAAGCTTATACTAATTTGACAGTTTCGAACAATGTTTTATTATGGTAGGGGTGGAGCTGTTGCTAGATAATAATGTAGATTGGGTAGGTAGGTATTAGTGTAGAGTGGGTGGGTAGGGGAACAAATCCATGATTGGGCTATATGACGATATTTTTTGTTTGTTGATAATAGATTCATTATTTTTAAGGGATTTTTTAATTTCCAAGGCTTCTAAGTTATCTAAACGTTTTCCTTTATGATTAATATGAAGAATATTTATCCCTGTATTTTTTTCAAAACTATGGTTATTTTCAATGATATGGTTAGCAAACTCAGAAAAATTATTATTATTAAGACACCTTAAATGTTCTTTGATTCTGATTTCAAAATTACGAGTGGTTTTTCCAATATAAAATGAGGGACAATCATTGCATTTGAGTTTATATATTCCGGAATTAGTCAATTTATGGTCTTTATCTTTAGTATTTCTCAAAAAATTACCGATATTATTTCTTGTATAAAATGCTGGTTTAATATTAGAAGGAAGATTATTGCAACATTGAACTGAAAAATTATTAATATACAAAATTTTACGCCATTCTTTATCATTAATATTATTAGAATTGTATAGATATTTATTTTTTATTAATTATTTTTACATGGAACGATAAAAAAGTCAGGGGGACAATAACGTTTGTAATACATTGTCTAATAAAAAGTGAATGTGTTTTTATTTTTTTTCGTTATTAGTATTTTTAATTAGAAAAAAAGTAAGATGAGCCTTTTTAAAAACTTTTCTATGTTTGCATGTAAAATTTTTAATTTATATTAGTTTAATTTATATCCCGGGTACGGATATAATAAAAATTATATCTGTACCCGAAAAGGATATGGATGCAAGTCCAAAAAGGTAAAGGTTCAGGAGAGCCAAAATACTTTTTTTTTCTGTAAGTATGGTCTCATAACTTCTTTTATATATAAAGCCTTTAAAAACATTGCTTAAAAAAGAACGCTACAAAAAACATGGACTTGAGTCCTTCTGCTTCAAAATGAAATAGAATATTTTGTTATGACATGTGGTGTATTATGAAAGGATCAATGTTTGAAAATTGTTTACTTCCATAATATTACAGTAATGTTACAAGCAGAAGGATGCAAATAGATTTGATTCAAAATACTGAAAATGCGACTAAATCATAAAGATGCAAGCCATGTACATCTTTTCGCTTCTAAGATAGCTGTTGCATCAAAGGTAGTTGCATCCGTATAGATTTTAGAAAATCCAATTTTTCTTCGTGGTAGGACTTGTATCTTTCTACCACCGATAAACATGATAATTTTCTTCAAGTCTGAATCATAAACTCATTTCTTCTAATTTTGGACTTGCATCCGTGTGATTCTCTGGTACAGATATGTTAATTTCGATCTATATAATTTGAAAGTGTATTTTATGACCTTCCAAAAACAGTTTTTTGTTTTCGGATACGTTCAGAAATATTTCCGCTTAGCAATAAAATTCAAATAAATGGAAAAAACTGTGAACATATCCGAAAACTAAAAACTGTTTTTGAAAGGTCGGACGGACATCACCTTTCATATTATGTTCATTTGGATTATTAGTGTTATCTTCTTCTTTAGTGAAATATTAGTAAAAAAAAACAAATCACGTGAGTGAAAGCGCCCAACAAAAGCTGCCCCGTATTTAGCAAGTAGGTTATAAAAGGGGGTTACTCTGTGTAAGTGTATGACAAAAGCAGCCCCGTATTTACATAGTATATTATAAAATGGGGTAACTCTGCCTAAGTGTATGATATGACAAAAGTATGCGCGGAATGCTAAAGTCTGAAAGCTTACCTCACTTTACTAAAACGAATATCTTGTTCAGTCATCTTCATAAATGTCTGAACACAACTGAATTTTTTTACAAGGGTTTGTTGATTTATGTGTCGTCCTATTTTGAAATATTTAATGTTACCATTGAATGCAATCACTTTGGGGTTTGACATATTTAACAAAAAAGTATTGAGTGCGGTTTAGACGCGGTAGAAGTGAAAATTTACCCATACAATATCAACCAATAGGAGCCTAGAAACGTAAGCTCAATAATCAAAGCTTCGCTTCTTAGGTAGGTACTGTAAGTAGGTAAGGTTTCATTCTATCTCATTCTCTCGCAGGCTAAATTGTTATGATAAAATATTTGTCAATATATCTCGAAGTTTATTTTATCATAGATTTAGGCAAGCAAGTACCTAATTTCAAGAGGTGATTAAATAATATTTAAAAAAAAAATTAACTTCAACATAGATTTTTTTTTTGAATTTTAGAAATAAAACCTTTCATTTATTTCTTTTTGAGTAGGGTATAAAAATCGAAGAATTTGCTTAGAGCCCATTTCTGAGTAATCTATCTAAGGTGTATATGGTTTTACTGACAAGTCGGACGTGATTCTTATTCATATTATTTCGTAAATAATTATATAAAGGAATACGATTATTATTTTATCCGAACTGGATCATAATTAACTAGGCCGCGACTTATGTAATCGTGGTGCCAATAAGTGTTATAAAGACACATTTCTGTCTTCGTAATTTTCACCGAAAATAACCGATGGATAATTTTGAATTTACTTGCCAAGTAACAAGCAATTTATTTTAAAACATGGAAGTTTAATAATCACAAGGAATTTAATCTGTCAAATAACGAAGGAATAATTATTCTCGCCTGGTAATACAAGATTTTCATGGCTGGAGTTTGATTTTGGGAGCAAATACTGTTTTCGGCTGAATTCAGTTCCAGGTATTTTGTCTGACCATACTTCAGGAGAAAAACCAGAAGCTCAAGATCGTAATTTAGATAGATAGTTAGAAACTTGTATTTTTGGTCGATCCAAGGAAGGTGAGTCTAAGTTCTGTTATTATGTTTATTTGTCCCAGTTGATTTTATTATGTGATAATAAATCTTTTATTTCATATTTCTTAACAATACTGTCTATTTTATTTAAAAAAAATCCTTCTAATTTAATCGTAAAGTTTGCATACCAAAGGCCCTGAGAGAGGATTATTGCTTTACTATCTTCTAGTCTGGTTAATTAACCAGTGGCGCCCCTTTAAAAATAAAGCTGGCAGATGTTTTTTTTACCCTTTAACAACATACCCTTTAACAAATTATTATACTGGTGATACAATATTTATGTGATAACTTCTTTTTGTACTAGTTTCACGAGGTATTCGCGTAACATGTGACCCAGACCGAGTTCACATACCACAATCCTATAGATATATGTGTTTGCCTATTTTTAGTGTCATTTCCGTTTCATTGAGTTTCAAATCACAACGGTGCTAAAGAAGTTTCACTTCAATAAAACACTTATTTTGTGTAAAACCACCAGTTTTAATTAAATTGTTTACCGACCGGTTTCGCTCTATTTGTTTATTTATTTATTTATCTATATAAATTATGTTTACATTGGATTTTTCGATGCCTGTCTTTGCTCAAGCATCACCAGAGTATACATTAATACTAAACAAGAAATACATAATATATGCTTATATTTATAAATACAGAAAAAGACCCCAAGATTACGATATAACACTGTCGATACATTTGCGTCAGTTCAAAGGATATGTGAAAAACCGACGGACAGAGTATTAATTTGTACCCTGATGATGCTTGGGCAAAGCGAAACCAGTCGGTAAATAAATTAATTAAAACTCATGGTTTTACACAAATTAAGTGTTTTATTTTTATGAAATATTTAACTTCATTTTCTACCTGTCATTTTATATTTAAAATTCATCTTGGTTCATTCCCGTCCATGGACTCTTTTACTTTCAATTTAACGTTTGTGTCGCATTTTATCTCATATTATGCAACCAATTTGTCTTAGTATCGTTTGGTCTATGATTTTACTAGAAGCAAAGTGTCAACTCATTCTGAAACTAATGTTTGCAATTTCTTTCTAAAACACGTTAAGGAAAGAGTGGAAACTGTGGAGGAAACAGACCTACGTACATTATGTATCTCATCTTTTGAAAGAGTTGCAGTATTTTTGTGATAAGGAACGTATGTTTATTGCATTTTTTGTGCCGTCACGGTACCGTAATTGTGGATCGTCACGGTAACAATAAAAGCGCTCACTGATAGTGGTTAGTTGGTAAATAAAAGCGTCTGGCGTGATTCAATTCCAAGCTAGGTCCTCCATCATTGCACAAGCAACATCTTCCGCTTACAATGATGGTAATAGAATTTTTTTAAAAAATATTGTGAAGTTATTCGTAACCCTAATTTGTTTGAAATTATTTAAATAAAATCCAGTCTTATTTTTTTTCGGTTCCAACATGGATGAAGTTGACTGTACATATTTTAATACCTTGTTGGATTCGTGATAATATTATGGAAAAACCGAGTCTGTTTTTGTAAAAAGAGACGCAAATTCCTCTCTGGAGAGTTACCATTTTTGACATTCCGACCACATAACACATAACAGTGTCATATTTTGCATACTCGTGGGTAACATGACAAAGACATATTGCTTTACTAATATCTTTGTGGACCTTTGAAAAAGAGCCGTAAGATCCTGAGCTCTGAACTCAAAGGTCGCGACTAAAAGTTAATTTTAAATTAATATCACTTAGTTTTAACCACTTTTATTGTTTAAGAACCAACATTAAGCAATTCATCAAGGTTTACTTGAAACTAATACACATGGCAAAAAACATATAAATAACCATTTAATATTTAAACTTATCTTTACACTCAGAGAATATATATCATGATACCATATTTTTTATTTTATTTTCTTTATTAGGAACATTTACAGGTTTATAACTTTACATGCATTAAAAAATCACAAATTACAATAATTAGGTTATAAACCCAATAACGAATGTTCACATCATGCACCAATAATAATTAAAAAGTCTATAATTATAAAGTTTTTTTTTTGTTTAGCTTAATAATATATAGTTAGGAACTAGATATGTCTAGGGATAACCTAGCTATACTGTCTAGTATATAAAGATAAAGATACAGACAAGATAAGATAAGATAAAAAACAGAGTAGAAAAATAACTAAATGTATAAACATATATTATAATAATAATGAAAATTGAAAAACACCAGACGTAATGTCGAAAGCGTTATATGTAAATATATATATAAAAATATAAGGAAAAGAAAAATAAAAGGGAAATGAAAGTAAAATATTAAAATAAAGTGTTCCAGTTTTATGTTAGATTGAATAAGTATTTTTAAATAAGATAATTACAAAATAAATTTTAAAAAAAACTGAAAAACACCGGACGTGTTTAAAAGTGTAAGATGGAAAAGTAATATATAAATGTACACATACATACACATATATACATTCTTTTAAACTTTCAGTATAAAAATACATAAAAAAAAATTCAATACAAAGAATACATAAGAAATACATAAGATATTACACACCCCTCCGCAACTTAAGCAGATATATGCGTTAAAAATACGACAGCAGTCAAGTACAATGAGCGTGTTTACACGTCAGCGCGTGTGTCTCCTTAGAAATCGTTCCAACTCCGTTATTGTTTTAGTTACATACCTAAAATAAAAAGTGAAAGGTCGATAGTAGATCAAGCCGTACATCCCTATTCAAGTTATCCATAGAAATATATAACAAGATATGCTGTCAGTCGCGTAGTTGACGCAAATATTTACGCGCCCAAATTTACTACCGGCGGCTCAACCGCGCTCGACATTGTTAATTTTTATATGAAATGATAAAAAAGTGTGGTGACAAAAGTGTTTATTACACATTTATACAATAGAAAAAGTATTGTTGTTTACTTAACCCCTCCGAAAATCGCCATTTAAGCCCTAAGATGTCTCAAACGAAATGACATTTTACAAAAACTTTTTGTTATTACCGCTTCACAATTAAAGCTCTATTTCTGAATATAGCCGAATAGTAAAAACTGTTTTAGAAAGGTTACAAAATAAGCTTTCAAATTATTATATTACAAATAAATATTAACATTTGTAAATATTAAAAATTAGAACGCAAACATTAAAAATAGGTAAAAATGACTCACGTGATGTTATTATCACCTATTACAATTTTTTATACAAATTTCATAATGCCAGAGCCAGTAGTTTTATATAAAAAAAGAATTATCCAATTTGGTGCAATCGTTCGGAAGTTATGGGCCCACACACACTTCGGCGATTCATTTTTAGAGATAGATATTAATTACGACGCCAACTTCGTTTCCACGGCAACCGTTTGTTTTGCTTTTCTTCTGACGTTTGCAATAACTCGATTTTGTTAGGGACAGAAAACGTATGAGAAATAATTTCATAACGCCAGAGCTTACCAATACATACAGCCCATATTACTCGCAAATAATGTAGCTTTCTATTAATGAAATAATTCTTAAAGTCCATTCAGTATTTTTTGCGTGAAAGAGTAACAAACATACATCCATACAAACTTTCGTCTTTATAATATTATTAATAGGATGATAGGATATATCTGGGTTAATTCACATTTATTTTGGTATACTAATTTACATTTTATAAAATAACTATCCCTGCGTGTCCTTTCCCTTTCGTCCTGTTCCCCTTCTGCCAGCCCTTCCCCTCACGCGTACCCTTTCATTCCACCTTCTCAACCTTCCCTCTCCCCTCTCCCCCTTCCCGCGAACCCCCCTCCCGCATTTCATACATTCAGTTCCGATACATTCAGTTTTCAAACAGATCACGTGCCATCTATTGCAATTTTTTATACTAATTTCATAATGAGAAGGCGGAGGAAGGGGACGCGGGAGAGGAAAGGGAGGAATGGGAAAGGACACGCAGGAAGAAACAATCTATTTATTAAGAGGCACAGCACCGCATGCCGGGAACTCGCTGGTTATTTATAAATACTTTGAGACAAAATTAATAGTTATTTTTTTAACTGAGAGGTACAGTAGATATTTAATAACGGATATGTGCAACTTTATTTATTTATGATTGAAATTATAATATACAGGTAGGTCATTAAAGTCATAATATATAGGTAGGTTATTAAAGATTTGGAAATGATTACGAGTTAATAATAATTAAAAAAATAATAATCATTCTCTAACTACTATTTAAATAAAAATAAATTTTTAAAAATGTTAAGAAGAGCATTTTGTTAGGCTTTAATTTAAAATTAAAAAATACCGATTTACACGGTAATCCAAATTTATTTAACATGATTTAAAATTTCGGCCCTAAAAACGTCTTTTTTACAATGTTTTTTTAAATATATTTACGTAGTATGTTGAGTAAGATTATTTATTTTTAATTACCCTTTAAAATCATGAAAATAAATTCTTATAATACAAATAAATAAAGTAGTACATGCTTGTAGTAGATATTTGCTATACCATTTGATAAAACAAATATTTTTTTATTTATTTTTTATTTAGGAAGCAAACAGTTCTGTATAAAGTAATTGTACATTAAATAGTACATAATTTTACAAAGGGTAACAATTATTATAAGCAATAATTATCAGCCTGAAACACTCATCCACATTGAAAAATCTTCCGAGAAAAGATACATGACGCCAACGGGACTTGAACCCGTGTCCTCTCGATTGCCGGTCGATTGCTCTTGACCACTGAGCTATGGCGGCTTATCTCGTACCCGCCAAATGATTCAATATATGCTAGTGTTTCATTCAACAATTACCCTTTGTGCTATGCATAAAAAAATCTTGTCTTAAAACGTTAGTTTTACAATTAAAAATAATAATTAATATTTGACAAGTTTAAGTATTTCCCCAATAAAATGAAGACATAATTTGTCTCGACGCCACCTAGCGAGGGACTTAACACTTACAATGTTTCTCTCGCAAAAATAAAGTTGGTTGTTTTCAGGTGGAAAAAATATAATAAGCAGTAATTGTTGAATGAAACACTAGCATATATTGAATCATTTGGCGGGTACGAGATAAGCCGCCATAGCTCAGTGGTCAAGAGCAATCGACCGGCAATCGAGAGGACACGGGTTCAAGTCCCGTTGGCGTCATGTATCTTTTCTCGGAAGATTTTTCAATGTGGATGAGTGTTTCAGGCTGATAATTATTGCTTATAATAATTGTTACCCTTTGTGCTATGCATAAAAAAATCTTGTCTTAAAACGTTAGTTTTACAATTAAAAATAATAACATAATTTTAAGTAAAAAGTTATTAAAAGAAAATAATAAACAAGAAATAATAGTTTTCATTTGAGTACATTGTACGGTTAGTTTGATTTTAAACAATTTAAGGGTACAATGGACATGTCAATATCTCTTAGGGCATTATAAGTTTTGCAGATTCACCCGAGCAAGGAGTTTTGTGCGTATTTCTATTTAAAATATTGTATATGAAATAAGATAATCGATCTGGTTTTGCGTTCAGGGCATCGAAATGCAATCCTTTCTAACAAAGCTGGGAGTCAATGAGGCAGTTCACAATTTTGTACTGAGTCAGTACGTCAATAATTTTCCTCCTTTTATTTATTTTATTTAATTTTTTTTTGTTATAAGTTTTTTAGAGAAAAATGTGTCCTTACTGGGGTACCCCGTTCTAAGGACACATTGTACAAGTTTTCTTGTTTGAAAGATAAGTAAATACCCATGTTAAAATATTATAGAGGCAAATTATAAAGTTAAATCTAAAAGAAAGTACAAAACAAGCATTAATCTTTGTTAGGTTGCAAAATTGTATCTATATTTCCATAATCCATATATTTATGTTTCTTTTGAAGTCGGTTATTTTTTTTAATGGTTTTTATTGCAAGAGGGAGTAAATTAAATATATATATATTTTTTTTTTTTTTTTTTTTCAGTGAAGACCGCACAAGAATCTCAACTGCTCCCGTCTGGAGCCAGTGAGACTATGGCATCCCCAATTGGGGTATGTTGTGAGGCTGAAGGTAGTGGGGAAGAGGAAGGTTGGGAAGTACCTGGCTATTCAGATCTGGTCACTAAACACGGCTAAAGCCATTTTCAAGCAACGTTTCAATTCTGAATGGTGGTCTTACACCAGGGCGATACTAATAGTATCTTCCACTCTGGAACATGCCGCAAATGTACTATATATTATTTAAATTAATTAATTGTGAAATAACACAAATTAATCAAATAAAATTTATTTGCGCATGCCGGGTTCGAACCCGCGACCTCCGGAATGTTAGTCAAGAGTCTTAGCCACTGGACTACGGAGGTCGTCTAGAATATAGAAGTATTGCCTATTTCTTTGTCCAAAAGTCGTTTTAGTTGTAGGTTGGTGGAATGTATGTTGTAATGTAGATCTTGTGAATCGGCCCGAGTTTGTCTGTGTAAAGTTATCCTGGTTTTTGAATGCGTACATTAGAATGTCTTTTGTATATAATTGTTTCAGTGACATTAAATTAAGCGCTTTAAAAACTAGATGTAGAAGTACGAGTATATAAAAATAAACACGAAAACGTGAAAAATTCCACCATCACTATTTTTTGGCATTTTCCTTCCGCCACACCACTTTAGACGTTAATTACTCATCAACATAAGTGTTGCACTCACAAATTCAAGTACCCATCCTCTTAAGTAGACTCCCTGTGAGTGGAGAGTAGACTGTATGTGAACATGATGTGTTAGTAAAGTAGTCAGATTGGCATTAGCATAAGTCTGTGGCATGTTCGCTCTCTGCCTGCCCCGGAGGGACCGTGAGGAGAGGTGCAGCGGCGATATTAAGGCGGTAGGTACAGACATGGATGGAGGGCTTCCCCGGGAAAACTTAAGCCACTATTACACGGTACTATGTTTAAAAAAAAATTAGTCCCAACTGCTCAACTTTACAATTTAACCTAACCTAACCTCACCTAAATTAACCTAACCTAATCTAACCTAACCTAACCCAACCGGCTGGAGTCAGCGAGACCATGTTATTCCCATTGGAATATGTTGTGAAGCTGAAAAAGTGGGGAGGGGAAGAATGTACGGAAGAAGAAGGTGGTGAAGTTCTTGGCTTTCTAAATGTAGTCACCAAACTTGGCTAAAGCCATTTCAAACAACGTTTCGATTCTGAGTGGATGGATTGCATCATTTCATTTTATAATTTCATCATAATTTCATCGTCGAGGGGTAAGACTCTTGACTCGCAATCTGAAAGTTGCGGGATTGAATCCCGGCGTACGCAAATAAATTTTATTTGATTAATTTATTTTATTTCACAATTAATTGATTTAAAATAAAATATAGTATATTAGCGGCATGTTTCAGAGTCGAAGATACTCTCAGTATCGATTTGGTGTAAGACCACCGTTCAGAATTGAAACGTTGCTTGAAATGGTTTCAGCCGTGTTTGGCGATCAGATCTGAATAGTCAGCTACTTTCTAACCTTCCTCTTTCATCTCCCATCTCCTTCCCCTCCCCACTCCCTTCAGCCTCACAAAATACCCCAAATAGAAATGCTATGGTCTCACTGGCTTTAGATGGGAGCAGCCCAAGTATTTAAAGGGCGATATTGAAAGTATTTACCATCGGGAATAAAAATGTATTAAAATGTACAAATCATTGAATACAAAATATCGTTCAGTTTAAGGTGCATTCTTTGAGCTTTTTGCTAGCTTAAAAGTGACTTATTTGAGCATTTTTACGCTGTTTAGAAGAAAGTAGAGTTGCCTATAATGAAAATGTATTTACATATTTATAAGACTTATAAATATTCTTAGACTAGAAAACATAAAAAAGTGGAACTATGTAATTTTTCAATCTATAGGTATTACAATACGGTATTGTAGGATGGGGAGGAACATATGATGTTATTTTAAATCCTCCCAAAATAGTTCAAAGATTGATGATTAAGGTTATCCTGAAAAAAAAACATCTACATTTTCTACGGAAAAAAATCTTTTCAATGTTTAATGTAGGTACCTACAATAGAAAATATTTAAAAAATATTCAATGCTACAAACTTGAGGTTTGTCTAGGTCTTGGAGGCGAATGCGTTTGTCCACCTACTGCGTGGCGTGCCGGAGTGGTAGTGACTGGTTGGGGGAGACCTAAACTAGACCCCTCCTGCCAGACTGACTAGACCCACCGGCTTGCAACGCAGTGGGAAGGATGGATACATACGTCCGTCATTCCTGGATACGTTGACCCCAAATTTACCCACCCCAAGTTTTTTTTTTACTTTTCAGAAGTTCTTCTCCTCTCCTTTTCCCAAAAATACCCTCCACACAGCATCCCCAAAGATGATATAGGTTAATTTTTTTCCTCAGTCCTCATGCGTTATGATTTTAGATTTTCTGGGGTTTTATGCCGTGTTGCGCTACCTCCTCCTTTAGCCAACGTTTCCGACAGCGTTAGTTGACTAAAGGAGGAGGTAGCGCAACACGGCATAACACCCCAAAAACAAATAACAAAAAACTCATACCACGCTTACTTCAAGATTGGTAAGTGTTTAAAAGAAATTAATGAATTATTAACCGAAAATATTTTACATTTCACGGTTTTCTTGTTATTGAAAAAAATATCTTTTAAAAATCTGAACACCTGTACAACAGGCTTAAAATTTCACTAACACTAAAACAACATCCAACTTACGGTCGTATACTATAAGTATGTAGGTGGCTACGCGCACTCACACACCCACACAGTTCGACGGCGATACAGCGGTACACCAATACACAGGCAGTTACGTACTACGTACGCGGAAAGGCGCCGGTTTTCCTCGAGACTGTCAAACTGTGGGACTTTAATGACTCCATTGAAATTAAATAATACATTAACCGTAACATAAAAATGTTGCCAGTTTGCATATTTACAAAATCTATACTCACCATATCATAGATTAGCTTTTGTTTTTGCTGACCTGACATTACCAAACTTAACCTTACCTAACTTAACTTATAGTAGGGCCCGCATCTGCGCTCAAAAAGAAGAAGATGGAGAGATATGTAATTAATTACAAATATTAGAGAAGGCGCTAATATTTAAAGCGATTAAATCAATGCGAAAATTGTGAAAATGTTTAATAAAACACGACTCGTTTAAAATAGAGCAAAAATCTCGTGGAAGGCGTCTGAAGTATCATTTAAAGAAACAATGTGAATTTTTTCACAAGTATAACTTGTAAAATAACTGAAACAAATGTGTTTATAATATTTTTCGGAGCATACTTCGTGATTTTTTTCTATCGAGGGAATTTCATATAATTTGCGTTTCAGCACGCGTCTAGATATTATCTTTAAAACTAACACGCTTTTCTAAGAGCTTAAAAACTTCAAATGTGAGATGGGAGATATGTAAGAAATCCGTAGAAATTCGGGTAGCGGCGGCTTAAACAAAACTTTGCAATCATAATGCATTTTCCAAAATCTATTTATACAGGATATTAAGGTACATACTTGACTTTCTTTAATCGGTGATTTCTAACATTTTTTCGAATAGGTACAAATTCTAAAGGAAATTTTGTTCTCCAGTGACATTTTTGATGTTTTTTTCAACTTAAAACGTAAAAAATCAATAGATATTGTAATAGAAGTAAAGTATTTTTTGGTTTCGAAGAAAAATTGCATCGAAAAAGTCATTAGAGACTAAAATTTTGTTCACGTTTTTACTCAAAATAATATCAGGAATCACTAGTTAAATTAAAAATTGTGAAAATACATCCCTCAACATCCCCGACGATTTTTATACAAATCTACAGTTTTCTTTCGACACTGATGAAATTTTGCTCATTTGACCTTCAAAACAAGAGAAAGGTTACTGCCTATATCAGGTTTCAAAAAGTTCTGCGTAAAGCCCAAGCAACGCCCGGGGCTTCAGATAGTCTTTAATAAAATAAAGTCTATGGACTGAAATGATTTTAAAGAAAAAAAAGTATTCTATTACCATAGGCTTTTTAAATACGCCACATTTGCGAGAAAAGTATTGTGGAAGTTGTTTAGAAAGGAGATTTGAAAAAGGAACACTGAATTATCATAATTCACAATTTAATAAAGAAATCGTAAACCATCAAGATCAACACGACAAACCGATTTCTTTCATTTGTCCGGAGCAACATTAGACAAAATCCCCAATTTTCCGTATATGTTGTAACACAACATTTCACAATGTAGACATTCTTAGCAAATAAATTTCAGACATTCGGTATGTCAGAAGCAAAAAATGGTTGGGACATATTGAACGATCATAAACTAAAACGTGAGTGAATAATGGAATGTGTCGGAGCATCTCCTATCCTAATCAAATATTCCTCTTCCTTTTACCTACCAATTAGTAGATATTAAGACACAATGAAACACCTACCAATAAGCAATTTTAGCATTAGAAAATTAATTTAATTCATATTATGTAGATCCTGTTTGTTGTTTTATTATTATACGCCGTTTATTTCTTACAAAATAAATATCAGATAATATATTTAATAAATATAGGATTGTTGTAACCGGAAGTGGCGCCCTCTGTTATTTTCAAAGAGAACCGTTGAAGTTTTCAATTGTCATCCCTGATGAGAAAATTTCTAAAAGGAAATTTACGAAACTTGACAATTCTCAATTTCAAAAACTTTTATACATTTTCCCGACCCATTTTATCACAAAAACTTTTATACATTTTCCCGACCCATTTTATCACAAAAACTTTTATACATTTTCCCGACCCATTTTATCACAAAAACTTTTATACATTTTCCCGACCCATTTTATCACAAAAACTTTTATACATTTTCCCGACCCATTTTATCACAAAAACTTTTATACATTTTCCCGACCCATTTTATCACAAAAACTTTTATACATTTTCCCGACCCATTTTATCACAAAAACTTTTATACATTTTCCCGACCCATTTTATCACAAAAACTTTTATACATTTTCCCGACCCATTTTATCACAAAAAAATCAAATGATTTTCCAATATAAAAATTTCCAAACTTTGAATTACAAAATCAGATTTTAAGAGCGTTTAACCAGCCAGCGGACGAAAATCCACATTTCGTCGAAAGTTGTTCTTACGATCGTGCAGGGCGGTTACAATGAGAAAGATTAATTATTCTCCGTACCAGCTTTTTTAAGTTATAACTCAATATCGAATTTATTTCAATTCAAATTAGCTTTAATTTATACCTTCATCCAAAAATGCTGAAAGGCGTGATGATAAAACTATTAAAATAATGTACTTTTTGTAGTTATTTTTTGATTAAAAGTATTTATCATTTTTTAATAATGTCCAAATTTAATAAGAATGTTAAAAAAATCTGAAATATATTAGTTTGTAAGTGCGTAAATAAATACACAAACGGACCAATTTTCGCCAAGAAACACAAGTACGTACATATTTTTTAATGATTTTATTGAAACTAAAATTAAAATTCTAAAACATACGTTTGCTAGATAATGTATTGATTTATTTTACTGCATGATTTTATTATTTGAAATGGGTGTGGTATAATACAAAAACTTTTTTGAAAATTGAACAAATCTGCCAACGACCTATGGAATAACCTTATTATACTAAACATTAAAAAAATTTCTCAAAATTTATTACATACGAATGCTAGATAAAAGAACAATCTTTCGAAATCCATTTATAATTTTTTTGTGGAAAAGAGTCAATACGTCTAAAAACTTTTTTGAAAATGACGTATTTCCGGTTTTCTCTGGTAATGCCCTCTTAAGTAACGTAAACAAAAAAGAAAACGCAAAAAACCTTTTACCTGCTAGTATACGAGAATCACTATTACATGTGTTACGGGTTGATTTAAATTTAATTTGTCCACCGTTTGAGGAGCCTCCATCCTGGGGATGCTGAGCGCTTTACCCCATCTCCACCACCCGCAACCCGCAACCCACAGCCACAGCCTCCAGTCAGTGCCGGGCCGTCTTCCGAACAGACCGGACGTGCTCAACAGTCCCGCAGTCCCTCGCGCGAACACTACCAACACATAACCTCAGTATACCGATGTGGTGATAGTGTCAATTGATCCTGAACACATTTACACACTTCACTAGAATACGGTAAGTGATTTTAACTTCTATTTATTTGTAAATCATTTTGATCGGTTGATTAAAGTTTACAATGCAAAAAAAATTGATCATAATTAAATAGGAAAAACAATGTAATACTAAGAAAACACAATTTACTACGAATACATATGGTATTAATTTAACAATTTTAAAACAAATATTGCTGATTCAATTTCAATATTTTTACCAATGAAACCAAAATTTTCAATGCATCGGTGCAAATTTAGATAATATTTATTAAATTTATTATTGATATTATAAATCTCGTAAAAAAAATAACATATAAAATTATAATAAAAATAAAATTTAAAAAAATATTAAAAATTATTATGATATTTGTTTTAATAAACTACATTTTCACGTTAAATAGTATTTATGAGAGTATGTATTTCGGTTTTGGAAATGTTAGTCTTAATGAAAACTGTTTGTTATTATAAAATAATGAAAAAAGGTTCCTTTATAAACACAATGGTTGAAAGAGGGCGTACCTACGTAGAACTAAATCTAACCTACAATCCTTTCTGTATTGATTATCATATGTACGAATTTAATCTTAAAATAAAAAAATAAAGAAAACACGATTCGTTCTTGACCTATTATGCTATTATGCTGGTATTATTCATTATCTTAATTTGTCATGTATGAAGGTTAATATTTATTTTGCATACTTAAAATCGAAGTTGACTTGGTCGTACCAGCCTTTATTATGCTTATTTCATATTAATTTAGGTTTTGGCCTAAGAACCATTGTCTAGTTAGGTCAACACAGTATTTCATTCAATGTTATAATTTCTCACTTACGTCAGTTTATTTGTTTGCTTACGTTATCCTCATTTACATTAAACGTTTACTTGGTCATGCCATGCTTCAAAAAGCTCATTTCGGTCGTCCTGTACCTATTAATTGATCTTCGATTTGTTGTCCTAGTCAGGTCAATGCACTTAAACACTGCCCTATTTCCGCACGTACATCGGTTTGTTGTTTGCTTACGTTACTTCTGTTTAATATGTAAGTTGACTTGATCGTTCCAGACTTTATGAAGGTTATTTAGATTATTACCTTAAATTTCGATTCCATTGTGAATACATTATTATGTTACTCGGATTAACGCACTTATGCATTGTCCTAATTTCGCACTTAAATTGTTTCATAATTTTGTAAAGGCCACTTAAGTTGAAGAATCAATTTGACTTGATCCAACCAAATTTGTTCCGATTATCTTCACATTTCAGACTTGACCTAAGATCTGTCTAATTATCTATCTTACTATTGTTCAGTCATTCCAGAACTATTGTATTCAGGTTAACGCACTTAATTCATTGCAATACTTTCGCTCTTAAATTTTTTCATAATTTTGTAAAGGCCACTTAAGTTGAAGAATCAATTTGACTTGATCCAACCAAATTTGTTCCGATTATCTTCACATTTCAGACTTGACCTAAGATCTGTCTAATTATCTATCTTACTATTGTTCAGTCATTCCAGAACTATTGTATTCAGGTTAACGCACTTAATTCATTGCAATACTTTCGCTCTTAAATTTTTTCATAATTTTGTAAAGGCCACTTAAGTTGAAGAATCAATTTGACTTGATCCAAAACCAAGTTCGTTCAGATTTTCTTCACATTTCAGACGTGACCTAAGATATGTCTAATTATCTATCTTACTATTGTTCAGTCATTCCAGAACTATTGTATTCAGGTTAACGCACTTAATTCATTGCAATACTTTCGCTCTTAAATTGTTTCATAATTTTGTAAAGGCCACTTAAGTTGAAGAATCAATTTGACTTGATCCAAAACCAAGTTCGTTCAGATTTTCTTCACATTTCAGACGTGACCTAAGATATGTCTAATTATCTATCTTACTATTGTTCAGTCATTCCAGAACTATTGTATTCAGGTTAACGCACTTAATTCATTGCAATACTTTCGCTCTTAAATTGTTTCATAATTTTGTAAAGGCCACTTAAGTTGAAGAATCAATTTGACTTGATCCAAAACCAAGTTCGTTCAGATTTTCTTCACATTTCAGACGTGACCTAAGATATGTCTAATTATCTATCTTACTATTGTTCAGTCATTCCAGAACTATTGTATTCAGGTTAACGCACTTAATTCATTGCAATACTTTCGCTCTTAAATTGTTTCATAATTTTGTAAAGGCCACTTAAGTTGAAGAATCAATTTGACTTGATCCAAAACCAAGTTCGTTCAGATTATCTTCACATTTCAGACGTGACCTAAGATATGTCTAATTATCTATCTTACTATTGTTCAGTCATTCCAGAACGATTGTAGTCAGGTTAACGCACTTAATTCATTGCAATACTTTCGCTCTTAAATTGTTTCATAATTTTGGAAAGGCCCGCTGCGCCGCTACCCAAATTTCTACCGATTTTTTACATATCCCCTTTAAACATTCGAGTTTTTAAGCTCTTAAATAAATATATGTTGTTTTTTGAAGATAATATCTATACATTCCCTGCTCCGAAATGCAAATTATATGAAATTCCCTCGATAGAAAAAAATTGCTAAGTATGCTC
This sequence comes from Limnephilus marmoratus, assembly GCA_917880885.1. Lineage (NCBI taxonomy): Eukaryota > Metazoa > Arthropoda > Insecta > Trichoptera > Limnephilidae > Limnephilus > Limnephilus marmoratus. Next base: position 1,196,152 of record OU862932.1, on the reverse strand, counting down.
CGAAAATTATTATTTTTATTGACAGCCCCAAGAGATTTTTGCTCTATTTTAAACTAGTCGTGTTTTATTAAATATTTTCACAATTTTACCGTTTTAAATATTAGCGCACTCTTTCCAACATTCGTAATTCGAAATCTCACCATCTTCTTCTTTTTGAGCGGGGATACGGCGCCTTAAGTTGACTTTGTCCCGATTATCTTCACATTTCAGACTTGAGCTGCTATCTATTGTTTAATAATTCCAGATCAATTGTAGTCAGGCCTTTATGCATTGTCGTAATTTCGCACTTAAATTTTTTTATAATTTTATAAAGGTTACTTAAGTTAAACAATCAAGTTTACTTGATCCTATCAACCTTCGTTCCGATTATCTTAACATTTCAGACTTGATCTACGATCTATTGTTAGTCATTCTAGATATTTTTAGTCAGAAATACGTCCACCATTTGTCTCATTTTTGCCTGTTGTCACTTAGTGTGTAAGAAAGAGTGGCAGCATCACACGTTTAAGAACAATAGCAAAACATTGAAGTTTGACGTTTTTTAATTTTTGAAATTGACTAAAACTTCAATACCTTGTTACTATATTCCATACTTTCAAAATTATCGTCACGGCTAGCAGTATTGTAAGGGTCTACTAAGACGTCACGGTGCGGTGTGTGAGAGAGATGCAAGAAAATGATTAACTTTTTTCCTTTGGAGGAAATAGACCTACGTACATGGTGTATCTCGTCTTTTGTTTCACCATTATTTAATGTTAGAATAAAGAACGTACATTTTATGCTTTTTTGTGCTGCCACGGTACCATAATCGTGGATCATCACGGTAATATTAAAAGCGCTCAATGTTAATTTTCAAAGTACGTTATGAATTTAGCAAAGTTCGTGCTATATTATATGAATATATTTCTATGTACGAGAACAAGAGCTTTTACGATAACAAAAGCTTTCACATTTATAATTAACGCGTAGGCAAAGTAGTAAACAGTAAATAGAGGTGTCAATCAATTGTCCAATTAATAACTAACAAACATAATTAAATTTGGTCATTGTCCATTTACGAAATTTTAATTATACCAATGTCCAAATTACTGAAATTCTGGCTGGTTTAAATTGAATAAACAACACATTTTAATTACGTTAACAAAATTGCTAATGCGATGCATCCCATAAAATTCAATCAACCTGTCCATTTGAACGGATAAAATATAAATACAGAATGACAACTAACTTTTCAGTCGTAGTGTAGTATTAAAGATCTACTAGCAGTTAAAAACCCGCTTCGCAGGTTTTTGCTGCTAGGCCATGCGGGCGGCTTTTCGGTCGGCTTCGCCCAGTTTGAGTTTTAGTTTGGGGGGCCTATCTACAAAAACGAAACCACTTCTTAAACATTAAATAATGGTGAGACAAAAGATGTGTCACACAATGGACGTGTGTCTGTTTCCTCCAAATTAGTATTTTTTCCCCTGGAGGAATCAGATTTCTACATTGGAGGTTATCCACTACTTACCCGCCCTGGTATAAGTAACAGATGGTTACTCCTTTAAGATACAATACGAAGCAGATTTATTTACAATTATATGATGACCATTTTATAAATCGGATAGGAACTGGTTCCAAAAATAGCCGGTTCCTCGGATCCACTGTGAACCAGTGATAGCTAGTCACTGGGACATAGTAACCACGATATATGCAATGACGTCATATGTAATATATAGCCGCGTGAATTATTCACAACTGCCAGTTACAATTATAATCATATTATCGTCAATCTCTCCATCTCCATATCCGGAGAGATACTCAAAATTACAAATTGAGTAGTACTCACGCCTGCAAGGGAATATTCCTCGTGCGATCTGTTAACGTAAGTAGCGCCATCTGTTGGCATTGCTTTAATTAGGTTCTATTACAAGAGTAGATTCGTATACAAACACTATGTACGAAAACGGTTTGTCGTAAGGCGCGGTGTCACAGTTGCATTCTTGAATTTCAACCGCACAGATGTAAGCCTATTAATAACGTCTGATTGATTTAAAAATAGCTCGTCCATTCTTTAGTTCCTCCTTTGGGTGACTTTTATGTATTTTTTACTTTATCTCCACAAAAAAATTCCTCAGGATTTCTGTCATCTTTGGGGATGATATATGAAGGGTATTTTTAGGGAAAGGAAGGAGGCAAAGTTTGGGGAATGAAAAAGGTATGAGGGGTGGGTTAAAATCTGGGGGGTCAATGTGTTCAGGAGTGACGAACGTATTAATCCATTCCTCCCACTCGAGAGTCCGGTTAGGTCAAAATGTCTCCCTCAACCAGTCTCTCCCGATCCGGCCTGCCACGCAGCATGTGGGTATCGAACCCTAATAAGCCACCAAAAGTAGCGAACTACTTGCGGGGACCTATGGCAGAGGTTTGGTTTTCCAATAAATCGTTCACAGGGCGACGGTACCCATACTTACCTCCTAAATTTACTGTAAAGATAAGTTATACTGTCAAGCTGTACTGTCCTACAAAACATAATAATAAATAACCCTAATGTTATTACCCGGCTTTGCCCGAGTTTGAACACTATATTTTTAATAATTTTTTGTTGTTGAACAAATGTGTTGTTTTGCCTTATTTTAAATAGTCAATTGGACATTTGTATAGGCTCCATAGCTCATGAGAGCGCTCTACATTTTAATGGTTAGAAATCAAGTAAAATTTAAGTAGAATCCTATAAAAGCTGGTTTTACAGCATAATTTAAAATGATTTTCTGCATTTAGTTTTGGTGTAGCCGTCAATTACCGTATACCAAGAACTACTGAACTTAGCCCAGTCGTATTTATTAATATTAATTTGATCTTCATGAATTTCAATTGCTCTATGCGTATTGGTCTCTACACGACTATCAAGTCAATTTGACCGTTTTCATTTAAATGCTCCGCATTTCCCAACATGTCAACATGGCCGATTTTGCACGCTCGAAAGTGTTCTGATATCCTTTTGGAGATGGTCCGTTCTGTCTGGCCTACATAAACCTTGTCACATCCGGAACATCCCAGTTTATATAAAGCTAACCGATGCGTAAGCGAAACGGTTGCCCTGCAAGATAGATAGAGCACATCATACTCGTGAGAGTAAAATCTACCGCAAACGAAGACAGAATTGAACAAGAATCCAAAGGCTGAGCTTTCTGACCTTATGTTCACAATATGACTGACAGAATTGCCAGACTATTGAGGAAAGAAAGCATCTAGACCAGGTTTCCCAACCTTTTTTTTTCGCCGAGCCTCCCCGAACCAAAAAAAATATTTTCATGCCCCCTTTATTAAGTTTCAACAAAAATAAGAAACACGTTTTTTTATATTAACTAAATAATTTATTTGAATTTAAAATAGGTAGGTACCATACAGATTCGAAATATTTATTTATTATGGGTTTTTAATAAAAGAGTAAGTACACTTTAAAAAAAAATAATGTACATTTATATGATGTAATAATTTGTTCATGTTCAAATATCTTAATACCACTCTTCCATGGAAGCATTAGCTTGTGTCTGTAATCATTGATTTATTTTACACTAGCTTTATCCCGCGGCTTCGCTCGCATGGTATTAGGGGTTTCCCACTCCGCCTCCTCCACCTTCCCTCTCCCCACTCCACCACCCTCATCAACCCCCCTCTCCCTCCACCCACCCCTCCCCCCATTCCACTCCCCCCTTCAACCACCCTCCCCCCTCCCCTCACCCCTACCCAAAATCCTCCACCCTCCACCTTTCCTCTCCCCACTCCACTCATCCATCAACCCCCCTCTCCCTCCATCTCCTTCTCCACCGACCCCTCCCCCACCCCATACCACTCCCACTCCACCTCCCCCCACCTTCCTCCACCCCTCCCCCTTCCACTTCCTTCTCTCCCACCTCTCCCACCCCACTCCGCCTCCTCCACCTTCCCTCTCTCCACTCCCATCAACCCACTCCCCCTATACCTCCACCCACCCCTCCCCTCACCCCTACCCCTTACTTCCCTCCAACCTCTCCCACCCCAATCTGCCTCCTCCACCTTCCCTCTCCCCACACCACTCACCCCATCAAACCCCTTCCCCCCATCCCCTACTCCTCCCCACACCCTCCTCCATCCTTCCCCTTTCTTCCCTCCCGCCTCTCCCTCCCCTAACCCCCTCCCCACTCCCCCTCTCACCTCTCGCATTCCACACATTCATTCCCGATACATTTAGTTTTCAAACTGCTCGCGTGCAACCTAATTATTTATACAAATTTCATAATGCCAGAACTCAACGGTAGTTTTATACAAAATAACGAACAACAAAAAAAGAATAGTCCAATTTGGTGCAGTCGTTCAGATTTATGCGCATACATACATTTCGGCGATTCATTTTTAGAGATAGTTATTAAGTACGACGCCAGCAAAGCAATCTTTTTAGGGTGAATTGCCAAATTAAAAAAAAAAAAAAACATCGTTTCCAAGGTGACAATTGGTTTGTTTTTTTCTGACGTTTGCAATAAATCGATTTTGTTACTGACAGAAAATGTATGAAAAATGAAATTATTTTTCATAACACCCGAGCTCTAAGCTATAGCCTATAGACTATTCTGATGTATGAGCTATATTATTATAAAGTTTCATTCAAATCCATTCAGTAGTTTTCGCGTGAAAGAGTAACAAACATACATCCATACAAACTTTCCCCTTTATAATATTAGTAGGATTTACATTTCTTAGTTTTCTTTTAATTATACATATTATTCTACAATTATTTTTTATTTATTAAAATTTTATTTTTGTAATTAGATAATGTCTAACAACTTTCAAAGTAATTTTAGAACAAATAAATAAAAACTTTTAGTACTAATGAGATACTTGAGGTTGCATGCTCTGTACAAATTGGTCGATTCTGGGTTCAGTCTTTGCTAGAGCTATGGTTAAATTGCTTAGTTAATCGTTAAGCGTTAAATAGATTTTTTCGGAAATGAAACGTGCCTATTGCGCCCCCCCCTAGGGGGGGGGGCGTGCCCCCTTTATTGGGAAGTCCTGATCTAGACCATAGGTTCTCAGATCGGGGATAACGCCCCCCTGTAGGCGTTTCAGACTTTCAGGGGGCTTTAGGAGACCCAGAGAAACCCATCCCACCCATCCCATCTCGCCTCATCCCATCCCAATACGCCCCCCCCCCCGCTGTGGTAAATATAATCCTGTTTCAGATACACAACGACAGATGGTAAGTAAAAGCAGTTGGGGTCGCTAGAAAGTAAAATATTCTCAAAGTGGCGGTGGGAAAAAAAGGTTGAGTATCTATGATCTAGACTGTCTTCCAAACCACGACAAAAATACAAGATCTACTGAGGCCTACAAAATCCAAATCCAAAGTTTTTTTTTGAGAACGTAATATTATGTTATTTATAATCAATTTCCCAAAAATAAACCACGACAAAAATTATGAGAACATCTATGAAAAAATAAATTTTCACAAAATGTAACAATTAAAACATGGAAATAAAAAAGTGCCTTATTTTTATCGGTTAAATGAAAAATTCTACGTTTTGTAGCACGCTGTTTCGTTGATTTCAAAACTCCAGACAAAATCTGTAAAAATTTCACGAACTCAGAGCTTATCCAATGCCAGCTGTGAATGGATAATGGATACAGTAGGTGGTTAAACGCATCCGCCGCTAAGCCCTAGACAAACCTTACCCCATGAATCTGGGCACACCTGCTAGGTCACCAAACGTAGCAAACCACTCGTGATGACCAGAGGTTTGGTTATCAAATAAACTGTTCCTAGCGTGGCGGTATTCATACTCGTCTCCCAAATTTGCTGTAAAGATAAATGTGTAGCTGTACGGTCTTAAAAAACATAATAATAATTTACCACAACGATATTTATTTATATTCTCATACCTACTAAAAATACATTAAAAAAACCAGTGTGCTTTAGACCACACAACTGAAGTAAAACTTCTTTAGCTCCATCTATACTATATGATAGGAAGAGAGAAAGAAAATGTGTGCTCGCACCTCTCTCTCTCTCTTGCCCCTACAGTAATAAATACGAAACGTAACTCTCTCTTTCTATCTTCACTAACTTATTTCTTCCTCTCAGTTCGCCTCGCTTTTCGTAATGCTCTCGTCACGCATTCACCAGCTTACTCCCAAAGTCAAGCGTGTGTAAAGGCCCGAGCGTTCGCCTCGCCCGATCACACTTTTCGTAACGCTCTCGCCACGCATTCACCAGCTTACTCCCCAAGTCAAGCGTGCGTAAAGAAGTTTTACTTCAAAAATTTCATAAAAATCTGTCAAGCCGTTTTGGAAGAGTGCGACCACAAACACGAGATTTTTATGTACCTATATATAGAAGATTAAATAACATCCTATTCCTATCTGAATTTTAATTCAAATTAAATTTGTAAAATATAAATATTTGACAAATTTATTTCGTAAAAATATACTACGATAACAGCAGGATGAAAAGATGCCAGAGTTCCGAGAAAATATTTTATCTGTTGGTAAAAGTTACACAAACTGTTTGTATCTCCCCAATTGGGGAATGTTGTCATAATCAACAGCGGAAACCAATCAAAAGTAACGGAGAACTTAATGCTTTCTAATTTCAATTTCCGTCCGGAATATTGGGACCAAATTGAATTACCGAACTCCTGTTTGATGCGGGAATTGGTAATTAAAACCACTGATTATTTTTACGTTATTATTTATTGAAATAATAATTATTCATATACTTGGTTCACTTTATGAGAACCATTTTTCCGGAATATCACCTTAAAGGCGCAGGGCAAAGATGAAAAATATTCTACATTTTCTGGTATTTATTTCAATTTGTTAAGTGGGTATGGGACCGCTGTTCCGGGAACCATTAATTCGATAACCAACACTTCTGCCACAGGTTAGCTTGCCCAGCTAGCTCAGTCGGTAGAGCATGAGACTCTTAATCTCAGGGTCGTGGATTCGGGCCCCACGTTGGGCGCCAAAATATAACGGCCAATAAAAGGTACAACACTTTACTAAGACTTATTTATTATACGTATCGTAAAGCAAAAATTTTATTCACTACTTGTTTACAAAATCTCTTATAGTTAAAATAAAAGAATTGAATTATATTTTTCAATTAAAACAAAACCAGAACATGGACTCTCATATCTTAAATAAAATAATATTACACCAATATTTTAAACTCAGGGTCATTTTTAGCCTAAAGGAAACTAAATAGTTAAAATTTTTTGAAACAATAAAATCCATTATGTAACGTTTAAAATAAAATCAGATGTTTTAAATAAAGATCATCACGTTGTGAAAGTTATTGCAAGGGGGCCAGTTCAGAAATTGAACAAATCAATATTAATATATTAAACTCAAAATTAAACGATTTATTAGCTCACAGGTCAACGGAGATCCACCGTAGTATATCTTCCTCGTCAAAACAAACGTCCAGCCTCTCTGACTTTCCATTAGGAACTTTTTGAAAAATTAGCTTACCGAAAATATGTTTTAGGCAGCAGAAGAACGCAAGAATCCTTTTGTTCTAATTTTGGTGTGTTCGGAGGTGTGTTCGGAGGGTCTTCGCGGTGGATGCGCCTACCCATCAGCTGTGCGGAGGGCCGTAAAGGGAGAGGCTGGTTTGGGGAGACCTTTTTACTTTTGACCTCTCTTTTTTTTTTTTTTTTTTTACATTAACTCCACACAGGAGGCCCTGAGGAAAATAATTTCCCTCAGGGCCTATGTCATCTGGGATGCTGTGTGGAGGGTCTTTTTGAGGAGAGGAAGGAATGAACATTGGTCTTGAAGAGACCCATGTTGTAGGAAGGAGGAAACACAGAGGCCGGCAAATCATTCCACAGCCGAGCTGTTGAACACAAGAACGAGTCGAAGAAACGACCCGTTCTCATGTGACAAATGTCAACCGTGTACAAATGTTGGGCACGCGTTTGGCGTGTTTCCCGACTATGCATCGGTGCCGAAGGGATCAATGATGCTAGTTCCTCGGAGCATCTTCCATTGTAATACCGGTAGAACAAGGATAGCATTCCCACCCGACGCCTGTGCTCTAAAGATTGCAATCCGTCTGTTAAGATGGGAGAATCTATCAAACGGACCGCCCGTTTCTGCACAGAGTCGAGGGTATTTTTCAGGTATTTTGGAGCTCCAGACTAGAGATGGCTGCCAAATTCAACCGTGGGGCGTACTTGTGATTTGTACAAGGTTAGCAGTTGTGTACTATTAAAGTATCTGCGGGCCCTGTACAGTACGCCCAGTTTTTGGGAGGCTAGCTTTACTCTGGCTTCAATGGAGCCCCCATACCTGAGCTGGTCACTTAGGGTTACACCAAGCATATCAATGGAGGGCCTGTTCGGAAGATTGCTTCCGTTGAAAGAGACTAGTTTTTCATTTCGATCCCTTTTGGACGTAATCAGACAAGATTGGGTCTTTGAAACATTAAATTCAACGAGATTATTTTTACCCCAAGAGAAAATACTCTCGAGGTAGCCGACCATTCTTTGCTTCAAAGCTCTACGAGCTGTTGGAGTTTGTGAGCCCTTTGGGGGCTTGTCAAACAAAAAGCTATCATGAACTGTACTGTCATCCGCATAACAGTGAATTGGTGCACATGACAAAAGGTCGTTGATGTGCAACAAAAACAAAGTTGGAGACAGAACCGATCCCAAGTCTTCATCAGGAACGCGCTGTCGACAATACGTGAGATTCCAAAAGGCGTGCCTCAAGGAAGTCTACTGGGACCTCACCTCTTCAACATCTTCACGCACGACATCCCCCATGACGAGAGATGCAATCTATCAATTTATGCAGACGACGTCAAACTCTACGTTTCCTCATCACAAGCAGACATGGCAGCCATATACCTACAGAGAGCGCTCGACGCTCTAGTAGAGTTCTACAAAAAATGGCGACTCAAACTTAATGAGACGAAGACCGAAGTCATCATGTACTCGAGGAAAAATAAAGTTAGAACACCAGACGTCAACATCGAAATGGGAGGACACGTCCTAGAATGGAAAGATGAAGTCGTCTACCTGGGCCTAACAATGGACTCACGCCTCAACTGGAAATCTCACGTAACCAAGATGCACGTGAAAGCCAGAAAGGCAGTCGGCGCGATGAAGCCAATCTTCAACAGAAGAAGTCCGCTACTTCCCAGAACCAAACTCCTGATCTACTACTCGCTCATCCGACCCGTACTGACTTATGCTATACCCGTGTGGGGCAGCATCTCCTACTCTGACCATACTAAACTACAGACTTTACAAAATCTCTGCATTAAAATCACTTACAACACAAGACTCAGAACAAACTTGAAAAAACTACATGCAAGAGAAGAAATACCGACCTTATTTGAATACACTCACAGACTGACCGACCGATTTTACAAGTCACTTCAACATAGTAAAAATAAACTCATCAAAGAAATCGGTCAATACAACGCACCTAGCGATCTCCCTTTCAGGTACAAACACAGACTACCTAAACATATCCTGATGGACCTTAATCATATTTGGCACAACCCTGAATCAGACGCGGATGACTGAGCGATCGGTAGGTATTCCCAATTACCAGACCCCCCCCCCAACTTATGTCTATATATCTATGTATATATTTATATAATAATATTTATTTTATCTATATGTATGTAAGTTTATCCTAAAAATTCCCATAAAATATCTATCACATAAAAACAGACACCCACACCCACACCACACAATGCAGGATTTCATTCACTGAAATCACTGAAGGCCGCACAGTTTCATGTTGACTGTCGGCCGACTCCTCCCGGATAAGGTTTTTCATGGTTTCCTTATTCCCAAAGGCAAATGCGGAGGAGCTCCAAATAAAAGGACATGACCGACTCCTTCCCACTCCCAACATAACACAAACACACACGTATGTATATATTTTTCCACTGGGCGAAATTCAAATTGCTTTGTGGAGCAGAGCGACACATGCAATTTTCGTAGGGTTTTTACATAACAATTTTTCCCTACCGACAAAACACATGACCTCTAAGTCTATAATAGCCAGGTACTATTTTCAAATACCCACATGAGGTAAAAATTGCAAGGCGCATATGACGCCGTTCTATTTGTATAAAGAACATTAACTTTAAATTCAGTAAATTTAAATGATTCATCTCTTCAAGATACATAAGAATCTAGTGAATCAAAAAAAAAAAAAAAATCAGAACCGATCCCTGCGGGACGCCAGCATTTATCGAGTGTGAGGAAGAGGTGAAACCATCGACTACCGTCTGAATCGACCTCCCCCTCAAGAAGTCGGCAATCCACGTACACAAGGATGCGGGAAGTCCGTAAGAAAGCAGTTTGTTGACAAGTCCTCGGTGCCAAACCCGGTCAAAGGCCTTGGAGATGTCCAATGCAACCGTTTGGGTCTCACCGAAACGTTCCAGGCATCGCCCCCAAACATGCGTCACATACGCGAGAAGATCACCGCACGAGCGGTTCCGCCGGAATCCGTATTGACGGTCGTTGGTAATTTTGTTCTTCTCGAGGTATGTGAGCAGTTTGTCGTTGATCACACGTTCCATCACCTTTTTTTTTTTTTTTTTTACAGTGAATACCGCACAAGAATCTCAACTGCTCCCGTCTGGAGCCAGTGAGACTATGGCATCCCCAACTGGGGTATGTTGTGAGGCTGAAGGTAGTGGGGAGGGGAAGGAGGTGGAGAAGAGAAAGGTTGGGAAGTACCTGGCTATTCAGATCTGGTCACTAAACACGGCTAAAGCCATTTTCAAGCAACGTTTCAATTCTGAATGGTGGTCTTACACCAGGGCGATACTGATAGTATCTTCCACTCTGGAACATGCCGCAAATATACTATATATTATTTTAAATGAATTAATTGTGAAATAACACAAATTAATCAAATAAAATTTATTTGCGCATGCCGGGTTCGAACCCGCGACCTCCGGAAGACAGAACTGATGTGATCGCTATGGGGCGGTAGTTGGCCGGGTTGGAGCGGTCACCCTTCTTTGGAATAGGATGGATAACCGCTTTTTTCCAACCAGAGGGCACAGAGCCAGTCTTCAGGGACAGTTTAAAAAGCTTCGTCAAAATTAGAGCTAATTCTGCAGCGCACCTCTGCAATACCAGGGCAGGTATTCCGTCGGGCCCACTAGCTTTATTAACACCAAGCCCTCGTAAAACATGGAGTACTTCCCGATGCCGGATCCTCAGCTTTTTCATATGAAAACCGCAGTGAGGAACCGACGTCGGGACAGCACCTTGGTCATCGAGGGTTGAGTTATCCGCAAACATTTTACCTAGTAAGTTAGCCTTTTCGGTGGCGGTGTTTGCTAGTGAGCCGTCAGGTCTGGTAAGAGGTGGCAGACTGGATTTGCAGAAATTGCGACCTATTGAGCCCGCAAGTGACCAGAATTGCCTGCTGCCATGCGGGCATGCAGTCAGTTTTCTGCTGATCTGCTGGTCGTGCTCGAATTTTGACCTATTTATGATTCTCTTGGTTTCCTTTGCCATTTTGTTGTAAGCTGTTCTGTCTTCGGATGTTCTAGATGTGTTGTAGGCTCGGTAAGCCGCGTTTTTTCGTCGCACTGCTTCAGCGCATTGTCGACTGAACCACGGCTTTGAGCCTACACCAGTTTCCTTAACAGTAGATTTGATGAAGCCATCCATCGCGGATGTGATGACTTCACCAATTTCCTGGGCACATCTTGAGGGATCCGAAGTCCGAAAACAGACAGCTGACCACGGAAAAGCATTAAAATGTGCCCGCAGACCGAACCAATCTGCTGACCTATAGTGCCACACTTTTCTCTTCAGCCTCTCGTTTGGTGGTCTGAAGTTTACAGGGATTGATGTCGTCACTAGGCAGTGGTTGGACGATCCTAAAGGCGCTGTGACTTCAATCCTGTAACCGTGTGGCACAGTAGTTAAAAATAGGTCTAACAGATTGGAACGGTGAGTCTGGACATCAGGAACCCTTGTAGGCTTCTGAACCATTTGCTCCAATCCGTAGCAAAGGGCAAAGGATTCCGCTTGGCGTCCAAGTTGGTTGTTGATCCTGAGAACTTCAACCAAGGTTCGTTATAAACATTGAAGTCCCCCAGGACCACAAACTCTGCCGTAGGGTAGCGGGGCAAGAGGTCATCAATAGTGTCGCTTAAGTGTTTGAAGAGCTCGGACGTGTCTGATTCGCTCAGGTTCGGTGAGCGGTATAAACACGCGTAGAAACTTACCGTACTGGCAAGATTGACGCGTACCCACATTACGTCGAATCTGGAGTTTTCCAGATTCAACAGTCGCACACAGTTGACGTCAGCTAGACTATAGAGACAGACACCTCCTTTAGGTCTGAACTTGCCTGCGAGGGTGAAGCCCGGGCAGTCCAGATAGGAGGTGTCTACAGGCTCAGCTATCTGATTTTCAGACAGGAAGAGTAGGTTTGGGCGTTGAGAAAAAAGGTGGTGGTGGACAGAGTTTAAATTGGTGTGCAGGCCGCGAATGTTGGTGTAATTCACCAACAGTTTTGGCCCGCACCGGGGACGCCTACGTCTCGCCGCTGTAATGACGTTAATTATTGTAGGTTGCAAGTTCATGATTTTAATTGTTGGTTTTAACTCTAACTGATCTCTCTCGACCCATCGTCCTGCACCACAGCGTGAGGGATGGATTACGTCTGTCACTCCTGGATACACTGACCCCTAGATTCTCCTACCCTCTTCACGTACCTTTTTTCTTCCCAGAACTTCCTCCCATTTAAACGACCACCGCACCGCATCCCCAAAGATGACATAGGTCCTGAGTGAAATTACTTTACTCAAGGCCTCTTGTGTGGAGTCACTGTAATAAGAAAAAAGAATTAAAAATAAGAAAGAACGTAAAATTATATTTTTAAATATTTTTTTGTCTATAAGCTTGAATATCCATAAAACGGAACGTAACTAACTTCACGTCGAAAACCGTCGTTCATTTTCCGATTTTGTTTTTTGAAAGAGGAGTTATACCACTTCCTTTGATGCAAAATAACAAAAGGGAACATAACAGCACTATTGTTGAAAAATTCCACCGCTTATGTGAAAAATAACGCCGTTTCCCGTAAAATTTCACAAAATTAAGGCGAATTTCGTCAAAAACAGCACCATTTTTGCCGAAAATAACGTACTCGTAAATGGATCGGTTACTATCGACATTTACATATCGACCCACGACTATTGTAAGTTAATTTAATTTAATTTTTTATTAAGTCACACACAGTACATTATAATGCAAATGATCAGGTGGCAATTTGAAAATAACAGTTTTCACAAAAAAAACAGAGTGTGCAATTAAAACACGGTAGAAATGAAACCTTCAGAAAACTAAAGTAGACAAGAGTAGGGAGGCAACGCACAAAAAGAGGAGACCGGTCGGCTACAATGCACCGCAAAGAGGAGACCAATCATACTATCTCATTCTCTAGCAGACTATATTCTACAGATCAGTGGTTCTTAACCTAGTTCGGTCGAACCCCAGGGGTTCGGTGAGTCAGTCTCGCGGGTTCGGCGGAGGTCAAGACAGCAGAAGCCACACTGAAAGTGATAAAATAAATGATTAATTAAAACGCTTAAAGTTAGAACTTTGTCAAACATATATCTACGAACATACAATACAGATGGATCTGAAAATTATTTTGGGTATAGAAAAGAGCAAAAGTAATTTTATGGCATCCAAATGTCATTTTTGAAAAAAAAAAGTTGATTAGAACTGTATCCAAATGAGGTGATAATTTGCGCTGGTGATAATTTTTCTCAAAATTACAATTTTTTAAGAACAAAGTTTTAATAATTCGCGCGTTTTTCTCCAAAACATTCAAAGCGCCCCCCGATGGAGGGTGACCCCCACGTTGCTAAACACCGCTGTAGACACTGTATGGATGGTGGAATTAGTCGAGTTCACCCTAGCGTGGGAGATAGCGGCATGCTGTCCGTGTAATAGGCAATCGGATGAGACACTACATTGGGCAATTGGGTTGCTGGCCAAATGTCACTGCGTACTATTGTGTCGTCCACTCGAGGATGTTTGAAGATTGGGGTACCATTTTGTTATGTAATTTTAAAATAAAAAAAAAAAAACGTGGTAGGTATTTGAATGTTATACGGACGCAAAATACAATTGATAGTTTTGCGTGGCTTTATCGACATGATCACGATTGCGTTGTGCATTCCCCTAACCTAACAAAAAATGTAGGATGTATAATATAGGTATGTTATTAAAAAAAAAAAAAATGCATTACTAGTAACTCCACACAAGAGACCCTGACGAATATAATTTCCCACGGGGCCCATGTAATCTTATGGGATTAGTTTAGGATTTTTAAGGAAATAAAGAAGAGAAATTACTGAGAAGGAAAAATTAAAATAAATAGAAGGGTAGGTTAGGTTACGTTAGGTTAGGTTAATTACATTACTAGTAGCTCCACACAGGAGACCCTGATGAAAATAATTTCCCACGGGGCCCATGTAATCTTATGGGATGCTGTGTAGAGGATTTTTAAGGAAATAAAGAAGAGGAATTACTGAGAAGGAAAAATTAAAATAAATAGAAGGGTAGGTTAGGTTAGGTTAATTACATTACTAGTAGCTCCACATAGGAGACCCTGACGAAAATAATTTCCCACGGGGCCCATGTAATCTTATGGGATGCTGTGTGGAGGAGGGAGGAAGAGGAATTACTGAGAAGGAAAAATTAAAATAAATAAAAGGGTAGGTGGGAATTTGGGGGTCAGTGTGTCCAGGAGTGACGGACGTATAAATCCAACCCTTCAAACACTTGGGGTGACCTATGGCAGAGGTGTTGGTTGTCTAATAAATGAGTCCCGGGACGGCGGTACCCGGACCCGCCTCCTAAATTAAATAATTTGGGATTTGCCAAACGAGTAATAAAGATGTGAAGATCTCATGGGGTGAGGTTAGTTGGGATCTTTGCGGCGGATGCGTCTGCCCACTAACTGCGTGGCAGGCCGGATCGGAAGAGTCTGGTTGAGGAGACCATTTGAACTCTCCAACAGGGGGCCAAGTCTCTATCTTTTATTGTTTACTAACAGCCTGTTAGTAAACAATAAAAGATAGAGACTTGGCCCCCTGGACTCTCACGCAACACCGCCTTGCACCGCAGTTGGAGGAATAGATTCAAACAGGCTTATTAATTTTTAAGCCAACCGGCTTTCGACACACGCACCGTGTCATCTTTTTGTCAATAAATATAATCTATATATATATTAAGGTGGTCCAGGCCTACATAGTAAATTTATTTTTTTTAAATATAGATGTAGCCACCCATTTAATTTGTTACACCTACCATTAATATTATGTGTAAAAAATTTCAGCCCCCTATCTTATATACAAGGGGGTGCTCATCGAGTTAGAAGTTTCTGACAAAAGTTCTGGATTTTAAGTAAAACACGTAATTTAAGGTTTATTAATATTACAAGTATTTTAGTCAAATAAGTATAAAACGTATTTAAATTTGAACAAAATTTGGTAACAAAGCAATAATTAACATAATATTAGTCGCAATCTTTCAAAACTATGTTTGTTAACTCCTTTTTGAATGTTTAGGTAGAAGCGATTTTTCTGTTTTGTTCAACGATGTGAAGTAAAGATTGTTTTTCTTCCTCATTCTTAGTGAGTATCGTGTTGTAATCTTCAAATAGTTTAACACCTCTCTCCGCTGTATCATTAACAATACGCAAATTTTTGACTCTGCTTTTGCCTTGAAGGTGATCAACATTGTTATTCCAAGTCTCAGGAGGTAATTGCAAGAAAGAGTCGTTGATATCAAGAACTAAGAGCGTTTTCAACGTTCTTTGTGTTGCAAAAGCTTCTAATGTAACCTCTGAGGCAAGCTTAGCAGAATCACCTCATACTGAACGATTACCGCCATCAGAATTTATGTTTTGAACAATGGCCTGTTTCTCAGCATTAGATAGCTTCTCAGAAAACAAGGTAAATGCGAGTTCATCTGACAAATACCATAAGTGACGCTCTAAGACACCCCTAGCTGCTATACTGATTTCGGAATCAATGGCTTCGTACAATTTTAAGCTATTCCAAAGTATTAAGTCATTTACTGGTGCATCTGCTGCCAAAGACGCTTCGATTCAAACTTTGGTGTAGATGATAACTAACAAATCGAACAATTTGTTTTTCTTCTCTCTTGATTAGTTTAAATCTTGTTAGGATCAAGCGTACTGGTAACGTATTGTGTAAATATGTCACTTGTAGACAGCTTAACGCACTACAAACTCATCTTTGGACTTATCCTCTAATATGCTAGCATTACTAGAAGTGCTACTGAAGCTGCACTCAAGTTCTAACTCTTGTCTCGACACCACCGAAGATGAAGAATTACTTTTAGCAGTCATTTCAATGCAGTCATTCAATTCTTCAGATCTCTGTTTCCATTTTAGAGAACTTTTTTTACCTTTTCTAGTTTCTTGTCGATTGAGGTCATAATCATCTTACGTTCTCATCTTTGATCGATGAGAAACGCTCTGTCTTCCACAATTTTTATCAAATTCAAATGGGAATATCAAAAAGTTTGTCTAGTTCTTTTATAAACAAATACTCTCCTTTTCTTTGTGCTTCAGAATTTCTTCCTCTATTTTTCTTCAATAGCAGCCAGTTCTTAAGAAACTTAATCAGTTTTTCAATGCAGTGATTTTGTTGTCTCCTCGGAATACTAGATTTACTCCATACTTTTATAAGTTCTTGAATAAGTACATGCGCGGAATCTTTCACATTTTTGAAATCATTTAATATGTAGTGATAACGGAGTTAAACTTGCCGAAGAGTAGGATGTTGGTTAAGCCTCATTAATGGCTCAATATCTCGAACCCCAAGTAATTGAAATTTCGTATTTTTTTTGAGTAGATGAACACATTTTACTACACTGATTCACTTCACAGTCTACTAAATAAGTATCAAATACTGTTCATATTTGTCTATAAAACTCTTCAGTAGTTTATTTTAATATTTATTTAATAGTTTAACACATGAAACTGGCCCGTAGCAAAAAGTAAAAATTAAGCATTTTACACAAAAAATTCAAAAACAACACTCGATTGAGCACCCCTTTCTACTTGAGGTATCTTGCTGAAATTTTACTATGTTATTTCTATGAATACGTGTAACAAATTCACGGGGTGGCCAAATGAAAAATAATAAAAAAAAAAATTTTGGACCACCTTAATATATATATATATATATATATATATATATATATATATATATATATAAAAATGAATGTGTGTGCTTGCTTACTTGTTTTTTGTTTGTTTGTCCGTTATGCATTGCTATACATTTGAAACTTTCAAAATATTTTCTTTCCCCCCCCCCCCATATAAGGTTTCTGGATTATTACAACTACATGACAATACATCTGAAAAGTTTTTTTAACCATTACAAAAACTCTTACGAAGTTTCGAATAAACTCTTTAAATTAATAAATTTAATTGGAGTACTCTCATGTGATACTCACCCAAATCGAATACTTTGAATGTAATCAAGAATTAAAGTTATTTTAAATGGGAGCCAACTTTGATTGATTGTTATAATATATAAAATGAGTGTTTCTTTGTATGTCCCTTATGCGGACCTAACCAAACCATTCATCCGATTGCGACGAAACTTTAATGAGTTGTTGGGCGCTCGTTTGCGATGTATTCTATATATATAGGTGAGCTCTGGCGTTATGATATTATTTCCTATGTGATTCATCCTATTGTGATGAATTTTAGGTGAGTTGTTGTGCGCACGCCCGCGAAGGTTTCTTTACATACTGGTGAGCTCTAAAAATGAACATTATGAAATTTGTATAAAAAAATTGCAATAGATGGCACGCGAGCTGTTTGAAAACTGAATGTACCGGGACTGAATATATGGAATGGGGAAAGCGGGAGAGGGGTTGGCGGAACGGAAGAGCGGGAGAGGGAGAGGAAAGACGGAAAAGGTGGAGGGGAAACGCGTGAGAGTGAGAGGACATGGGAGGAGAAAAGGAGGCGGAAGGGGAACGGGACGAATGGGAAAGAACATGCAGTGAGAAATAATTTTCTAATTAAGTGGCGTTGCAATGCATGCCGGGAATTTATGGCATTTGAAAAATAATAAAATTAAAAAAAAAGTAATAGGTACTGGAAACATACTTGTATCGTTAATTTGGGATTAATTCATCACTTGTTAAGCTCCTAGCACCTAGAAACTTTTCTTCCTATTAAAACGTTACACAGCCAGTCACTCAGATGCGAGTTTAACAGATTAATTATAGGTACTTTATTTTAAATTGTGCTTCTACTTTATCGGCTGATAATTAGTGAAAATCAGGATTCAATGCTTGGAGTTTCTGGAAAACACAATTTATGCAAGTCTCCATATAACTTTAGATGATTAAAAAATGATGTTGATTAAGAAAGGGGTTTGTTCCACTGAAGCGATTTATTTATTTGTTACGGGGAGAGGAAGGGGATATAGGATAAGCAAAGGAGATACACTCCACACTTTTGTATTAATTTTCGATCGTACGCGTTACCTCTATTCGATATTTCTGAAGGATATTGCTAAAGATGTCTGCCGGTATATCTCCCTTTAGAAGAAATAGCTTGAAGTTTAGTTATTATTAGTAATTTTAATTTATTTATTTATTTATTTATTGCTTCTTCACAATTTATATACATATATTTTTAGCATGTAATTATTAACCCCACTAGGGTTCGCCTGTATCGGGGTTAATAATTTCACAATTTAATAAAAATTTAATAAAAATAACACACGCAAATATCGGTCATGCAAAACAGTTAAGTAAAAGCAAAATAATAAAATTTAAAAATAAAATGATAAACAGAGAAAATAATAAGTGATAAAAATATATGAATTAACAACAAAGTGTTAAGAGATCAGACAAAATGTTATCATTCATTATATCATTAGTTCATACCATTTTCAACAATAGATAAAATTAAAAAAATATATGTCCTTAGGTTTTTTTTTAAATACCTATGTGTAAAATATAAAAAATGAAAAAAAAAACAAAGATTTATAAGCGATTACATTAGAGCGAATCTTTCTTATGAAATATTAAAGTGACTATCAAATAATTATGAAATAAATATGAAAGAAACCGTTTTGATCACAACATTATTGTTTTCATTCCATTTAAGTGCCCGTTTTCATTAAAATATTATTGTTTTTTATAGTGTAAGTGACATCTTAGAAATGCCATCCGTGTGATCTTTTAGTGTTGACAAAGTTATGGGATACGATAACCCCTATATATTTATTTATTTATTGTTTCTTTACCTTTTTAATTTAGGTGTTATTGTTTAAATTGATATTTTGAACTTCATTTTGACTTGAGATTAACAATTTTATAGAGTACACAAAATAATATAGGTGTTGAAAGACAATATTGTTACAATAATATTTCTCACAGAATGGGCCTCTACTGCACTATAGGAACAAATACATTATAACGTAAAACATGTAGAGTGACCATATGTTGAAATTATCTTTGAAATAACTTTTTTTTTGCAAGTTGTATAATCTATAATATTTAAAATGAGGTTCGGTTAGAAAATTAATATGTAATGGTAAATTAAGAAGAACATAAAAAATAATATATTAACAGTAAATATACTGTAATAAATTATCAATATGCTATTAATTTAGAAATGACAATGTAGAAAAAATCAATTGGTAATCCTCGGCTAATACGAATAATTTAACCATCTTTTTAAAAGTGCACAAGGAATTAGATGACTTAATATGTTCTGGAAGGCTATTAAATATGAGTGGAGCCAGATAGAAGTAATTTCTTTGACCAAAAGAAGATTTAGTTTGAATTGCCACAAAGTTAAGACCAGACCCAATTCTAGTAGTACGAATTTGCTGAGTTCTTTCTGCAATATTAATATTATTAAAAAATTTACAAAGTGTTTGTGTAATATATAGCTGTTTTACATTCATAACATTACATTCCTTATAAAGTAAATGAGTTGGATATCTAAATTTTTTCTTGAACATAACTTTAAGGATCAGTTTTTGGGCAATGTTAAGTGGTTCTATGTAAGTCTTTTGGCAAGATCCCCAGCACACTATATTATAAGAAAGTAGAGACTGGATTATTGCAAAATAAACCGTCTTCAATTTTTCCTTGTCTAGTATATGTCTAAGTTCTTTAAAGATATAGGTAAGTCTCCTAGTATTATTTACCAACATATTAACATGATCGTTCCATCTTAAAAATTTATCTATTTTTACGCCAAGGTATTTGATGCTGACTACATTTTCTAAAGGGTTGCAGTTACAGGTTTGCAAACAATTGTGTATTATTAAATTATGAGTGGCGGAAGGTTGACTTTTAGTTGAAATGCTAAAAGTGATATATTTGGTTTTTTGTAAGTTTAAAGTTAAAATACTATTATTTAACCATCTATTTACCACTCTTAAACCTGTATTACATTTGTTAAATGTTTCATCCCAAGTTTTACCCTCAAATATTAAGGTAGTATCATCTGCAAAACTAACTATGTTACCAGGAATATTCAGATTACATAAATCATTTATATATATTAGAAACAATATTGGCCCAAGCACACTACCTTGCGGGACTCCAAAGGAGATTGATTTACCATTGCTTAATATTTTATTTATCTCTACTTGCTGCGTTCTATCACTAAGATAAGATCTGAACCAACCCATTGCTGTACTATCAATGCCTAGAGATGATAATTTTTTAAGGAGCAATTCATGGGAAACTGTATCAAATGCTTTTGATAAGTCCAAAAACACCGCTAAAGCTTTGTTGCCATAATCCAGCGCGCTTATAACTTTGGTCAGTACCTTCAATACAGCATCACTCGTACCTTTATTTTCTCTGAAACCGAATTGATTGTCGGAGAGTATTTTGTGCTTTTCTAAGAATGAAACTAATCTTGACTTTACCAATCTCTCTATTACTTTTGAGAGAGTATTGAGCAAGGATATGGGTCGATAATTGTTAACATCTAGCTGATCTCCACCTTTGAAAAGAGGTATAACCTTAGCAATCTTACAATGAGAGGGAAACACGCCATTTTTAAAACTAATGTTAACAATATGTGATATGGGACCAGCCAATACAGAAACGTTTTGTTTATACACCATTGTACTTAAGCCATCAATACCACAGGAAAAAGACATTTTTAATTCACGTATCACTTTTGTAACTTCATAAATGTTAGTAGATTTAAATTCAAATGTGTCTCCTGTTACTTGAGTACTAGGTATAAAATTGTTTACAAGACACTTTTCGGTAGTTTTGTTTGCGCTGCACAAATTTTTGGCGAATCTAGGACCAATATCGCTGAAAAAGTTATTTACGTGATTAGTGATTATATTTGGATTCTCCTCCATTGAGATAATATTGTTATTGATTTTTAATTTTTTTATAGACAATTGTTCCTTTCGTATATTTACAGCCTCCTTTATAATCTTCCACTGTTGTTTGGTATTTCCATTGACGTTATCCAATTTTCTTCTGTAATATGCTTGTTTTGTATATTTTATAATTTTTGTACACCAGTTTCTATATCTTTTGTAATAATTCAGCAATTGAATATTATTTAACTCTTCTCGACATTTGTAGTGCAATTTGTCACGGGTTCTGAGGCATTTAATAATTCCATCATTTATCCAAGGTTTTAAGTACTTCATGTTATGTTTTTCACTTTGTACAGACGAACAATTTTTCATGTGCATTTTTAAACACTTTATAAAATTTTCAGCAGCTGAATTAACATCTTGAGATGATAGGACTGACTGCCATGATTCCTCCTTTAATCTTTCCTTCAAAAGATTGTTATCTATGACGGTTTTGGTTTTCACATTATCCTTTGCTATTTTCTTTAGTGTAAAGCTCATAAATCTCAGCAATATCACATCGTGATCTGTTATGTCAGTAGTGAAGACAGCTCCTTGTGGTTCGAATTTAGATTTCACCATAATGTGATCGATGCAGGTTGAACTGGTCGAAGAAACTCTTGTAGGTGAATTTATGATTGGTTTCAAACCATGAAAAGCCATAAGTGAGAGGTATTTCTGAGTTTTCATATCGCTCAAATCCAAAGTATTGATATTTATATCCCCACATAAAATGATTTCCTTATTTTGGATAGATGTAGAGTCAAGCAGTTCGCTCAGTGATTCAAGGAAATGATCTATTTGAGCCTGGGATGGAGATCTATACACAGCTATTACACACAAGGTACTCGATATCTGCATGCTTAGGCAGTTTGCGCCAGGGAGAACAACTTCATCAACGGTCGCGTGAACATTTTGTTTTATATAGGCAACTACACCATCGTTCTGCAAACAGTTTTTATTTGTGTTGTAAACAGTGTATCCAGGGATGTTAGGTATATTGGTAATTTTTTTTAGCCAAGCTTCTGTAAACACTAGTACCTCAGGACGGTGTTCAATCCCATCCAGCATAGTTACGGTTTCATCAAAGTTTTTATTTAAACTTCTAACGTTGAAACAAAGTAACGAAAACTTGGAATGTTTTAAAAAATTTTTGCAAGTTGATAAATCTTTAATAATTAAATTAGGTTCTGTGATGTCACTTAAATCAACGCATTTTCCTAAATCGAAATCCATTTTTAGTGATGTAAATATTTTCGGTGCCTTTATTAATCAAATTCTATAATAATCTATTGAGGTCGTCTTCATGTTTTATTTCCTTGATTTTTTTGCCATCATCTTCTTTCATTAGAACCGAACCATTTTTATACCAAATGTATTTATATTTTAATTCTTTTCCCTTTGTTTTAGCTTTCCAAAGTAGCTCTTTAAAATAAGGAGTTAGTGATTCTCCTAGGAATATCATGTTTTCACGGTTCGAAATCACCTTCTTATTTGCCAATAATTTTAATCTACATTCTGGATTTCTAATTTTTAGGATAATTTTTTTCGGATGTCCTGGTCTTCTGTCATATTGCCTTATTGCCGAGGTAATATCATCTGAACTTATTTTAATATTAGCACTTTCAATTAGTTTGATAGCGGTTATTTTGGGATTTTCATTAGTTTTTTCCTCAATTCCTGTAATTTCAATTTGGTCATCAAGGTTGGACTGTTCTAAGTAAGCCAGTCTAGTTTCCAGTTGCTTAATGTTTTTACTTTTATTTTCCAAATCAGTTTTTAAATTTTCTACTTCGCCTTTAACATGATTTATGGAGTCTAAGCGAGAAATGATGTCGTCATATTTTTGACTAATAAATTCCGTTGTTTTTTGAAACTCCAACATTTTTTTGTCAATGTTTTCAAGAATTTGAGTTTTTATTTTCTCCAGTTTTGAATCTACGTACGATGCAAACTTTGAAAAAACATCTTCTTCTGGGTTAAAGTCATCAGGTACAGTATTCATTTTGTTTTTGGATCTTGTGTTCAAATTCCACAGAATAGTAATAATAATAATAATTGGATAATTTGCAGAGCGTCGTTTTTGTGAAAAATCACCTTAAGGGCGCTTTACAATTTATTATGAATCTCAGGCTCTATCTAATTTTATTATTTACAAATAGATACAGAAACATACTTACTTGCAGGACACTTTCGATAAAACACACTTTATTAGAAAGTTAAGAAGCCGTTAAACTATTATACGTATCTCTAGTTAGAAGCCAAATTGAATATAACTCGTTAGTTTGGTCTTCATCTTACAAAAAAATCTGCTTTTTATAAATTTGAAATTAAATATCCTACTAAAAGACTTAAAATATAATCTATAAATAAATATTCTAAAAATACACACACTAGAAGACAGACGTAAAATGAATGAACATTTTTATTCAAAATACTTAACTCTAAATTCGACTGTTGCGAACTCCTGCAAATCATAAACTTACGAATACTGACAGTAACCACACGACAAAATACACTATTCTACTACAGCATTCTTAAGCGGAACTGCATTACCCACTCTCCGATACAACGATTTCACATATTGGAAATCAATACATAGCTGATGTTGACATATTTAACATCAACTTGGCGAATTTTGTGGATCTTATTCCAAAACTATTTTTGTAAACCTATCAAAACACTATATTTTTGTATTTTTTTGTATTTTTATGACTTGTGTGCATTTTTATCTGATTTTATTATTATTATTTCTTTATCTGTTTAAAAATCACCTGTCATGAAATAATTGTACTGCTAAACATGTAAAAGCCCTCTGGGCGTTAAATAAATGAATAAATAAAAAAATAAATATATTTGGAATTAGATATCCAAATAATTCCCCTTATGGCCTGTGTCATCTTTTGGGATTCTGTATGGAGGATCTATTTAAGGAAAGAAAGAAGGAGATTCTATGAAAAAAGGTATGAGGGGTGGGTAGGAAACTGAGGTTCAGTCTGTTCAGGAGAGATGGACATACGAATCCTTCCTTCCCACTGTGGTGCGACGTTCCGAGAGAGTCCTGCTGGAGAGGTCAAAGGTCTCCCCCAACCAGTTCTTATCCGGCCCGCCACGCAGTTAGTGGGCGGAAGATTCCTTAAAATTTATGATTATTTTTAAAAGATGACTTAATTTTTAGTACAGAAAACATTGAAATATATCATGCATATTTTCAATTTGGGAGGCGGGTATGGGTACCGCTGTCTGGGAACCATTTATTGGATAACCAACACCTTTGCCATAAGTCACCCCAAGTTATTTTGGTTCGTTACGTTTGGTCACTTAACGGGGGTGTCTGGTTTCATGGAGTGAGGTTAGTCCGAGTATTGGCGGCGGATACGTTTGACCACCAACTACGTGGGAGAGACTGGGTGATGGAGACCTACGACCTCTCCAGCAGAACTCTCTCAGAACATCGCATTGAACCGCACTGGAAGGGATGGATTGATTCGTCCGTCACTCCTGGACACAGTGACCCCCACATTCCTCTACTTCCTTTCTTAAAAAGATCGTCCAAGATGACAGAGGTCCTGAGGTGAATTATTTTCCTCAGGGCCTCCTGTGTAAAGGTAATGTAAAAAAAAATTAAGTCCCTTTTTATAATTCATCCAACTAGGAATATTTAACTAGATTCTACTAGGCTTCAGATTTTATGTCCGGGTTAAATCTTTCCCACAGGAAAAACTAAACCCTTTAACACACTTTTCCACAAATGATCATCTAGTCCATTCACGCTATGCAATTGCAATATATAAGTATAAAAAATACAAAATAATACAAGAACAACATGTCAACGTACCAGAGACGAAATGGGAAAATATTTCACCGACTGCAGATATTTTCATATCAGAGGGTTCGGCTCGGTGGAACTCCTAATTGGACCTATAAATCCTACTGATCCCACAATATAAATATTTAAAAAATCTTTTGTAATCCTACATGTTTTTAAAATGACTGATTTTTGCATTTTTATATAAAAATTCTTTGACAAATCTAATATGCTTAAATTTTGATTGAGAGAGCTAGATATAATGCCAGTAGCCGAAATAACACTTGGAAATTATTAAATTATTATTATTCAACTAGGTTTAACTAGATTCTACTAGATTATTATTATTATTCAACTAGATTTAACTAGATTCTACTAGATTATTATTATTATTCAACTAGATTTAACTAGATTCTACTAGATTATTATTATTATTCAACTAGATTCTACTAGATTATTATTATTATTCAACTAGATTTAACTAGATTCTACTAGATTATTATTATTATTCAACTAGATTTAACTAGATTCTACTAGATTATTATTATTATTCAACTAGATTTAACTAGATTCTACTAGATTATTATTATTATTCAACTAGATTCTACTAGATTATTATTATTATTCAACTAGATTTAACTAGATTCTACTAGATTATTATTATTATTCAACTAGATTTAACTAGATTCTACTAGATTATTATTATTATTCAACTAGATTCTGGCTTTAAGACAATCAAATTTAATTTACCTAACGAACTAAAATTTATTTATCTTCATAGAGCATAAGTTTTCACTTAATCATTATTTTTTAGTAGCTTTATCTCACGTAACAGAAAGATCCACTTTTATTCGCTTCACGGGGCGGCTCAAATCGCATAATATCACATCCCATGAGTAAAATATAGCCTGTTCGGTATCCTGTGCTCCTGATGGAAGACTCGTGAATATTTCAAGGTGTTCTTATGGGTTTATGGGATTGGATCCTTGTTTATGAAGACTTTTATATCCATTGGATCTTGACGTCTCCCCTACATCTGTGATCGCTGTCTGGATGATAGATTTATATTATTCGGTTGCCTTTTTTATTATTTGGTATCCCCAAAAGCTTGGTTCACACGATTCAATTATTGTATTTTTATGCCTGCAAACAAAGCTTAAGGATTTCGTCGTATCGAAATCTCGTAGTACAAGCTGGAACCCAATAAATCTACATCACATTTTTAGTCGATTTTGTTGTATAATTTTATAAACTGCTCATAGTGATAGAGGCCATTGAACGTTTTTTGAAGTAAAACTTCTTTACGCACGCTTGACTTGGGGAGTAAGCTGGTGAATGCGTGACGAGAGCGTCACGAAAAGCGAGGCGAATGGTAGTTGAGAGGGAGATATAAGTTAGTGAAGATAGAAAGAGAGAGAGAGAGAGTTACGTTTCGTATATTACTGTAGGGGCAAGGGAGAAAGGTGCGGGCACACATTTTCTTTCTCTCTTTCTCTCATGGCCAGTTATGTTTCGTATATCTAAGACACAGTGCAGGCCTATTGTCTGTGTCGCACTGGAGGAGCAAGAGAGAGCAGTGCGCGCTCACATTTTTTTCTCTCTTCCTATCTTATAGATGGAGCTAAAGAAGTTTTACTTCAGTCGTGTGGTCTAAAGCACACTCTTTTTTTTTATTACAGTGACGATTTACGGTTACGGTAATGTGAGGGCATTAAAAAGACAAAAAGTACGTTCTTTATTCTAATAATGCTGCAGCTCTTTCAAAAGATGAGATACACAATGTACGTAGGTCTGTTACCTCCAAAGAATTTTTTTTCTTGCATCTCTCTCACACACCGCACCGTGACGTCTCCTTACACCCACAATACTACTAGCCGTGGTGATAATTTTGAAAGTATGGAAAATAGCTAAAGGATAATATTGAAGTGTGAGTGAATTCAAAAAATTCAAAAACGTCAAATATCATTGCGCTGATGGTTTTGTTCGTAAACATAAAATACTGCAACTCTTTCTTACACACTAAATAACAACAGTCAAAAATGAGACAGACGTTGAAGGTGTGTCTGCTCTCCCCCCAAAGAAAACACATAATCATTATTATACATCTTCCTCACACGTATAAACAAGTGGGCGGAGTGGGAACCCCCTAATACCATGTGAAAGAAGCCGCGGGAAAAAGCTAGAAATAAATAAAAATAAAAGCCTTTTATTTCTTTCAAATAAGTATGTTACCGAGTTATAAAAAGTAAGAAAAAGTAAAATTAATGTTATTTACAAACTTATTTATAACTCTTGTTATTTTGTAGATATTTTCGGTTTCTCCTTTTGATAACATTATATTATAATATGATGGATTTGAACCGCCTCAGAGAAACACCATTAAACATTAATCTGTAATAATTTATTCACAAAGGCGTATTGTTTTATTCTCCTTATAAGACAATCCCTGAAACAATAAAGGCAGCGGTTTGGTTTCTGGCTGATATATAACTGTCAAAGACGTATCATTATTATCAAATAAGAAAATATATATTGTAGAGGAATAAAGACCTGAAAGTTACTTTTTACTTAATTAAAATTGTTTTTTTTTGTTCCTAATAACTTGATCTTCCCTTTCGTTAAAATTTAAATTTACGAATCTTTTGCTCTGTTTTTTAATTATTGTAAAAAAAGATTAGTCCTTTCAAAATCTGAGTTTTTAATGTTGCCTTCTCAAATTTGTCTACAAAACAAGTTTAGTTAAACTGGGATATTCTCTGTATCAATTGGATATTCTCTGTATCATAAAATTGGGAATTAATATATAATATTAATATATAATATGTTATATACATGTATAATTTGATTTATAAAAGTGTAATTTCTAGTAGGTACTTAGTAAGTATTTAAAAATTATAGTTACACACTATAATTTTAATTATGCAATCATTAATGTTTTCCAAAATGACCTTGAAAGAATCTATTCCTTGCGAACTCTCGTAAGAAACCATTCCTTTGTTCTGAATGCAATTTTTAATGTTCTCCAAAATGTCCTTGAAAGAATCACACAGAAACCATTCCTTCGTTCTCAAAAGTTGTCTTGATAGAATCTCATTCTTGTGATATCTTGAACGAAACATTCCTTTGTTAAGAATATTATGAACTAAATGTGCGATTTGGCTGTCCTGAAACGGGAAACCTTCACAGTTGGATAGACAAAGCATCATTTTGTAATGTATTGTATTGTAATATGTATATAAATAAATAAATTATATGTCATTTTGTAATGTATTGTATTGTAATATATATATATTATAACTGTACTTATTGTTTAGAAATATGTTTTGCTTTATCAATCCTTTGAATCATTTATTAACTAACCTATAATTTTATCACTTGTATCGTATTTTCTCATAAAATTACTATTAGTTTTTGTAATAATATTTTAAATTTATATAGACGTAAATGTATTTAGTTGTCCTCTCCTAAACACAAGAAGCTGCTTTATTAGGAGAGTTATTGAAATATTGTTGTTATAAAATTCTAACTTTAATAAATGTTTCAATAAAAAAAAATGTATAAAAAAATGATATAATTCCGCAAAAAACTAATTCATATTTTGTAAAGTAAAACAATTTGTATACAAGTATTTATTTGTATACAAATTGTTTCAACAATTTTATAAAATGTTTCATTGTCGTTTTGATAAATGTAGATTTATAAATTTGTATTTGTCCTCCGTTGAACTTATACTCGTATGTTGTGTCGTTGTGTATCCCTTACTATCATAGTTAGAACTATGATCTAAACGGTGTTAGAAAGAGAAAGCACCACGTTTTATATC
The DNA here is from genome assembly GCA_917880885.1 of Limnephilus marmoratus. Classification (NCBI taxonomy): domain Eukaryota; kingdom Metazoa; phylum Arthropoda; class Insecta; order Trichoptera; family Limnephilidae; genus Limnephilus; species Limnephilus marmoratus. The sequence goes on along the minus strand of OU862932.1, from coordinate 1,167,094 downwards.
CAAATGTAAAAAATAACGACAAAATAATTAAAATGTGCACCTTTACGAAACTAAAATTTGAAAAAAAATTAATGAAACTTTGGGAATTTTATAATTAATTATTTTAACATGAAACGAAAAAAAAGTGAGTTTAGGTAAAGGTTTATAACACCTTTGCATAATAAAATAGGTGTTTTTTTCTTTGTAAGTAATTTTAGTTAGAAAAAACGTAAGCTAAGCCATTTTTAAAACTTTTCTTTAAAAATTCTACAAATTATATGTTTATTTCGAATTACAACATTTGAAAGGGTATTTTATCACTTTTCAAAAACAATTATTGGTTTTCGGATACATTCAGAAATGTTTGTTTTATTTGGATTTTATTTCAAAGCGGATATATTTTGACTTTCCGACGAAAAAGGCCCGAGGTACTTAAAAACTACACATCACTTTCTACACCAATGACATCTGTTGAAGGATGTTGAAACAACTTGTATAATCCTATAAAATACATAGCTCGACTCTTGTCTCCTTTAATAACAACTCCTTCTAAAAAATGAACACAATATCCTCTAAATTTATTCAGCACAGTGTTCCTGAAAGCCGTTAGTGAAATCTTCCATTGTTCAGAAAGCAATAAAGTGAAGCGATCGGCCGCCATCTTTGGGCCATTTTCTTAAATAGCTTCATCCCTCACAATACACATAAGTACAATTGACACATAACACACAATAATAAGACACAACTGCAAAATAAAGATGGTGGACTAGAATAAGTTTAGAGGAAGCCACAAGCCAAAAATGTTTGTATTCGTAATGTGCCTTATATCACCATGTTTACAGGTAATAGGCGTAAACATCGTTTGGCGAACGGAGTCCAGAGGTCAAGATTTCAAGCACAAATTTGTGAATAATTTTATACGAAAGAAAAAAGGTAATCAATGGAAACAGTCACAGAAAATTTTAGACACAAAATTATATTTTTGAAAAGTTGTTTCTTACATGCGTCTATCCGTCACTCCTGGGTATCTAGTACGGTCGATCGATAAAGATTTTATCGATTTTGTCCATAACTTGTTATCGTATCCAAGCACGACTGCAGATCGCCAACGAACAAACAACAGTTCACAACGACTAAGTGTAGAACTTTCTTTCCTTCCTTTCCCTAAAAATACCCTCCACACAGCATCCCCAAAGATGACTGACCCTGAGAGGAATTATTTTCCGTAGGGCCCCCTGTGTGGAGCTAATGTAAAAAAAGGTCCGTGGCGATATCAGATATTTGAATGTTCTTATTACAGTTTCTTCATTTAAAAGCTGAAAAAAACACCGTTTTCTCTGTGGGAATATTAATAATCCAGATCCCAAGTAAATCTCATTTTATTTAGGGCGCCGCGCCGCTTCGTCAGAAAAATGCAGTAAGCCGCTATTCTAGTGTACGCCCGAGTCTTTATGAGAAAACTTCTACTAGGAGTTGCAATTTCGTTACAAAATTAATTTAGGCAAAATTTAAATTTGAAACTTGAAGTTGTTTACCTGAAATTGAAGTCAAAGAAGGAAGTTTTATTATTATATGTACTGAAGTATAATTTTTTTATAAAGGTTGAACCATTACGCTAGTCTCACATGAGAGCTATATACTCTTCTAATATAATATGGAGAAACTAGCTTTTGCCCCCGGCTTCGCACGCACCACTTGCCCCCCTCCTTCCTCCTGTTACATTCATTTTTTAAACAGCTCGCGTACCTCCTATTAAAACGTAACAATCAAACACGCGCTGTAAATTTTAACTATCAAAGGGATCTCTATAGTAACCTAAACAAATAACAAAATGACAGCGCACGTCAAACAGTTACTTAGCAACGCTTTGCTTTTAGTCTGGACAATAAACGTATAATAAATAATTTCATAACGCCAGAGCTTTCCAATATATATAGCCTATAGTACTCGCAAATAATGGAGCTTTCTATTAGAGAAAGAATTTTTAAAACCCATTTAGTAGTTTTTTTGTAAAATAGTAACAAACATACAAACATCCATACATTCATACATTCAGACATCCATACAAACTTTTGCCTTTTCGTCGCCCGAGTTCTTAATTGTCCAAACTACCATTTGCGTATTTTACAGGAGGAGGTTTTCTTTGATTATTTCAATGAAACATTATGATAGGTGTGTAAGACGAAGCTATTTACGTAAAGGTAAAGGTCTCATACGTTGAAATAATTCTTAATAAGGTGACTTATTATCGTTTTTGATACTTTATTTTTAATTTTAAAATGGAGATTGAGCAAGAATGCAAAATCAAAATTATTCTTAAGGAGATTGACCACACTAAAATGGAGATAAAGCTAATTCTGCATAAATATTTTCCGTGCTTAATTGTCCAAACGACCATCTCAAGTTATATACAGGATGAGTTTATTTTCAATATATCTGTTTTTGATATCGACAATTGTGGTGGGATATATATATAAAAACTTATTAATTAACTAACTTGTCTGTCTCTCATTATTTTCTATTCCATTTAACCGATTGTGATGAAACTTTGGGTAGTTATTGTGCGCTTGCACGCTAAAACTTCTATGTATAATAGTGAGCTCTGACTTTATGAAATTTGCACACATATTCCCTTATTATTTTCTGTACCATTCTTCCGATTCCGATGATACTTTCATGAGATGTTTTACGCATGCCCGCGAAGGTTTCAATATATAATGGTGAGTTCTGGTGTTATCAAATTTGCAATTAAGTGAGTTCTGGTGTTATTAAATTTTCCTTCATTATTTCCTAAACTATTCATCCGATTGCGATGAAACTTTGGTGAGGTATTGTGCGCACGCCTGCAAAAATTTCTAAATATAATGATGAGCTCTGGCGTTATGTAATTTTCATAAAAATTACCTTATTATTTTCTGCGCTTCCGGTGAAACTTTGGTGAGTTTTTGTACGAACGGCAGCGAAGGTCTCTATATGTAATGGTCAGATCTGGGGTTATGAAATTTGCTTAAAATTCCATTATTATTTCCTGTACTATTGAACCGATTGTAATGAAACTTTGGTGAGTCTTTGTGCGCATGCACATGAAGGTTTCTACATATAAAGGTGAGCTTTGGCTTTATGCAATTTGCACATAAATTTCCTTATTATTTTCTATTCCATTCTTCAGATTCCGATGAAACTTTCGTGAGTTGTTTTACGCACGCCCGCTAAGGTTTCTACGAGAATATATAATGGTGAGTTCTGGCGTTGTGAAATCAATGCATCCCTCATTATTACCATTCATCCGATTGCGATGAAACTTTGGTGAGATATTGTGCACACGCTTGCTAAAGTTTCTATATCTAATGGTGAGCTCTGGCGTTATGTAATTTGCATAACAATTACCTTATTATTCTCTACGATTCCGGTGAAACTTTGGTGAGTTGTTGTACGCACGGCAGCGAAGGTCTCCATATGTAATGGTGAGCTCTGACTTTATGAAATTAGCATTATTAAATTTTTAAAATTATCATATTATTTCCTACACAATTTAACCGATTGTGGTGAAACTTTGGCCAGTTGTTGTGCTGAAACCGCGAAGGTTTCTATGTATATTGGTGAGCTCTGAACTCTGACTTGAGCTTGCATATTTTTTGCATGTTTTTTGTCTCCCCCGACATAAATACTCACTTTGCGTGATAATAAAGCTAAATCTAACTGTTTGAATAAGAAATATTGCGTATTACCAGACGGCCGGCGTTGTGCAGCGGTAAGGCGCCTGACTAGCATTCCGAAGGTCGCGGGATCAAATCCCGGCGTGGCAAATAAATTTTGTTTGATTAATTTGTGTATTTCACAATTTATTAATTTAAAATAATATATAGTATATTTGCGGCACGTTCCAGAGTGGAAGATACTCTCAGTATCGCCCTGGTGTAAGACCACCATTCAGAATTGAAACGTTGCTTGAAATGGCTTCTGCCGTGTTTGGTGACCAGATCTGAATAGCCAGGTACTTCCCCACCTTCCTCTTCCCTATCTCCTTCCCCTCCCCGCTACCTACAGCCTCACAACATACTCCAATTGGGGATGCCATAGTCCCACTGGCTCCAGACTGGAGCAGTTGGGACTGTTGTGCGGTATTCATGTAAATAAAGCAGCGTAATTCATAAATAATAAAATATTTTTCACAGAGTCAATAGTTTTTTAGTTATAATAAAAATCCTGGAAAAAACTCTTCTTTTTTCATGTTCCTTAGCTAAAACTCAAATCCCAACCATATTTTTGTTGGCGAAACTCGGATTCGTAATCAGCACCCCACAACACATAAACGAGGAAAAAAATCAGAACTGCACCAGAATTTATATCAACAAACTGCCTAATGACTGGACTAATTCTTAAATGTCAAACAAAGGCTTCATACAAATACGGATAAACTGACAATTTCGAATCGAACAATATGAAATGACAGTCAACAAAACTGATTTCGACAATAAAAACTCTTGGAAAGGAGAATCTGAGTTTAAACCGAAAAACGAACACGCTGTATTACAAAGTTCCTTGCCATTTATAAAACAAAACTGAAATGTCATTGATAAAGATACTTAAAACTAATACTAACCGCTCTATTTCAGCACTGCTGCGTATGTATGATCTTTTGTCAATAGTTTTAGACATTTTGTTGTAATTTCGTTATTCAAAAACTCACTTGTAATACAATTAAATGCCTTTTGCTTCCGCGTAACACTCCACAATAACAAAAACAGTGTGAAGTAAACAAACAACATGGCGGCGTGGTATCGTCGATCGGCGTGCTGTGATTGGTCAATTGGTGGAGTTTGACTAATCTAGCCCGCAAATTTTATTTCGCGGCAAATGAGATTGAACTAAGAAGGAGTTTAACTAATTAAGAACTCACTTTTACAATATTGTTGTGGACATTGACATTTTAAAAAGCTTGCAATTAATTGTATATGGCTCGTAAAACTATTTTTTATTTATCTAACGATGCGAAATTTTATCCTTAACATGATTGCATTTAAAACTCATTTTCGATAAAATGGTAGTTTGCACAATTAAGAACTCGGGCGACGTTTGTAGTATTATGATAGGAGATAAGCCAAGCACACACGAGTATAGCGCTCCCTTTATCTGTGCGGCGAGCGCAAGCTCCATCGCGAACGGCTGCCACGCCGAGACTAAGCGTCACAGAGGGTGCATCGTGGTGGGGATTTGGCAAAGGAACCTTGGAGACCTTATTTTACGGACAGATCTCGTATATGTACATATAAAATCGAACTTCTTTCTAAATTTTCTTCGAAACTAACTTCTTTCTGACCTAATTTACTTGACTAGAGTATATTAGGTTATATATGTTAAGTTTAGGTTAGGTTCAAGTGCTTGTGGCATCCAATCCCCTACCTTAAATCCAAAATTGAGTAGGTTGGGTTAGGTTATATCTTCCGAATGTGAAAGATAAATATAAATACGTCATATAACCACAGTCACGCGCGTCCCGTATTAACGATTATTGTCAATAGTTACTTAGTTTAATAGCCCCTCGTAAAGAGAGCACATCAAAACACTCTATCTCTAAATCATCCATAAAGGGATAGAAGGAACAAATTCGGTAGTACATACAAGTACAAGTTTATGTTACTCAGGGCATGACAAACACTGAGAAAAGTTAGAAAAACGAACAGACACCTAACAAACCTAGCCAAACCTCGCCTAACCCAACCTAATCCAACCTTATCGACAGTCCCAAAGGACAATGTCGGATATGCTAAAATTTGATAATCATTCTGTTGGCTTTTATTTATTGGCTTACTAGTTTTTTCTCACGGTTTCGCTCTCATGGTATTAGGGGGATTCCCACTCCGCCTCCTCCACCTTCCCTCTCCCCCTTCCACTCCCCTCATCCCCTCCCACCATCCCCCTCACTCTCCCCCTCCACACACCCCTCCACCCACCCTCTACCCCTCCCTCCACCTCCTCCCCACCCTCCTCCCCCCCCTCCCTCCCTCCCCCTTCCCCTTCCTTCCCTCCCCCCCTCCCCTTCTCCCAACACCCATCACCCTCCCCGCACCCCCTCCCCCCCTCCTTTCTCCTGTATTCCATACATTCACTCCCGGTACATTCCGTTTTCAAACTACTCGCGTGCCACCAATTATTTTTTATACAAATTTCATAATATACACAATATCACAATATACAAAATTTCGAATAAAATAAAATAATTATCCAATTTGGTACAATCGTTAGGAAGTTATGTGCTTTAGCTGGTGTCGCTCTCCATAGAGAAAAAAAAATGGCCTTATTTTTAAACGCCCGGGGTCTCAAAAGTTTCGCACGATCTGTAGCTATTCAAAAACGTAAAAATAAATGAAATTATTGTTCATTATTAGCCCGCTAAAATGGCCGGAAGTTTTGAAAATAAACAGATTTCGTGATTTGGAAAAAAAAAATAAAACAAAAGGTCCATATTTTATATTTTATACCAAACTTAGTTTTCATTCCGTAACTGCAGTACAAAGAACGCAAATTTTTTATTTATTTAAACATATGTGATGTGTTAGTAAAAAATGTAAAATGGGGAAAATATAACTTTTTTATGGATAAAATCTGAATTTTCGTTGACTTACTTGTATTCATAATTCAATACCATAATATAAGAAGCTTTTTCGCCCAAATGTTGTGTTAGTAGTTACTTGTTGGATATGTTTTTGACCATGAGATTTAGTGTTTCTAATGTGCGTGTCAGTTGTTATTTCTTAGGTTTTTTACTTATGAATGTAAATGAGTATAGTTTTAGAATATAGTTGTTAAATGGACATGATGTTAAGATTGTTCTTACAGGAACTTTCAGTATAATTTTTATTATGGCTTTTTGAGTTTTAATTAGTGGATTTAGTATGTTTTTATTGATTTATTTTTTCAGGATCTCCATAAAACAGTTATGCACCAAATTATTACGGAGAAGATTACAAAATATAAGATAAAAAAGGCCAAGGGGGCAGTTTCACTATGTTGAAACGTATGTCAAAAGATAGTTACTGAACTCTCTATGGGTAACATTGAAGATGTCAATGCTCAATGCAGAATCGTTAAGAAGTTGAATTGCTCTGTTTAATGGGGCATTCTGAAAGGAAGAAGTTCTCGCTTTCGGAGCATAAAAAAGTGTGTGGGATCTCCCACGAGTATACGCGTTAGGGACATATAGGTTAATCTCCTTCAACATAGGTGGATTCAGTACAGTACCGGAGATCAGCTTTAAAAAAAAATTTGCACTGCCCCATCCGATAATACCGTATTCTAACAGCGATTGGCAGAGAGCCATGAAAAACTCGATAAGTTTTCTTTAATGAGGACATTCCTGATAGTTTTGAAAAAATAACTTAGATTTATAATTTTATTATTTAAATAGGTAATATGTTGAATCAGTTCTTTGAACGGAATTGCAACGTATGCCGGGTACCAGGTAGTAGAAAATAATTTCCATTGTGGGTAATGTTTAGAATGGTTCAACATTAGAGAGATACAATTTATGTGTGGCGGTAAGAACTCCAAAATACTTTATTTCGGGATGCCATAGATCCATTGACTCTGGGAAGTAGAACATAATAAGAAGAAATCAACATGATAATTGCAGTTATTATTGAAATATGGCGACTTTGTTGTAAAAACAAGAAATATTTTTTCTAGATTAACTTGAACATTTTTAAACGACAACAAGTATAATGACCAGCAGTTTAACCACGATTTAGCACTTATTTACGTCATAAAAAAACAAGTATGTCGTTAAAAATTATTATGGCTCGAATTATTGGTCCTGAGATGAGAAATACTAAGATAGCCGAGTAGCTCTGTTGTTAGAGCATTTGCCCGGAAAATGCTTCAGAATTTGAGAACTTTATATCTATGATTTCTTACTCCTGTATCGACTGATATAAAGTAGGTACCTAACTAACTAAATAAGTAACCATCAATCCGTTTCCCCGCAGGGATAGGCAGAGAGGATGGAACGCCAAATAATTCAGTGTTGGCACGGACTCCTCGCCTCATTCACATTCATACGTCGTCACTCTTCTATTATTCTGACTCTTGATATGGCCCGACTCAAGTATATGATTCACTTCTTCCATTCGCCTTTGGGATCTCATTTCTACAGGATTCAGTCTACTTTCATCCTTTTTCTGCCAGTTCCATGCCTCACTGCCATATATCAGGGTAGCTACCAGTACTCCATTATGGGCGACTAGCTTCGCTTCTTTGGTCAGTTTTTTGTTGGCGCCAACGGCGTTCAGTCTTCCATTAATGGAGTTACCTGCATTTACTCTTCTATCAATATGTCTACCAGCCTTCCCATCTCTCGTAAATATACTTCCCAAATACACAAACCAAAAATAATAATAATAATTAATTTTACCATTATACCTGCTTCTTTTGCATGAATTCTTGTGGTGTCTCTGTAATAAAGAGATATTGTATTTATTATTAGTACTGGCCAGCATATCAGTACTATTTTGTATTGATTGAAAGATTTATTATTCTTTAGACCACACTGACTGTTTATTGCTATTTGGTTAATATACAAATATATATGGTTTAAAAGGTCTAACGTCCTTCCAACTCGGAAGCTAATTTTTGTCTGAAGAGCTCTCGCAAAATAATGACTTGCCTGTCTGCATTCGGCTATTTTCGACGAACGTCGCAACAGACCCATTGTGACCCGAATATAGTGCAAGAAAACTAAGAACTGTTAGAACTGATCCTAGGCAGAAATTATGACACACACTTATGCGACTTAGCAGGGGTGCCCGGTTCATGCGGTGAGGTTTGTCCGGGTCTTGGCGGCGGATGCGTCTGCCCACCAGCTGCATGGCAGGCCGGATCGGGAGAGAATGGTTCTCAGAAAGGACAGCCGTACTTTCATCGCCTTGCACCGCTGTGAGAGGGATGGATTCATAGTCCCACTCTTGGACACACTGACTACCCACCCTAATACCCTTTTCCTTCCCAGAACTTCCTCTCCTTCCTTTTCTAAAAATACTCTCCACACAGCCTCTCCTAAAAGATTCTCCACTCTCCCCAAAGACGACGTGGGCCCTGAGGGGAATTATTTTCCTCAGGGCCTTCTGTGTGGAGCCAATGTAAAAAACAACACACAATTTTACGTAATTTAATTAGCATATTTGACTTCATGATTACATGTTCGTTAATGTATTAATTTTTGTTATACGTTTATTCTGACGAAGGGAAACCATTGGCTTCGAAACAAGTCGATAATTTTGATTAAATAGTGATGTAAACAAAATAGGCCACTTGCATCACATATTTAAAAAAAAAAATCCGGTTTAGGCAAATATTCTAAGACACCCTGTATTTTTTTTATCGTATTTTTGAAACCCTGGCGATTTTTTGAAAACTTCAATCCGAAAAATCAGACCATTTGTTATAAACCGGAAAGACGGGACATAATTTTATAGGTGCGAAAAAACGATAATTACATAGCCGAAAATCATTTTAAAAAAAGAACGTCTTCCACACGAATGGCAAAGGAAAATAACGAGGCATACCAAAAATATTAAATCTCATAAATATTTCTTTCCTTGATCCATCTTATTGATCATAATTCATTACAATGTTCAACGTCTATATTACTACTTAAATCAAATGTAATATACTTGTACTTGTAAGTTATAATAATAATAAGAATATTATAAAATTTGATTCATTACCATTATACTTCTAAAACACGTATGGACAACGTAAAATGTACGGGGTTCTCTTCTCAACATCTGTCAAAAAATCAAACCAATGATACGTTCGCAGAGAACAAACAATAAACGTTAAATGTCAAATTCAAAAATTCGCCTGAAATCAAAGTGATGCCATATAAAAAAATAAATAAGTGTGGAATTTTATAAAATTAATAGGAACATTTTCGGCGACGGGACATTTTCATGTAGTGACGTCACGAGCCCAAATAATGGATTTATTTATTTAAAAATAAAAAAAAACTGTACATTTCTAAAAAATTTTTACTAACATTTTCGTAATCTTAGTAAAAAAATCTATCCACACGATTTTTTCTAAGTCGTTATGAAGTCCATGCAAGTGGCCTATTATACATTTTTATTAAAATTTTAAAGAAATTGGCCAGCTTTAAATCATTGACACCTTTGTTTTGCATGTTAATTCGCCAACAAAGTTTCGAGTGTTTTGTTTGCATTATGTCACCGAAGGATATATGTGATAGAGCCAGTAGTGGCAGGGTAGGTACTAAAACTCTATTGTCGCCGTAAGGCGAGTGCTTTGGACCTCCCAGGGCCGTAAAGTTTCACTAACGAATAAAGGGAAGTGGACTATAAACCCGTAAAAGGTCCGCTAGGGATGCGTCGCGTCGGCTGTTCAGGCCGTATTTCCTTTCGAATTATGTGTGTGAATTTAATATGAATATGCCGAATTTATGTGCAAGATGTTTACTTAGGTAACGAATTTCGTAAGTATATTGGGTTTTTCGTTATTCAGGTTGAAATTCTGTACTTAGATGACGGATTCTCCGATCTTATTAAAAATCATTCTGCAAGTAAGTTTTCTTTAACGATCACGCATAGCATATATACAGGATGTACGCAAAGGATTTTAATCAACGCCATCCCCAACCATCGCTGCAGCGTTTCCAGAGCATATTGGAGTAAAAAGCGTAGATTCATTTTGTTGTCCGATGATATATTTTTTTCAATAAAAACAAAATAAATATGTTTCTCAACTGATCACGCTTCGCCACTGATCACGCATCATAACGGGATTACGTTATACGCGCTCTCTCTCTCTCCACGGTTACTGTGCATTGGAATGAGACAGAGTGCTTATCACGTGACCTGCTAGGCTACACCCGACTACTCAGTTGCGACTGGTGAAGGAAAAATATTATTCGGGTGTTCCTTGTATATTATATTAATCTATATACATATAGCTAAATTATTTGAATATAATACCAGCGGGTACCCGGCGTACGTTGAAACAATTTAAAGAAATAAATTGTTTCTCCCTGCATGTTCTTTCCCATTCGTCCTCGTTCCCCTCCCGCTTCTCCTTTCCCTCCCGCGTTCCTCTCCCACCCGCCCGTCTTCCCCCTCCCTCGTTATCCCTCCCGCGAACCCCACCTTCTTCTTTAACCTCCCCTTTTTCCCTTCCCTCCCTACAGCTAAAATATATGAAATACACACATTTTAACACCAATCGCGCACCATGTGTAGTAAATTTTTAATACAAATTTCAAACGTCAGAGCTTGCCATTATATATGGAAACCTTCGCGAGGGTGCGCACAATAAATCACCAAAGTTTCATCGCAATCGGATGAACAGTTTGTCAGCGCATATAATATGAACAAACAAAAAAATATTGATTTTTTGTATAAGATTGGACAATAACAATTTACCGAAACTTCAAGTCAGTTTAAAATATACTTACTCCCCCACTCCATAAATTCTTCCAAAGTTCCCCAATTGGGGTTGCCATAGTCGCATTAATTCTGGGTTGGGAATATTCTATGGTATTCCATAAACAAACGTAGGCCGAATGTCGCAAACTGAATAACGAATGCCGAAATCTTGGCACGGCAATCCCATCACTACACATACGTGACAAGGCGAAGGAAACACGAAACGTTGATGGAACGGACATAGGTTTAATACGATTATGTTTGTTGGGTCCGCCAACACTGTCCTGGAGGATTGTCCTGGAGACCTATATGGACAGAAGGGAGACCTACCGCAAAGGAAGGGGGCCAGGGCTGCGATTCTCCAATAACGATCAAGAATTACTCGTCACTCGCCATCTATGAATGAAAAATTACTCATCGTCTCGACGGACTTTGTCGAATGTTTAATTTTTACGTATTCTTCAAAGTTGAAGGCTAGAAGAGATGATTATATTGGCAGCACTGTGAACATTGTCTATGTTTCTGATGTTTTTGAGGTTTCTACAGAGTGAATTTGAAATAAGGAGCTTCGAAATGGCTGGCGGTTATATTACTCAAAACTAAAAACAGCTGTTAGCCAACGTGGAAAAGAAGTTTAATGCCGTTAAAACATGCAAAACGACAGTACAACAGATTAATTATGATGTTAATCTTCTTTTTTTTTATTTTTTTTTATTATTCATCTTTATTAGTTTTGAGTTACAATTTGTTTTATTCTATGCCTGTCTCACTAGGAGAACCTGTGTTGAGAGCAGGCGCTTAGCATGAGCAGTTTATAATAATAACACATACAAAGTACAAATAATAACACAATATTACAAGTAACAGTTAATCATCAACGTAAAATTGAAAAAATAAATACTTATAAGTTAATTTTGATATAATCTTTGATGTTGGATCTATTTTGGCTGGTAATCCAGGACTTGGTGTCAGATTTATATTTAAGATACATTGTGTTTTGTCTAATTGCCAGTGGAAGTGTATTATATAGTTTTGTTGCAAAGTATCTAAAATTTCTTTGTCCAAAGGTTGTTTTAGCAAAAGGGATAAGTAGGAGATTATGCCCTTTGGTTCTAGTATCGTTCTTCATATGTAAACTATCCACCCTCCGATGGATAGTTATGGGGTAATGCTAAAACGCTTACCAGTGGTTATAACTTCCCTATGGGTCGCTGATTATTCAATGAAGAACACTCGTTTTTATAATTGATTTAATTTTTATTCAGTTATATAAATTTACAAGAATCCACGACAATAATACCAGAAGGGTTTACGAAACTTGGTTGGTGAGATATGCTATCAGAAACGGAATCATTTGTAAAATCTCGCTTTGACGGCGGTTTTTGGTTCCGTGCGCATTCTTCTGCGCCGGTGTTGCACGCGTAAAAATGTTTACAGCGTTAAAAATATAAATAAAGTGATTCGTAGTTTCTACAGTCTCAAAGCATCTGCTTCAGTTTGCTCTTCATTATGTATTGCAGCCAATATTGCTGATAAATCAGCCATTATAATGAATCTTAAAACAACTTTGCAAAAATATTCGATGCCTTAAATCAGAGTACGCGCGGGAAACGGTCGTAGATTAGGTTACGACATTTGATAGATACCGAACTTCGAATGCAAAACCATTTCATTTGCTCATTTTTTCTATAACGAAAATAATTTTCAGAAACATATGTGTTGTATTTCCGCATATACTTGTATGAAAAAATTCTCAAATCAAGCGCAATTTATTTTACAAGGTTCCAACATCACTTACACTCTCTATTTTATTTGGATTTGACGGTTGATGGTTGTTAGAACCTTGTACAATTAATTATTATGTCCTAGCTGGTTGCACATAATTTTATCAGCATGTTTAGGTATATTCTAAAAATTAAAAAAAATCCTTTAAAATATGTTCAATTAAAATACTTTGAAATAGAGAACTCCAGTCCAATTTTTTAAATGAATAATGACCTTCTTTCTAACTTAAACAACTGCATATTTTTTTTAGAGTTAGTTTTGTCAGTTAAAATAATTGTCTAGTTTTAATTTTTCAACATCCCCTGAAAACCACCGTATGTGTAGTGAATCGTGTGACGTCATCACTTCTGAAAAGTTACTATAAGATCGGGCAATCAGCTGATCAACTGCCGCCATTTTAAAATTCGGAGTTCCAAGTATTCTCCCTAGAGTAGCATTACTATTATTTTGTGCAGTGGTTTTTGAATATTTTCAATAATAGAGATAAACTAATAAGAGATACCTTTATTTTTGAAACTGAATTATTTAGGCCTAAATAATGTTTCAATAAACACAATAACTAAATCTCTATAAACAGTATGTAAATAAATGAATAAATTAATACGATAGTTTGTGTCATACCTACATTCTCATACAATGAATTAACGGTAACGTCACAACACGATGAGCAGTGACGTCACCACTAAACATTTTAATACTACCAACTTGACGGCCTGTTTCTAGAACCCGATTAAAAATGGACTTTTTAATAATTTTTTAAAAACTAATATTATTTAATAAAACTTATTTATTTAGAATCAGCGTTTATTGGTCTATGTCTATATGAACATATTTTTTTAAAGCCATAATATTTTTCACTGAAGTTCCTTATTGGTAAATAGATAATGAGAAATCGTTTTTGCAAACTTTGATATCTCATATCTTAGAAGGTAAAGTGACGTTAAAACCCTATCCAACTGAAATAACAATATGGCGAAAACAACTTGGTGTCAACTGGTTCCACTGGTTTTGGGTTGGTGTTTAAGTATGTATCTTCGACGAGATTGCGAGCGACCCCGACTGGAGAGTCGAGACCCTGCTTGATCTGTAGACCTTTTGAGGTCTGTCACTGAGTTGTGCGGTATACGGTATACAGTGCCCTTTGAAGCGAGGGGTTGGTTTATTACTTCATAAAATGAAGCTGGGGATTGCAATGTGACCCCAGCTTAACGCTGTTGTATATATTTTCTACCTAGTTAAGATTTGACGAAGATGCAAAGTGAACCCAAGCTTGTGGAATGATACGAACAGATTTAACACGATACACATAATATCATATGGAAATTTATAATAGTCTGATTTTGTTTTGTGTTTTTAAGTAATTAAAAAAAAAAGAAAACGAAAATGTAATGTCTAAAACTTATCTTAAGAAATACAATTTTAGAAACAGAAAACGTACCCGTAGTTACAACAATAACAAAAACAGAGTGTGCAATTCACACGCGGTAGAAGTGAAACCTTCAGAAAACTGAAGTAGACAAGAGTAGGGAAGCTCCGAAGCACCTCAAAGAGGAGACCGATTATGCTATCTAATTTCCTTGCTTGCTTAATCCTATATGTGTAAGTATTTGTCTCATTTTAGTGTCGCTATTTTTTCGTTTCATCGAGTTTCAAATCACAACGAAATTAATAATTAGTCAAATTACAAAAAAAATCATGCAGAAGTTTTCACTTCAAATATATGATTAAGGATATATATTGAGCGTGTGATAGAATGATCATTGATAGTATATACAAGATTGACGCCGTTAAAATGCACGTGTAGAATGTGATGCTATGACTCTGGAGTGTTCGGAATTTGAAACTTTCTGTGAAAATTTCCCGAAGCGATTGATTGAACTGTCAGTTCGACGTTTCGAATTAATTTGACACTTCTGCGATGTGTAGCCAACTTCAGGCGGTAACATAACAAACGATAATATTATGATAATTTTTGTAAAATCTTTTGCGGTTGGAAAATGTAAGGAAATGAAATTTAAATTGCTTGTCAAAGTTCGCTTATTGTAGTGGATCATAATATTCTATGATCTAGCACAGCGTTTCATAACCTTTTTTAGCCACGGACCCCTAGGAAATCAAAGTCAATTTTCAAGGACCCCCCAATAAAATTTCGGTCCCCAGTTAATTTCGAACCATTTTTGAAGTATTGTTGTTTTTTTTTTTGTACATTAACTTCACACAGGAGGCCCTGAATAATTTCCCTCAGGGCCTATGTCATCTTTGGGGATGCTGTGTGGAGGGTTTTTTAAGGAAATGAAAGAGAGGAGAGTTCTGGGAAGGAAAAGGGTTTAAGGGGTGGGTAGGAATCTGGGGTTCAGCGTGTCTCCGCCTCCAAGACCTAGACAAACCTCACCCCATGAACCCGGGCACCCCTGCTAAATCACCAAACGTAGCGAACCACTTAGGGTGACCAATGGCAGAGGTGTTGTTTATCCAATAAAGGTTCCCGGGGCGGCGGTACCCATTCCCGCCTCCCAAATTGAGAGTTGTGATTTGAAACTCGATGAAACGAAAAATAGCTACACTAAAAAGAGACAAACACATACATCCAAAGGATTTAGCCTGTAAGAGAATGAGATTGTATAATCGGTCTCCTCTTTGTGCGGTGCTTGTAGCCTCACCACACTTGTCTACTTTAATTTTCTGAAGGTTTCACTTCTACCACCTGTGAATTGCACACTCATATATATTTTTAGTAAAGACTACAAATGTAATTTTTTTAATATAAAACGTAAATAATTAATGTACAACAGCAACACCAACATTCACATTAATTAACGGTTAATTAATGCGAAGGTTGGTGTTTTTTGCAACTAAATTAGTGATATTCGGGTTAATGTTGCTACTAAGTTATAATCTCAAATCGGATTCCACTCGTAATCTGCTTCTGTATTTGTTTTTAGTATATACAAGGGCAGAGAATACTTTTTCACAGAGGTATGTGGTTGAGAAAAGCAGTAAATGTTTCAGTATTTCTTCTGATTTTTCCTTATAATCTTTCTTTACATTCACCCAAAAACTTGATAAAGTGGCTTCTTTGAAATTACGTTTCAAAGGTGAATCACAAGATTTTCCTGTACCGTTTTCAAGCCAGTAATATCAGTAAAATCTGCGTTGAATGGGTTTAATATGCAATTTTTTTTATCGGGCACTGAAAATAATTCGAAACGAAGACGCGTAGCGATTACGAAACTTTGGAAGCATTTATTAATTATTGTTAAATGGTCCAAATATGAGACTGCGGACCTCCATACGTGTATTCGCGGACCACAGGTTAAGAAACACTGATCTAGCACATAGTTTACCATAGTAGTCTATGAGCTCTTCGGATTACATGGCCTGATTGCCGTTGTGCTGGAGATGACCGAAGGTGGATTTACGAGGTCTTTAGATTTCATCCTGGAAGGACATTTATAAGTAGGACAATAAACAGTCACTGTGTTTTTCAGAACCTAAGTTTTTCAGTCAAGCATCCTGTTTCTGAATATCGTGGTACGAAAACACCGGGATGGAAGGCAGGAAAAAAGTTCTTCTTCTTAAGCACAATTTGTTTTAATAACAATAAAATACAAATGCAAAGGGTCTATTTACCTTTTGCTCGGGTAATCTCCACGATCATACCGCACTGACAAAGATGAAGGTCTAATTTTCCTCGATCTCTGCCGTCAGTCCTTAAACACTCTGAAGATACACATGTACCTCCCGGTTACAGCTCAACTACACAAACAACCTTCCGTTAAAAGCGTCGCTATATTTAAAGTAAACCTACAAATAATAATTAAAATTAATGAAATTTTAATATATTTCCAACAATAAAACCATTACCTAAAAGTCAGCCGAAAGGGCCACTCCAATAAAACTGCACCTTAAGAATAAGGGACAAACGCAAATATTGCTAATTTTATTAATATAGAGGTTTCTATTATTATGTAGGGTCATAAAATGTTGTCACCAAATATTTCTTGAACACTTCTCCTGAAAGCAGTAAGTTATAAATATTTATGGGTTGTTTGAAATGTACAATTACCGACTTAATAATAAAAAAAAATAAAAATTTGTTTCAAATTTGTAAAGGAAATGTGTTTATATAATACCAGCCAAAATACATATTATTTAATCTCAAGGTTCGGACCTTATCCGTTAAAACCATGGGAGAATAGAATAATATTTTGTTTGCATATTTTAAGAAGAGAGAAATTACGAAAATACACAAACCTTACTGCTAAGTTGTTTACTTATGACTAACTATAATAGGTAATATTGCATTCTGGAACGAATACATCCTATAGTTTATAAGAATAATAAGTACTGGAGAATTTAGGTTCCAGTTCTACCATTCATTCTTCATAACATTCTACCATTTCAAGATATTCTCTGGAGAGAATATAAAAGACAATACTTATCTTCTTATATTAATTAGGTCTAAACTAAAAACCTACCTTTTTGGGCTCTCATACCCTTTATTTAAATATACATATCTTAGAGTATCTTACTTGTATTGCCTATGATATGTCTTAATCACACTTTTCTTACTGAATTATAATTACTCGAGTCCTTACACATCAATCGGTCTCTTGACGAATCACATTTAGGAAGATCAAATCCTTAAAGGTACTACTGCACCACCCACTTTTACTTTCCAAAATACACTCAAGAATATATTACATATTAATATATTTTTCAGGATTAAATAACATGTGTTCACAATAATAAACTCTGCGTGCGAACTATATCTAAATTTCTTTACAATATACAGTGTTAATTTCAAGCGACCTCCCAGGTAAGTAAGTATGGTCCTGTATTCATTCATTTTTAGGCAACATCGCGTTCATTGGTCAAAACAATGTACATATATTTTTGTATCGGTGATCAATGAACCGGTGTATGCAATTTTTAACCATAAGTTGTTTTTAATTGTTTGTCTAGCTTGTAGTTTTTTAGATTTTAGAAATGTATTATAAGTTTGTAGAGCGCCCTTGAGGTGATTTTTCACCAAAACGGCGCTAAATAAATCATCCAAATATTATTATTATTCTTCTACAATGATATTTTATTTATTTATTTATTTATTTAAGGAACATAGACAGTCTTAATAACATAATATACATAAGAGCATAACAAAAAACAGACCAATTATTAATGTTCACAGATAGGTATTTAGAAACATAAAAGTAACAGAATGTAAACTACAATATTTAAGAAAAGAAAAAAAAAACAGGACAAAGCAGCAATTAAAAAAAAAAAAAAAATATATATATATATAATACAGGTGTAGATTCAACAAGCGATAAACCTAAATATAAAAACACAACAATAAAATAAATGCGATTATAACTGTAAAGAAAATAGGGTGCAAAACAGGTATTAGGATTGGGACGGGTAAGGGGAGGACAGGGATAAGGGAAAGTTGCCACGCAGGTAATTTAAAAATATTAGGTACAATTAAATTAATCATCATGAATATGTGTTATGTATTATTCGCACGTAGAATGTTATACAATGAAATTCTGTAGCGAAAGTAACTAGCAGTGAATATGTCAGCAAGTGTTTCTAAACGTGCAAATTTAATATTATAGGAGTTACATGCCCTTTGCATAAATTCATTTTGGTTGGAATTGGTGTTGCATCTATCAATGTAGAAAAGGGTATTTTGTCTGCTATATCGAGTCGGCGCGTGGAAATTTATTTTATTTAGCAACTCCGGGCAGTCAACTTTCGAGTTAATAATTTTGTACAGGAGCATCTGATCAGCGACAAGCCTCCTGTTGAGCAGTTTCGTGATTCGAAAATGGTTCTCGATTTCATCGTAAGAATTGTATACATTGAATGATTTAAAATTGAGGAATTTGAGAAATCGCTCCTGAACTCTTTCTAACCTGTTAACATAAACAATATAGCGCGGGTTCCAAACCTGTGAACAATATTCCAGGTGAGGACGAACATGTGAATTGTAGAGAATCAGATAAGTTTTAGTGTTTTTGAAAAATTTGCATGTTCTTAGTACAAAGCCTAAACTCGTTGTTGCTTTGGTGATATATTACATTGATGAGAATAACCTTCAAAAGTTATAAAAAGAGAATTTTTTTAATAAAAAATGATTTAAATAACAGTTACAAATTAAACGAATTTCAATGTAAAATATTTAGTAGCGTTTGCAAAAATATCTTTGAATATTTTAGTATTCGTAGCATCTGGATAACATGGAAAAAGGGGTATAACCTCTAAAAAGCTGTGGGCGAAAGAAATTCCAACCCGCTTCATTAGGTTAACACCTTTTTATTGCTTGTTCACGGCGGTGAAAAGGCTTCGAGAACTCCACGGACGAGAATGGAGCACATGTTCTCACTTGATGGTGGCAGCGTTGAAACGGGTCGTTTTTCCGACTAGTTTTTTCTTGTGAAAAGGTTCGTTTTTCTTTTTAGGTTTATTGCGGAACTCTAAAACTAAACTAAAAGTTTTCTTACTCCAGTTTCTTCATCAATCTACTTCAGAACTGAGAACGTCGGCGTTGTCCAACTCGTTGTAATGTATGATTGTAGATAACTTCACTCATACATTTTTATTTTGAAGGGAAAACTTCTATAGCACTGTCGTGATTTGAAATTCGATGAAACGAAAAAAGAATCAGAGTGTGCAATTCACTCTCGGTAGAAGTGAAACCTTCAGAAAACTAAAGTAGACAAGAGTGCGATGAAGCACCGCACAAAGAGGAGACCGATTATACTACCTCTTTCTCTCGCATGCTCCTATAGGTAGATGCATTGTCTCTTTTTAGTGTCGCTATTTTTCGTTTCATCGAGTTTCATATTACAACGGTGCTAAAGAAGTTTTCGTTTCAATAGCGAAACTAAAAAGAGATAAACACATACATCTATGGGATTTAGCCGTGGAGAGAATCAGATAAGATAATCGGCCTCCTCTTTGTGCAATTCTTCGTTGCCTCCCCCCTCTTGTCTAGTTTTCTGACGGTTTCACTTCTACCGCGTGTGAATTGCACACTCTGATTTTTTCTTAGGTGAAAAATTCTTTAGCACACGTTGTGATTTGAAACTTGATGAAACGAAAAGGCGACACTAAAAAGAGAAAAACACATACATCTATAAGATTTAGCCTGCGAGAGAATGAGATAATATTATCGGTCTCTTCTTTGTGCAATGCTTCGTAGCCTCCCCACTCTTGTCTACTTTAGTTATCTGACGTTTTCACTTCTACCGCGTGTGAATTGCACACTCTGATTTTTTCTTATTATTTATTCGTTACTATGGCAAAGTTTGTACATGTTGTAAGAATATCCGATAAAATAAAATATTTCATAAGCTGCGCGTTCGTAGATGGCGCTAATTTAATGATTTTAGGAAAAAAACACTTTTTGGGAGTTATACTGAGTAGTTCTGTATTATTACACGGCGTTCTCCTTTCTGAAGAAGAGATATAGACATAGAATAGAAATAATATAAAATTGTACTTAAATTCATCAAGAATACCTCACAAGAGTCTTAGCTGCTCCTGTCTGGAGCCAGTGAGACTATGGAATTCACATTGTGCTATTTTGTGAGGCTAAAGGTAGTGGGGAGGGGAAAGAGATGGGGAAGAGGTGGGGAAGTACCTGGCTCTTCAGATCTGGATACCAAACACGGCTAAAGCCATTTCAAGCAACGTTTCAATTCTGAATGGTGGTCTTGCACCAGGGTGATTCTGACAATATCTTCCACTCTGGAATGTGCCGTAAACATACGAGTGCTATATGTATTTTTTAAATTAATTAATTGTGAAATAACACAAAATAATCTAATAATATGTATTTTCGCACGCCGGGATTCGATCCCGCGACTTTCGGATTGTGAGTCAAGAGCCTTAGATCTAGACCACTGCGGCCGTCATAACAGTTTTTCCTTTTTCCATTTCTCTAGTTTTTCCAAACATTAAACAAGCGCTGTAATTGAAAAACTCGTAAAAATTCTGCACTTAGTGAGTTTTACAAAAAACGACTATGTTCTTAAATCCTATTTTCATACACTTGAATTATTCAAAGTTGAACAAAAAGTAAAAAATCATCTATGTCTAGTTTTTTCAAACATTTTCTACTCTTTAAATAAATGAAGACAATATAAGCGAAACTCAATCGAAAATCTGGAAACAGCATATTAAATAAAATGGATAAAGATTTATCCGGACACTATCTAGAGAGCATTTAGTTCGGGTTTGAATCTTGCAATTATACATAAAGATAGTTGCCAATAATATATGCGTTAAAGAAAATGAAGATAATGTAGGTGGTTCTTAGTCGAAGTATGGTACAGTTAAACATGACCGAATTTCATATCGACGCCGTGGCGCAGTGGTTAGCGCGTTTGCCCGGAAAGCAAGAGGTCCTGGGTTCGAGTCCCAGAGGTGTCAATATGTTTTTCTGATTTTTCTGTTTCCAGATTTTCGATTGAGTTTCGCTTATATTGTCTTCATTTATTTAAATATTACAATTTGAGGTTTTACTCATAAAGTTAAAATAAAAAATAAAAAATTTCTACTCTCTTTTGGTAATGGAAAGCGTTGTTAAAATCTAGCACTTAGTCGTTTTGTGTTAGTAAAACTTACTATGTGCTTAAATCCTATTTTTGTACGCTTTACGAAATGTTCGTTGGCCAAAAGGCTACATTTATTTACGGTCCATTCTTCTTTTTACTCAATGAAAGTCTCCCCGTCTGGCGCTGTTTACCAAAACCGCCTCAAGCCGAGCCAGGACAGGACACAATCAAATTGGCCTCTTAACTTCTACAAGTCACATATACTTTTTTAAAACTCACCATCACGCTATTGCCAACAACTTTGTTGTGGAGAACATTCATTTTCTTAATTTACATTCATACATAAAATGGGGGACTCAGCACAGATAAGCCACCCAGTTAGGCCAACATTATTAAATCTTAACAAAGTATAAAATGAAGTTGCTCCCGCTGTCTGTGCGTGTAGATCTTTTATACTACGTAATGGATTTTCATGCGGTTTTCACCAATAGACAGAGTGATTCATGAAAACGGTTTTTATAATATAATTTTTCAAGGTTTTGAATAAATTGGTTGAAATACATAAATAGCGGGCAGCGGGCTGCGCGCTGGCAAGCGGGTGGTGTGGATTGGATTTAACAGATGGCGTTGGTAATGGCGTGGCATTATGTTTTGTTAGCCACAGCAACGCATGTCCGGGTCTACTAGTTATACTATAAATTGTAAAATATGGTTTAAAAAAAAATTTGCCTTATACATGCTCTGCGCTTATTTTGATTCCTGACATGGCCCGACTTTAGTATTTCATTCACTTGATCGTGTCACATCTTCTTAGGTGTCACCGAATTTTTTCAATTTTCACTTCCGCGTCCTAAATTCTCATAACACTATTTTCATTGTGCATCCATTATTCGGTTCTATGATAGTTGATTAGCCTGGGCCATCGCCCCCTAGCATACTTATATACTGTATGCAGTCGGTTTAGGAAAAATACGGTATATCTACTTACACAAAATATAACTAAGTGACGCCGACGGGGTGCGCAGACAGAATGTACCACCAAATAAAAAAAGGATAAAACATATTTTCTTTCAAATGCATCAAAGATAAAACTACTTGTCTATATACTGTATAGGTATACCAACGAATAAGTAAAAAAATCAACACTGAATATGAGTTCATTTGATATCATGCCAACTTATTATTAAAGATATTTTTGAAGTCGATTTTACATTCGAAATTGGTAAATAATGGGCAAAAAAATATAGTTTTATAGTAAATATCGTTTCGGGGGGCAACTGTCGAGTCACATGCCTAAACCGGTGGCCGGACAACTCAGAACCTCCTCTGAAAAGTAATTAAAATATAAAAAAAAAAATGGTTAAATAAGTTACGTTAGGTTAGGTTATGGGCTATTTTGAAATGATTTTTTTATAGCTTTAATGACTTTTTAAGGTGTTGAGTTGACATGATTCTGAGTTGGCACGGAACAGCCAAAACCATCCGAGTGTCCCTTTCTTAATATTATTCATTACGCTTACATCCTTGTATTCTTACTGGTTGTCCATACTTTTAACATTGTCATACTTAGTTGTGTCACACATACTCACTTTCTTCCTCTGCCAGTTCTATGCCTCACTGTCATACATCAGGGATGGTATCAGCACTCAATTGTGGACAGCTAGCTTCACTTCTATATTTTATTTTGTCACTAGCGAATACTCATTATGCTTTGCAATGCAACTAAAACAAAGAAAGTGCTTGTGTTCATTGAAGTACTTTTGAATAAGTACCGCGTATTGTAATTTTTTTATTAAATTTTCATAACGCCAGAGCTCACCGTTATACATAGAAATCTTCAACGGTCTGCGCATAAAAATTCACCAAAGATTCATTGCAATCTAATGAATTGTATAGGAAATAATTTCATAGCGCCAGAGCTCACCTTTGTATATAGAAATCTTCGAGGCATGCGGACAACAAACCATCAATATTTCATCGCAATCGGATAAATGGTACAGGAAATGAAACAGGACAAACAAAGACAAATTAATAGGTGTGAAGATTTATTAGAACATTAAAAAAATGTTTATATGAATTAGTTACACGTATTTAAGCTACGGGTATCATGAATCATGACTTATGATCTTGTATAAATAAGAGGCCGATTTGATTGAGTGTCCCGGCCTGGCTTGAGATGGTTTTGGTTGTACCCAGCATCCCTCCCTGAAAGCTTTACGATCTTCAGGAGAATATTAAAACAGAGCCACCCCATTTATTCTGTGCTACTGTTTTTGCGAACTTTGTTTATTTGTGTGTGTTTGATGTTATCTTTGTTTGTTTCATTAAAACATTGTATTTGTACTAAAGTTTTTTTCTGTATATTTTCTTAGTGCAACCAAAATATTATTACGAATACAAATTGTGGTTGTTGGTCTATCTGTTATTGTAACTCTGGTTCAATGAAGTTCGGATTTGATTGAATTTCAGGGTCGTTTTCAAAACTGGAACTAATATGAAATAATTTAGACACGTGATAAAATGCATAGATAAAAATTAATATATCGTCGTGTGTTTAGTATTGAAACAGCGTTGGGACTAATCCATTTCCCAAGGTCCTTTTTTAACATTAGCCCCACACAGGAGGCCCTGAGGAAAATAATTCCCCTCAGGGCGTATGTCATCTTAAGGGATGCTGTGTGGAGGGTCTTTTTAGGGAAAGGAAGAAGAGGAAGTCGTGGGAAGGAAAAAAGTATGAAGGGTGGATAGGAATCTGGGGGTCAGTGTGTCCAGGTGTGTGACGGAAGTATGAATCAATCCCCACAATGCGTGTAAGGCGATGTTCCGAGAGTCCTCTGGAGAAGTCTACAGGTCTTCTTCAACTAGTTTCTAATGATCCGGCCTGCCACGCAGTTGGTAGGCAGACACTTCCGCCGCCAATCGATCCATCCGCCGTCGTAATGTCGCATGCTTTTGGGCCAGCTGCAAAAATCAACGTTTTGACGGCTTTTATCTTAGGTACAAATTAATATTTTCCAAAAATCAAAAAATCAGAGGGAGCAATTCACTGGGTAGAAGTGAATCTTTCAGAAAACTAAAATAGACAAGAGTGGGGGGCGGACTACGAAGCACTTTTTTGTCAATGTAAAGGATGATTTTTTCCATATTTTAGTCTTTCAATTCCAGTGCACATTTTCATAATAGGTAGATACATTTGGGCGTCCCATTGTACCTATTTGTGTTCTTTAATTCGTTAGATGTCGCTTTCTTTTGCGTTTATTGTGTATTTTCATTTTGTAGTTGTTTGAATATTGGATATTGATTATATAATTTAATTTTTTTTTTGGATTTCGTAGGATTTGATCCTTGATCCCCTGAATGTCTAATCGATGGGATCGTTCGTCAGATGCGTTATACCGCTAGATCAAAGGAGACTTGCATGGGACCGTAGATTTATTGTATTATATTGGAACCAAGTACCCGTGAAAAAAATGATTATTTTATTGCTACCTCATTCTCTCGCAGGCAATATTCCCATAGATGTACGTGTTTGTCTCTTTTTAGTGGCGCTAGTTTCCGTTTAATTGAGTTTCAAATCACAACGGTGCTAAAGAAGTTTTCATTTCAAAAGTTCTGTCCCTCAGCGTGCTCTAATTAAAATGATACAGTTGTAAAAAATAAGAATTTTTTTTGTTGCATGATATCACCTTTTTTAATATTTTAGAGAAACATTTTTCAGAATATCTAAAAAAAAGTGTTCATAAGGCGCAGTATGTTTATTTATTTTATTTTACACGAAAGCTTAAAGCATTACATTCCAATATGTAAGAAATGTACATTACATTATCAGTATTAGGGTGGAAGCAGTATAAATGTACCAAGGTAATGTTACCGGTGCTGACAGTATTGTCGCTTCAATTAATGGATGCACTTCGTTACAACGGGTTTAAGTGTCAATATGTTTCAATATAAACCATGTAGGGAGGATATAAACCCCCAGTCTTGGCGTATGTACCTGTACGTGCATCAGTACAGTACATATAACAGTCCATATATACTGTGGATAATACTTTTCTAAGTTTAAAATAAGTATAATAATAATTATTACGTATTTATTTCGAATGAAAAGGCTGTGGATTTATTTTTTTCTAGCCGTAAACAGCACTATATATTGCAATAACGCCACCGCCACTGTCCCAATCTTAAAGATCAACACTAACACGACACACGGAGCAGATCGAAATACTATGTAATATGTATACATTCTCGATGCTCGAACGTCGCGTAAACTCACCAACACCAGCAAAACAGTGGATGCTCCGTTCATTCCGCATCTACGACGTGTGATATTTTTGATATTCGCGCATGCGCGTTTAGTCAAGCCTGCCAACATCCAATGTACAAAAACCGACTTTAATACTTATAGGCATAGTGCACAGAATAGCTTATCCGAAGAGTACGATTTGAGATTTGTTTGATCAAGGTCAATTCATTTAATCAGAGAACTGTAATATTTAACGTGAAGCATAAAGGGTTGTTTAGAGCTAGTTTGATAGATTATTTTTGTCGATAATTGCATCTTGTTCGTGGGCTAGTCCATACACTTTTATATTTGATATTAGGTATATACTCCAGCATCCCTTATGCAAAAAGTCACCGACCGCCACTGATAGATATAGGTACTATGGTGCTGGAGAAAATTGTTCAGGATTCCGTGGACAGCCAGACGTACAAATGTGTCCATTCTGGAAGAACTAGCCATCCACAATAGGCTTTCAATTATCTGCCTACAACTATTCTAAGATACTTTGGACAGTTTGGCGTATTTCACGACTATGCACCTGTGCTGAATACATCAGTGACGCTAGTTCTTCGAATCGTCTTCCATTGTAATACCGGTAGAACAAGGACAGCATACCATAGAACCTAACACATAATATGCTCTAAAGATTGCATTCCGCTCGTTAACACGGAAAAATCTAACGAACGGACCGCCCGTTTTTGCACAAAGTCAAGGGTTTTTTCCAAGTATTTTGAGACTATAGACCTGAGATAAATGCCAAATTCAACAGCGGTAATTCAACTGTAATGTAAACATAAAATAATAGCATACAAATACCACCTAATTTAACAATTTCAACTCCCTCCAAGCACGACGTCTAATTTTTTATCAAATCCTATTGTTTAAAATTCTAAATAATGGCCTGGACTCACCAGAGCTCACCAATTTATTCAATTTTCATATCCCGTCAAGATCAACCCGACAATCCGATTTATCATTTTACTTGACCTCATTTAGAACAACTATTAGAAAAAAATTCCCAATTCCTCGCGTATGTGCACAATATTTTTAGTAATTAATAACCTAAAGAAATATCGATATGAAGTAACGCGTACGATCGATTATATGAGAATGGAATATATCGGGAACATCTCCTATCTTTTTCTTATATTCCTCTACCCTTCCTATAACCCAACATCAATTTTAAGATATTAAAACTTCCTTTCCAATGAACTTTAGCATAAGAAACTTCTGTGGCTTGACTTCAATTCACTTGTATATTTATCACTGTATATTATGTAAAAGCTGTTTATTTCTTACAAAGTAAATAAATCTACATTTGGAGTTCTCAAAAAATCCATACGTTTGCAATATTCAAATCCTCCTATTGAAGTTTCTCAGTGCGAGCCAACATTACATTTTCCATTTAGATCGATCTCACGATTAGATGCAAGTTTATTTGATGGCAAAGTTTGCTTTCAAAATGCTGCTCTTATCTTGATTTCTCGTACATACATTGCCAGCGAGATTTTCGGCCTATTAACTTTGTCGAGCTTTTCTTGTAAAGGAATACTCTATCCATATATCTTGGCCCACACAACCCTTGACGTGACTCGCGTCTAGTTTTTGAATCAATCGATCAAACGCAATTCTCTTGAGACGTTCCTAACTATTTTCAGTTATGGGTTGTATTTTTCTTTTTGATTAAGTTTACACGTCTGACTTAAATGGAATACATTCGTTGAAAAAGAAGACAACAATAGATAATAAATCTAAACGAAAAAATGAAAGGGAACGAGACACAGAAAAACAGAAAAAGATAATGGTCGCAACTGGAACTCGAACTCAGAACTTCTCTTTTTCGTTATGTGTTTTTGGGGTGTTATGCCGTGTTGCGCTACCTCCTTCTTTAGCCAACGTTTCGGACATCGTTGCAGTGTCCATCATCAGGGCAGATCCGGCAGATCCGTTAGATGTGTCTGTGTCCGGTAGACAGAACCTCTCGTCTAACCGGGACGTGCGCGTTTACCAATTCCGCCATTGCCACCAAACTGTGTCTTGTTCTCTTTCATATTTTCGTTAAGATTATTATTGTTTTCTTCATCTTCAATGGAATATATTGGATTTATTTATTCATCAGTTATTACTTGTGAAAAATCTGGGAATGTTACATTTCTCGCTAAGATGTAAACTGACAACTTTTGTTTCTACCGAATAAAAAAAAAAATAATGTGTGATCTCACGTAATCCATTGTATGATCTACTTTTTTACATTAATCCCAAACAGGAGTTTCAAATTGGGAGGCGGATATAAGTATCGCCGCACCGGCAATCATTTATTGGATTACCAACACCCCTGCCATAGGTCAACCCAAGTGGTTCGCTACGTTTGGTGACATAGCAGGGGTGCCCGGGTTCATGGGGTGAGGTTTGTCTAGATCTAGCGGCCGATGTCTTTGCCCGTCTATTGCGTGGTGGGCCGGATCGGGAGAGAGTGTTTGAAGAATACCTAAGGAAAGACCTAGGACCTAAGACCTCTCCAGCCGGTCTCAATCGATCCATCGCCTTGCACCGCAGTGGGAGAGATGGATTCATACGTCCGTCACTCATGGAAACATTGACCCACAGGTTCCTACCCACCCCTCATACCCTTTTCTTCCCCAGAACTTCCTCTCCTTCCTTTTCCTAAAAAGACCTTCCACACAGTATCCCCAAAGATGATATAGGCCTTGAGAGATTTTTTTTGCTCAGAGTCTACTGTGTGGATCTAACGTAAAAAAAGGAAACCCTGAGGAAAATGTAAAAAAAGAGTTACACACATACAAACTGATCCGGAAATACCTCACCACATGAACCCGGGCACCCCTGCTAAATCGCCAAACGTAGCGAATGATGCACTATCATGTTATTTAAATGGAAAATACGAGAAAAACCCAAAATATTTTAAAATTTATGTGATTTCATTTCATCGTTCTCGCCTTTAATAATTTCAAAAGTAATTAATATCTCTGAAATACGCTCTCTTTAATGGCCCCCACCGCACAGTGCGACGAAACCGTAAAATGGTCATTTATTTTAGGAATTGCGACCACGTTTTGATGCATTGCCCCGCTGTGCGCATTTCCTACTGCTTTGTGCTGCATACATGTTCACAGAATGCTAACTGCATACGAAATGCATCCGAGAACAGTGAAATGCTTCAAAAACGATTTGTTACTGAAAATGAATTGTTGAAGTTTCTGCTATTGTGATTTGAATTTTTTTTCGCCTTTTCCAGAATAAATTGTTTTTGCCGCTGAAATCTGGGTTGCAGTCTGGATGCAATTTATTCAGATACCAGCGAGTTCCTGGCATGCGTTGCATGCCACTTAAATTAAGATTTTGAATTGTGCCTCTGCGTGTCCTTTCCAATTCGTCCCCGCCCCCCTACCACCTCATTTTCCCCTCCAGCGTTGCACATAAACCTTCCCCGCCTTCCTTTTCCTTTTCCGCTTCCAACCCCTCCCTTCCAAGTCCCCCCCGCTTTCCACTTTTCCTGCCTTTCCCCCTCCCCCAAATCTCCCCCCCTTCATAACCCTCTGGTCCTCCCGGATTTCCCCCCCTCTTACGTCTACCCTCCCTGCTGCCAAAGTATATGAAATACACTCAGCGCGCCACCTTTGAAATTTTTTTATCCAAATTTCAAAACGACAGAACTCACCAATTCTTCGCGGACGTGCACTCAACAACTCACCAAAGTTTCATCGCAATCGGATGAGTAGTACGGGAAATAATTTCATAACGCCAGAGCTCACCAGTGCATACAGAATTCTTCGCGAAGTGCACTCAACAACTCACCAAAGTTTCATCGCAATCGGATGAGTAGTACAGGAAATAATTTCATAACGCCAGAGCTCACTATTATATATAGAAACCGTCGCGGGCATGCGCTCATAAAATCATCAAAGTTTCATCGTGCAATGATTATGTGAATAAGGGGGTATTTCACTATCCTCCTCATTAAGGTGGTCCAAAAATTTTTTTTTATTATTTTTCATTTGGCCACCCCGTGAATTTGTTACACGTATTCATAGAAATAACATAGTAAAATTTCAGCGAGATAGCTCAAGTAGAAAGGGGTGCTCAATCGAGTGTTGTTTTTGACTTTTTTGTGTAAAATGCTTAATTTTTACTTTTTGCTAGAGGCCAATTTCGTGTGTTAAACTATTAAATAAATATTAAAATAAACTACTGAAGAGTTTTATGGACAAATTTGAACAGTATTTGATACTTATTTAGTAGACTGTGAAATGAATCAGTGTAGTAAAATGTGTTCATCTACTCGAAAAAAATACGAAATTCTTTTACTTGGGGTTCGAGATATTGAGCCATTGATGAGGCTTAACCAACATCCTACTCTTCGGCGAGTTTTACTCCGTTTTCACTACATATTAAATGATTCCAAAAATGTGAAAGATTCCGCGCATGTACTTATTCAAGAACTTATAAAAGTTTGGAGTAAATCTAGTATTCCGACCGGACAACAAAATCAATGCATTGAAAAACTGATTAAGTTTCTTATGAACTGGCTGCTTTTGAATAAAAATAGAGGAAGAAATTCTGAAGCACAAAAACAGGAGTGTATTTGTTTTAAAAAAAAACTAGACAAACTTTTTGATTTGCCCATGCAAGCGCTTTGAATTTGATAAAAATTGCGGAAGACAGAGCGTTTCATCGATCAAAGGTGAGAACGGAAGATGATTATGACCTCAATCGACAAGAAACTAGAAAAGGTCAAAGAAAGTTCTCTAAAACGGAAACAAAGATCTGAAGAATTGAAAGAAATGGCTGCTGAAAGTAATGCTTCATCTTCGGTGGTGTCGAGTCAAGAGTTAGAACTTGAGTGCAACTTCAGTAGCACTTCTAGTAATGCTAGCATATTAGAGGATAAGTCCAAAGATGAGTTTGTAGTGCGTTGAGCTGTCTACAAGTGACATATTTACACAATACGTTACCAGTGCGCTTGATCGTAATAAGATTTAAAATTTAAACTAATCAAGAGAGAAGAAAAACAAATTGTTCGATTTGTTAGTTATCATCTACACCAAAGTTTGAATCGAAGCGTCTTTAGCAGCAGATGCACCAGTAAATGACTTAATACTTTGGAATAGCTTAAAATTGTACGAAGCCATTGATTCCGTAATCAGTATAGCAGCTAGGGGTGTCTTAGAGCGTCACTTATGGTATTTGTCAGATGAACTAGTCTCATTTACCTTGTTTTCTGAGAAGCTGTCTGATGCTGAGAAATTGTTCAAAAAATAAATTCTGATGGCGGTAATCCTTCAGTACGAGGTGATTCTGCTAAGCTTACCACAGAGGTTACATTAGAAGCTTTTGCAACACAAAGAACGTGTAAAACGCTGTTAGTTCCTGATGTCACGGACTCTTTCTTGTAATTACCTCCTAAGACTTGGAATAACAGTGTTGATTTCCTTCAAAGTAAAAGCTGAGTCAAAATTTTGCGTGTTGTTAATGATACAGCGGAGAGAGGTTTAAACTATTTGAAGATTACAACACGATACTTACTAAGAATGAGGAAGAAAAGCAATTTTTACTTCACATCGTTGAACAAAACAGAAAAATCGTTTCTACTGAAACATTCAAAATGGAGTTAACAAACATGGTTTTGAAAGATTGCGACTAATATTATGTAAATTATTGCTTTGTTACCAAATTTTGTTCAAATTTAAATACGTTTTATACTTATTTGACTAAAATACTTGTAATATTAATAAACCTTAAATTACGTGTTTTACTTAAAATCCAGAACTTTTATCAGAAACTTCTAATTCGATGAGCACCCCCTTGTATATAAGATAGGGGGCTGAATTTTTTTACACATAATAGGAATGATAGGTGTAACAAATAAAATGGGTGGCTACATCTATATTTGAAAAAACAAAATTTACTATACAAGCCTGGACCACCTTACTCCTCATACATTATCCATATGATAACGTACATTTTTGATTAATTAAAAACGAATTATTTGTTTAAAATATGTGATTTTACAGTTCGGTACCTAAACCCATGAATAATGGCTGTTAATTTGTAGTTATATAAGATAAGTTATCCGAGTTTTACCTTATGCGAGTATTTATTGTTTATTTATTAATATTCGTGATGGTATGGATATGCTATCAGGAGGATGGTGAAATACCCCATTAGTAATAAGATAAAATAGTATAAGATTAAAATATTATGTGTGGTCGGTCTTGCTGCATGGATGTGAAACATGGACCTTGAAAGTAAATACCATGAACAGATTAGCGGCTTTTGAAATGTGGCTTCACCGGAGAATGCTCAAGGTCCCATCTACCGACATGATCACCAACACAGAAATTTTCAGGCGGGCTAGAGCAGATAGAGAACTGCTTACGTTAATAAAAATCAGGAAAATTTCATATCTGGGTCATATACTTTGAGGGGAGAAGTATCACTTGCTCTATTTAATATTGAAAGGCAAGATGGAGGGTCGCCGAGGGCCTGGTAGGAGACAAATGTCATGGCTGCGAAATATACGAGAGTGGACCGGCATTAGAAGTGTGGAGGAGCTATTCCGGGCAGCGCAAGAGAGAGAGACATTTTCAAGAGTGATCGCCAACGTCGGGGGACCTGATAGGGCACACAAATTAGATAATAAGATTAAAATTAATTTTATTTCTTGAAATTCTTTTTTCTTTCCCGTTCTAAAGGAATTGGAGGGAATTTTTTTCCTCAAAGTCTCCTGTGTGCAGCTAATGTAAAAAAAATCACACTGTCGGTTGGTTGTTTTCTACTGAAGTGAACTAAAAACTTAACATTTTGGTCCTTAGAGCCGGATACATTATTCGATAATATAATAGATTAACGACGCGTGCAACTCAGAGATATCATTTCTACTGCATTCATTATTCTTTCTAGTTGTCCTTCCTCTGCTAGTTCTATGTATATCAGCCTCATTTCCTTTGACAAGTCCTTATTAGAGACTACTTCATTCGGCCCTCCATTAATTGGATTTCCCAGTCACCCTTCTGTCAATGTACTTATCAGCCGCCCGTCCTCACGAATAGTAAATTATTACGAAAAGCGAACACGAGAGAAAATTCTTCCCGTTAAAAATGCTGACCTAATTAATTTAGAGCGAACTTTGATATTATTGGTGACCGTACAACTCAGAACGAACTCAACTCAACAACTCCTTTAAAAAGTCATTAAAAGTGGTGAAAAAAATATATAACAAACTAGCTAACCCGGCAACGCGTTGCTGTGGCTAACGAAACACAATGCCATCTACTGGATGGTTACCCAACCTAGATAACCAAGTGTTGTATCTATAAATTAACTCACACCGCCATCTGTTAGAAACTTATGAAACATATTATGATTACAAAGCATTGTCCTATAACAAACATTTAATTCACAATAATAAATATTGAAGTCAATAATCGAAATAAAAATTATCCTATGTTTTAAGTTGGACCAATTTACACACAGTAATCCATATTTTATCAAATTCGGTTAAGTAGTTTTAGAGTTTATCTTGAACAAATATCGTGACGCGAGTTTTATATATATAAAAACTAGCAGACCCGGCCACACGTTGCTGTGGCTAACGAAACACAACGCCATTACCCGCCTGCCAGCTGCCCGCTACCTGAATTGAATATTTGAATTTCTCGACTTTTCTCTACTATAATAAGCATGTATTATACATATAAACCTTCCCCTTGAATCACTCTATCTATTGGTGAAAACCGCATGAAATCCGTTGCCTAGTTTTAAAGATCTAAGCGTACAGACTGCGGGATCGACTTTACTTTATGTATATATATATAATATGTATATACTCGTACTATGTAATAGATTTTAGTTCCATACAGAAAGCCCTGAGGAAAATAATGCTCCATAAGGCCTATGTCATCTTAGCGGATGCTGTGTACAAGATTTTTTTTAGGAAAAGGAAGGAGAGGAATATCTGAGAAAGAAAAGGGCATGAGGGGTGGGTAGGAATCTCTAGGTCAGTGTGTCCAGGAGTGATGGACGTATGAATCTATCACTCTCACTGCGTTGCAAGGTAATATTCCGAGAGAGTCCTGCTGAAGAGATCAAAAGATCTCGCTCAACCAGTTTCTTCCGAATCAGCCAGCTACGCAGTTGTTGGATAGACGCCTCGGCCGCCACGATCCAAACAAACCTCATGAACGCGGGCATCCCTGCTAAGACACCAAACGTAGCGAACCACTTGGGTTGGGTCGAACTATGGTTGACCTACGGCAGACGGCCAGATGGGCTAGCGGTAAGGCTTTTGATTCGCAATCCGAAGGTCGCGGGATCGAATCCCGGCGTGAGCAAATAATTTTTTTTCATTGATTTGTGTTATTTCTCGATTAATTCATTTACAATAATATATAGTATACTAGCAGACCCGGCCACACATTGCTGTGCCTAACGAAACACAACGCCATTTTCCAATCTTTATAAAATCCACACCACCCGCTTGCCAGCTGCCCGCTGCCCGCTGCCTGAATTGAATATTTGAATTTATCGGCTTTTCTCTATAATAATAAGCAAGTATTATACATATAAACCTTCCTCTTGAATCACTCTATCTATTGGTGAAAACCGCATGAAAATCCGTTGCGTAGTTTAAAAGATTAACGCGCACATACATTTTGAGCGACTTCATTTTATACTACGTAATGATGATGATTATATTTGCCGCACGTTCCAGAATGGAAGATACTTTTCGTATCACCTGGTGTAAGACCATAATTCAGAATTGAAATTTGCTTGAAATGGCTCTAGCCGTGTTTGGTGACCAGATCTGAATAGCCAGGTACTTCCCTACCTTCCTCTTCCCCATCCCCTTCTCTTCCTCACTACCTTCAGTCTCACAACATTCCCCAATTGGGGATGCAATAGTCTCACTGGCTGGGAGCTGCTGAGTTATTCATACAAAAAATAAAAAAAAACAGGTGTCGGTAATCCAATAAATGGTTCATGGAGCGGCGGTATCCAAGCCCGCCTCCCAAATATTGGCATTAATAAGATGTATTGCTGTTCAATGAACTCTTCAATCCCCAGTGGAAACAATCGAAGAGTTACAATATTAAATCTGTAACTCTTCCTATTAGATGTAGTTAGGTGTGTAGAGAGAGAGAGAGAGAGAGAGAGGTGGTCTGTCGGGGAGTCGGGAGGTGAATTTATCTTGCTTCTGAATTCTCCAATTAAACAATACTGAATTACGGGGCTGTCTTATTCGCGGGTTGTAAATAACTCAAGGGGTTAATATATTATCAGCAAACTCCGCCCTTGGCTGGGATTTTAGAACGAAATTGATTTACCTAAGCATTAAATATTAAACAAAAAAATTCTTTTACTTTTTGGGGGGCGTGTATGGGTACCGCCGCCCCTGGAATCATTTATTGGATTATCTGCCATAGGTCACACCTAGTGGTTCGCTGCGTTTGGTGACTTAGCAGGATGCCAGGATTCATGTGGTGAGGTTTGTCAGGATCTTGGCGGCGGTTGCGTCTTTTAAAAAAAAATTTATAGTGATACCTCACAAGTGTCTCAGCTGCTCCCATCTGGAGCCAGTGAGACTATGGCATCCCCAATTGGGGTATGTTGTGAGGCTGAAGGTAGTGGGGAGGGGAAGGAGATAGGGAAAACGAAGGTAGGGAAGTGCCTGGATATTCAGATTTGGTCACCAAACACGGCTAATGCCATTTCAAGCAACGTTTCAATTCTGAATGGTGGTCTTACACCTACTAACCGCATGGCAGGCCGGTTCGGGGATCAATGTTATGTGTTAGACTGAATACCTCGGAAAGTTTCTAATTCATCGTCAAGAAAATAAAAATATTTTAATTGTCGCTAATGTTATATTTTTTATTAATGGGAATGTCGCACAAGAGCTACAACTGCTCCCAACTATCTGGAGTCAGTGAGACTGTGGCTTCCCCAATTGGGGTATGTTGGAGGCTGAAGATAGTACAGAGAGGAAGGAGACAGGGAAGAGAAAGGTGGGGTTGTATATATGGTTATTCAGGTCTAATCGCCAAACACGGCTATTCAGGTCTAATAACCAAAAACAACTAAAGCCATTTCAATCAGTGTTTTAAATTTGAATGGCGTTCTTACATCAGGGTGATAATGAGAGTATCTTTTACTCTGGAACGTGCCGCATGATCAAATTGTAAAATAACACAAATCAATTAATTAAAATTTATCTAACCTCGCCGGAATTTGAACCCGCGACCCCTGGATCACTAGTCGAGAGCCTTGCCCCTCAACCACGGAGGACGCCAAACTCAGGTGAAAAACGGTTTTATTAATTTACATTTTTCATAGTTTCGCTACCCCCTTATTAATCTATCATCATTATCATTAAATAGTATAAAATGAAGTGGCTCAAAATGTATGTGCGCATAGATCTTTTAAACTACGCAACGGATTTTCATGCGGTTTTCACCAATAGATAGAGTGATTCAAGAGAAAGGTTTATATGTATAATAAATGTTTATTATAGTTGAGAAAAGCCAAGAAATTCTAATATTCAATTCAGGCAGCGTGCAGCGTGCAGGTGGCAAGCGGATGGTTTTTATGGATTTTATAAAGGTTGTTTAATGGTGTTGTGTTTCGTTAGCCACAGCAACGTGTGGTCGGGTCTGCTACTCTTATATATAAAAATTTCGTCTCACGGTGTTTGTGGTCGCCCTCCACCGAAACGGCTTGATCGATTTTTATGAAATTTTTTATCTATATTTGGTAGGTAAGAGAATAGTTTTTAAAGTATATTTCATACCGCTAGGTGATTAGAGTGTCCCTATCCAGAAAAAAAATCTATTTTTTTGACAAAATTATTTTTTTTTATTTGGCATCAAAAAATACCTATAACCCCAAAGTTTAACCTGCCTACCCCCACCCTCCCATTTTTTAATCGCAATTTTTAGTATTTTTGTATGAACAAATTTAACCGTCTTTCGTATTTCAAACAGGGGGCCTAGTCACTAATTTTTGTAAACCTCCGTTTCATGAAGTTACGGGTTTAGCTACGTCACATACCCGTATTTTGACAGATTCGCCAACTTAAATAACAACAACAATGGGTATGTGACGTAGCTAAACCCGTAACTTCATGAAACAGAGGTTTACAAAAATTAGTGACTAGGCCCACAGAACGAAATTATTTATGTTGTTGAATGACAGATGGCGCTACGTCCACCTCATCGAACTTTCATCCATACATGCGCAAGACATCAGTCGCGTCATTTTGATATTTCATTCGGCATCATGTTCTCGCGTGGGCAAACCATCGAGCTTATTTGTGTTGGCTAAAGACGGACGATAAAAAATATCGTACACTCAATTACTCTCCGAAATTCATACTGATTTTCTTTATTTCATTTTCCTACTCCAGTTGGTGTTTTTTTGTTTGTTTTTATCGGCGGTCAACATCTACAGCGCTCCGTTTCTATTTCTGTCATAGATCCCATCCCCACACGCTTACAATACGTTCGTTATTTTTTATTTAACAACCAAAATATTCATCAGAAATAATTTATATGGCAGAACAACGTTTGTCGGTGTCAGCTAGTTAAATTATAAATAATGGTAAATATTTTCTGCATCCAGTACAAAACCAAGCGACCTCCATCGTCTCGTATCTTATGAGCCTAAGGCTCGGTTCGAATCTAGGAAATTTAAAGGGAATAGATGAAACTAAAATAAGTACAACTCCGGCAAGAGGCTGTAAAATACTGTTTATTGTTTTATATAAGGCACTGTACATTTTACGTGTTAAGGTCGGTACTTGTAAATTTTTTCTGGGGCTCAGAAAAAGTTATTATTCAAGTGAAAATAAGTAAAACCACAGTTGGTTTATCATAATTTAAAAAATGTAGAACGTTGTGTTGTGCGAAATGTGTTCATCGAAAATAAATATTAAAAAAATAACAAAATTCATACTAATAGTATAAACCCTCTGCCGTGCGTTCTGTAACTTTTGCTGATACCGAATCGATTCCTTACGTAATCTCCTGTCAAATATGTGTGATTGTCTATGGCTTGCAATTGCTTTTTCTACGGGTACAGACTGATATGTTAGCGGATTGGTTTATTTATGATGTCAGCTATCGTATTTCAAGTGGTAAAGGCTCGATGACACAGAGCGATTTTACAAGCTAATTATCTTTTGACGTATGTCACAAAGTAGTGAAACTGACCTTTTTATGTGTTTTGGTATACTTTTTGTCAAATTTGTAATCTTCTCCATAATGTATTGGTGAATAACCGTTCTACGGAGAACATGAAAAAATAAATAAATAAATAAATAAATAAATAAATAAACAAATAAATAAATAAATAAATAAATAAATAAATAAATAAATAAATAAATAAATAAATAAATAAATAAATAAATAAATAAATAAATAAATAAATAAATAAATAAATAAATAAATAAATAAATAAATAAATAAATAAATAAATAAATAAATAAATAAATAAATAAATAAATAAATAAATAAATAAATAAATAAATAAATAAATAAATAAATAAATAAATAAATAAATAAATAAATAAATAAATAAATAAATAAATAAATAAATAAATAAATAAATAAATAAATAAATAAATAAATAAATAAATAAATAAATAAATAAATAAATAAATAAATAAATAAATAAATAAATAAATAAATAAATAAATAAATAAATAAATAAATAAATAAATAAATAAATAAATAAATAAATAAATAAATAAATAAATAAATAAATAAATAAATAAATAAATAAATAAATAAAT
This sequence comes from Limnephilus marmoratus, assembly GCA_917880885.1. Taxonomy (NCBI): domain Eukaryota; kingdom Metazoa; phylum Arthropoda; class Insecta; order Trichoptera; family Limnephilidae; genus Limnephilus; species Limnephilus marmoratus. Next base: position 1,128,247 of record OU862932.1, on the reverse strand, counting down.
AAATAAATAAATAAATAAATAAATAAATAAATAAATAAATAAATAAATAAATAAATAAATAAATAAATAAATAAATAAATAAATAAATCTACTTAGTTTAAAAGCGGGTAAATCGGCGAGTGAGATTGTCATGATGGCACACAAAACTGTCCACTCGCTCAGTAGCGTAGGAAACTGAGGTCGCTGCTAGCGCCAGTAACAAGAATAATGACGCCTGCGTGAACTAATTCTGTGATGTTTGGCAGTCAAAATCAGCTGTTTATTGGCAGCCATTTTGAAAAACATAAGCAAAACAAAAACGAGCAAGCGTGTAGCGAGAAAAGTTGACGACCTTTCAACTTTTTTCGTAGATTGTCAACAATCTGCTAGTTAGCAAGTAACACGATGACACTGAGCGAGTTTACTAACAGATAGTGAATTTCCCAGATAGTAGCTTGTAAACTTGCTTTGTGTCATCGATGCTTAACACGAAACGCTGCAAATATACATGATTATTCGTGTGATTGTCTATGGCTTGAATAAATAATCACGCATTTCATGTTTTACGTTTAACGATTCCGTATCCACAAAAGATACAGAATCGCTTTTCAGGTCTCCGGCACATTCTGCCAGAAGGCCAGAAGATTTCCGGTTTGCAATAAAATCCAATAAATGGGATATTTCCTAATGTATCCGAAAACTAAAAACAGTGTTTGAAAGATGATAGAATAAGCTTTCAAATATCATTATTCAAAATAAACATATAAAATCAGAAATATTAAAATTTTTAATACAAACATAAAAAAATTTAAAACGGCTCACCTTACGTTTTTTTCAATTTTCTTTATAGCCGCGAGGATGAATCTGCTAATCTTCAAAAAGCCCGATAAACATTCCAGTTGTAATTTTAACAATGTAACGTCCTTGGGTACGCAGCAAGTCAGTATAATGCCTTATTTAACCCTAATTCCTTCTAAATCCCATGACCTACTCGACAATACTTGTTCATCATTGTACCCTTTATAATAGAGCCAAGTAAACAAGATGAACGGAAGAAGGATCCGAAAAGATTAGAGGCGATCGCCCTCGCCCTTCCGCAAAACAGACTATACCACTGAACAGAAAACCGCTAGAGGTGTGATCTACACCGAGATTGAAAGACAACAGTTGTTACATTAGTTACTGACTGGCAGTTAAAAACCCGCCCTGCCGATTTTGGTTCGGTTTCGCCCAGTTTGAGTGTTGGTGACCCTTTTAAAAATCTGATAGGAATTGATTCCAAAAATAGCCGGTTCCTCGGATCCAATGTGATCCAGTGACTGCTAGTCACCGGGACAAAGTAACCGCGACAGGAAATGACGTCGTAAGTAATTTATAGCCGCATGGTACTATTATTCACAACTGCCAGTTACAATAACAATCATATTGCCGTCAATCTCTCCACATCTGGAGAGATATACAAAATTTTCAAATCCGTAGTACTTATACCTGCCAGCGGCAAGTCCTCATGCGATCTTTTAATGTAAGTGGCGCCATCCTTTGACATTATTAGCCACTTGCTTGAATTCGGTTCGATTACAAAAGTAGCTTCAAGTACGAATATGGCATAAGGCGCGGCGTCAGATTTGCATTCTTAAATTTCAACCGAACAGACGTTAATAATAATGATTGGATGATTGTTATGGCGCCATTTTCGTGAGAAAATCACCTCAAGGGCGCTTAACAACGTTACTCGTTACTTCGACGTTACTCTAAATAACCTTCGATGTCGTTGATTAACCTAGGCACACAGGAACTTTCGACTCTTTAAGTCCCAGGCAGTCTATGAAAATGATAATCTAAACCGACCTCATAAAACTCGTTATATCTCCTTTTCTATATGGTCAGACTTATAACAGATTTAGAAAAAGGGAAATTTTCTCTTTGCAGATGCTTCCATATAATTTGAAATAGATCAAGAGAAAACCGCCAAAACCGTTGACCCGGTCAAGGTTTGCCAATTTAAAAACAAAACTTCATACTGTAAATCGAAAAGAAATGAAGTAACAATAACCCTGGTCTTATTAAACGTGTAATCTAAGAAAGATTAAACAATTTCCTATTTAAAAAATCATTCTTTTATAAAAAACAGTATGGCTTTAGGAAAAAATCTAACACACTTGCGGCAATAAACGACTTAATCAGTAAACTTAGGAGGGGTATTGATGGTGGAAATTATATCTTATCTATACTAGTTGACCTTCAAAAAGCCTTTGATACGGTAAGCCATGATATACTTCTCAAGAAACTCGAGAAACTTGGTGTAGTTGGTCCTGCTCTTAATCTATTCAAATCATATCTTAGCAATAGAAAGCAATTCGTAAGCATTAACAATCAAAATAGTAAGCACCTTCCAATAAACTATGGAGTTCCGCAAGGATCCATACTAGGGCCTCTACTGTTCCAAATTTATATCAATGATATTTCGCAATTAGAATTAAACGGTGAAATTTTCTTATATGCAGATGATACTGCAATATTCTACTGGGGTAAAGATCTAAACATACTACTAGAAAATGCACAAAGTGACCTAGAAAGAATTTGCGGTTGGCTCCAATCAAATATCCTAACAATGAATATAAAAAAAACAGGATACATGATTTTGAGTTCAAAACGAAAAATAATTCCTCCACATGTACCATTAAAAATTGAAAATAACGATTTGCAAATCTTGAAACAGGAAAAATATCTTGGGCTGTGCATCGATAAGCATTTAACTTTTAAACAACACATTCAAAAAGTAAAAGATAAAATCACACCCTTAATTAGCGTTTTTAGCCGGTTATCATATCTATTACCAATTAGATTAAAAAAAAGTTTATACTATAGTCTTGTACACTCACACCTAAATTACCTGATTGAAATCTGGGGAAATGCGTATGAAACATACATCAATGAATTACAGGTAATTCAAAATAAGATAATCAAAAACTATTTCACTACGAATCCAAAACATCCACAAAAAAATTATATTTGGAAACAATTCTGCTAACATTAAGGAAACTATACGAGTACAATATATGTGTCCTTATATACAAAATAAATAATAAACTCATACATACAAACACAGAATTCATTAAAACGTCCCAAGTACACAAACATTTTACACGATAACATACGTTTAAACACCATTCATACTAACTACGGTAAGCAATCAATTAGTTACGAGGGGGGTAATTTATTTAATTGCCTTCCAGATGATATCAAAAACGAAAAAAACGTGTGCAAATTCAAAAAAAAATTGTTCATGTTTATTCACAAAAAACAAAATAGTGATAGTGATAGTGAATAATATCGTATGGTAATATAATATCATGTAAATGTTAGTATTGCAATCTAATGTAATCTAAGGTTATGAAATGTTAAAAAAGACTCCTTCGAACACCTCTCACCCCAGAAGATAGGTGGAAGCTTGAGTGGCAATCAGCTAACGTCAAAAACGCCGATCTCGTGCAAGACCCCACTGAGAGACAGCCTGGGTTCTCATTGCCTCGCAAACTCTGGACTGCCATCAATAGAATAAGGTGCTCCCATAGCCGTTGTGCTCACATGATGCATAGATGGGGCCTTAAAGAGTCGGCGACGTGTGAATGCGGTGCGGTGCAGACCACCGAACATGTGGGCAACGAATGCCCGCTCCATTCATTCCCCGGCGGGATTTATGAGGTCTACAGGGCAACGCCTGAGGCCCTAGACTGGCTCGCAGACCTAGATGTCCCCCTCTGACCCCCCACCATACGAAAGAAGAAGAAGAATGAAATGTAAAAACCATGTGATGTAAAAACTATGTAATATAATGTAAAAAGTAGATAATTCAATATTCTAGTTAAGTAAGTGAAAATGTTATTTTCTTTTTTACCGGAATAAAAACTTATGAAAAAAAAAACTGTTGTTTTTTATGTGTAAAGTAGTACGGTTTACAGAAAAAAATAACTGTAAGCCATTTTAAAAACCTTAGTTTTATGCCTATTTGTAAAATGAAAATCTGAAAGAGTCTTTTGGTCTGCTTTCAAAAATAGTATTTCGTTAAAAAACAGCGAATCTATTTTAAATGGTTTGTCAAGCTGAACTATTTGATGACGTGTTATTATTTTGTCAAGGCCTGAGGATTCAAGTAAGAATTTCGATATTAGAAAACTATTGATCAATTTTCACCCAAAGCAGCTGAAATTTAACTTTTTAATTTCAAATAAACATGTTTGTATTGTACAAGAGAATGCACAATGACCTCGTGCAGGGATTTCAACCGTATTTTGGAGGACACACACAAGGGAACTAAGTTAATAAATTAATAAAAAATAAGACTCTTCGATATTCCTTGCAGCTCAGCAACAGTCGAAAGGCTTCCATTGAATATCTATCTTTATTTTTATTATGTATCTATGGACACAATCAGACACGACCGAAAAATACTTCTATCTTTTTGTATCTTCAGTGGACTGTATACTATAACCAACACACGAGTACTGCATATTTTGCGTCGAATCGGCCCATTTTTTGTTTATCTTGAGCCAATTTCTCTAAAAGCTGGATTTGTTTACCCGCGCAGAAAAATCTGGAACCCCTTTCTCATACTAAATCCCCGGGACACACAGAGAATTCACAAAAGAATGCGTACAGTATTTTATAGAGTAAATATTAGCCTGTGAATGGCATAGCATGCTTAGACGGATTATATCCCGCAGAATTGTTGTGACTTTGTTAGGAATAGCGAAAATATACAATTTCTTTATTCCGGACAACAAAATACTCAAATATTTATAGAGATGGACGCAGGATAGGCGGTGTTTTGAAAAATATATACATGTATATTTATTTTACAATATCTTCACAAGGGAAAAACAATTACCTCAAGGCCTGTGTCATCTTTGGGATTACTGTGTGAAGGGTCTTTTTATGGAAACGAACGAGAGGAAGTTCTGGAAAGGGAAAATATACGAGGAATGGGTAGGAATGACGGACGTCTGAATCCATCCCTCCCACTGCGGTGTAAGGCGATGGGTTGAGGGGGTTTGGAAAAGTCTAAGTGTAGTCTCCAAGTCTCACAACATACCCCAATTGGTGATGCCGTAGTCTTACAGACTCCAGGCGTTTGGGAGCAAGTGAGGTAATCACAATTTTGTCAGGTAATCACATTAAAAAAATTAGATTTTAATTTTAACGAAATCACTGTTAAATGTAAGCATTATTTTCCATTTCCAGAAACTAGAAGTAAAACTTATTTCTCATTATTATCTAACTCCTACACAGCGTTTTTTTAAATGTGTATAAAGCGTGTCTCTATTTTCTGTATTTTTACCGCTTTTTCTTCCCCAGTTGTTTCCAATAGCTTGGACATTTGGAACTCTTATTCATCGACAATATCGCTCTAGTGAAAAATCACCATTCTTAATCAAAGTTTGCTTGTTTGAGCTATAACCATGTTTTGTGACTAGATCTGAAAAAAACAGATACCTACTTCTCTACCTCCCCTTTCTTGTTTTCCTAGTCCTCCCCTCACCCTTCAGCCTCATAAACTGGGGATTTCATAATTTCACTCCGAGCAGTTAAAACTCTGTGCGGTATTTGTAAATAATACTTAAATCATTTTAAGTGGAAAATGTGGTATATTATATGATGGAGGACTAAAGAAGTAGAGAATTGAACCCATAAAGCCCGGGCAGTCACATAAACACATTATTTTTAATTTGGGAGGCGGGTACATCTCTGCCATAGGTCACCCCAAGTGCTTCGCTATGTTTGGTGACTTAGCAGGGGTGCCCGGGTTTATGTGGTTATGTTTGTCTAGGTTATGTTAGCGGATGCATCTGTTCACCAACTGAGTGGCAGGTCGGATCGGGAGAGATTGGTGAAGGTATATCTTTTGACCTCTCCAGCAGGAGTTTCAATATTTGGACAACAGTGGAAAGGATGAAATCATTCATCCGTCACTTCTGGACACACTGACACCCAGATTCCTACCTACCCCTAATAACTTTTCCTTCCCAGAACTTCATCTCCTTCCTTTCCCTAAAAAGACGCAGAAACCCCAAAGATGAATCCAAGGCGGTAGGTCGAGGGATTCTGTCTGGGGAGGATAAAATACCTCCCTCAACCAGTTTCTCTCGATCCTGCCTACCACGCAGCAGGTGGGTAGACGTATCGGTCGCCAAGACCTGGACAAACCTCACGCCATTAACTCGGGCACCCTTGCTAAGTTACCAAACGTAGCGAACCACTTGGGGTGACCTACAGGTGTTGGTTATCCAATAAATGGTTCCCGGGGCGACGGTACCCATACCCCCCTCCCAAATATGATTTTATTGATCTGTGTAATCCCCAAATTGTGTGGAACTAATGTAAAAAAAGTCACAAGCGCACTGACTAAACAGGCTCCAAGGCGCACAAATGACATCATAGCGTTGCCTGCAAAAAAGTTGACATATTTTACGCCACCAAAACTAATTGCTGACCGCTACTCTAGAGTATTATGTTCAATCAGCTTTAATTTAAATTTACACTCCAAAATAATTTTCCATCATTACCATTTTACATTTTTGGCAATTTAAAAAGTAGTATAACCCTTTAATTTCGCGAGATTTCCTCACAAACAATAATGTAATTACCCAATTACCCACTGGTCAGTGCGCAGTGATGTACGCTGAATAATTAGTGACCAATTATCCCTCACCATCGGTTCGTCTGTCAAAGGAAGACTATTCATTAGTTCATCACCTAGTGTCGGCTCTGACACCACTAGTCTTTTTAACCAACTACAGTGGCGTGCGGTACTTTTTCCAAAGTTCGTGATAAAAAATATTTTTCGGTTTACAGTCGTTTTACAGAAGCGGTTAACCTTACTTAATTAACCTCTCAGGCCTCGGGCCTATTTCGTCGGAAGGTAAAAATATTTCCATTTTTAAAAAAATCCAAATAAGTGGAATACTTCTAAAAACTGTTTTTGAAAGGTGATGAAATATGCTTTCAAATTTTAAATTCGAAATTAACATGAAATTATTGAAAAATATATTTTTTTAATAGGAAATTAAAAAAAGTATTAAAAATGGCTAAAAAAGTATTAAATGGCCTGTATTATAAAAAAGAAAAAGATTAAAGTATGTACTATCATAATATAAAATTAAACTACGAACCTTTATAAAAATAATGTTCGCGAATAAACATGATTAAAAAAAGAAAAACAGCATAATGATAATAAGAAAATATCACACAGCAGTAGTAGAGAGTTCGTAATTAACAGTTCGTTTTAATTTTTTTCTATTATGCATTAATTTAATAAATTGACTTGAGGACAAATGGAAAATATCATCGTCTGAAAAGATATTTTGTATTGCTTTGCATTTATTTGTATTTGCATTCAGACAACATTGAAAAGATTCAACGGAAGTTTCTAAGGTTTATACACTATAAATTCCATATTCCCATACTAAACATTGATTACAATTATCTCCTGGATAAAACGTCTCTATTGAAACTTTCAGAAAGAAGAATAAGCACAGATTTAATACTATTACATAAAATACTGCGTTACAAAATTGACTGTTCTGAATTACTTCAATTTATCAATATCCATGTTCCCCAAAAATCATGTCGACAGTTGTTACCTTTCTACGTCAATAACACCAAGACACTAGCTTATCAAAATTCTCCGTTTCCGAGACTTCACAGTCTCGGAAATAAATATTCTAATCTAGATGATATATTTCATCTTAAAACTAATCAGTATAAACGTTGTATATTCTATCACTTTTATTCTTCTAGGCACAAATAGATTTAGATAATTTCTTCAATTTTTGTTTATATTGAATATGAGACTCCTTATCATTTTTACATAATATGTATTTTTATTTTATTATTTGTTTTGTTGTTACAGTGTTTTGTGTATTTTCTTTTCTCATTGTATTATATTTTCTTCATTGTTTGTTACTCAACTTATAAATTATAATGTAAAAGCCCATCAGGGCGTGTAATAAATAAATAAATAAATTTTGTGCACGTCCTTTTGAGAAATGAATGTTGTGTATTATTTGTTTTTGAGTGTGTGATGTGGAATAGTTGTTTTGACCTTGCATATCGTTTGTCAACAATTTTGTTGATGATTTTGAAAAATTCTCGTCGAATGTATTTTTCTATCTTCTAAAGTTTCTAAATTATGGAATATGGTGGTCCTTCCTTCTAAATTATGGACAATGGTGGTCCTTCCTTCTGGACAATTGGTCAAAAACCTCCCAAAATTATAAGATGACAGGAAAACATTGTGAACTATTATGATAATCAAAACAACTAATATGATTCTAATGTATTTGAAATTCACCGCTAGAAGCCGGCAGCGGCAAGCAGTGACACCTAACGTCTTAAATGGAAGTTTCCTGTCAATTTTTTAAATGTCCTAATATCATGTCTTCTGTCTCTTTACGCGCCATACAATAAATGAGATGGCACTACACCACCGGGAAGAAATGTTTTCGGATTTTGAAGACAGTATGGGTCATGGCCGTGAGTGAGCGAAAGCATGATGAATATAATGCGTCTGAAAGAGATGGTTTGATAAACGTAGGTTGATTTTGCGTATTGTAGGCTTGTCGCATGAAATAATTTGCTATATTAAATGAAATTTGACTCTCAAACTCGGGAAGTAATTACTTGAGGTATTTTAAAAATGAATATTATCGTATTTAATTTGACATTGTATCATAATATCATTTTTTCAAAATGATCTTCTACTTCTGGACTCCTAGAGCCGCTTCTGGTTAATGAGTCTTTTAGATGTTCTGATGTTGGAAGGATTTAAAAGCTACATGTTTCAAAACGTTTTTTGAATTGTATCTAACCTTTCAATATTAACTTTGTATTGGGGATTCTATTTGACTGATCCGAATTCTGATATTGAGCGAACAAAAGAGACATACATACATTATAATAGATATTCCAGAAAACGTACGGCACGCTACTGAAAGGGGTGTTTAAATATTTGGCTAAAACCTAATAATAATATATTATACGTGAAGAGGGAAAACATATTATTTCTATGAAAAGTTTTGCCTTAGCTTGTGTTTAAAACTTTCAGGAACGCTTTTACTTTATACAACTTACAGTTATATTTAGAGATACATCATTTAGAATATTAACCCCCTATCAGCATTACTAAAAAAACATCGGGAATATTGACCGACGAACGAATTTATGGGGTGAGGTCTGCCCACCAGCTGCATGGCAGGCCGGATCGGGAGAGAGTGATTGAGGGAGCCCCTTTGACATCTCCAGCCATACTCTCTCGGAACATCGCCTTACAATACTGTGTGAGGGGTGAATTCATATGCCCGTCACTCCTGGACACACTGACCCCTAGATTTCTACCCACCCCTTCCTTTCCTAAAAAAACCCTCCACGAAACACCCCCTAAGATGAAAAAGGCCCTGACGGGAATTATTTTCCTCAGTGCCTATTTCACTTTACTAGGGTTGCATTGTGGGATGTTTAATGTGTGGTTTTCTCTGGTTTGTCTGATGTGTACTCTTAATTGAATCCTTCGAGTAATTCCATCCAATCTATCATAAAGGTAGCTGTTTTTTATAAAAATATCAAGTCTGCCAAATTTCCACTACTTTCCAGTGATGAAATCCTGTAAAACGCGGCTGATTTCTCATGACTCTGATAAGGAATGGAGAAAGACATCTGACACATTCAGAAACTTATTTACAAAAATGCTTCAGGATAAAAATAAATAAATTGCATAGTGTTGTTGGAAAGAAAAAAACAATTTATCAGTTCTGACGGTTAAGAAAAATAATTTGTGTGTTTTAATTTGAAAGAGAAGATAAGACTAGAAGAAAGAACATTAATTTACCTTTATACATTTTCATTTGTAAATTTGGGTTTTCTTTTGGTTCATAAGTAGATAACGCAAAGGTGGAATGGAAAAATAAACATTTCAACGTGATAACCTAAATTTAACTTTTGCAAAACATTATTCACGTATTATTTACGTTTTTTATTATTTTCAGGCATGTTTTCGGGAGGTTGAAAACAGCCTCCTGCCAAAGATTATTTAAGTGTTGAAAAAGCCTGAAATCGTCGGATTGGTAGTCGAAAGCTTTGGTCGACCACTGAGGACGATGGTATTCGACAATTTCAATGTCGGACCGTTTCAATGGTTATTATTCAGTAGCTTCATATTTGATTATCATTTCGGGGCAATCTATATATATAAAAATGATTCCCGTTTCCCTTGGTCACGTCATAACCTCAGAACAACTTTACCCGTTTCATTCATCTTTATTTAATAAGTTTACTAATACTTTGTAGAAGGTTCTTACGGAAAGAAAAATCAAGAAAGTTGCGCAGAAAAAAAACTTGACGATTATTTTAACTTCGCACGTTTGACAGTTCGCGCGTTTTATGAATGTGAAATTAGCAGGCAGCTGTTTTTTTTGTAACAAAAGAAATGTTTATGATTTTTTTTAAATACGTACCTGTGTATGTAAGCTACCAAATTTGATAGATTTTTATTATAATGAGCAAAAATGAATGTTTGTAATATATGCAAAATGAAAATTTAAAAAAAATTGCAATAGGTGGCACGCGAGCTGTTTGAAAACTAAATGCACTGGGACTGAATATACGGAACGCGCGAGGGGGGTTGGCGGGACGGGGGAGCGGGAAAGGGGAGATGGAAGGCGGGAAACGTGGAAAGAGAACGCGGAATGGGATGGGACGCGGAAGGGAAACGGGACGCACTGTTATTATTTAAAATTCTGTGTATGAATGTTAAATCAGCTATTGCTATTTAGACAAACATTGTCAAACATATGAAGAGCACAGTTAATTAGCGAATTAGTTGCTGCATTTGTTTTATAATTAAGCGTGTGGAATAATTCTGTATGGTTTGTACGTCTTAAGGGTATGTTAAAATTAATTAGGGAAAGAAGTTTGGTACAGTCGATGTTATTATATAAAATTCTGTGTATAAATCAGCCATTGCTCGCCTTTGTTGCGAAGTTTGAAATGGCATCCAAAGTTATTGTTGAATTTGAAGGTAAGATATTTTTAAATTTGTGTTGAATGTTTTCTATGCTATCAATTACAGTTTGTACTGCGGGTTCCAAATTGGCGAGGCATATTCCAGTTTAATTCTGACTAATGCAAAATATAACATTACTACTGTACGCGGGTTACTGAATACTTTACTGATACGAAGAAAAAAACCAAGAATTTAAATGACCTGTTAACGATTGAGTCGCTGTGCTTATTAAATATAAGTTTGCTATCAAGGTAAACGTCAATATCTTTAAATTCCTTTTTAGAGATGACAGGTTCATTACGGAGTGAATAAGTGTACTCAATTTTATTTTTATTAGTGAATAGTGTACTCTTTTTTATTTTTTATTTATTTATTTTATACACTTTACAAATATAAGACAAAAAAGTCCCGATAAACTACTTTTATAGTGAGTTAATAGTAACATTTTTATAATTATATAAAATAAAATTAAAAATTTTACAGAAATATACAGAAAAGAAAAATTATGAAAACATAAATATCAATTTTAAAGTCTTTAGAATAATATGTCATTGAAAGCTAATACAAATTAATTCTTTCCGTAAACCAAGTCTTCAATAAATTCACCAATTTGTTTTGGGCATAGTTTTTAATTTCACCAGGTAACATATTTAAACAATTAGGAATCATGTAATTTAACGTTCTTTGTCCATATTTATTTGTATGCTTAGGTACAATTAGTCCTTCGTTAAAGTTAAAATGAGTAATATGGTTGTGTTCCAGCCTGTTTCTGTATAAAGGGTTATTTATGTACTGAAATATAATTTTATACCACAGAATTGTTCTAACTGAAAGAATTTTGAGACTGATAAAAGTATGGAATATTATGCATTTCTTTGTATAATTTTTTTTCAGCTTATAATTTAATCAATAAATTTTTGCACTGATTGAACATGGTCTATATTTGTTTTAGAGGAAAATCCCCAAGCTATTATTCCATACCTTATAACAGATTCAGCTAGTTATTCGGAGTGTGCAGAGAAGAACAATTTTTTTATTTTATGCAATATGCTTACAATTGATCTTAGTCGTGCACAAACTTTGTTTATTTGTATATCCCACTTGAAAAATCAATCAATAATGAAAACTAAATAAAAATATTCTTTAACTAGTTCCATATATTCACATGTACACATTGCAGGAATACCTTCGTGTAAGTCAATTATATTACAATAAGTTAACTACTCAATAACGATAACACAACCTCTTAATTTGTTCCACCGTTGCCAGCGGCTAGCAAAAATAACAATTCAGCAAAAAAACAATATAAGACCCGAGGGCTATTTCTTTTGCCTCAAATATTTATTATTTTCTCAAACAAAACAATATCGGCCTAATCTGTACCCAAACAACCCTAACAGGATAGCTGAACACCGGGACCGTCTTAAATCTGTGGCCATATTTAATAGAAACAATGGAGATGGGACATGAATAACGCGAGTTGTTCACAGAACAAACATCGTTCACCTATACTACCTGAAAATAGAATGTATTTTTGTTTCTATCTACACAATTTGGGAGGTGGGTATGGGTACCGCCGCCCCGGGAACCATTTATTGGACAACCGACACCTCTGCCATAGGTCACCCCTTGTGGTTCGCTACGTTTGGTGGCTTAGCAGAGGTGCCCGGGTTCATGAGGTGAAGTTTGTTCAGGTCTTACTGACCTGCTGCGCTGCGGGCCGGGTTGGCGAGACTGGCTGAGAGAGGCCTTTTGACCTTTCCATCCGGACTCTCTCGACCCATCGCCTTGCACCGCAGTTGGAGGGATGGATTCACACATCCGTCACTCCCGGACACACTGATTCTCAAATTTCTATCCACCCCTCATGCCCTTTTCCTTCCCAGAACTTCCTATTCTTCCCTTCCTTAAAATGACTCTCCACACAGCATCCCCTACGATGACATAGGCCCCGAGCGAAATTATTTTTCTCAGGGCCTCCTGTGTGGAGCTAATGTAAAAAAAACACAAACACATAACTTTACAAAGCATTAGTTCCCCAAAGGACGCACTGAGAAAAAAATACCTCTGGGTCTCAGTCATCTTAGGGGATCCTGTATGTAGCGTCTTTTTAAGGAAAGGGAGAAGACGAAGTTCTGGTAAGGAAAAAGTTTTAAGGGGTGAGTATGAATCTGGTGTGACCAGGAGTGACGAACGTATGAATCCATCCTTCCAACTGTAGTGCAAACTGACGGGTCGACAGAGTTCGACTGGAGAGGCCATAAAGCCTCCCTCAACCAGTCTCTCTCCTCCCGCAGTTGGTAGACAGTTGCATCCACTGCCAATACCTTGATAAACCTCACCCCATGAACCCGGGTACCCCTGCTAAGTCACCAAACGTAGAAAACTACCTGGGGTGACTTACAGCAGAGGTATTGGTTAGAAGGTTCAAAGGGGTGTTGAAATGTCACTCCGTTGAGTTGTCGTGGAACCAATTTTGAGCTTATTGCGCCCACAAAACACTTCATCGCTTTGGTTGGACAGGGTTCTTACTTCACTTCATCTGAGATATGAGTATCAAAACACTTCATAGCTTTGGTTGGACAGGGTTCTTACTTCACTTCATCTGAGATATGAGTGTCAAAACACTTCATCGCTTTGGTTGGACAGGGTTCTTACTTCACTTCATCTGAGATATGAGTGTCAAATTTTGCAAAAAACGATTTCTCGTAATCTATTTTCCGATTTCTGATTTCGAGGTTGAATCTTGTGTAAAGTCTTTTGGTTTAACATATTTTAAACGATTTTTTTAAAAATAGAACGTTACTTACCATTTTAGAAAATAACTAAGCTTGCAAATAGAACCAAATGTAACCGGCTAGGGTATCGAACAGTATTAATACGCTAACTTCTGTCGTACACACTCGATTCACAAATAGATACAAACGGAAGTGCCGCTATCTATATTATTAATACGCTAAAAAAGCTACTTTTGTAATTCGGTTTCGAATTCCAGAATTTGTCAAAGGATGGCGCCGCTTACGTTAGCAAATTGCACGAGGACATGCCCCCCCCCCCTAGGAAAAACGGATTTGTGGAATTTGAGTATCTATCTCTCCGGATATGGAAATATTTGTTTAACGCCCAGAGGGCTTTTACGTGTTTGGTTGTACAATTAATTAATGACAGATAATTTTGAAACTAGTAAAGAAATAAATGCTAACGGTATTTAGTAAACTCTTTGAGAAAATTATCTACGATCAAATTTATACAACAATTATTTGCAACATACAAAACCAACAACATGGATTTCTACAAAAAAGGTCGGTACTTAGAAATTTGGTAAATTTCACGGAATATTTAACGAGCAATATGGATAATAGAAACCAAGTAGATGTAATCTACACGGATTACTCTAAGGCCTTCGATAAGGTAAACCATTTTATTCTAATTAAAAAACTAAAACAATTAGGCATCCACGGTGACCTACTTCGGTGGCTTACTTCACACCTTCGGAGTAGACTTCAATGTGTATCAGTTGAGGGAACTAAGTCCAGCTTCTTTTCCGTGCCCTCCGGTGTACCTCAAGGTTCTCATAGTTATCAAATCAATCGAAGATTGCATTAAACTTCAAGAGGACCTCAATCGACTTTTTATCTACTGTGAATCAAACAAACTGGTAGTAAATACCTCAAAATGCAAAAAATTATCATTTACACGTAATAAAAATAAAATTCCTTTTGAGTATAGATTAAATGGGACACTTATCAAAGAAGTAGAATCTATCAGGGACCTTGGGGTATTACTGGATGTTAAATTAAATTTTATACAACACACTGATGAAATCATCAACAAGGCCAACAAAATGCTAGGATTTATTATTCGAATAATGAAACCTTTTCGCAACCTTAAGACTCTATATTCCCTTTACACAGCGTTCATCCGCCCCCACTTAGAACACTGCACACCAATCTGGACTCCTTTCTACCAAGCTCACATTGATAGAATCGAAAAAATCCAAAAAAAAATTTTTAACCACATAAATTATAAACCAAAATTACACTTCTTAAATTACAACGAATCTATTAATTACCACAATTTCAACTCCCTTTATACACGACGTTTAATTTTTGACCAAACTTTATTATTTTAAATTGTTAATAATGGCCTGGACTCTCCAGAGCTAACCAACTTAATAAATATTCATATTCCGTCAAGATCAACTCGGCAATCCCATTTGTTTCATTTGCCTACATGTAGAACTAACATTAGAAAAAATTCAACAATTCCCCGTATATGTGCGCAATATAACACAAAATTTCAAAATATAGACATTTTTAGCCATACACTACAGAAATATCGATTAGAAGTAACACGTACGATAAAAAATTAATACGAGTGTGAAAAGTATCCGGAGCATCTCCTATCCTCCTCCTTTATTCCCCTTCCTCACCTCCTCACCTCAAATTAATTTTAATATGTAATAAAACTCTATCTCCAATCAACTTTAACATAGGAGACTTTTTTGGCTTGACTCGATTTAACAATGTATATTTTTATCTTTATGTTTTATGTATAAGCTGTTTGTCCCTTACTAATAAATAAATAAATAAATAATAAAAATAAACTTAGATAAAGAATGCACACAAGTTATAAAAATTTGAAAAAAGAAATAAAAAAACACTCACAGCGATTTAATAAAAATACAGATGTGTTTAGGAATAGTGTTAGAATAAGTTTTTTTCAAGATCCACAAAACTTGCCAAGTTGATATTAAATATGTCAACATCACCTAAGTGATGATTTCCCACAGTGTGAAATCGTTGTATCGGAGAGTGGGCAATGTAGTTCCGCTTATAAATGCTGCAGTAGAGTAGTAAGTGTATTTCGTCGTGTAGTTTCTGTCGGTAAGTTTATGAGTTGCTGGAGTTCAGAACAGTCGAACAGTCGAGTTTAGTATTTTGTCGTTTATTTTACATCTGTCTTATAATGTTTGTATTTTAAGAATATTTAATAATAAATTATATTTAAGGTCTTCTAGTGGGAAATTTAATTTTAAATTTATAAAACGTTGAATTTTTATTTGTATTTGCCCAATGTTATTAATGTGAATTTTGTAAGATGGAGACCAAACTACCGAGTTATATTCCATTAGGTTTCTAACTAGAGATATATATTATAATAATTTAATGGCTTGTATGGAATTAAAGTTTTTAGTTGTTTCGAAGCCTAGTGTTTTCATATCTTTGTTTACAATTTCGAGGATATGATTAGCGAAACTTGGTTTTTCATCCAAAATAATTCCTATAGATTTCATATATTATGCTATATATATTACGTATGTATGCTGTCACTGGATCACAGTGGATCTTTTTGAATTTTTTGGAAACAGTTCCTATAGGATTTATAAAATGGCCACCAACATTCAAACTGGGCGAAGCCGAACCAAAAGCCACCGGCAAGGCCTAGCAGCAAAAACCTGCGGAGTGGGTTTTTAACTGCTAGTGATAATTCATTGCATAAATCTCTACCAATTTTCACTATGGGAACGAAAAGGATGAACAGGAACAAAAGGATGTCAACCGAATACAAGATGTTCCTACCTTGCTGTTGATGTCCCGGGGTCCCACACTCATGCACCAAAGAAAAAACTCCGCGGTTGAAACACTTAGCTTGCGCGGATCCGATTTAAGGCGACGCGACGAGACATAGTACTTGGCTGACCCTACCGCACGGTTGTTGAAATTGTACTAAAGGTTCGCGGTTAGAAATCAATTTTTAACCGGTGACAAACGAAAGATGGATAGACGACGGACAGGAGGAATACTTGGGTGTAGGTACAAAAATATGCCCGAACAGTAATGAACTACAATGCGCCTCGTGAAAATTATCAATTGTCAGATACAAACAAAATAGCAATTGCAAAAAGTTCGATGTGATTTAAGAACCCTGTAAAATAATTGGAAGCTTTTAAAAAGTGATGAAAGAACTTCGTCGTACAAGTATCTAGCAAAATGCGATACAGATGTCTCTGAAAAATATTTCGGTAGTAGAAATGAGCAAAATAAATGGTTTGGCATTCAGAGGTCTTTTTGAAAAAAAAATCAGTGTGTGCAATTCACACGCGGTAGAAGTGAAACCTTCAGAAAACTAAAGTAGACAAGGTGGGGAGACTACGAAGCACTTTTTTTTATCAATGTGAAGGATGATTTTTTCCATATTTTTGTCGTCGAATTCCAGTGCACATTTTCCTATACATTTGGTCATCTTATTAGTATTTGATTTTCTTCTTCGGAGTCCTTAGATGTCGCTTTCTTTTGTATTTTCTTTTGCCTGTTCATTTTGGAGTGGTTTGAAGATTGCATATTGATTTTACAAAAATAAAAATATTGAGGTTCGTCAGACGCTTTATATTTATACCATTACATCAAAAGAAGATTTGCGTGGGACTGTGGATTTATCGTATTATATTGGAACCGAGTACCAGTGAATTAAATACATATTTTATTGCTATCTTATTCTCGCAGGCTAAATGCTATAGATGTATGTGTTTGTCTGTTTTTAGTGTCGCTAGTTTCCGTTCCATAAATCACGACGGTGCTAAAGAAGTCTTCACTTTAAAAAAATCAGTTATAACCTTGTCCAACTGAAGTGACGATTTCTATCTGTGTATATTTTTAGTGATAACATAAATGACCTACCAGGTACTGGGTACACAAATGAAATATTATAATATAGACATTTACAGCGCTGTAAACACATTCACCAAAATTCAAAATCCACAATGACGATCTCCTGACTTTGAACATTCGAGGGTTCACAACACTAATGGCTCTTACTTGGATGGGATCAGGTTACAGAATCGGAGGGGGAGAGGGAAAGGGGAAGGTTGGTTCAACAATGGCGCCTAAGAGGATGGGGCTGGGTGTACAAAGGAACCGCAAAGTCCCTTAAATTTGACATAAATACATACTGGCTGGAAAGGTTTAGTGTTTAAGTGTTTGCGACGTGCTTTGATCGAAGGTTTCATAATGTCAGGTACCCAATACCCGTGTACTCTTAATTATTACAGCAATACTACCGAAGACCCTTCAAACATCACAGGATATTATAATTGTAGGATTTGTGAAGATCAAATAAGGTTAATGGGGTGAGGTTTGTCCGGGTCTGGACACCAATTGCGCGGCAGGTTGGATCGGAATAGACTGGTTGAGGGAGGCCTTTTGACCTCTCTAGCTGGACTCTCTCGCAACATCATCTTGCACCGCAGTCAGAGGGATGGATTCATACGTCCGTCACTCTTGGACATATTAATCCCCAGATTCCTCCAGCCTCAGCATTCGAGGGGTAAGACTCGAGATTCGCAATCCGAAGGTCGCGAGATCGAATCCCGGTGTGCACAAGAAAATTTGATTTGATCAATTTGTGTTATTTCACAATTCTTTAATTTAAAAATAAATAATAGTAAATTTGGGCATGTTCCAGAGTGGAAGATACTCTCAGTATCGCCTTGGTGTAAGACCGCCATTCAGGATTGAAGCGTTGCTTGAAATGGCTTTAGCCGTGTTTGGTGACCAGGTCTGAATAGTCCTACTACCCCACCTTCCTCTTCCCCATCTCTTTCCCTTCCCCACCACCTTCAGCCTCACAACATACCCCAATTGGGGATGCCGTAGTCTCAATGGCTCCAGACGGGAGAGCTGGGCCTAACATAATGCTTCCAATATCTGCCCTAAATCAATCATCCACTCGTGTTCACTCAGTCTACACACTCCCGAAATCTCACTTAATATCCTTTGTACAATATGTCCTACCCTAATATCATCAAAGGATGTTGAATATTTGGCAATAATCATAGACGACCAACTACGTTGGGAATCCCATATCAGAGAAAAAGAATCCGTAAACTATGCCATATATTCTTCTCTCTTAGGTCCATCTTAGACTTACGAACTATAAGGAACATATATAGATTTTGGCCCTTTCCAATCTGTAGCAACATATGGTATTATAGGATGGGGGGGTTGCGCTGAATCCGTTATCAATACAATAATCACAGTGCAAAAACTAATTTCGAGTTATATATCAATTCCACACCGCTCGCTTGCCAGCCCGCTCCCTTTAAATACAATATATTTCAACCAATTTACACAAAACCTTGACAAATTATATACCTAAACCTTTCTCGTGAATCACTCTACCTATTGGTGAAAATCGCATGAAAATCAATTCAGTAGTTTTTGAGTTTATCGCGAACAGACAGACAGACAGACGCGACAGAGGGCTTCAATTTAAAATATGTAGAGATCTTATATGTAGGCAGCTACCTATCTAGATAGGAAAGTAGTTCATATTCGTTCTCCCAATTTTTCATCCTTTTGCGAACCGAACAAAAAAGTTTCGTTGGGTAAAATTGAATCGCATATTATGTAACGGTACATAAATAAAATATTTCCAATACATTTGGTTGGTTATTTGTGAAGCTTTCTTGATTGTATGAATTCCCTGACTTTCCTCAGATGTCGCTGCCATGACAAAACCTTACATTATGTGGATTTGGGTGAGGGATGTTGCTTATATATTATATATGATTTATGTCGTGTCTATACGGCCTACATATTTACATTAACTTCATACAAACAGCGATGAAAAGAATGTGATCAACCAAAATCATTATATGTTTGTTTAATCGGGATATAATATGTTTTTGGACTAACTTATGTGATTTATTTTTTGATTAACGCCCTTTTTCGGGGCTTTTTAAATATCGTCACATTAATTCGTAGAATGCGTAACAACCAAATGTCAAATTTTACAGGAGGCACAAAAAACCTCGTGGTGAAAAAAAATTAAAGACGGGTCATTGTTTTTATTTATGTTCCGAACATATAATATATTTCGAAATTTATTTTCAATCATTTAACTTTTGTAAGTTAAGGCTTTCTATTTCAAATCGGAGTTAGGAAGTTTACATAAAAACCGAGAATGGAGATACGTATTTTGCAAAGATACCTACGAACCTGCGAACAGTTTTATGAACAACCAGCTGAAGACTTGGGAGATGGGAATTTTACATTAAAAAATTAAAACACAACAATACAGAACTGCGATATTAATTTTATAAATTACTACTAACATCCTAATTGACATTTATATTTAGTCTTAGTATGTAAGAATAACATGATAAATATAATAGTACTTAGTACACAAAGTATAACAGCACAAAGTATATATATATATATATACTACGAATAATTTTGAAGTTAAATAGTAAGACCTGAAATGGTAAATAAAATAAAGTATGTGGAGTTAAGGAGTTTCAAAGTATTTGCGAGTAAAAATGGCAGCATTGTGTTACGCAGTTTCCTAATTTGTGTTTATCTAAAAAGATTTTTTTTTAATTTGCGAATTTTACTAGTCGATGCGGGGCTAATTTTAACACCAGATGGCATTTAAAACGTATTTTCGAAAAATTTGGAGTTACGCAGTCTACGAATTAATGCGACGATATGATTGGTAAGAAATATACGGTATTTATTGTACATAACTGAACTGCCTCAGTAACAATATTTTATATTTTTTAAAGATAAATTGGAAATGTCCACTGACTTGGTATAATTGTTTCCTTCCATTAGTATTCTGGGCAAAGAGGAATACGTATGGTAGTTAGTCCCAGAATTTCTGCACTGAAATAAATCCTGACCTGTAGTATTACGTAGTGGAATCCGGAAGCTTATCAATTCAAGCAATACTCGACTATCAACTAAATCAATTAGAATTTTATATAGAAATGCCAAAGTCAGTGAAAATTCTTCCGTCTGATAATTTGAGCATATTCATATTATTTAACAGAGTGTTTTAGTTCAACATAATTGCTGGAAAACCCTTTTTAAAATTTGGAAAACGTAAGAATTTGTTTTGTATTCTTTCAACAGCTTGTACATGTATATTATAATGTGGGTTCCAGACGGGGGAATTGTATTCAAGTTGTCTTCTTACATATATGATGGGAGGGTTGTGCTGAGGGAGGTCGAGAGAGTCCGGCTGGCTGGCTGGCTAAGTCTACCTCAACCAGTCTCCCAATCCATGCAGTAAGCAAACGCTTTCGCCGTCAACGGCGTCAGCACATGGAGAAACCTCACCCCATGAATCTGGGCACCCCTGTTATGTCACCAAACGTTGCAAGTCACTTGGGGTTACCTATGTACCTACGGCAGGGGTGTTGGTTATCCAATAAATGGTTTCCGGGGTGGCGATACCAAAAACCCACCTCCCAAATTAAGGTTAATTATCGAAGGTTGGTTATCATCAGTACAATCTTTACTTCTTAGTCAATTTACAACTTGGCGGAACTGAACTAGCAGTACATTTCAAGGCTGTGAACTAGAGAGCATTCTTTTACACTTCCTTTTTATGAAGTCGCGGTAAACCCAACTGCTGCCGACTGTCCGAAGACAGTCGTATCTCAGCATTCCTAATTGGGTATGTTGTAAGGCTAAAAAGAGTGAGTTGGGGAAGGAAAAGGAGGAGGAAGGTTGGGAAGTCGATCAATCTTTCCCTGGATTTGGATCAATTAGGAAATCTTATATTTGTGGGGCGGGAGAGTGTAGTAAAATCACGTTTTATAGATGTTTCCAAAGTGTTTCAAAGTCGTGCTTTCAAAGATCAGTACTTGTCTATAATATAACTTCTAATTTCTTTTTTCCGCAGTTCACAAGTGTCGCGCCTCGCGTCGGAGTGCCGCACGTTTTGGATAGTTTCCTATAGGACGATGTAACAAAACTTTTTACAAGCACGTGAACGTGGGATCATCGAACAGCGCGGGACTTCCTGGGAGAAGTTACAACGAGGTATGTAATAATAGATACTATTTAATTTATTTGGTGAGTTTCAGTTTGAAAGTATTTCTTGAACTGTTTTTTTTTTATTTATTTAATTTTTAATCCAACAGAATTGGATAAATGGTGTAATCCCTGTCTGCCATTAAAGCGTAAGATTTTTAATCAGGATCGTGGGTTCAGCGCCAATATAATTTGGGCGTCAATATAACCTTTTTATCAATTTATTTGGTGCCAATACAGCCTTTTAATCACCACTCTGGACACGAATATAAACTTTTTAACATCAAATTGGGCGCCAATCTAACCATTTATCACCGTATTGGGCGCCAATGTAACATTTTAATCACCACCTTGGACGCCAAAATAAAATTTTAATCACAGCATTGGGCGTAATTATAACCTTTTAATCACAATATCAGGCGTCAATATAACCTTTAAATCACCGTATTAGGCGTCAATATAAAACCTTAAATCACATTATTGAGCATCAATATAACCTTTTATTCACCACATTAGGCGCCAATAAAACCTTTTAATCACAACATTAGTAGTCAGTATAATCTTTTAATCACAACGTTGGGCGCCAATATAATACTTACTTACCAAAGAGAAATATACTCATAATATTTATACCAAAATGTGGCATTCGCATTAATTCTACTAAATACATTGAAGAATGTACGTAGTACGACACACAAAGTGTATTAATAAATTCTAAGTTCACAGTTCCATGGTGAAGAATTGAGTTATGAAATTACATAAGTTGTCGTTTATAAACTTCTATTTGCCATGACAAGAAAAATAAGCAGAAGATTATTTTATATACGACGCTGTTTAAAGATGTCTACAACGTCACATTTTATTGCATTATACAATGTACACATTTACAATTCGCAAACACATGTATGTACTCGTATACAATTATAAAATTTCAAGAAAAAAAAAATTATAAAAATAAAATAGAAAAGATACTAGATAGGTAAAGATAATATAAAAATTTAAAAATATACATTTTACATAAATAAAATAAAAGTATCGTCCTTCAGGGTGCATCATCCTTCGCATCATCTGCATCCAACGCTCATTGAGTTTATTACAGGTAGTTACGACCTCAAAGGAAAATTACCACAATTATCTACCCTCTTCTTACTACTATGGACAAAGGCTTTTGAAAAGGGGTTGAACTATGATTCCGAATTTCAGATCAACTTCCCGATAACCAACTAATTGGTATAACTTCCTGATTGTCCATCTATCCTCATGATCCACTTTCAGAATGATCCAATTGCCAAAATGTCATTAAAAAAAAAGAAAATTAGACCCTTTTTTAAGACTGATTCTTTGAAATGTAATACTAAAAAGATTTCAAGAAATATTTGTTGACACCTTTGCCTTTTTTAAACACAACCGCTTGGGGTGATGGGCAGAGGTGTTGGTTATCCAATAAATAGTTCCCGGGGCGGCGGTATCCATATCCGCCTCCCAACTTAGAAAACTTACGAATACAGGGACTGTTGACATGAAAATGTCAATGTTGCTTTTCGGTGCAACCAATTTATCATTTACAGAGGCAATTGAAACGATTTCCATCGGCGATTGATAAGGATTTAGAATGAGTTATTGACAATTTATATATTATCAGAGGCACTAAAAATGAGTTTGTGTTTTAATTATGTTTATTGAAGTGCTTTTCGATACACAATATTTTAGTTTTTCCGTCTGAGGCGTACACGAATAAATCAGAAGACTTTCTGACGCGTAAGCAGCCCTTATGTACATATACAGCTATCCGTGTGGGAAGCATGGAGTGTCCAAATTTAATCCCTGCTATCCCCTAATACTATTGTCTCCCTTGCAATCTCTCCCTCTGCCCTCCCCCTTCCGTCACTCCTTTTCCATGCTTTCCATGTTTCCCATTCGTGCTCCCTTCACCTTCCGCTTTCCCCTTCCACCTTCCCCGTCTTCCTCCCATCCGCATTCCCCTCCCGTCTCCCAGGTTCACCTCACACTCTCTCCTTCCATTCCTGCTGCTAAACTATATGAAGTGTAAATTTCGTAAAGCCAGAGTTCACTAGTTTATATACGAACCCTCGCGGACGTGAGCACAACAAGAAGATAATTTCATTATGTCAATTCTCAGCATTATATTATGTAGAAATTACCAAAGTTTCATCGCAATCGGATGAATGGTTTAGGAATTCATAAGCGACAAACAAAGAAACGTTCATTTTTGTATCAAGATTTTCATATTTATTTATTTAACGCCCAAAGGGCTTTTACATGTTTGGTAGCACAATTAATTCATGCCAGATGATTTTTAAACAGATAAAGAAATAATAAAAATAAAATTAGATAAAAAAGCACACAAGTCATAAAAATACAAAAATACAGCGATTTCATAGTTTTACAAAAATTCAGATAAGTATAGGAATAGTTTTGGAATAAGTTTTTTTCAAGATCAACAAGATTCGCCAAGTTTATGTTAAACATGTCAAGATCATCTAAGTACTGATTTCCCATAGATATTTCCAAAAGTGAAATCGTTGTATCGGAGAGTGGGCAATGTAGTTCCGCTTATGAATGCTACAGTAGAATAGTGTATTTTGTCGTGTAGTTACTATCGGTATTCGTAAGTTTATGAGTTGTAGGAATTCGCAACAGTCAAATTTAGAGTTAAGTATTTTGAATAAAAATTTTAAGTCGTTTATTTTACGTCTGTCTTCTAGTGTGTGTATTTTTAGAATATTTATTAATAAATTATATTTTAAGTCTTCCAATGGGATATTTAATTTAAAATTTATAAAACGCAGAAATTTTTTTCGTATTCGCTCAATGTTATTAATGTGAATTTTGTAAGATGGAGACCAAACAACCGAATTATATTCCATTAGGCTTCTAACTAGAAATACATTTAATAATTTAATGTCTTGTATGTAATTAAAGTTTTTGGTTGTTCGTAATACGAAGCCTAGTGTTTTCATACCTTTGTTTACAATTTGGTGGATAAGATTGGCGAAACTTAGTTTTTCATCCAAAATAATTCCAAGATCTTTCATATCCGTGACTCTTTCTAAAGCTTTGTCATTGATGGAATATTTATATAAAACAGGATTTTTATTTCTGAAGAAAGTCAAGGTTTTGCACTTTCGTGCATTTAAGAATAAATTATTATTTATTAAACCAATTATTATTTAAACATCTATTGTAACATTTTCTACCATTCTACTGATATTATTTTTTGACCACTGTACCGGGCGGCGCTTCTTTCTTTGGTTCAGAAAATTTCCAGATATCCAGCAATGTGGGAATTTCTAGATTCCTGTCTATTCCTTCTGTGAAATAAAATCCATCAAATGTTTGGCTAGCGGAGGTATGATAATAAAATGGATTGAGGCTAAGAAAACTATTTCTATAGAGGAGACTTGCACAGTAAGCTTCGTTGGTGATTAAAACAAACTATAACAACGGAAATAATATAACTAACTAACCACGCCGTTTCCCCGCAGGGGTAGGCAGAGAGGACGGACCACCAAACAACTCGGTCTTGACTCACACTCTTCGCCTCATTCACATTCATACATCGTCTCATACACACTCTTCCATTATTCTTGCTTTTGATATGCCTTACATTTTAGTAGGCGGGTATGAGCACCACCGCCCCGGGAACCATTTATTGGATAACCAACACCTCTGTCTTAGATCATCCCAAGTGGTTCGCTACGTTTGGTGACTTGGGGTGAAGTTTGTACAGGTTTTGGCAGCCGATGCCTCTGCCCACCAGCAGGTGTAGAGAGATCAGTTGAGATCGAGATCGAGAGATATTGGTTGAGGAGATCTTTTGACCTCTCCAGCCAGTATCCCTCTACCCACCGCCTTGCTCCGCAGTTGGAGTAATGGATTCATACGTTTGTCACTCCTGGAAACACTGTCCCCCAGATTCCTACCCACCCCTCATACTTATTTCCTTCCCAGAATTTCCTCTCCTTCCTTTCCTTAAAAGAAACCTCCACACAACATCCCGTAAGATGACACAGGCCCTGAAGGAAATTATTTTCTTCAGGGCCTCCTGTGTCGAGCTAGTGTAAAAAAAATCTGGTTTTTAATATAGTTCGAGTCAAATGTCTGATTCACTTGATCATGCCATGTCTTCCTCGGGTATCCCCGAATTCTTCTACCATCAGCATTTGCGTCATGTATTCTCCTTACACCCTTTCTTCGTTCATTCGCTCTACGTGTCCAAACCATCTGAGGGTCCCTTTTTTAGGGTCACTCACTATGCTTACAATCAGCCTTGCATTCTTTGCGGATCTCCACATTTCTCACACAAACAAACATGGTTTTACCACACATACGTCGCAGGGATCTCATTTCTACAGCATTCAGTTTACCCCCATCCTCCCTCTCCCAGTTCCCTCACTGCCTCACTGCCATACATCATCGATGGTTGCCAGCACCTCATTGTGGATTGCAATCTTCACTTCTTTGGACAGTTTTTTGTTAATAATATAACATCTTATGACCTTTTAAGATTTTTACGGCCAAAAGTGTTTTCGTTATTTGTTTTTGGGGTGTTATGCACACATCTACCGGATCTGCTGGATCTGCCCTGATAATGGACACTGCATGAGGGCTGCACTGATAAGCATGAGGGGTGGGTAGGAATCTGGGGGTCAGTGTGTCCAGTAGTTATGGACGTATGAATCCATCCCTTCAACTGCGGTGCAAGGGTGGTTTCTACGATGGTTCGAGGGGTTCCGGCTGGAGAGGTCAAAAGACCTCCTCAACTAATCTCTCTCGATCCGGCTCGCCAGGCAGCAGGTGAGCAGAAATCGGCTGCAAAGACATTGACAAACCTCACCTCATGAACCTGGCTTCCCCTGCTAAATCGCCAAATGGAGTGACCTATTACAGAGGTGTTGGTTATCCAATAAATGGTTCCCGGGGTGGCAGTACCCACATCCGCCTCCCAAGCATGTTAAAATCTATTGCCATAGTTTTTGCCGTTCACATAATTAATTTTCATCTTCAGATAAAGAAAATGTTCAGCCCAAATTGCAGCCAACTGTACCCGAATGCCATCTACAATAAATGTTCTCATTTCTAACGATGCGGAATACGACGCTTGACCCATTCCCTCGCATTTTCACCCTTTCAATAGGGCGCCCAGGCCGCAGCGCCTCGCTTTGTTAGCTGGGGTCACTGGTTCGATTGACACACATTCATACTACGCCCGAGCCGCTATAGTCGAGGGGGAAAACCGTATCTCCTGGTACAACCAGCCAAAGTCAATGGGATTTTTACTAGTACACACAGTATTGAAACTCTTCGTATTGTAGGAAAAATGTACATTATGGACATCCTGTGTAAAAGGGTTAAGCCAAAAGAGTTTTTCAATTTCTTTCAGATAAATGAGAAAATTGTATGTATTTTTTTGATTTTCCTCAAGGCCTATGTCATCTTAGGGGATGCTGATTATTTTATTTTTTATTTATGATATTCTGTTACTTTGTATGAATTCTAGTGTAAATATGTGGATTTAGTATACAGGGTGCTAACCACTCGGACACATAAGCTTGTTGACACGACAATGTAACATTACTAGACATATGTATGACGTACGAGGCGTACCTGAGTTATCAAGGGACGTACTTGACTTACTTTAACCCGTGATTCCTGACATTATTTGGAGTAAAACATGGTTGAAATTTTGGTCTCCGGTGATATCTTTGATTTTTTGTTTTTTACATAAAAAATAGTAGCTATAGGAAATTTGGGGGGGGGGGGTAAGAGATTGGGTGGTTACTCAGCTGAGTGACCAGTGACGAAGCGCGGAAGAAATTTTTTTGGTTTGATTTAGAAGAAAAAAAAATTGAAAAAAAAACATCGCGAAAAAGTCACCGGCGATCAAAATTTCGTTTATATTTTTACTCCAAATAGTGTCAGAAATCATGGTTAAGGCATGTCAAGTTCGTCCCTTAACGCCCTCTATATATTTTTACTCCAAATAGTGTCAGAAATCATGGTTAAGGCATGTCAAGTTCGTCCCTTAACGCCCTCTATATATTTTTACTCCAAATAGTGTCAGAAATCATGGTTAAGGCATGTCAAGTTCGTCCCTTAACGCCCTCTATATATTTTTTCAAATGGGGAAATCCCCACGAGGTTGTGTCAACAATCAAATAACCAAGACTTTGTACCTACTTAGAGGTTTATTAAACAATATTCAAATCCATAATTTACATTCGTATTAGGTTATTTATCAGTAAGTGGGAAGCGAACACTGGAGCTATTCGCGAACGGTTGAGTCGACGGCAATCAGAAACAGAATGAATAGCATTTTTGTTTGGCAACACGTTACTGGTGGTAAAAGGGTCCGTGTCAGTAATTGAAGTACGAGCAGCCAAGACGTGGTAATAATGTCGTAAAAGCGCTGCATTGTTCGCATACTACATGGTTTATCCTCTAGTTTTATCTATGTATAGTGAATGAGCTTGAGAAAAATTGTTATAAAAAATATAATTTTATTAACTTAGCGATCGCTTGATCGATCGGTTTAATCGGATAGAGATGAAACTTATAAAAAAATCACACAGCCTTAAAGGTCCACCCTTGTGTATCTATATTCATCGTGTGTGTAGGTATCTAGGAGAGTCAGTCAAAAAGTAATGCCTCCTATTTTTTCTACTTAAATAAAATTAGTTATGTGAAAATTTTGAATTTGGTGCAATTCCTCAAACCTTCTTCTACAATATGCTGCAGTAGTAACTTTTTTGCGTCAACAGATGGCAGCACTGCAATCGGTTGCAAAATGGCCGAAATCGATGTTTGTATTAGACAGCGTTCTATCATTATTTCTTGACTGTAGAAGTGAAACGTCCATTCGTATTCATGAAAGATTGAAAAATGTGTATCATGATGCAACAGTGGATGTCTGTACTTCTAGACGATGGGTCGTCATTGTAACTAAGCTGAAGGACATACACCGCTGGCTGACGAAAAGCGGAGTGGCAGGCAGTTGATTCCAGTGAGTTCACGCAGCATTGAGCGAGTTGATGACATCATTCGTGTTGACGCCAAAAAACTTCAGATGTCGCATTCTCTCCCTCAGTAAAGACAGTGTGATGATGATTATTCGACAACTGATTATTCAACAAAAGTTTGTGCATGGTTAAGAAAGTTAACCGGTCAGATTAAAGGAACAAGAAAAACAATAGCCTCACAACACTCGCAGCGCTTAGTTTCTGGAAAAAATCGTGACCGGAGACGAAATGGGTTTATTTTTTTGAATCTATTGCATTTAGTTCGAGTTGAATCTTGTAATCATATATAAAGATAGCAGCCAACAATATGTGCGTTAAGTAAGTGAAGATAATGTTGGTAGTTCTTAGTCGAAGTATGATACAGTTAAAAGTGACCGAATTAATATGGGCTCCGTAGCTTAATCGGTAGAGCTGTTTCCATGTAAGAAAAGGGTTCTGGGTTCGTGTCCCAGCGGAGCCAATATCTTTTCTGATTTTTCTGTCTCCAGATTTCGATTGAGTTTCGCTAATATTGTCTTCATTTAATTAAATATTATAATTTGAGATTTTACTCATAAAGTTTTAAAAAATTAATAATGAATTATTTTTTATTTCTTGACAATTAAAGGAGAAAAAAAGAGGAGGCATTACTTTTTGGCTGACTCTAGTACTTTTATCTCATATTTCCTGATGTAATAATATACGTCTCCTCATTAAAAGAGTACGCCTAAATGGGTTTGAAATACTCTCTAGGGAAGGAGATACGAACAGAGAGTACAGATAATATACTCGTATATCGACAAGGATGGTAAATTTGAAGAGAGATGAAGAAGTATATTATGTGTTCATCAAATACTGGGATAGATTTTTTAAAAGGGTGAAGGCTATGATTATTATTTAGTGAATATGAAATAATGGGATAGATTAAAAAAAAATACGTTAGCTCCATATAGGAAGCCTAGAGGAAAATAGTTCCTCTCAGGACCTACGTCATCTTTTGGGATGTTGTGTGGAGGGTCTTTTTTTGGGAAAGGAGGGAGAGGAAGCTCTGGAAAGGAAAAGGATATGAGGGGTGAGTAGGAATCTGGGGGTCAGTGTGTACAGAGTGACGAAAGTATCTATCCATCCCTCCCACTGCGGTGCAAGGCATTGTTCCGAGAGAGTACGGCTGGAGAAGTCAAAGGGACTCCCTCAACCATTCTCTTCCAATCTGGCCTACCATGCAGCTGGTGGGCAGGCGCATTCCCCGCCAGGACCTAGGCGAACCTCACCTAATGATCCCGGGAAACCTTGCTTAGTAACCAAACGTAGCGAAGCATCTGGAGTGAACTATGGCAGTGGCGACGGTTTTTAAATAAGTGGTTCCGGGGGCGGTGGCACCCATAACCCCCTCCCAAATTACATCTGGTCGCTAAACACCGCTAAAGCCATTTCAAGCAACTTTTCTGTTCTGGGGCCGCAAATAAGAGAATTAAAAAAATATGTTTGGGTAGAAAGTTTTTACCTATATATGTATATAAAAGCTCCACATTTTCTCATCGGGGATGCTGTTTGAAACATTAATTGTTCTTTCTGAAAATCATAGAGGGTGCCACTTCCGTATACATGTACTTTAAGAAATTAATTCTATCAGATAATTACATCGGTGAACCAGATTGATGGACCTAGCATGGCACACATCAAGTAAATCAAATACTTGAGACGACGGCCAAGAGTCAGAGACGAGAGTCAAGAGTCGGATTTATGTGGCAGTCTAACCGCTCTGTCTACACCTTCGGGGGAAATGACGTGATGGTTAGTCATTTTTTTACATAATATAGTCAGCAGAAAAAAATAGTAAACAGCGCTTTCGGGCAAAATTTTTCCTGTTTGTGGGCTGCCTTCATTAGCATAAGAATTCGAGCCATTTTTTCGTCCCAATTTTAACAAAACAAGGAGCGAGTATGAGAGTTAATAATTTTCAAATTCAATTTAGGGGTTCCAGCTTTATAATAAATTTTGGGGTTTGAAAATTAGTTGTTCGCGGGGTCAATTCTGGCGAATTTCGTAGACCTGTTCTCCTCTTAATCGAGTTTAAGGCAAGTGTATAACCTAATGGGGAGAAAATAAGTGAGTTTATTGTTTGTACCCTCGTTAGTAAAAATTGGCCGGGTCTTATGCCTAGGTACAGTTCGTTAGCAAGAAAGGATTGTTAAATTATTTACTTTAATGAAATTTTTTTTTACAATATAAGTCGTAGAATCTACATAAATAAAAATGAGTCGCCGAAATGTATGTACGCGCATAACTTCCGAACGACTGCACCAAATTGGATAAATCTTTTTTTGTTGTGTTCGTTATTGTCAGGACAAGGTTTGTATAAAACTACTGGTGAGCTTTGGCATTAGGAAATTTGTATAACAAATGTAAAATAGGTGGCACGCGAGTGAACTGAATGTATGGAATGCGGGAGGGGGAAGAGGAGGGGAACTTGGGAGGTGGGTTCGCGGGATGGGGGAAGGGGACGCGGGAGAGGAAGGGGATGCTGAAGGGGAACGAGACGAATGGGAAAGGACACGCAGGGAGAAACAATTAATTTAGTAAATGGCACAGCAACGCATGCCGGGAACCAGCTAGTATTGAATATTTTGGAAAAAAGACGCTTATAAAATTTATAAGAAATGAAGAACAGAGAAAATGAAAAAAAGAAAAAGAAAAGAAAATAAAAAATAAAAAAACAATTATAACGAAAAGCGGAAAAACAATGATTAGTACAAAAAACTTCTTTCACTTAACCATTTTTTTAGCTTACATTTCCTTCTGAAACTCAATTCACAGCTTTTTATTGAGTTGGGTAACATGTTGTAAATTATTGGAAGAAGGTATTCAAGAGTTCTTTGAGGGTATTTATTTAGGTATCTGGGAATCATAAGTCCATCGTTTGCAGTTTGCTAGTTTATTATATTCAGATTGAGATGTTTGCTCACTCCCAATTTTAAGCCGCAATATAGCACGAACAGATAATAAGTTTACAGAGTTGCAGTAACGATTTTGGTACATTATTTCTTTCACGAACGATATTGTGACAGGAGATGGACTGTAAATCTGTAATTTGAATGATGTAAGACAATTGATGACGTTTTTTAAAAATCATTAACAGGATGTGATAATTTGAAGGGAGAAAGCCCTACCTTTGCTGTGGTCATATGATGCTTGGGTCCAAATCTTGATGACGGCTTGTCTTCCAGGATGATAGCAAAAGGGTTGATTAAATTTAACCGTCACTTTATGTATTAATTAGTATTTTTTACGAATTTTAAGCGAGAGTTCAAGAGAGAGAGCTGTGATTGATTTCACGATAATTTTAGACTGAATTAAAATGTAGGTAATTTCAATTTTATGCAATAATATTGTGCATGTGTGCCAAGTAGTCATCTTCTTCTTTTTAAACTAAGTATAGCCTTTCATGGAAGGAAAGGACAAAAGAAGATGAATAGCAATGCGAGGAATTTGGGAAAATGAGTTTCAGTTCATAAGCTCTTTTAGAACTAAACAATGTCTTTAATCGTATACAGTTTTTGAAGTAAAACTTCTTTACGCACGCTAGATTAGGGGAGTAAGCTGGTGAATGCGTGGCGAGAGCGTTACGAAAAGTGTGATCGGGCGAGGCGAACGGTCGGGCCTTTACGCACGCTTGACTTGGGGAATAAGCTGGTGAATGCGTGACGAGAGCGTTATGATAAGTGTGATCGGGCGAGGCGAACGGAAGTTGAGAGGAAGACATAAGTTAGTGAAGTTTTACTTCAGTCGTGTGGTCTAAAGCACACTCGTTTTTTTTAAATATTAATTTTACCATAGAATATTGTACGATTTGCACTGAAAGAAGATTTGTTTTTGCCCATGTGGTTTTTCCATATCTTATTAGGGATTCCGCCAAAGACAGATATGCTCGTACTAATCTAAGGGTATTTAGTGGAACAAAAAACTTCAGTGTTATAAAGTTTGCTCACTATAGCTCTAAGCATTGTGCAAACTTTTTGTTCATTGTTTTTTGCTTCAAGTTCATTACGCTTTCAATTTGGGAGGCGGGAATGGGTACCGCCGCCCCGGGAACCTTTATTGGATAACCAACACCTCTGCCATAGGTCACCCCAAGTGGTTCGCTATGTTTGGTGATTTAGCAGGGGTGCCCGTGTTTATGGCGTGAGGTTTGTCTAGGTCTTGCTGGCGGATGACCAGGACACGGTGAACCCCAGATTCCTACTCACCCCTTAAACCCTTTTCCTTCCCAGAACCCTCCTCTCCTTTCTTTCCTTAAGAAAAAACCTCCACACAGCACAGCATATTTTCCTCAGGGCCTCCTGTGTGGAACTCATGTAAAAAAAATCGCAGAAATAAAAATGCATATTTACGCAACAGTAAATGCACGCGGATTTATATCTGCTAGAAGAGAAACAAATCAGAAGAACGATATGGAAATTAACCTAAAGTAGCTGGGAGAGGCGGGAAGAAAGCGAAATGAGCCGAAAGGAGTCGAAAAAACCGAAATACACCGAAGGCAACAGAGAGGAACTGAAATCGGCACACAGGAGCCGAAAGTAGGAATGTATGTATGCCGCTTCTTGTTGTCTTTTTGGGTGTTAAGATCGACGGACTTTAAAAAAAGTATTTATTTTAGGGAAAATTGACACTAAATCTGAGATTACACAATAATACAATATTCAAATAGTTAATTATGCCGATTATGAACTTTCCACTCATGATAGTGAATGATGAAATGTGACATTGTAAGGGTGGTTTCTTAATTAATTTATTTTTTAGTCACAATACATGAAAGGGGAGGGGGGAAGAGGAACACAGGATTAGGATTAAGAGGCAAAGAACAGAAAAATATAGGGATTGAACTTTCTGGTTTGAGTCATGTTGCTTTTTGAGTTTTCGTTTTATGTCACGTAAAGTCGAGCTAAAAATGTCAATGTGGTAATAATTTAAGTTAAATGAGTGTGTGGATCTGTTGATAAATGAGTTCTGTTTGGAGTTGGTCTTGCAAAGAGGGAGATAAGTAAGCGACTGTCTGCTGTTGCGATTTGGAACATGGAATGATAGGCGTTGAAGAAGATCAGAACTATCGATTAAGTTATGTGTAATTTTAAATAACATTACCTACCGAATCTACTATACCAATCTATTCATAGGTATGGACATTATATCCCTGACTTATCAAAACAAATGTTTAATTTAACCTAACCCAACCCACAAGAAAGCAAGCTAAATGCTTCCACCAGCAAAAAGCTGACATTTAGGCGCGAATGTATCACGCCACGTGACGTATTAGGTAAATTATCCTTGCTGGCAACATCGCCCACCCAAACTGTTCGATATTCAAAATACTAATTCCCCTTGAC
Source organism: Limnephilus marmoratus (assembly GCA_917880885.1). NCBI lineage: Eukaryota > Metazoa > Arthropoda > Insecta > Trichoptera > Limnephilidae > Limnephilus > Limnephilus marmoratus. The sequence continues at coordinate 1,093,989 of OU862932.1, read as the reverse complement.
AGCTGCTTTGTTTTCCCGCGCGATTCGGATACAAGAGATATATTACAGGCCGATAAATCAGGCATTATCGTCTGACGTTTCTATGGAAGAAACCGCCCGCTCCCGATCGAAGCACAGATACGGGTTGAGTTCGAAACTTTGAACAAAGGACGTGTTCCCTAGATATTACATTTTTACAGAATAGAAACGTACATAGTTTTCATAGATGTAATGTTTTTATAGATAGGAATGTAATTTTCAAAGCTGAAATGTTTTTATAGATAGGAATGTATATTCATAGTTGATACAGTCTTAACTTCCACATATTCATAGATTTTTTTTATATGAATACCGCACAAGAGTCCCCACTGCTCCCGTCTGGAGCCAGTGAGACTATGGCATCCCCTATTGGGGTAGGTTGTGAGGCTGAAGGTAGTGGGGAGAGGAAGGAGATAGAGGAAGAGGGGAAGTACCTGAGTATTCAGATCTGGTCACCAAACACGGCTAAAGCCATTTCAAACAACGTTATAATTCTGAATGGTGGTCTTACACCAGGGAAATACTGTGAGTATCTTCCACTCTGGAACGTGCCGCAAATATACTATATATATTTTAAATGAATAAATTGTGAAATAGCACAAATTAATCAAATTTTTTTTTTTATTTGTAAGTTTATGAGTAAAATCTCAAATTATAATATTTAATTAAATGAAGACAATATTAGCGAAACTTTATCGAAAATCTGGAGAAAAATTAGAAAAACGATATTGGCACCTCTGGGACTCGAACCCAGGACCTTGGTTCGAGAAAACCAATGCCAATCATGAAACATCAAAATCTTTAATGGCCTATATCTTATTATTTAAAGCAAAAATAAATAAGGTAGCTCAAATCCGTACTAGATATTTGATATCCTTCTTAACTTAAACAAATATTGTTTCAGGTTGGTTGGGTATTTTGATCTCAAATCCAAAATTTAGATTTGTATGAAACAGGCCGAAACGGGGAGCGCGAACGTTCCTCATAAATATTATGCATTGTAAATGTGAATAAATAAAAATTCTTATAAATAAACTCAAATCTTTCAAGAAAGGCTAACAAATACAATGATGAAATTATGATATCGAAATTAGGTATCACCTTAAGAAAATACAATGCTAGACCTCTCCAGCCGGACTCTCTCGACCCAACGCCTTGCACCGCAGTAGGAGGGATGGATTTATTCATCCGTCACTTCTGGAAACATTGACCCCGAGATTTCTAACGTTTTCCTTCCCAGAACTTCCTTTCAGTTTTCAATTTGGGAGGCGGGTACTGCCGCTTAACATTCATTGGATAACCAACAGCTCTGCTATAGGTCACCCCAAGTGGTTCGCTACGTTTGGTGACACAGCAGGGGTGACCGGGTTCATGGGGGGTCAGGTTTGTCTGGATCTTGGCGGCGGATGCGTCTGCTCACCAACTGCGTGGCAGGCCGGATCGAGAGAGACTGGTTGAGGGAGATCTTTTGACCCCTTCAGCAGGACTCTCAATTCATTCGTCCATCACTTCTTGACACACTGACCCACAGATTCCTACCTACCTTATTTATACCTTTTTCGTTCCCAGGACTTCCTCTACTTCCTTTCCCCAAAAACACCCTCCAAACAGCATCCCCAAAGATGGCATAGGCGCCGAGGGGAATTATTTTCCCCAGGGCCTCCTGTGTAAAAATATGAAGGTTAAAATAAATGCAAAAATCCCACACATCATAAATATAATAACGATTCGTGAATAAAATTAGATCAATAATAATCCATAATATATACTTGTAAGGTTTTTCCCTAAACAATATTGGAGTGAGCTACAAACCCAAGGTAATTAGCGTACCGGAATTACCAAAATATTTAGAAATTCAACAGTCTAAAACGACTTATTAACGAATGTAATTAATATAGTTGATTAAAATCCTTGTAGACTATCCCTCTCCCCCTCCCACATATGTTTTGTATATAAACCGTCGACTAAGAATTATTTGTACCAGTCTGAAGATAGCTCTAACGAGCTGAAACCGTTTACGGTCAATAAAATTAAAGTAAAAATAAGTTTTATATTTGTTTTATTATAATATATTGTTAAAAGACCCTCCACACAGCATACCCAAAGATGGCATAGGCGTTGAAGGATTTTTTTTCCTCAGGACCTCCTGCGTCAACAGGAACCTACAAGAACTAACGTAAAAAAAATCTGAATAGCAAGTTACTTCCCAACCTTCATCTTCAAAATTTCCTTCCATTCCTGACCTTCTCCAGTCTCAAAACATACTCCATGGTTGAGAGCAGAAGGGACTCTTGTGAGGTATTCACATAAAAAAATACAGTTTTAATCTTGGCAAGACTAGTTACATCCCGTGATTTTTCACAGGTTTTTGACGCCCACAAAATAAAATACATTATGTTTCAAGTCAAAGCCACCGTTTACAATTTATTTTTACCAATTTACTAAATTGACAACAGATTGCTACATGTCTCAAATCAGAACGTTAAAATCAATTCCCTTTTATCCGACATATTTTCCCCAATTTACGGGAATAATGAAACGGTTGAAATGTCAAACAGCGCTGCGGAAAGAGTAAATTGTTTGGTGACGTACTGCCGAAATTATTTTCCAAATGGCAATTGAAAAATTTAGGGAAAAATCTCGAGCGAAATATGGCGGCCGGGAGTAATTTCAACATTTCGCTTTTTGATTGTTCTGGAGCGGGAAATAATGTTGCCAACACAATTCCAATGGTGGAAATATATTTTGGAAAGTGTGTCAATTTATCGGGGTTAGTTGGCTCTTTGTGCTTTTTAGCTTCGTTTCTAGAGGGTGGCAAAACATGTTGAGAGAATACGAAAGAAACATCTGGACGTTTTTTTAACTTCGAATTCCGCCCAACTTCTTCCGATCAGGAGCAAGTGGGACTATGGCGTCCCCAATTGGAGCTTTTTGTGAGGCTGAAGTCAAGGTATTCACTCTCGTATTTCAGATTCCTACCTTTTTTCTTCCCAGAACTTCCCATTCTTCCCTTCCTTAAAAAGACCCTCCACACAGCTTTCCCTAAGATGACATAGGCCCTGAGGGAAATTTCTTTCCTATGGGCCTCCTGTTTAGAGTTGTTACGTTACGGAATTGATTCCCGTGCGAGCTAATAGCGAATTGACCCCTTAGAGCCCGTTCACACTTCCGTCGTAAAAACGGAGAGGGGTTCCGTCGTCACGACGGAAGCCCTAGCCGCTGTAGTGGCTCTATGGAGCTGTTCACACTTGTCGGATCCGGCGCGAAGACGGATCCGTTTTTTTTCGCCGGAGAGTTCGCCTACGCAGAGCGTCCGTCGTGAAGCCGGAAGGGAACGCGCTGGCTCATACATTTCAATGGAGCTGTTCACACTACACGGCGGGACGACGGATCCGTTTTGAACCCGCCACACCCCGCTTCACACTTCACCACCGCCCGCTCCCAGACGCAAGGCGGCAGGCAATTTGTGTTTTTATGGGGCGCGCGTTTGGCGTTTTGTAATATTATTATATAATATATATGTTCGTTCCAGAATGCGATTTTTTCTATTTAATCTCAAGAAAATATTTAGTCATATCATTCATGTTTTTTAGTGATTTTAGTTATAATAATTGCTGAATGATTTTCGCGTACTTTCTCCTTTTCAAGTATGCAAACACAATATTCTCCCACGGTTTGAACAAATAAGGTCCGACCCCTGAAGTAATTTTATGGCTGGAATTATATCAATACATTCCTTCTTTTTAATAAGTACCACATGACAACAAGAGCTTCATCGTCGTCCATTGCGCAGTGCGCACGACCGTCTACTGAAGAATGATAAAATGTTTTGGTCGTTGTTTTCGTAGAGTAGGGTCCGTTTTCAAGACGGATCCGTCTTGAAAACGGAAGTGTGAACAGGGGCCTAGGGCTTCCGTCGTGACGACGGAACCCCTCTCCGTTTTTACGACGGAAGTGTGAACGGGCTCTTACACAGGCCCTCCGCCCCCCTTTCCCCGCACCGCTCGACACAAGTAGCCAAGCGCCGAGCGGCTCCCGGCATTCATTCCTCGGCCGACCTTCGGCATAACAACTGTGTCCCCGTGATTGCGCTCCCCGTAAACTGAACTCGCGATGTTTTACTTTGATTGTGCATTGTGCTCAAGAAGCTCCCGCCTCCTCAGTACCTGTCTGCCGACCGCCTATCTCCTGCTTGTGAGTACCAATGAACCTTGCTACCCCTCTGTGTGCTAAGAACTGACATTTAAATTCACTAAACACGTGTAGAGAGAGTTGAGAGAAGCTCCCCCGTTATGATAGAATTAATTAGAGATAGCCAAATACTCATGTGTGTAGTGCCGATGCTGGCCTTTTGTAGAATCCTGTTCACCTTTAAATGAATAAACCCTTTTTCGTGCATAACAACTGTGTTCTGATTGAGGAAGGAGACCTGGAGATTGTGAGGAAAGGAAGGGAGTAGGAATTTACAAGCGAACCACAAACACTCGCCCTGGATTTAAGAGGAACCTTGCTCGCGCCGGCTGTGTGAGCTAGCCGCTGGCCTGTTTATTGCATGTCCTTTCCAGGTTTTGGGTTTGGCGTTGGCCGCAAGTAGCGCCGATGCTAGCAGAGTTAAGGTAAAAAAAGAACATTCACATATAAAAATGAAAGTTTATTTGTTTGCCTCTAATGCATTGCAATGCCACTTAAAGAAAGAAATTGTTATTTCCTGCGTGTCCCTTCCCATGAGGTGGGAGGGGGTATGGATGGGGAAGGATACGCAAGGAAAAACAATTTCTTTCCTTGAATGAGTTGACAAAACATTCACCAACAAAATATCTACTAAAACTTAACTTTACCTAACCTAACTTAACAAAAAATAGGACAAAAATAATACAGACATCTCGTAAAGAAATAAATTATTGTTCAAAAATAGTAAGATGGGACAAAAATAATACTTTTTTATTTTTTTATTTTTATTTATTAAATTTCAGAATACATTTTGTACAAAAATTTGAGTAGACCCACAAAGCTGTCATATGGCAGCTTGTCTGCAGGTTCTAACAATTTAAACATTCTTAATATAATATCTAAGAAAATATTTGTAAATACATTTATAGTTTTAAGGAAACATTAGAATAGATCACATAGTAATATTAGATAGTTTAACTTACAGCTATAAATATATAAGATATTTCAATATACCTGCCTAATAACAAGATATGTAGGCAGCTATATTAAGATATTCAAAGATACATGGAGTTTTCGTTCATTAACCATAGTTTTATCATTTTAGGACATAGTCTCTCATTTTTTTCAAATTTTATGTTTTTATTAATTTTATTGAAAATCACTGGTTTTAGATATTCAAGAGTACGGCTTCCATATTTATTTAATATTCGAGGAGTTTTTAGGCCCTTTCCTTCTCTGAATCTTGTGGTATGTTTGTGTACAAGTAGGTGTTTGTAAGGGCTTTCCCCCATATTGTCCATAATAGTAGTGAACCAGTGAAGACCTTTTATTGTAAGTAGGCTCTCTGAGCCATACAGTAATTTTAAGTTATGTCTCTGTTTGTAAATATTTGTTGTGACAATTTTTTTAATTATGGCAGTTTGTAAATTTTCAATATATTTAATGTAAGTAGTGCTTGCATGTCCCCAAGTTCGAATACCACATCTAAGGATAGATTCGACCATAGAAAAATATATGAGTTTAAGAGTACAATGAGGCAAAATAAATTTTAATTTGTAAAAAATACTAGCTAAGGATCTGAGCTGGTTACAAATTTTAGCCACTTGTTTATCCCACTTAAAATTGTTATCAACAATTATTCCCAGATAAGTATATTCATTTGTAAAATCGATTTTTTCAGTCACAAACATTAACAATTCCTCTATGTATACAGTCAAAGCTATGAGCGGTTATTTTAGGAACATTCCACATTTTCAAACTTGGTGATTTTATGTACATGCATTTGGTTTTTTTAACATTAATAATTAATCCTACATCATGAGCCCATTTGAGAAGCTCGTTAAAATCTCTTTGTAATTCTTGTATAGCTATTTCAGGATTTTCATTTGATACAACAAGAGCAGTATCATCAGCAAAAATGAATCGACGAGCTTTTTTGAAAATCTTACACATAGCAATTACATATATAATATATAATTTTGGACCTAGAATTGACCCTTGCGGTACTCCCGATTTGATGTATCTTGATTTACTAATTATATTTAGAATCTTCACACTCATTTTTCTATTTGACAAATAGTTTTTAAAGAATAAGAGGAGTTTACCTCGGATACCTATAGATTCAAGTACTTTAATTATTTGTAAATGGCTAAGTGTGTCGAAAGCTTTTGAGAAATCAATAAATAGAACCAATACATGTTGTTTACAGTTTAGTTGTGAATTTATATGATTAGAAAATTTTTCGAGCAATTTATCGCAACTTTTATTTTTTTGAAAGCCATACTGGCATTCATCAATGATACTCAGGTTATTTAAGTATTTATCTAAATTTATTGATATATATTTTTCTAAGATTTTTTCTAATGCAGGAAGTAAGGAAATCGGCCTGTAATTGTTTATTAAAGAGTGCTTTCCATTTTTAAAGATAGGCCTTACAATGCTATATTTTAGTTCATCGGGAATATGGCCCGTATCAATTATTCTGTTAATTAAGTGTGCGATTATAGGACTAAGTAATTTAACATGTTTTTTCAAATCATACATACGAATTAAATCTATGCCTGGTGTCTTGGAATTTTTCATACCTCCGATAATTAATTCGATTTGCTTTTTATTTGCTCGTGGTAGATACATTGTGTGATTTAAATATTCCGGCGTGTATTCTGACGCTCGGACATCACATACATGTAATAACTTATTTACCCCCTCATCAAAGAAGTCTGCAAAATTTTCTGCCACTGCATCTTTCGATTTGGATTTTAAGAAATATTTTGATATGACTTCATCACAACCGGATTTATCTTTCACGATAACAATAGTTTTGAAAAAAATAAGGGGATAAATATTCTTCATATTAATCACAAAGGAAAACGTTTAGATAACTTAGAAGCCTTGGAAATTAAAACATCTCTTAAAAATAATGAATCTACGAGTATTATCAACAAACAAAAAATATTATCTTTTAGCCCAACATGGATATGTTCCCCTACCCACCCACTCTTCATTAATACCTAGCAACGGTTCCACCCCTGCCATAATAATACATTGTTCTCATTCATATTTCATAACCAAAAAAAACCAAATATCTGAACTAATAAAAAATATATGAAATAAAAAAAAAAATAAAAAAAAAAAAAAATAACTGTCAAATCAGTATACGTTTGCCCTGAAGAAGGAACGGTCGTTCTGAAACCGGTCGGCTTTACTCAAATATAAAAGTGGTTCAATCAAAGTTAAATTGTTTCATTTATCTATAATGGATAACCATAAAGTTATAGCTACATTCAAAAGGACATAATTTATTTAAATTAATAAAATACTTAGTTTTTATCTCTTTTATTGTTTACAAAACCAACATGTTTCGTGAGCAATGCTCACTTCTTCAGGGTTTTTTTATTGATACAATAAAAGTATCAGTATCAATAAAAAAGCCTGAAGAAGTGAGCGTTGCTCACGAAACATGTTGGTTTTGAAAACAATAAAAGTGGTAAAAACTAAGTATTTTATTAATTTAAATCCAAATGGTGCCACAAAATAAGTTTGCTGTGTTAGAAGATATAATTTATTGTCTTTACAGGATGTCAGTATTATTTTTGTCCCATTTTTTGTTAGGTTGGGTTAGGTTAAGTTAGGTTAGGTTTGGTTAAGTTTTAGGAAATATTTTATTGGGGGATGTTTTGTCCGTCGGACATTTTATCGCAGGATATTTTGTCGGGGATATTTTGTCACGGGAAGAAAAGACGCGAAACGGTTTCATGTGGGTTGTAGTGTAGATACAAGTAGCAGTAGGTAGTTGTGGGTTGTGTCCATGTGGCGATGATCACTGATTCGGAAGAGGCGCGACTCACTGTAGCGAGATTTAGGGCTATATCTACAGGCTGTGGGTCGGAGAGGGGTTGGGGAATTTTTCACCAGTGGGCAAGTCAAATTTTGAATTCTAAAATCGGTTATGTGTGCTAAAATGATAGTGGTGTCAATAAAAAAAAACTATTAAGTTAGTGTGAGGTGTGGTTCCTGATTACAAAGTTAGTTTTTTTTTCTTTAGCTCCACGTAGAAAAATAATTCCCCCCAAGGCCTATGCCATTTTGGGGATGCTGTGTGGAGGGTTTTTTGAGGAAAGGAAGGAGTTGAAGTTGAAGTAAAAAGGTTTGAGGGGTGGTTAGGAATTTGGGGTTGAGTGTCTCCAGGAATGACGGAGCATTCAAGGCGATGTTTCGAGAGAGTTCTGCTGAAGAGGTCAAAAGGAAGCGTCATGATCAAATCCAAAAATTAATTATAATTAATGCTTGGATTAATTATAATTAATGCTTGGATTTTTTATCACAATTATAATTTAATGTGCAGGCAAGAAACACAAGGTCAGTACTACCATTTTACTGTGGTTAAACTACGACCAGGGCACAATTCAATTTACCACTACACAGAATCCAACACTTGGGCAATATAATGTATGGAATATGTCACTGACACAATTTAAAAATGAAATAATGAAATCATTTATCCGTGATACAAGTACTCACTAAGGAATTCTTTGGTAAATTTTATAAACTACTCGTTCGTCGACAAATTTGCTAAACTACCTCTAACTATCCTAAATGTAATGTCTTAGTAAAATCATTTTAATATGTATTATAAACCATCGTAAACTGTAGTATTATTTAGTTATATTAAAAAAATATATTTAACTTTCTTAACTAAAATATTAAAACAAATTGGAGTTCCGCACTCCTGCAACTTGCAGAGGTACTATCGATGTAGCGGCTTGCCACTTTGCGAAACTAATACTTACGTTTTATTAGACATGGTTGCAATTTTGTAAACCTCTGATCACCTTACTTTAAAATGTTTGTTGTTTGTATTTTTATATCATGTATGTATTTTTTTATCGTAACTTATCGTTATTATATATTACTGTAATTTATATTTTTGTTGCTTATATTTTTATTTAACTAATTTACTTTTTTATTTTTATTTCTATTGTAATTTTATTTCCTTCTCATGTTAAAGATGTACTTCCTTTATTTATTTATGTAAAAGCCCTCTGGGGGTATAATAAAACAAATAAATAAATAAATAATTATAATTGTGATAAAAAATACTTAGTTCAAGCAATATAATTTAAAAATGAATAAAATACCAACCGGTTTTCGGTTCATGACACAGAATCGATAATTTATACTAGAAATGCCTTCCATGTAGATTTGAATGGAAACCAATATCGCCACGCATTTTAGTACCATTTAGTTCTAGCCCACTCACCACGCGCACTTTGAATTGAAACTTTCACACTGACGGTAAAACGAGATACCCAGCAGTTGTTCCCCCGACAGTTGGCTCCTGAAATTATAATTATTATGAACATTATTTACCAATTTCAAATCTAAAATCGACTTCAATAATATTTTTATTGTATGTAGGCGTGGATATCAAACGAATTTATTTACAGTATCGTTTTTTATACTTACACGCTGGTATACACAATATATAGACAAGACCATAGACATCCAAATGGATAGACAAGCAGTTACAGATGAGGGGTAAAACCAAACTATGGAGAGCGGAGAGGGGAAAGATGACTGTCATTCGTTGAACAATCAATCTGACAGTATATAGGCATCTCGCATTACAATATCACCATTTAGTTCTTAAAAGCAAAATCTGCTTTGAATGAATAGACCTTTTTACATGGGAGCGCGAATTGCTTGCCACGTTCAAAACATATTTGCTAAGGCCAAATGCTCGCTCCAAAAAGACTCGCGCCAATACACATATCAATATTTTGTTTCCGTGTTTAGTTAAAACACTTTTACAAATGTTTCATAATTTACTTACCCCTGTAACCAGCGACGAGCACATTGGAGTACCGCCCACATTCCCTATGTGTACATTGATACGTAGATATATTGTATAGCACAAGCTGCCGTTATTTCGTTAAATGTATGGATGTCAGCTTCTCGCTGTTCACGGCAAGAATGATGACGTCACACATTTTAGATTCAAGCGAGGCTATATCCCCTCCCCATGGAGCGAGCCGGTTCCAAGGAGGAGCTACAGCCGGCGCCATGTGGAGGGGGAAATAATACGTTTTTATCACTTAGGGCAGGTCCAGATATATTCATATGTCCGTGGACAAGACAAAAGTTCCGTTTGGTATGTTGAGTTTATTTATGTTATCTAACAATCAGTACTTACCATCAGCGACCCAACTGTCGGGGGATCACAGTTGATCCCCTCAATAAAGGTAATACAATTATTATAAAATTATATTATTTTGTGCATTTATTTATTTATTTTATTTTTTATTTATTTTATAATTTCTCACCATACTTGTGTTCTTTTTTTTACATACAAAATATTAACCTCACTAGGACTAGCAGCCTGTATTGAGGTTAACATTCATAAATTTAAGTGATGCATTTACACACAAATCACTAAAATAGAAAACAATACATCCAAAAACACTCAAATATTACATGTAGAAAGTAAGAAATAACAATATTATATTGGTGACCAGATGGGTAATTTGTAACAATATAGACCATATAAAACAAATCCTTAATTACTATACCCACCAAGAAACGAAGGTAGTTCAAAACAACTAAGGTGACACTCCGATTTTGACAAATGGAACTCAAATAAAATCTAGTTATTTAAAAAAAATCTTATTATTTAAAAAACAAATATTATTAAAAATTATTAAAAATAAAAAAATCTTATTATTTTAAAGTAAAAATCTTATTATTTAAAAAAGGCCAAGGATGAAAAAATAGTATGCCAAACCTGTGACAACAGAAAAATCTTAACATTAATGAATTAGAATTCTTAATGAATTAGAAGACTTAACGTAATCTGGCAGAATATTAAACATAAGTGGAGCCTGATATAAAAATCTTAACATTAATGAATTAGAATTCTTAATGAATTAGAAGACTTAACGTAATCTGGCAGAATATTAAACATAAGTGGAGCCTGATATAAAAATCTTAACATTAATGAATTAGAATTCTTAATGAATTAGAAGACTTAACGTAATCTGGCAGAATATTAAACATAAGTGGAGCCTGATATAAAAATCTTAACATTAATGAATTAGAATTCTTAATGAATTAGAAGACTTAACGTAATCTGGCAGAATATTAAACAGAAGTGGAGCCTGATATAAAAAGTTTCTTTGGCCAAAAGATGTTTTAGTACTTATTGCGACAAAGTTCATTGTTGAGGCAATTCTAGTGGTATGGATTTGTTGGGTTCTTTCTGCAGAATAAGTATTGATAAAAAATCTACAAATTATTTTAGAGATGTACAGCGGTTTTATACACATAACATTAGATTCCTTGTAAAGTAGTTTCGATGGATAACGAAATTTTTTTTTGTACATGACTTTAAGAATTAATTTGTGCATTATTCACCAATTTCAAACGTTAAATTTATTTATTTAATACATGAATTATCGAAAGTACATATAGTTTTTTTGTGATATTTCACCCTCCATGCTAGGGATGATCCTGTGTTATGGCGGGTGAAGTTTACAGTTTGCGGATATACATTCATTAGTATAGTTTGAAAATTTTCACTAAAGCAAATGCGCTTCTAGAAATATAATACTCGTATCACCGCTTGGTGTGAATTGCAAAGCGACGAATCTCACTCCAAAAAGTCAGCGGCCTCTATTCTGCTTCCTCGTCACCGTGATATGCTTAACTAGCAAAAATCTTTGCTGAAAGAGTTTTCTACAACATTGTTTGAAGAGAAAAATTATATATATTTTTTTACATTAACTTCGTAGGCCCTGAGGAAAATAATTTCTCTTAAAACCTATGTCATCTTTGAATGTGCTGTGTGGAGGGTCTTTTTGAGGAGAGGAAGGAATGAATATTGAAGAGACCCGTGTTGGAGAAAGGAGGAAACACAGACGCCGGCAAATCGTTCCATAGCCGAGCTGTTGAACTCAAGAAAGAGTCGAAGAAGCGACCCGTTCTCATGTGACAAATGTAAACCGTATAAATGGGCGCGCGTTTGGCGTGTTTCCTGACCACGTACCGGTGTCGAAGGGATCAATGACGCCAGTTCATCGGAGCATCTTCCATTATAATACTGGTAAAACAAGGATAGTATTCCCACCACGTCTATGCTCTACAGATTGTAATCCGTATGCTAAGAAGGGAGAATGTATCAAACGGACCGCCCGTTTCTGCACAGAGTCGCGGGGTTTTTACGGGGTTTTTTAGGTATTTTGGAGCTCCAGGCCAGATGTGGGTGCCAAATTCAACCGTGGGGCATGTTTAGTGGCCAGATCTGAATAGCTAAGTACTTCCCTACCTTCCCTTTCCTCATATTTTTCCCCTGCCTTAAGAGCCCGCTACCCGAATTACTACCGATTTCTTACATATCTCCTTTAAAACACGTTAAGTTTTAAAACTCTTAAAAAAATATATGTTGTTCTTGAAGATAATATCTAGACCTTGTCCCCGCCGAAACGCAAATTATATAAAATTCCCTCGATAGAAAAAAATTGTAAAGTATGCTCCAAACAAGTTGGTTTCAGTTAGTTTACAAGTTATATGTATGAAAAAAATCACAGTGTTTCTTTAAATGCTGTTTAAGATAATGCCCGCGAGATTTTTGCTCTATTTTAAACGAGTCGTGTTTTATTAAACATTTTCGCAATTTTCGCATCGATTTTGTTGTTGTAAATGTTAGCGCTCTCCTCTAACATTCGTAATTTCGTATCTCTCCATCTTTTTCTTTTCAGGCCCGGTTGCGGAGCCTTAATACATTTAGCCTCACTACATACTCAAATGAAGATGCCATGGTCTCATTGGCTCCAGACGGTTGGGAGCAATTGGAACTCTTGTATGGTGAAGAAAACGTTACCAAACCGACTCGAATCTTGCAAATTATTATTTTATCTATTTTCCACATCCTCTACAGTTATGTAACCCTAGGTAAATGCTCACCCGTGTATACACGACTATTAGGAAAATATTTGTGACAGCTCGATGACGTCAAAGAGGAATATTTCACTTTTGTCGGTGAAAATCGAAAAAAAAAATATATATCAAAAGCAGTCGTTTCGCTGAATGTTCCAGAGGTATCTCGACGCCAAATTGAAAGGGTGAAATATACGATTTTATTCTCGGAATGGAAAATTGAAAATTATTCGCGACTTGACTCGTATTTTGTGCTAACAGGGAAAATAATGAAACGTTCCGGTGATATGAAATGCTTTCCGTCGACAAATACGTATTTTTCATTATTTATTTTTTCTTTGTATTATAATTTTTTACAGAAAAAATGTGTCCTTACTGGAGTACCACCTTCCAAATACACGTTGAACAAGTTTTATTTATTTTTTTATTAGTTAAAAGACAAACACAGTACATAAGTTTACAAGTTATAAGGAATATAAATGAAATTATTACATGATATAGTACCTATTACGTAAGTCCGTAGAATATCATCAGATAATTTCGCCTGGGATTTGAACAGTTCTTAAAACTTGACTAATGAATGAATGACAAGAGTAATATAAAGGAAGATTGTATTTGAAGATAAAGAGACACATTTTTATAAAAAGAATTACATGCACACGAATGAATATTTAATGAAAAGTTATGTGTAAATAGGATGTTTTAAAATAAATTATAAACATATGTGATATAAAAAATATATACCTCGCACTTGCACAATCCATAATGGAATACGGCATTATTGCCTGGGGCTGCGCCAGTAAAAAATACATTAATACACTGTCTAAAGCTCAGAAAAACCTAATAAAAGTAATGCTTAAGTTACCAATACTAACACCCACTTCAATCATATTAGAAATATTCTCAGTGCTGAAAATTAAAAAATTATATTCAAAACAAATACTAACTTTCCTTTACAAGAACTTATCCACATTTAACACTTCACAAAATTCTCGCGATACTAGAACAAGACATGCTCACCAACTACAAATACCAAAAACAAACACATCCTTTGGACAAAAACACTACAGATACCAGGCTATAAAACTATACAATTCTCTTCCTACACAATATAAAACAACTAATATTATTGAATAAAAAAAAAAATAAGAAACTGGCTACAATCTTTTTAACTTTTAATTTATAATTTTGGTAGAATTGAAGCCGATTTTTTATTTTGATTTTTATTGTTTCTCTTTTTTATATTAACTATGAACACTCTTTTGTTTTACTATTCACAATTTATAATTTATAATTTACAACTGATAAATTTCCCCTACAACACAGGTGAACTCCTAGTGTGGAGGATAATAAGGACCTTTGTAATATAAATGTACTAAGAATAAATAAATAAATTACATCACGCCAAGAAATTTAGTAAATTAGTTTTGTATGTTTGCGAGGAGTCGTGAAAAATGTCTTAGTGTAGTAATTTTTCTTAGTGTGTATAAGATGTGATTACGCGAGAGATTGGTGAATTTTTTGCTACATTTGTGTTATTGGGTTTTATATGAAAAAGCGAAGTGTGCCTGGTACGCCTTATTGGAACATTTAAATCAATGACGGATAGCAATTGGGGACTATCTACTTTATTATTAAGCAAATTATGTAGAAACATCAGACCTGACAATGTGCGTCTTTTTTGTAAAGATTTTGTAAAGAAGTTTTGTTGTTTTTCTTGAGTAAATGTTTCGAAAATTTATTCTGTACACTCTCTATTAAATCTGTGTACACCTTGTATTGAGGATTCCATATGGTAGAAGCATACTCCAGTGGACTTCATTGTTTGAAATATAAGTAAATGCCTATGTTAAAATATTACAGACGAAAATTATAAAGTTAAATCTAAAAGAAAGTACAATACAAGCATTAATCTTTGTTAGGTTGCAAAATTGTATCTATATTCTTCCTTCCCATGTGTCCATAATCCATATTTATATGTTTCTTTTGAAGTCGGTTATTTTTTTAGTGGTTTTTATTGCAAGAGAGAGCAAATTAAATAATTTTATAGAGAAGTATTGCATATTTCTTTGTCCAGAAGCCGTTTTAGTTGTAGGTTGGTGGATTGACCCTTAGATTCCTACCCATCCCTAACACCCTTCTCGTTCCCAGAATTTCCTCTCCTTCCTTTCCTCAAAAGACCCTCCATACAGCATCCCCAAAGATGACAGGCCCTAAGGGGAATTATTTTCCTCAGGGCCTCCTGTGTGGAACTAATGTGAGAAAAAAGTATAGCAATATTTTAAGAAGGAACGTATGTTTATTGTCTTTTTTATACCGTCACGATACCGTTACCGTGAATCGTCACTATAAAAATAAAAGCCTCCGATTAATAAGATTTATTTAAAACTAACTTTCAATTTGGGAGGCGGGAATGGGTACCGCCGCCCCGGGAACCTTTATTGGATAACCAACACCTCTGCCGTAGGTCACCCCAAGAGGTTCGGTAATTTTGTTGATTTAGCAGGGGTGCCGGGTTCATGGGATGAGGTTTGTCTCGGTCTTGGAGGTGGATGACCAGGACACACTAACCCCCAGATTCCTACCCACCCCTTAAACCCTTTTCCTTCCCAGAACTCTCTTCTCTTTCCTTTCCCTAAAATAACCCTCCACACAGCATCCCCAAGGACGACATTGGCCATCAGGGAAATTATTTTCCTCAGGGCCTCCTGTGAAAAAAAAACCTTGTGTACTAACTTCGGGAGGTGATTCTACAGGATGTTATTTTTCTTTTTGGCTTCTAACATCATTTAGAAATCAACTCGTGAATTTAGCGCAGCTTCCAGACACCTTATAATTTGTATTCTTTAAGTGGAAACCAAGCTTTGTTTCTGACGCTTCCTTTGTGCGCAACTTTCAAAGGAAACTGATACCGGCCTGTTGTGAAGTGTCAACTTCTTTGAAATTTGAATCCCGTTTAAACAAATTAGTACCTAGTTACCTTTTGGTTCTGACGTCTTGTTCTATGAAAGATGGGAAGCTAATTTGGATATTTCTGTTATTAGCTAGCGTGCGGCAGTTAAACTAATAATTTATACTGGGTACAATATAAACACATAAATTTGTTTGAAACCATTTTATTTTAATAATAATCATCATCATTTAACAGAATTAATAGCCTGGCATCTGCGTGGTTGAAATGTAAGAACCCGGCTTAGAGCGCATGTCTGACGCCGCGCCGTACGCGCTGCGCCATATTAACATCTGCGAAATTCTAAACAAACCTACCTTTAAAATTCACTTTCGAATTCAAGAATTCGTCAAAGGAAGGATGAGAACGTGCCCCCCCTCTAGGTATAAGTACTACAATTTTGTAAATTTGAGAATCCCTCCCGATACAGAAGGATTGACGGTAATACTTAGTTGTGAATAATAATATTACGCGGCTATATATTACAATGACAATGACATGACGTTATTGCCTGTCCCGGTGAGTAGCTATCACTAGATCACAGTGGCTGGCAAACGGGCGGTGTGGATTTGATTTAAGTGGAATATAAACGCTAGAAATATTTCGAATCTCACGCCTGCCAAATTTTAAAATCGAGCGTCTTTTTGCACGACCCAAGTAAGCGAAAAAGTGGTTTTTATTTATTTTGTGTATAATTTTATAACAACGAAAAAAAGTTAGAACATAAAGTTAGAAAACCTCAAAAATAGTCTTATCCATAAAGGGATATTTTTTAAAAATTGTTTCTTGTATTACTTTATAGTGAAGTCATGAAAATACATTTTTTTTTCTGGTTTACGCTTATATTTTTTGTTACGTAAATACTCATTTTATTGTAATTCCAATACATAGAAAAGCTAGTAAAAGCTTCGATTTATCCGTAACATATTTTTTGATGTTCATACTGTAAGCCGATTCGTCGTAAAGATTAATCAAGATAGTATCTAAATAGGATGTCACGTGTATATTCATCTTAACAGATGGCGTTGGTTGGGTAATTGCGTCGCGTTGTGTTTCGTTAGCCACGGCAACGTGTGGCTGGGTCTGCTAGTTATACTATAAAATATTATTTAAAATTAATAAATTGTGAAATAACACAGTTACTCACAATGAAATTTATTTATGCACGCCGGGACTTGAACCCGCGACCTTCGGATTTTAAAAATAAGGATCGTAACCACTCAACCACGGAGGCAAACAAGGATTGTATAAATATTTAATAATATGCAAAATTAAAGTTTTGACAAAATCTTATTACGGCATTACATCAGTATTCATAACTTTGAGCCCACTTTAGCCCTGCTTACCGCCCATACCCCTTTAGCACAACTTCACCCCATCACCCAACACGTACCCCTTTTACATGATATCCGCGATCAAAACTTTCATACGACTTATTCCACTTTACGGCACCTGTCCCTGACGGCGTTTATGACGTAGGCAGCGCCATGCTCTCCCGTTTCCGATACATATGACTGATTGCGGAAAGGTAAAATCTCACAAATTACTGAAGACAGGACTTTAAAATTACGCATTTTTTTAATATTAGCTCCACACTGGGGAAAATAAGTCATCTTTAGGGATGATGTGCGTAGGGTATTTTAGGAAAGAAAGGAGAGGAAGTTCTGAAAAGGAAAAGGGTATCAGGGATGTGTAGGAATCTGAGTTCAGTGTATCCAGGAGTGACGGACGTATGAATCCATCCCTCCCACTGCGGTGCAAGGTGATGTTCCGAGAGAGTACGGAGAAGTCAAAGAGACTCCCTAAACCATCCCACTCGGGATGACCTATGGTAGAGGTGTTGGTAAAAAGAAAGAATAACCTATATTTAGGTATTTACCTAATGTACACGCTCTAAACATTCCAAATTTTAAACCTAAATAAAAATAAAAAGTTTTTGAAGTGTAAACTTCTTTAACACCGTTGAGATTTGAAACTCGATGAAACGAAAAATAGAGACACCAAAAAGAGACAGATTCATGAGGTGAGGTTTGTCCGGGTCTTGGTGGCGGATGCGCCTGCCTACAAGTTGAGAATAGTTGAGGGAGTCCCTTTGACTTCTCCAGCCGGAGAACATCGTCTTGCACCGCAGTGCGAGGGATGGATTTATACATCCATCACTCCTGGACACACTGACCCGCAGATTCCTACGAACCTCTAATACTCTTTTCCTTCCCAGAACTTCATCTCCTTCCTTTCCTAAAAAAAAACTCTCCACACAGCACCCCCAAAGATGACATAGGCCCTGAGGCAAATTATTTTCTTCAAGGCCTCGTATGGAGCTTATATAAAAAAGACAAACAGATGCAAAAATAGGATTTAGCCTGCGAGAGAGTGAAATAGTACAATCGGTCTTCTCTTTGTGCTGTGTTTCGTAGTCTCCCACCCTTGTCTACTTTAGTTTTCTTATGGTTTCACTTCCACCGCGTCTGAATGCACTCTGTTTTTTTTTATGCGTGTAAATCCAGTAAAGGTAGGTAATTGGTAGATTTATGGCAGTTTTTCGACTATTTTTATGTGTGTAAATCCAGTAAAGGTAGGTAATTGGTAGATTTATGGCAGTTTTTCGACTATTTTTATGTGTGTAAATCCAGTAAAGGTAGGTAATTGGTAGATTTATGGCAGTTTTTCGACTATTTTTATGCGTGTAAATCCAGTAAAGGTAGGTAATTGGTAGATTTATGGCAGTTTTTCGACTATTTTTATGCGTGTAAATCCAGTAAAGGTAGGTAATTGGTAGATTTATGGCAGTTTTTCGACTATTTTTATGTGTGTAAATCCAGTAAAGGTAGGTAATTGGTAGATTTATGGCAGTTTTTCGACTATTTTTATGTGTGTAAATCCAGTAAAGGTAGGTAATTGGTAGATTTATGGCAGTTTTTCGACTATTTTTATGTGTGTAAATCCAGTAAAGGTAGGTAATTGGTAGATTTATGGCAGTTTTTCGACTATTTTTATGTGTGTAAATCCAGTAAAGGTAGGTAATTGGTAGATTTATGGCAGTTTTTCGACTATTTTTATGTGTGTAAATCCAGTAAAGGTAGGTAATTGGTAGATTTATGGCAGTTTTTCGACTATTTTTATGTGTGTAAATCCAGTAAAGGTAGGTAATTGGTAGATTTATGGCAGTTTTTCGACTATTTTTATGTGTGTAAATCCAGTAAAGGTAGGTAATTGGTAGATTTATGGCAGTTTTTCGACTATTTTTATGTGTGTAAATCCAGTAAAGGTAGGTAATTGGTAGATTTATGGCAGTTTTTCGACTATTTTTATGTGTGTAAATCCAGTAAAGGTAGGTAATTGGTAGATTTATGGCAGTTTTTCGACTATTTTTATGTGTGTAAATCCAGTAAAGGTAGGTAATTGGTAGATTTATGGCAGTTTTTCGACTATTTTTATGTGTGTAAATCCAGTAAAGGTAGGTAATTGGTATATTTATGGCAGTTTTTCGACTATTTTTATGTGTGTAAATCCAGTAAAGGTAGGTAATTGGTAGATTTATGGCAGTTTTTCGACTATTTTTATGCGTGTAAATCCAGTAAAGGTAGGTAATTGGTAGATTTATGGCAGTTTTTCGACTATTTTTATGCGTGTAAATCCAGTAAAGGTAGGTAATTGGTAGATTTATGGCAGTTTTTCGACTATTTTTATGTGTGTAAATCCAGTAAAGGTAGGTAATTGGTAGATTTATGGCAGTTTTTCGACTATTTTTATGTGTGTAAATCCAGTAAAGGTAGGTAATTGGTAGATTTATGGCAGTTTTTCGACTATTTTTATGCGTGTAAATCCAGTAAAGGTAGGTAATTGGTAGATTTATGGCAGTTTTTCGACTATTTTTATGTGTGTAAATCCAGTAAAGGTAGGTAATTGGTAGATTTATGGCAGTTTTTCGACTATTTTTATGCGTGTAAATCCAGTAAAGGTAGGTAATTGGTAGATTTATGGCAGTTTTTCGACTATTTTTATGCGTGTAAATCCAGTAAAGGTAGGTAATTGGTAGATTTATGGCAGTTTTTCGACTATTTTTATGCGTGTAAATCCAGTAAAGGTAGGTAATTGGTAGATTTATGGCAGTTTTTCGACTATTTTTATGTGATTACCGCACAAGAGTACCAACTGCTCCCGTCTTTAGCCAATGAAACTAGGGAATCTTCAATTGGGGTATTGTAAGGCTGAACGTAATGGGGATTCGAAGAAGATCGGAAAGAGGATTTGGGAATATGGATGTTGATTAATTGAAGTAATTCAGGACAATCAATTTTGTAATGCAGTATTTTATGTAATAATTTTAATTTTAATAATCTGTGTTAATTCTTCTTTCTGAAAGTTTTAAAATGGACATTTTATCCAAGAGGTAATTATAATAATTTTTTTTTACAGAAATATGCAATTTTTACGTGAATTCCTCACAAGAGTCTCAAGTAACAGAAGCCAGTAGGACTATGGTGTCCCCATTTTTTGTATATTGTGAGGCTGAAAGGATGGAGATGCGGTAGAGGAAGGTTAGGAAGTACTTGGATATTGAAATCTGGTCCCTAGAAACAACGGCTAAAGCAATTTAAAGCAATGATTTCAGGATAAAATTAGTTAGATGTGAATTTCACGTATCTACCAATATTACAGTGGTCCTATGTCGGCCTCCGTGGTCGAGAGAAAGGCTTTCGGCTAGAAATCCGAAAGTCTAGAATTTGTGTTATTTTACATTTAATTTATTAAAAATAAGTATATCAAATACCAAGCGTGTTTGCGGCACGTACCAGATAAAAAGATACTCTAACTAAGACACTGGTATAAGACCACCATTCAGAATTGAAACGTTGCTTGAAGTGACCAGATACATATAGGTAGATATTTCTCCACATGTGTACATAATGTGTACATTTGCCCTGAAGAAGGAATGGTCGTTCTGAAACCAGTCGGATTTGCTCAAATATAAAAGTGGTTCAAATAAAGTTAAATTATTTCATTTATCTGTAACTAGCAGACCCGGCCACGCGTTGCTGTGGCTAACGAAACACATCGCTATTACCCAACCTTTATAAAATCCACACCACCCGCTTGCCAGTTGCCCGCTGCCCGCTGCCCGCTGCCTAAATTGAATATTTGAATTTCTCGGCTTTTCTCTACTATAATAAGCATGTATTATAGATATAAACCTTCCTCTTGAATCAACTATAATATTATTATTTTTTATTTATATAATAATATATTTAGCGATCGCCACTAATTATACAATGCTTGCAATGCAACACTGGATATTTGAAAAGGGAAAATCAAATTCCTACTTACTCTCTCTCTCTCTGGTTTCAATCGTGGAATTGGTTTGCAGCAATTTCATCTATTCGTTTCTTCCACTCTTCCCTGTCTTGTGCGGCTCTTTTGAAGTCTGCATAAGATGAGCAGCGCACGTCCACCAGCAGGTCCTCCAGGTACTCTCGGCGTGGGCGTCCCCTAGCGTTTGTCCCCTCGGTCATACCCTCCATTATGGCATGCAAGAGGCCTTCTTGTCTTATTACATGGCCGATCCATCTTGCGCGCCTTTCGGACAAGGTCCTGAGCAGGTGCCTTCCTCCTTCGATTCTTTGGAGAACCTCATCATTTGTAATGTGGTCTCTCCAGGATATTCCTAATCCCTACTTACTCTAGGACATCTATTTTCCAATTTCTTCCGTAGAACGAATTTCAAAAGTGACTATAGTACGGCCCGCCAGCCGTTTTAAATCGCACAAAAATATGTTTTCTTTGAATTTCTCGGCTTTTCTCTAATATAATTTTCATGTATTATACATATAAACATTCCTCTTCAATCACTCTATCTATTGGTGCTGCACCGTATGAAAATCCGTTGCGTAGTTTAAAAGATTAACGCGCACATACATTTTGAGCGACTTCATTTTATACTATGTAATGATGGATAACCACAAAGTTATAGCTACATTCAAAAGTATAAATAAATTAATTTAAAAATATAAATATTGATGTTAGGTTCATACATTCTGGTTTAATAATCCCTGTACAATAATTACCCTGAAAAATGTTAATGTAATACATGCAACATTTTTCGCTTTTGTAACTATGGAAGGAGGTGGAATTAAAAAGTGCTCGATTTTCGCAACGTGGGAATGTGAAAAAAAAACTTTATATTTCTGTGAAAGTCAAAGGAAAACTTTCCACGAAAACGAGAATGACTTTGTAAGAGGTCTTTTTGGATTTTGTTTATTTACGCGGAGGTAAAAAGACTGTGGTTATGTGGCCATACAATGAAAGTTTTTCAAACAACTAACAAAATCTTTAAAGGTCATAATAAATATTATGTCCTCACTGTGTTTAGAAGTCAAATAAGTTTCAGGTTTAAAAAAATGTGACCTTTTACTTTGTACCAATGAATGTGTTGGAATTAATGTACACGTACAACTGTAGATGTGTTCTTTGTCTTATGACTAGAGACTTATACCCCTAGTACAGTCGATCGATAAGGATTGAACAGATAATTTTGGGTTAACATCTCATCGTTCTCTAGGACAACTGCAGATCGCTAACGTACAAACTACTAGATAACGAAATAAAAACTTTCGATAAATAATCCACAAGCCGCCATATACATATGCCGCTACACTTTTAATAGGCATTGATTTTTAAAAGTTAACCACTTTTAAACAATTTACACATGAAACATCGATTTTAATCGGGATAGACAGAAAAATATGCATTTTAAATTCGATGTTCATTTAATAAAAACAAAAAATTTTCGTTACTGCCATTTTTTTTAATGAATTTGACATTCATCGTTTTAAACGTACGCATGAATTACTTAGTTTACCTAAATTAAGAACCTAATAACCTATTTTGTGTACGTAAATAGTTGTGTCTTGCAGTAATTGTTGAAATGAAGTGTGATTTCCATAATCCGTGCCTAAATATGCGGCGGCTTTAGGTTTATTTAATGAATTTTCTTTTTATTATACCTCGGACTCTCGATGGGATTTTGATTAATTGCTTGAAAAGCAGCAGGTGCATGGCCGCACTAGGAATTTATTTTCGCCAACTATTATTTTTTCCGCCTATTTCCCAGTAGATCTGATCCAACTGACCTGATTTTAATAAGTGGAGAGTAAATGCAAAGGACGCACATAAACGCATGTATAGTAAGATGGATTCATTTTAAAAAATGTTATTTTTAAATTTAAGAGCGATAAAAGGGTGCCAAACGGATCCAAAGGGACGTTTTTAATTTTTTTTTTAAATTTCTGATACGATCTTCTTCATCCGAATTCACTTCAAAGTTTTGAAAATTTATTTTGAATGGGTTATTTCTAGTGTATATAAAAGTTATCATAAATATTTTTAACCATATTTTTTGTCATCTACAGAAAATATAGTACATTTTTACGAAATCATTTACAAAAAGTTCCAAGATTGAGTCTCGCAATAATGCCAAAATTTGAGAGTAAGCAGAATTTTGCTGGTAATTGAATACACTGCCTTGAGATAATTTGAATTATATTCATATATTTTTTTAAATAAATTAATCAAAATATTCACTCTATTTCGTGTTTTATTAAAAAGAGTGCATTTTTAATGGTTTTTATAACATTTTTAAAGATATAACAAGGGTGGATTTTTCTCTATTATGTGAAATTTCAAAGTCAATCCGGAGGAAGAAGAAGATATCCAAATATTGTTTAAAAAATTACGTGATTTTATTTATCCATTTAACACGCTTTTTTTCACTATTAGACAAATCAAAACAAGAATTTTTTTCCCATAAGTCGTGACCCACCCTAGTGTATAGTCAGTTTATGCCTTCCAGTATTAACGGTCGCGGTTTCACAATAATAGCATTTTTGGACACCGAATTACCGGTAAATGCTGACTCCCCCCCCACTTTATTTATCTCTTGTGTCTCTTGCCTCTGTTTGTATTATTTGTCATTTGAGTGAGCTTTAATATAATTTTGTATTTTTACGTAGATATTAGGTATCCCAGTGTAACCCAGCATAAATAAATAAATATTGAGTTACCGTAAAACCCACAACCTTTTAAAACACTTCAATATTTAGCCAGTTTCGCACTTCTTAAAATAGAGGACCAAATAATACTTATATAAAGTGCCGACGAGTTATTTATTTACACGAAATTACCTACAAATTCGTTTCTCGAGTCGCCGTAAGTGTTTTCCCGCCTTTTCTAGAGCCGCCATCTTGAGAAGCTGCTTGACAGCCAATCAGGGCCAATTTACGAGAACCACTGAAGAGATGAAGCGATAGAAGTCCGCTTCCCTTCTGCGTGCCCGATGTAAGGTTAATTGTGTCTTATTTTGGCGAATTTCATCAACCATTTTCACTGAAAGAGTGTTTATAGGTTTTTTTTTTTTTTTTTACAGTGAATACCGCACAAGAATCTCAACTGCTCCCGTCTGGAGCCAGTGAGACTATGGCATCCCCAATTGGGGTATGTTGTGAGGCTGAAGGTAGTGGGGAGGGGAAGGAGGTGGGGAAGAGGAAGGTTGGGAAGTACCTGGCTATTCAGATCTGGTCACTAAACACGGCTAAAGCCATTTTCAAGCAACGTTTCAATTCTGAATGGTGGTCTTACACCAGGGCGATACTAATAGTATCTTCCACTCTGGAACATGCCGCAAATATACTATATATTATTTTAAATGAATTAATTGTGAAATAACACAAATTAATCAAATAAAATTTATTTGCGCATGCCGGGTTCGAACCCGCGACCTCCGGAATGTGAGTCAAGAGTCTTAGCCACTGGACTACGGAGGTAATTCATAATGGTCATGAATTATCTAACAAGTCAAGAAATGAACAGTATTCTCAAGACTATGCTTTTTGCAGATGATGTAGTACTGATAGCAGATAATCATTGTGACTTACAGAATAGCCTGGAAAGGTGGAGATAGATCCTGGAGGATAATGGTCTAAAAATTAGCAGGAAAAAGACTGAATATTTGTATTTGCCATTTGAAGACACAAATGCTGTAACTCCTTCGATGCAACTGGATTGAGTAACATTAGCCAACTGTGATTCATTTAAGTATCTGGGCTCTCTAATCCACAGAGACGGAGGATGTGCGGCGGATGTCATCCATAGAATAGGTGTGGGATGGATTAAATTCAGATCCGTAACAGAAATATTGTGTGACTCCAAAATGCCTATAAAACTTAAAGGAAAGATATACCAGACTATTGTAAGACCGGCAATAATGTATGGCTCCGAATGCTGGACTATGTACAACACCTACTCTGGGCAACTCGAAACAGCAGAAATGCGAATGCTTAGATGGTCGACAGGAGTATCACTAAAAGATAAGATCAAAAGTTCACACATTCGTGGTAACCTGGGTGTCACAGACATAAATAGTAAGCTTCTTCTTCTTTCGTATGGTGGGGGGTCAGAGGGGGACATCTAGGTCTGCGAGCCAGTCTAGGGTCTCAGGCGTTGCCCTGTGGACCTCATAAATCCCGCCGGGGAATGAATGGAGCGGGCATTCGTTGACCACATGTTCGGTGGTCTGCACCGCACCGCATTCACACGTCGCCGACTCTTTAAGGCCCCATCTATGCATCATGTGAGCACAACGGCTATGGGAGCACCTTATTCTATTGATGGCAGTCCAGAGTTTGCGAGGCAATGAGAACCCAGGCTGTCTCTCAGTGGGGTCTTGCACGAGATCGGCGTTTTTGACGTTGGCTGATTGCCACTCAAGCTTCCACCTATCTTCTGGGGTGAGAGGTGTTCGAAGGAGTCTTTCTCCTTCCGTCCAGAAGGGTTTTCGAGACTTTAAGCGGCATGCCGGGTGGGAAACGACATCATCGTGCAAGGGTATTTCGCTTTTTTGCAGCGCCTTCTTGTATTCCCTCAGTGTTGCAATCTCTCGCCTGATATTTGGCGGGGTTATATTTGCAAGTACGGGGAGCCAAGGAAGAGGAGTCGATTTTAAGGTTCCGCTGATGGTTCGCATTGTGGCATTAAGCTGAACGTCGATCATGGAAGTGTGGGCGCTTCTGGCCCATACTGGAGCACAGTATTCAGCTGCTGAGAAAACCAGGGCAATGGATGCCGTTCTGAGCGTGTTGGCGTCGCATCCCCAGCTAGTACCAGCCAGCTTATTGACTAAGTTTAGTCTTGTCCTGGTTTTTTTGCCCACTGTTTCCATGTGTTTCCGGTAATTCAGGCTCCTGTCCAAAGTTATTCCAAGATAGCGGGGATGGGGGTCATGGTAAATATTTTTTCCATCAAACTGAACACAGAGTTTTGCGTTTGCCTGTGAATTACTGAGATGGAAAGCTGTCACAACTGTTTTCGACCCATTTGGCTTTAGTCGCCAATTGAGGAAAAATTCTTCCATAGCCTTGAGGTCAGAATTAAGGATCTCTTCTGCTGCATTGAGGGTTTTGGCTTGGACTGTGATGGCGAAGTCATCTGCGTAAGCAAATTTTCTGCCTTCAGTGTGAGGAAGATCTCGAGTATAGATGTTGAAGAGTGATGGGGCCAGCACTGAGCCTTGGGCAAGGCCATTATTCAGGTGCATTTTTTTGCTTTTTAGCCCTCCTAGAAAAACCCTAAAAGTACGGCCAGTTAGTAGTTGCTCAATAAGTCGTACTGTGTTGCCATCCTCTATGGTGTCGTAGAGCTTGACAAGGAGGCCTTTGTGCCACACCGTGTCGTAAGCCGCAGAGAGATCAATGAATGCTGCCGCAGTCTTAAGCCGTTTCTGGAATTCAGATTCGATGTGTGTTGTCAGAGCTAGCACCTGGTCACAGCAGTTACGACCTGTTCTGAAGCCAGCTTGCTCTTGTGGAACCACTTTCTCCAGAATTGGGGTAAGTGCGAGTGGTGCTCCGCAGTATAGTAAGCTGGAGGAACGACAGTTGAGATGGTATGGGCACATAAGACGGAGACCATCAGACCACACAGTGAGGCAGGCAATGTCTATGGAGCTTCATCGACAGTCAATCCAGAGGAAGACCGAAGAACTTCTGGAAGACTCAATGCTCCAAAATTCTTCAGAGAAACGGCCTGGATGAAGGCGATACTCAGAACAGAAGAAACTACAACCTGAGAATGAGAAGAGCCGATCCCAACAGCCTACCTAGGCAATAAGTTGGGACAGCGCAAAGGAAAAAGAAGAGTCTATAGGTAATTGTAGTGTATGTGATTTTTTGAGGTGAAACTTCCTTAGCCCCGTTAGAGTGATTAAAAATTTGAATAAAACGGAAATAACGCACTACGGCACCTGTGAAGCATCAAACTGCGCTCAAGGCTCCTGTTGGTTGAGAGATAAAACGGAAACGACGATAGGTCTGCACTCTCTAGCCGCTTTATTTTTTTACAATGCGAAATCCAAAAAAAAAAAAATATTTTTTATTTTTTGAAAATCAATATCCAAAATTCACACCACTTTAAACTAAACAGGCCACATCTAGCGACTTTATAGTTTCACTTCTATCAAGTGTGATTTACACGTTCTAATTTTTTGTTGTGAATACCTCACAAGAATCCCAGCTGTTTCCGTCTGGAGTCAGTGAGACTATGACATGTATGTTGTGAGGCTGAAGGTACTGGGGAGGGGAAGGGGATGGGGAAGAGGAAGAGGAAGGTGG
The DNA here is from genome assembly GCA_917880885.1 of Limnephilus marmoratus. Taxonomy (NCBI): domain Eukaryota; kingdom Metazoa; phylum Arthropoda; class Insecta; order Trichoptera; family Limnephilidae; genus Limnephilus; species Limnephilus marmoratus. Next base: position 1,066,260 of record OU862932.1, on the reverse strand, counting down.
GGAAGTACCTGGATATTCAGATCTGGTCATCAAACACTAAATGGCTAAAGCCATTTCAACCAACGTTTCAATTCTGGAAGGTGGTTTTAAACCAGGGCGATACTGAGAGTATCTTCGCGCGTGACGCAAATATACTATACATTATTTTATATGAATAAATTGTGAAATTTAATCAGAAAAATTAATCAGAAATAATCAGAAAAATTAATCAGAAACATTAATCAGAAAAAAAAAATTATTTGCGCACCCCCGATTTTGAACCTGCGAGATTTTGAATTGCAATAAATTTTAAACACACCATTAATTAAACAAGGCGATAAAATAAAAAAAAAATAAAAAAACAATAAAACTGGGTGGGCAATTCATACGCGGTAGAAATGAAACCTTCAGAAAACTAAAATAGACAAGAGGGGGAGACTACGAAGCACAACACAAAGAGGGGACTGATTATATTATCTCATTCTCTCGCAGGCTAAATCCTATAGATGTAAGTATGTGTTTGTCTCTTTTTAGTGTCGCTGTTTTTCGTTTATCGAGTTTAAAATCGCAACGGTGCTAAAGAAGTTTTCACCCCAATAAAAAAGTGTTCAATATGCCATTATTTCATAATTTATAAATTTCCCCATTATCCCTTAATCACCTCTTCAGTCGACGCTTTGTCTCTTTCGATGTAATATTACCGTAACTGATTTGTACCTTAATCTGTCTCTGTCTCTCTGTTCCTATGTTATATTTGACCCGGCGAACTCCGTACCGCCTCAGAATCAATTACTGTTGTGTTAACTTATTAGCAGAATTAAATTCAGTTTTTTTATTGAGTTAAAAATTACACAATGAAGCAATTATCGATGCGCAACTGTCCGTTTTTTGTTTTTGTCAGTAGGTATCAGAGATGGTGTTGTATACTGGTTTATAATTTTTGTGATTTTATTACATTTCCACTTACTTTCGCGAACTGCGTTTCATTTTCTTTATGCATGTGAGGGAGATTTATTATAATTATTGTATTTTTCCTTTGGAGGGGTGCAGACATACGTTCACATTTTCTCTCATTTTCTTGACATTTAGTAGGGGTAGCGTTGTGTGTTCAACAATCAGAATTTTTGGAATTTACTCACTACTCAATATTATACTGAAGCTCTTTCAAAATATGAAAATTCGTTCCATACAAAATGCATGACGAAAAAAATTTTCTTCATAATAATTTTTTTCGTGATTTTTTCCGTTGTTCTAATAGCTATTCTGCTATTCTGGGCGAAGACAAATCCAACAAATCAAAGATCATAGAAATCGGTCCAGCCGTTCTCAAGTTTTAAATGGTGTAACTAACCCGACTTTGTTTTATATATTAAGATTCATGCGATATTACTGTTCTTTTATTCTATTTTTCGAGCATATGTTGTGTCATTATTTCAGATTACTGAAAAAAACCTTCACGTCCGTTAAACGGTGTTTTTGTTACACATTGCACGAAGACCGTTGGTACCTTTTTAAATTCCATCTGTTACTACTAATAACTAAAATCTCCAACGATATTTTTCACACGGGGCAAACTGTCTAGAAATGTCTACATAAATTGCGAAAATGCAAAATTTTTCTGGAATATTCGTATAATTGATATTTTTTCAACTTATTTGTGTATGTTTTCGTTGTCAAGTCAAGTTGTCATACAATAATCGTACGTTATAAATTGAACTGTCAGAAATAGTTTTATTAAGCTAATTCAATATTCGAATTGCATTTTGTTTTTTTTTCGTTATTTGTTTTTGGGGTGTTGTGAGGTGTTGCGTTACCTCCTTCTTAAGCCAACGTTTCGGACAGCGTTACAGTGTCCATCATCAGGGCAGATCCGGCAGGTGTCCGAAACGTTGGCTAAAGAAGGACGTAGCGAGACACCGCATAAGACCCCAAAAACAAATAACGAAAATACTTTTGACCGTGAAAATCTAGAAAGTTATCTGCATTTTAGGGTGTTTATTTCATGTGTTGGTAAACGAATCAAAGAAATAAACGTTTTAAGGTGGGCAAGAAATGTGTTAAAAAGTCAGTTTTTTTAATTGTTAATTTTGGGAATTTAACACATTTAAAATTATTATTTTATTTTGTATGAACGAAAAAAAAGTGGCGGTTTTCTTCCAAATTCATTAAATTAAAGTATTGTGTTTTTTGAATTTTGTATTTTTTTTAAATATCTACATTTTCATTAAAAATGTTTGTGGTGAGCTTTTGTTTGGTTTTTGAAGCTTAAAATATGGCAATCTTTAAATGCTAAAGTATATTTCCAATACAAAAATCTAAAATGTAATTTTATCTAGTTTTTATAATGTAACTTTTTTTATGACACCTTCAATAATAAGAAATACATAGGACATTTAAAATATCTCGGAAAAATTCCAAAATTAACTGATAAACAGCCCCCTTTGGCTATATATTCTCCGTCCACCTTTAGATCAACTTGGGAGAGTACGAAATTTGGTTCGTATTGCGCATACCCCGCCCCCTTCCTCGGTCCCTTCACCACCGCTGTGTTAACTCCGCCCATAGATCAGTCGGATCAGTCGTTCGTCGGCTGTCGCGCTGTGTGCACGTGACTTGAAATTTTAACCCTTTCAGATCCTGTGATAAAATGGATATTTATTATTACTAATTTTTCTTTATTCATTGCTTTTTATGGTAACACACTTTGCGGATTTTACGACAATGCTTACATTTTACGGCACATGCCCGTGTTATGGTGGTCGATTATTCAAACATCAATGTTTCAGCCAAGTCCTAATTCATTAGATATCACTGTCACTAATTGCAAATAACAAAATAGGAAAGTATAACATTAATAATTATGTCCTTATATTCGAATTGCAACAATATGAACAATGCATATTTATAAAACAATGGTGTTACGTACTGTACTATAAAATTACTGAATGTTGGTGTTAATCAGTTTTATTTTTTTATAGGCCGTACACAAACCTTAACTCACAATTATTATTATTGATTAATTATTATTTGTAAAAAAAATATCTGGAGAACATGATATTTCGCAAACATCATACAAAAATCGGTGATTTCATTGAGCATATTTTCAAAAATTGATAAAATGCAGTGCGTTTATTGGAGAACCATTACAATCATTATTTAAATGAATAAATTGTTAAAACTTTTGATTGCAGGTGGGTGGAAAATAATAATTAAATAATTTAGTTAATTTATTTAAACACGGGAATATAATGGGTTAACGCGCATTCAAGCAGCAGACGGGGGAGGGGTGGAGACATGCGCGGTCACAGGTTGTTCTTATTTTGGACGGAGAATAGGTAATGTATATATCTTTCTGTTGTATATCTAAAAGCTTCCGAGCTTGTCACATAGAGGGCAGGGCTAAGAACTGTCCCGAAAGTCTGCAAGATGGCGGTTAGTTTAGTTCGGAGTTGGTGCACCAGGGGGCCCGAGGACCGGGGCGCAGTTTGCAGGAGCTCTCATAATTTAGATCTATTTCTACTGACTCTTGACTACTCGCAGTCACAATACTTGTAATGCGCGAAGTAATAATAAATCCAGATTAACATAAATAACTCTATTATTTAAAAGAAGTAATCTACTTCTAAGATGAGTTGGAGAACCTGATTATGTGAATACAACAACTAGTAGGATCTGTGAGGCGTGTGTGTGTCTTTCCTGAAATAAAGCTCAAATTTCTACGGGCTGGGGGAAGGCAGTGAAACAGTAGCCAGGGTAAACAACAGTTATATTGGGTAAAACACTTGCGTATACACAATATCACAATAATGCATACAGAGTAATACAGGGTAGCAACAACAGTTCTGTCTAAAATGGAGGAATCTGTCCCTATAATCTCTCTGGAAGGGGTTATTTATCTCCGCGGTGAATTTACAGCGAACACACGCAAATATGGGGGAATATAACGGCTTGGGTACTCACAGTGAGCGTCTGGACTCTTGTATCTTCAGTGTCGGGAAAGAATTCGGCCATTCTTGGTGTCCTAGTGTATCACTTAGCAAAACACGTTCCATTGTTCTCGCGCGGAACCTTCTAGAATGGGCGCGGAACGGTCCTCACACAATACGTGCTTACTAGACCGGGAGCTGCGGGCGAGTGGCGGTTGGCGGCTGGCTACCCGTTGGCTTGGGTTCCGCCGCCGGTAGCGCGCCGGCAAGCTAGCGGAGGGGGAGCGAAACTGTAGTTTGCGCAGTGGCGTGCGCTACAACTTGGGAGGAGGGGCCGAGTAATTTGCAGGGGCGTATTTGTGTATCGTAACAGTGTATATAAACACAAGCAATGCATTTTATGATATGTTTAATTTGGACCATGCTATGGTATTGATATGCTTGCACAATAGGGTGGGTCACGACTCTATGGGAGAAAAATCTTGTCCTGATTTGTCTAATAGTGAAAAAAGTGTGTTAAATGGAGATATAAAATCATGTCATTTTTTAAATAATATTTGGATATCATGTTCTTTCTCCGAAATTTCATATAATCCCTTGTTATGTCTTAAAAAAATGTTAGATAAACCTTTAAAAATGAACTATTTTTATTAAAACACTAAATAGAGGGAATATTTTCATATATTTATTAAAAAAATGTTTGAATATCACTAAAACTATTCTTTTATTTCATTAAAAAAGACTATTCAGTGTGCTTGAGGTTACGTACATTAATTTGCACAATATCTCGTAGCACGCTTCTACAGATTCTGTATTCAGTATCAAGAGCAAGTTTGATTTATTACCTCGTATTATTTTGAAGAGGTGTTAAACAGTATTTAGGTGAAATCCTTGCTGATTTGTTCTGTGAATTTGAATGATGAATCGGTCTGCGAAGTTAGAATGTCATTTAATAATCGGCATTGTAAGAGGACAAATCAAGTTTTGGTTTGATGCGCCGGCAAAATTATTTCACAAGTCTTGTGCCAACAGAATAATAATGAATAGATTAGAAGTCTATAGTTAGTTGCTGTGTATAGTCAAGCGTCTGGTACCCAAGAAGGCCTTTAATTTTGGAGGTGAAGATGCCATTCGAGCGACAGCTAGATTTAAAACCTTTTCCTCTTATTGCTCGGGATTTTTTTTGAATATTTTCCGCCCACATTAAAAAAATCATGCCTCCGAATTTTAATATAGAGAAATACAAACTGAATATAGTTCTGTATAGCCAATGAATTCACCTATCTTTTGATGATTATATTATATACATATTCGTAGGTTTTATAAAAAAAATATATAAAATCGTAAACTTTTGTACAAAAAAAATGTGGCCCAATTTTGGAGAAAAATAAAAGCGGTCCATATTTTGACCTTAGTCGCTCCAGTGGATATGCGATTGTGCTGACTTTTACCACATGAGAACAGGTCGTTTCTACGTTTCGGTCTTACATCCAACAGCTGGACTGTGTAACGATTTTCGGGCGTCTGTGTTTCCTCCCTCCAACAACACTCTTCGCTCTTCGATGGCCAGGTTCATTTTTTCCCTTCTTCTAAAAACTCTCCACACTGAGTAAACACGTGGATTAAAATGGATTTAGCCGAATTTTGTGACCATATCTTTTTGGTTTATCTTATCCTCCCACTTTCACATCTCCTTCCCGTACCCACTTTATTTAGCCCCATAATATACCCCGATTTAGAGGACGTCCCATAGCAGGGGAATAATTTTGTTTTGAAGTATTTTGTCTTTTATCTACACGTGGTAACTTTTAGATTTTAATATAAAACGTGGTTCTAACTCCATTTAGAAATTTAGATCATATTTACAACCATAATAGTAAGAAAGATCCAACGATTTCTATGAGACATATATGAGTTGTTCCGAAAACCGAACGAATTAACTTGAGAGGTTAAGTAACACATGTACCTACATCTTAATATGTAAAAAAAGTTTGGGTTAGTTACACTATTTATAACTTAAGAACGGTTGGATCGATTTTTATGATCTTTGATTTGTTAGATTTGTCTCCGCCCTGAATAGCAGAATAGCTATTAAAACATAGAAAAAATTCACGAAAAAAAAATCATGAAGAAAATTCTTTTCCGCATTCATTTTGTATGGAAAGAATACTCATCTTTTGAAAGAGCTGCAGCAATGTTGCGATAAATATAATGTTGAATAGCGAGCGAATTCCAAAAATTCAAAAACGTCAAATGTAAATGCGCTGATAGTTACGCTTATGTTCTTAAACATATAATGCTGCTTCTCTTTCTTACACACTAAATGTCAACATCTGTAAATGAGATAAACGGTGAACGTATGTCTGCACCCCTCCGAAGAAAAGTACAATATTTATAATACATTTCCTTCACACGTATAAAGAAAATGAAACGCAATTCCCGTAAGTAAGTTGAAAAGTTAGAAAATCACAAAAAATATAAATCCGTACACAGCGCCATCTCTGATACTGAAAAAATAAAACACGCGCATCGATTGTGTAATTTTTAACTTAATAAAAAAATTAAATTTAATGCAGCTAATGAGTTAACACAACAGTTATTGATTCTGAGGCGGTAAGAATTTCGCCGGGTCCGCTAGTTGTGAAAAACTCTTCAAAACAAAATGAATAGAAATCATCACATAGTTAATGCCCAAGAAATACAAAAAATTGAGAAATAATTTCCCTCGGGGCCCCCTGTGTGGATTTAATGTAATTCTATATATATGTAAAAATCAAAATATGTTTGTTTCTGGGTTTGAATGTTTCTATGTCCGCTACGCGTTGCTAAACCATTCATCCGATTGCGATGAAACTTTGGGGATTTGATGTACGCATGCCCGCGATGGTTTCTTTATACAATAGTGTGCTCTGGCATCATGAAATTATGCATTGCTAAACCGTTCATCCGATTTTCATGAAACTTTGATGAGCTGTGAGCACGTCAACGAAGGTTTCTTTATATGTATATATATATATACTGTTAAGCTCTGGCATTACGAAATTTGTATTAAAAATTGCAATAGGTAGCACGCGAGCTGTTTGAAAACTGAATGTACAGGGACTGAATGTGTGGGCGGGGGGAGGGGAAATCGGGATGGGGTTCGTAGGACGGGGGAAGCGGGAGAGGGGAGCGGGGAGAGGAAAAGCGGAGAAGGCAGGGTGGGAACGCATAAGGGGAAGGAGATGCGGAAGAGGAATAGGAGGCGGAAGAAGAATGGGACGAAGGGAAAGGTCGTGGAGCAACAATATCTTTATTAAATGGCATAGGAACGCATGCCGGGAATTACAAACCCAGAAGCTAGCAAGTTTTGATTTTCATATATGTAGATTTCCCCCTAAAACCATGCGAGCGAAGCCGTGGGTAAAAGCTGGTAAATAAATAAAAAAATAACCCAAACAGGTAGTGAACATTCATCCCAAAACTTGACGCCAAGTGTCAGGTTGTATTATAATATCAGCCATTCCCCGTCTCTCTCCAGAGTCTGGCTACTGGCAGAAGTTAGCGGAATGCCAAACGATGTACGTGTAATGGGTCCGTAATCTTCCCTGCCCCTCCCCTCCCTCCACTCCCCCCACTTCCCGTGCTCAATCATTAGGCCCACTTTATATTTGTCCAAAGTCCAGCCCCAACTTCCTAATCTATTTTGTACTTAACAGCTTTTTCTTACACTCGAAACGGTACTTAAATACTATTTGTGGGCGGTTGCGATGGCGGATGCAAGGGAAATGTTTATTTGTTACATTTATCTTTTATGAATGTACCTACCAATAGATTTCTTGACGCTTTGTTGTAACGGTTGTTTTTTTAGAGGCATACAAATTTAAAATGAAAAAAAACACATTAAAATAATGTTAATGTCCGTGATATTGGCTTTAATAGATAATTTTATGCCATTACTGTTCTAAATATGATTTCTCGGGCATAATGAGCGCCACGGCTAGCTTGAATGAAGCGCAATCGTGAATTTGAAAGTCCTATTTTCGACAACTTTATCGAGCATCACGGCGAATGTTGACTTCCAAATGGTCCAATATCTCCGGTTTATCAGCATGGACTAGTGATTTCACATACCCCCAAAGAAAGTAATCTAATGGTGTGAGATCACACGATCGTGGAGGCCAATTCACAGGTCCATTACGTGAAATTATGCCAACACCAAATGTTTCCCGCAATAAGTTGATGGTGGCACCCGCAGCGTTTTGCACAATTTGGAAGCGCTGTTCTGACGTCAGTCTATTCACGGTGAAATGGCAAAACGTACTGACTACAAATCAACTGTCAACTGTGAAATTGACAGTCTGTAGAAACAATTTTGCCAGTTTAAAAACCAAACCTCTAAAAAAACACCCTTTATAAGGTCTTTTTATCTGAACACCCCACAATAGTGATCGGCTCCTAACTATGTCGGGTTGACAAGAACCGAGCCGGGAATGGGTCTGGTCGTTGTTGACTGCCCCCACTGGACAGTATCTGACGTTATTATTACGCTAGCGACTGTAGAGTTAAAATTTTCGAACTCGTCTTCGAATTCTGGCAATACATCGACTTATGCAAAACCATCTTCGTACTTGAAGTTTGCTACAAAGCTACTTTCGTAATAGAATCGAATTCAAGCAAGTAGCCAATAATGCCAAAGATGGCGCCGCTTACGTTAACAGCTAGCGTGAGGAACGTCGGCTGGCAGGCGTTAGTACTGTACTAGTAGTGGATTTGTATTTTCATGAATCTGTCCACCGGGTATGTATAGATGGATGATATTACTAATATTATTGTAACTGGCAGTTGTGAATAATTTTATTTATTTTTTTGTAATAAACAAACAGCTTTTACATAATATACAGTCATAATAGATACACAAGTGAGCTGAAGTCAAGCCGTAGAAGTTTCTTATGCTAAAGTACATTGGAAATGAAGTTTTAATAACTTAAAATTAATTTTGGGTTATAGGAAGAGGAGAGGAAGAGGAATATAGGAAAAGGATGGGAGATGCTCCCGATACATTCCATACTCTCATATTAATAATCGATCATACGCGTTACTTCATATCGATATTTCTTCAAGTTATTACTAAAAATGTCAATTATGATAACACGTTGTGATTTATACCACGCGTCCATATATTTATTTATTTATTGTTTCTTCACCTCACCAGGACAAGCCTGTGCTGAGGTTAACAATAATTATACAAATTAACAAAATAACACAAAATTATACAGATTGAAAGAACAATATTGTTGTATTTCTTACAGATTGAGATTATGTGTACCTACTAAACTGATGGCGCTAGGTATTACATTAGTGTAAACATGTAGACTTTTAGGGTGATCATAGTTTTGAGATCTGATTTAAAATAAAGTAAACATTATATATGTATTTTATATATGACTGTCGCGGTTACTTTGCCTCGGTGATTAGTTGTCACTGGATCGCCTAAGATTATTTTTCCGAGGAATTGGCTACTTTTGGAATAAGTTCCTACCGGATTTATAAAATGGTCACCAACACTTAAACCGGGTGAAGCCGAACTAAACTAACTTTTTAACTGCTAGTTTCCATTATTTATTCTAAAGCCACGATTAAATTGAGCGAGTTCACAAGCGTATTCACTATCTGCTAGTGAACTCGCGCAGTGTAATCATTGAAGTGACCGATTCGAACAACCTAAAATTTTCGCTTTTTTAATGTGCAAACTACTCGCAAAATGGTACTCAAACTTAAAAAGCAATTTTTTTTTAAATTTTAAATAATGATTAAATGAGTAACGTAGTTATGTACATATTCAAAGGTCTTTATAATAAGAAAAGTTCCTCAAGGTTCCTAAAATACAAGTGTTTACTTAGAAAGCTATTTAATTATGAATGAAGTGAATTAATTCCCTCGGCCCGCTGAACTGGAATGAGTTGATTTACTAATTAAGAATGAGTTGATGTCTCTAAGGTATTCAATATTTATGTCAACTCTACGATGTTTCGTAGCCGGGACTCGTAGATTGTTGATAACAGTTATGTCAGAGCGGTAAGAATTCTCCTGAAAAATGCCCAAAAAGTCTTATATTATTAATTTAATTTTTGTTAACCCTGTTTTAAATATCTTCCCACTTAACCGGCCTTTCTAATAGCTTGGTAATCCCCAATTTTTCGAAACTCCCACCATTGTCAACCCTTCCCCCTCCTTCAATTTCTTCTCTCCATATGTAATCTATAATTAATTTTTTAACTTTAGTATACTTTTATTCCTGAAGAAGCGAACATGGTTCACGAAACATGTTGATAGTATAAAATATAAAAAATAAAGTGATGTAAACTAAGTTATTTTCTTTTAATAAATCTTATATTATTATTTCGTGTACCTTATTTTCGAAGTGACAACTTCTTTAGACCGTTGTGATTTGAAACTCGATGAAACGAAAAATAGCGACACTAAAAGAGACCAAACGTACATCTATAGGATTTAGTCTACGAGAGAATGAGATAGTATAATCGGTGTACTCTTTGTGCGGTGCTTCATAGCCTCCCCACTCCTGTCTACTTTAGTTTTCTGAAGGTTTCACTTATACCGCGTGTGAATTGCACAATCTGTTTTTTTTTTACATTCTTAGTATTCCATTCAATCTTGTTACTTTAGTTTCTCATTGCAGCATGATATTTTTTTTTTACTTATTAAGAGTCCCAATTGCTCCCAACCACCTGGAGCCAGTGGAACATATTGGTGTCAAAAAGTTAAAATAAAGTATCCTCCATGATGGACTATAGGAATGCATAAAAAATAAAATCAGGAAAATAGAATAAAAGGTACGGTCTCAAAAATATACAGACCTAATACAAGATGTTTACATACAAAATACATGAGAAGATTTAAAAAAAGATATTAACTGCGCCCATCATATCTGGATGTACAAAGTTTGATACTTGGAGATAATCAGGATAGCTATCAGAACAGAGTTCGTACCTACTTGTGACTCGTTTTCCAAATAACATTTGAAAAAATAGGATTTCAATATATCGTTTCGAGATTTGTTAGAGGCATATATACCTGTCTTAATTCTTCAGGCAATTTGTTATAGTTAGTGTACGCAATGTATTCTAATGATTTCAGTTCGAACTTTGTTGAGTGTATTTTTGATAAATGTAGTTTGTTGTGTTGTCGTGTATTATATTGGTGAACGTCGTTGTTATAGTTCAGTTTTATATTTGTGTGGGTGTTGCACTGAATAATATTAAAAATGGTGTTTGTTATCTCAAAGCTAGGAACAATCTAAAATGGCAATACAAGTGCGTGACGGTAAATATCTTAAACAGGTGTATCCCAAGGCAAGCCAAAAATGTTACGTAGGGCTCTATTTTCGATTATTTGCACCTCCGATATAATTTTTTTGGTAGCAAAACCCTACATACTCGAAATGTATGCCAAGTGGGATTGAATCATAGCATAGTACAATGATCGCAGTATGGCTGTGGAAAGCAATCTACGTAGTCTGTACATTACACCGGTCACCGGAGTAATCTTTGATTTAACATGGTCAAAATGGTTTTTCCATGTAAGCCTGAGTCAATTAAAAGTCCTAGATATTTCGCGACATCTGTTTGTTCCGGTTTGTTTATTCCCAGGGAAATGTTTAGGCGTGTTCCTCTCCTATTCCCGAATAGTACATAGTGGGTATTTTTAATAATAAGACTAAGTTTATTAATTCTCATAAGATAGCCAAAGCTAGATGAGCCAAATCCCTTTCCTGTTCTTTTCCATTTCGTTTAAATTAGTATTATGATAGAATAATATTGTGTCGTCAACATAAAGTTGAAGTGTTCCTTTCACTCCCCATTTTGCAATATCAAAATCCATTCGGTAGTTTTTGCGTAAAAGAATAACAAACCCACATACATCCATACAAACTTTGGCGTTTATAATATCAAGTAAGATTAATCGAAAATAGTGATAACCTTTACGAAAATAGAATTGACGTCATTGAAAGATCTAAAAATCTAAACCAATAATTATTAAAAGTTCGTTTCCAAATGTGAATGAATTCTCTAACCACCGATCACGTGGCACGTTCAATCACCACTCCGCCACGGGGTTAATCGCTTATTTATTTAAAAACTTTTAGAAGAGCGCCCTTTGGGACATTTGGGGGGGTTTTGCGTGCCATGGAAATCCCTAATAATAATAACAAAATTTGTTTACAAATCTACTTTTGTAATATAACCGAATTAAAGCAATGCCAAAAGATGGCGCCACTTACATGAACAGCTAGCGTGAAGAGCATCACCTGACAGACGTACCTAAGAATCTCTTTATCTCCACTGTATATGGAGAGATTGACTATTATACGAAAATTGTTGTAACTGGCAGTTGTGAATAATAATACCACGCGTCTATATATTATATATGACGTCATTGCCTGTCGCGGTTACTTTGTCCCGGTGTCACTGAAAGTCAGTGGATCCAAGGAACCGGAAATTTGTTAAAGGACCAATGTAAAAAAATATATACATTTATATATTTTTTTACATTAGCTTTTTAACAAATATCCGGTTCCTCGGATCCACTGACTTCCAGTGACGCCGGGACAAAGTAACCGCAATAAAATTGACATATTTTATTTACGAGTACATGCTAGGACTATTCATAAACCAATGTTATAAACTTTCCTATATCACGCATTTGACAATAAATAATTATTTTATTTCGTTATGATTTGATATTTTGACGGCCAAAAGCATTATCGCCATTAATTTTTGGAGTAAGTATATCAGGGCAGACGTGTAATGAGATGGGTGTTGAACACTGTAATGCTGGTCATAGCGTTAACAAAAGAACAAGGTGGCGCAACAAGGCATATCACCCCAAAAATATATCACTAAAATTATTATTTTATTTATACCTATCATGTCTTTATTTTGCTTTTGTATAATTATAATGCACCTTTGTGATAGAAGGGAGTGTTGTAAAATCTCAAAATTGTGCTATAAAAATTACATTGACAAAATTGAAAGTGAAATTCGTGTAAATATAAAACAGTTTTAGAATTACACTAATTATCAAAAAAATATTAACTTAGGTATTCCAACTTCTATGAATTTCAAAGGAAAAATTGGGTGTAATGATAAAAACATTTTAAGAGGAATATAAACGCTAGAAATATTTCGAATCTCATGCCTGCAAAATTTTAAATCCGAGCGTCTTTTTGCACGAGGCTAGTAAGCGAAAAAGTGGTTTTTATTTATTTTGTGCATAATTTTATAAGAACGAAAAAAAGTTAGAACATAGATAAAGTCAAAAATAGTCTTAGCCGTAAAGGGGTATTTTTTAAAAATTGTTACTTACATTAATTACTTCATAGTTAAGTCATGAGAAAACATTTTTTTTAGTGGTTTACGCTTATATTTTTTGTTACGTAAATAATAATTTTATTGTAATTCCAATACATAGATAAAGTAGTTAAAGCTTCAATTTATCCGTAGAATATTTTTTGATGTTCATACTGTAAGCCGATTCGTCGTAAAGATTAATCAAAATAGTATCTAAATAGGATTTCACGTATATATTCATCTTAAATCTATTCGCCGATTATTTTAAGTCTGTGTATGAAGACGATATACCTAGCAACGAAATTCCAAAATTCTCATCGAATCTTAGTCTGGATATATCTGAAGTACGCATAGATATTAAAGATATCAAAAACCATGTAAATTTGTTAGATGCTAGAAAAAATGCAGGACCTGATAATATTCCATCTGCGCTAACTAAAGAATGTTTAAACGGCTTGGTTGTTCCTCTTTTTCTAATTTTTAACCAGTCACTAGAGACAGGCAGTTTCCCTGATACATGGAAACACAGTTTTCTTACACCAATTTTTAAAAAAGGGGACAAAACGGACGTAACAAATTATAGACCAATATGTATCCAATCATCGATACCCAAGCTTTTTGAAAAAATTGTCCTCCATAAAATATTCACAAACATAAAAAAAATTATAACTCCATACCAACATGGCTTTTGTTCAAATAAATCTACACTGACCAATTTACTAATATACGAAAACTTCATATCTAAATCATTAGCCAACAGGTGCCAGGTTGACTCAATATACACTGATTTTAGCAAGGCCTTTGACAAGGTGTGTCACAAAATACTAATCAATAAATTGGCGAAACTTGGGATTTATGGTAGCTTATTAAATTGGTTTGTTAGTTATTTGTCCAAAAGAATTCTTAGTGTGAAAATAAATGGCACAGAGTCTTACAAATTTATAGCAACAAGTGGAGTGCCGCAAGGCTCCCATTTAGGGCCCATTTTGTTTATTATATTTATAAATGATATTGTTGATATATTTACTGACATAAATGTGCTACTGTTTGCCGATGACATGAAACTATATAAAGAGATTAACCACATTAATGATTGTATTATACTTCAAACTAACTTGATATATCTTTTTGAATGGTGCTCTATCAACAAACTAGCATTAAATATAAATAAATGTCAGTTCATTCATTTTGCCAAAGTAAATAATCCTATTATTTTTCAGTATTAAAGAATACTGATGAAAATTTAAATTGTGTTAGTGAAATTATGGATCTAGGCATTATGTTCGACAGTAAACTCACCTTTGTATGTCATATTAATAATATTATCAACAAAGCCTTAAAGACTCTTGGTTTTGTTTTGAGAGCTGCAAAAGATTTCAATGATTTAGACACATTTATTATGTTATATAAAACCCTTGTCAGATGCCAACTTGAATATAACTCTACGTTATGGTCTCCCTTTTACAACATTCATTCAGACAACATTGAAAAGATTCAACGGAAGTTTCTAAGGTTTATAAACTATAAATTGCATATTCCTATACTAAACATTGATTACAATTATCTCCTGGATAAAACGTCTCTATTGAAACTTTCAGAAAGAAGAATAAGCACAGATTTAATAATATTACATAAAATACTGCATTACAAAATTGACTGTTCTGAATTACTTCAATTTATAAATATCCATGTTCCCCAAAAATCATGTCGAAATTTATTACCCTTCTACTTCAATAACACCAGGACACTAGCTTATCAAAATTCTCCGTTTCCGAGACTTCACAGTTTCGGAAATAAATATTCTAATTTAGGAGATATATTTCATCTTAAAACTAATCAGTATAAACGTTGTATATTCTATCACTTTTATTCTTCTAGGCACAAATATATTTACATAATTTCTTCAATTTTTGTTTATATTGAATATGTGACTTCTTATCATTTTTACATAATACGTATTTTTATTTTATTATTTGTTTTGTTGTTACACTGTTTTGTGTATTTTCTTTTCTCATTGTATTATATTTTCTTCATTGTTTGTTACTCAACTTATAAATTATAATGTAAAAGCCCATCAGGGCGTGTAAAAAATAAATAAATAAAAATTATAGAACAATTCTATAAATATATCTGAGTTAAATGGTTCAACCAATTACCAGTTAATTTGATTGAAAACACATTATAAAATATTCAAAAAATCAATAAAAACACTTTATATATAAAATATTACAATCACTATTTTCTCAACACAATTGTAATATCAGATATTATTTTTCGTTCTTTATTTTTTCTTCTTTCTTTTTTTATCCCCTCTTCTTCATTCTGTTATATTCCTTATCTATTATTTGTTTTATATATCCTGTTAATATTATAAAGGCGAAAGTTTGTATGGATGTCTGTATGTATGGATGTATGAATGTATGTATTTTGTTACTCTTTTATGCCAAAACTATTGAATGGATTTTAAAAATTCTTTCACTAAAAGGAAGCTACATTATTTGTGAGCGCTGTAGGCTATATATATATATATTGGTAAGCTCTGGCGTTATGAAATTATTATTTATACTTTTATTGTCCAGACGAAAAGCAAAGCGTTGCTTAGTAATTGTTTGACGTGCGCTGTCATTTTGTTATTTGTTTAGGTTACTATGGAGATCCCTTTGATAGTTAAAATTTACTGCACGTGTTTAATTTTTGCGTTTTAATAGGTGGTTTGAAAAATGAATCTAATGGGTATGGAGGGGGTGAGGGGAGAGGTGTGAGGGAGCGAGGAGGGAGGGGGGGGGGAGTGGCGTGTGCGAAGCCGGGGGCAAAAGTTAGTGATGAGACCATTTATTTGATTCATACAATACTGTAAAACGTTAGGACGGCTGGGCTCCAATCGTCACTTCGTTTTCGGGAGATATTGTAATTAAATCACGACTCGGAGATCTTTTTGGTAATGACTAAATATTTATTTTCAGACTGCTTTTATACAAAAATCTTCGCACACCTGTTTTGAATGTAAACATGTTGTTGTTGTCATCGCTGCACGTGCAAACGGGTGATTAATTTGTTTACGTCTTCTTGTTTACCCCAGGTGGCCCATGCCACCTGTTGTTTTGCTAGTTGCTAAGTGCTTTGTACTAGTGGTTCGTTACAATATTTTTGAAGGACACGGACACTTTTACGTAAATAAGGTCTCGCAAGAATCGACCTGATTACTCCAGGTGGCCGAGGCCACCTGTTGTGTGCTTTGTTTTGAATAACACGTGCAGCCTTTTAAGCCAACATTTCGCAAGAATCGACTTGTACAGAGGTGATCAACATGTTGTTTACTCTTCTTCGAACTAGCGATGTGTAGGTTCAGCTGGAGTGGACTCTTAAACTCGAGTTCTTCGCGCGAAGCGGCTCCTACTCCTACTTCCTTTTCAAATCGACTACTCCCAAAGAACCCGGTACAGTACTAGTAGCCGGAACTCGGCGGGCCGTGCCACAGTCGGGTGGCGGCGCGACGCGGCACGGTGGCAGACGGTGGCAGTTCGCACTCGTCAAACCCGTGAGTCACGTTCCGAGCCTCATGTGCGAGTCGGAGTAGGTCGCGCATTCGAGTTCTTTTGCGTGCGGGCTCCGGCTCCGAGGAACCCGAGCGTCTCGATTCGAGCCATTCGGGAGTAGGTCGTACGTTCGAGTTCTTTTGCGAGCTCCGGCTCCGAGGTCCGGCTAGGGTGGAACCCGAGCGTCTCGGTTCGATCCATTTGCGAGTAGGAAGCAGGTTGCGCGTTCGAATTCTTTTGCGCGCTCGGGCCATTCGCGAGTCGGGAGTGGCTCTCGGGACCTGCTCCAAGAATTTAAGTACTTTTAAAAGGAAGCACGTCTCAGAACTGAACAGAAAATGCAGAACTTACCCATCTCTACTTCGAACAGGTGGTCAGCAATAATATTTTGAAGAGACACGTGCGGCGACCAGCTGCCATCCTTCAAGTAAACAAGATCTGGCAAGAGTCATCTGTTACAGTTAGTATAAAAATATATATACATGTACGATATATGTATATGATTTCGAGTGGCGTGTGCGAAGTCGGGGGCAAAAGTTAGTATAAAAATATATATACGTAAACGATATATGTATATGATTTTTTTGTTAAGTGTTAATTATCTATTCTTTGTTTTATATAAACATATACATATTATTTTTCCTGTGTTAAATTTTGTGGTTACATTCGTTTTGTCCGATTTTTTAATACGAGCTTTGCTGTTAAAAAATATGTAAGACGTATTAAGTAATGTACTTTTGAGAAAAAAAAACTTTATTTAATATATAAAAACATGTAATTTTGTACCATTATATTAAATAAAGACGTTTGCGATGAAAACTAATAGTTCTTTTTCTTTTCTTTTCAGGTAAGCATTTTTCAACTTCTTCATCTTATCCACTACAAGGCAAGCAGAGAGAACGATAACCAAGACCTCAACGATAATGGTTGAAAACATTATTCATGATATCATAATTCAGTAGACAGCAATATTCGCCTAAGTAGGGGTAAGCAAAAATTATTTTATTTTATTTATAAACACAAACAAACATTACATTATTTACAGTGGTGAAGACAATTTACAATTGAAAACAATTTTACAAAATTTTAATAAATAAATAATGACATCACAAAGTAACAACCTTTTAGAAGAAGTTTTCTTCGAAAAATTAATATTTGCGAGTACGGCAACGAAGGCTAAAGTGTATAAAAAGTTATTGATTAAATATAGATTAATGTGTTTAAACATATATTTTCTCCGGACATGTTTAAAATGTCAAGTGATACCAAATTACGTAAATTTTAAGCTTAAATCATCTTCAAATTCGGCAAAAAAAGCCAAAGTGTGTTGGTTAAAAGAGGACTTAAAAAGTGGTTATAAAAAACGAAACGTCATTAAACTTCAACTTAAATTCTTACATATGGAATTAGCAAGTTTATTACACCCAGTGGAATGGGACTTGTTTGATGATCAAGTTAGATCTACTGCAAGTATCAAAGCATACAAAAAGAAACTTGTTCTAGACAAAAAAATTAAAAAAATTGTTGGATAATAATAAAAAACTAAATCCGGAAGCATTAAAAACTGAAATAAATCAATATAAATTCCATAAACGAGTGATTAACATGTCTAATCATGAGTTCGCGGAGGAAGAGTTAA
Source organism: Limnephilus marmoratus (assembly GCA_917880885.1). Classification (NCBI taxonomy): domain Eukaryota; kingdom Metazoa; phylum Arthropoda; class Insecta; order Trichoptera; family Limnephilidae; genus Limnephilus; species Limnephilus marmoratus. The sequence continues at coordinate 1,047,830 of OU862932.1, read as the reverse complement.
AATTATTAAATAAAGGACTTAATCATAACTTGCATTACAGTTCAAAAGTTAAAAATAAGTTAGAACTGGAGTTATTAGCAGTGGATTTGGACAATGCGCTAAATAAACAACCTAAATCATTCCATTATAAATGTGCCGAAGTGATAAAAAACATTAACATGAAAACAGTTTCAAATCGTGATAAAAACCAAAGTATTAACGCGAACTTAAATATTGCTAAGAATATTTCAAAAATTGTGAAGGAAGAAAATTTAATCGTTACAAAGGCTGATAAAGGGAACAGTGTTATTATTATGGATAGAGGTGATTACATAACCAAGACTATGGACTTTCTGCAAGGAGACAATTTCGAAATTATCCATATTAACCGAATTAACAAGACCTGTTGAAACAAGCAGTAAAAAATTGTAAAAGTGACATTTTTGTAAAGTTGAAAAATGATAAAAAATTAATTTTAAGTAACCCACAGATTCCTAAGCTTTATAGTCTGTTAAAAATACATAAATTGAATAAACCAATTAGGCCAGTCGTTTCTAATTGTAATGCCCCAACATTCAAAGTAGCATCAACATTAAATAATGTAATTATTAATAATAATGTATTCCAACCAAAATACACCGTTAAGAATTCGTTAGAATTGGTTAATTATTTAAAGGATTTGGAAATCCCTAACTATGCTATGTTGGTTTCTTTCGATATAGTTAATTTATTTCCAAGTATTCCAATAGAAGAGAGTAAAACCATTATTGATAATTTGTTAAATTCTTCAACTTTGCCGAAAGACCTAATTCATGATTTTACTTTATTATTTGATGTTATTTTTAAACAGAATTACTTTCAATTTAATAATATAATATTTAAACAAAAAGATGGCTTAGCTATGGGAAGTAGTACGAGTCCTTTGATTGCAGATATTTTTGTTAATAATTTAGAAAATAAGATTTTTAATAGCGGTGCGTTATTACTTAAAAATGTGTATTGTTGGAAAAGATATGTTGACGATATATTTTGCATTTGGTTAAGTTCAGAAAGACAATTGAACATGTTCTTAAATTTTTTAAATAAATTACATAAAAACATTAAATTTACACTGGAAATTGGTAAAGATAAGAGTTTAAATTTCTTAGATTTAAATTTAACATTAACAGGTACAAAAATAGATTTTAATATTTTCCGTAAAGATACGTATACTGATATTATTATACATAATTCTTCAAATCATCCCTTTTCTCAAAAACTAGCGGCTTTCCACTCTATGATTAAAAGACTAATTACAATTCCTTTGTCAGCTCTTAACTATAATTTTGAATTAAATCTCATAAAGCAAATAGCAATTAATAATGGCTATTCTACTAATTTGATAGATGAATAAAAAAATTAAACAGAATTTTTTCAAATTATATATTTACCCTATTTCTAAAGATAACAATAAACATTGGCGTAGAATTTTATTTGTCGACAACGATACGTCAAAAATTATTAGTAAAAATATTCCCGGTACTATTCAACCAGCGTTTTACACAAATAACAAATTGAAGAAATATATACTCAACAATAAAGATAGCGAAATTAAAACAAAAAAATCAGGGGTTTACAAACTCAATTGTAATGATTGTAGTTCGTTTTATATAGGTAGAACTTATAGAAACTTTGAAATTAGGGTTAAAGAGCACCTCAGAGCACTAAATGGCAATAGCGATTCTGAGTTTATTAAAATATGATCATAGCTTTGACATAAATTCAGGTCTTCAAATATTACATGCAGGATATAAAACATCGCAAATCAATAATTTAGAAATTTTAGAAATAAGAAAAAATGTAAATTCCAAAGCTGACATAATTAATAAGCAAAAAAATTTTGTTAACCCTGTTTTAAATATTTTCCCACTTAACCGGCCTTTTACTTCTAATAGCTTGGTAATCCCCAATTCTTCGAATCTCCCACCATTGTCAACCCTTCCCCCTCCTTCAATTTCTTCTCTCCATATGTAATCTATAATTAATTTTTTAACTTTAGTATACTTTTATTCCTGAAGAAGTGAACATGGTTCACGAAACATGTTGATAGTATAAAATATAAAAAATAATGTGATGTAAACTAAGTTATTTTCTTTTAATAAATAAAATTTACAATTATTAAATATATTTCATTGTAGATAGGTACCTATGATGTGTTTCTTTGTAGAGTCTTATTTAGTGTAAATTAAGTAATTACCGGGTGATGTGCGTAGTTGGAAGATGTGTGTGTGTGGGCGTGTGAGGGTGAGGGTGTGTATGTGTGTGTGTGTGTGTGTGAACAAATTGTATTATTGACATGATGCTCTTTTTAAATTTAGGCAGTATATCGGAGAAAATGTCGATGTTAGAATTTAAACCAATATTATTAAAAATATGAAGAACACGATTGATTGGCGATTTACTTGCTGCATTTGTCTTGTAATTAAACGCGTGGAATAATTATGTATGGCATGGTATAGTCTTAAGGATATGTTAAAATTAACAAGGGAAAGAAGTTCAGTACAGTCAATGTTATTATTTACATTTTTGTGCATAAATGTCAAATCATCAATTGTTCGCCTTTGTTGCCAAGTTTGAAATGTACATTCAAAGTTATTGTTGAATTTGAAGGTAAAATATTTCATATTTTTTTTTAGTATGTTCAATGCTATCTATGTTTACTTTGTACTGCGGGTTCCAAATTTGCCAGGCATATTCCAGTGTACTTCTGACTAATGCAAAATATAATATTATTACTGTACGTTCTTTTGTGGCATAATCCACCCTTTCCCACATCCCAGAAGGCATTAGTTACCCCACTCTTCTCGGAGAAATAGCAGGGGCATCTGGGGCGAATTTGGTAAAATGGGGCAACTTTGAAGGTCGGATTCATTATTAATTTAGCGACTTTCTCGGTAATATAACATTATATATATAATATTTTGTCCGTTACGCCCCTGGGATTAAAGTTTTAGGGCTATATTTGGAAAAGGCAACAACTAAGTAAGATTAGGCACTTAGCCCGTTTAATGCGATAAGCCAAAAAGCTGTCAATTCTTAATTCTGACACTTGGCGCGTTTGACGGATTTAGTATAGGAGCTGGTTTTTTAATCCAAGATATAATTTAATCGCCTTCAGTTTTGCAAAGGAGTGGACTGTAAAAACTTCCAGACACCGTCGTGGAAATCGGTAACCCGATAAAACAGATTATGATAATAGAATAGGTTAGGTTAGGTCATGTTTGTTTATCCCGTTCTTCACTTTTCTTCAACGTTCTGTTTGTGAGTTAGTTTTGAAACCGTGTTCCAACATTATTGTAGAGGAAAAAATTTGCGAACGAACATATTGTATAAATGTTTTAATAATGATTTTAACTGATCTCGGCTGATTTTAATATCAATTGACGGCCTCCGTGGTCGATCGGAAGGTCACGGATTCAAATCCTGACGTGCGCAAGTAAATTTTATTTAATTGATTTCTGTTTTCACAATTTAATCGTTAAAAATAATATAAGCGCAGGTTACTATTAGTAGAAGTTACTATTAGTATCGCTCTGATGTAAGACCACACTTCAGAATTGAAACGTTGCATGAATTGGCTCTAACCGTGTTTGGTGACCAGATCTGAATAGCCACCGCTTTAATAATCCTCACCTTTCTCTTCCACATCTCCTTCCCCTCCCAACTTTCCATCAGTCTCACAACATACCCCAATTGGGGATGCAATGGTCTCAATGGCTCCAGGTTGCTCTATATGCGGTATTCACATAATTTAAAAACAACCACAATGTGGGGAAGTGTTCCTTCCCCAGGAGCCAAAAATGCTCCCTCCCCAGATATTTTGTATTAGAAAAACATCCCCTGAAAATTATGCTCCCATTTGGTCTAAATAGGTTCCTGGACAATTTTTAATTTCCCTTGCTTGGCTTGCCTTTCGTGGATATTATGTACAATTTTACCCCCATCATTATAATTGTTCCCAAGTTTATGAGCCTAAACTGGTAAAAATAATAGCCCGTTCCAATTTCCAATTGAACGGAATTCAATTCTGAGGGAAAAATAACTTTTCTTTCAAATCGTGAGGAGTTTATTACTCCAATTTGCCTCGTTAACAATGATACTTCACTCCTCGCAGTCCTTTATTTGGCATAGCTCCAAACAGGAGGCCCTGAGGAAAAAAATCCTCGGGGTCATTTTGGGGATGCTTTTTTGAAGGCGAGGAAGTCCTGGAGGAAAAAGGTATGAGAGGTGAGCAGGAATCTAGGGGTCAATGTCTCCAAAAAAGACGATAGGTCGACAGAGTCCGGCTGAAGAGGTCAGTTAGGTCTCCATCAATCAGTCTCTACGCAGTAGGTGGGCAAACGCATTCAAAGCCAAGATCCAGACAAACCTCATCCCCATGAACCCGGGCACTCCTGCTTAATCACCAAACGTGTCGAACCACGTGGTGTGACCTATGGTAGAGGTGTTGGTTGTCCAATAAATGGTTGGTTCGGTACCCATACTCGTCTCCCAAATTGATTGATCATGATTTATATTTGTTTTACAGGAAAGTCCCCAAGCTTTTATTCCATACCTTATAATAGATTCAGCTAGTGATAAATATTCACACATTATTCGAAGTGTGCATTATTAAAACTATATTCGTGTCGGTTGGATCCAATTTGCAAAACTACGTCCAACCAAATCAACAAGAATAACCTCAAAATTCGTCCATGGGCAACAATTTCAAATTTGTTTTCGCCTACAAAATAAAAATACAATTAACACAATTTCAAAGTAATCTTTACTTAGCCCCAGTTGGAGCGAGGCAGCTTTCTCAAACAATAACAATAAGCTCTTTTATTTCGGCTTTTACTTTTCCAATTTCAATAATAACGAAGATCAACTATTCCCAAGCTCGTTTTAATTACGTTCATACTCATTGTTTCAACAATTTAGTAAAACTATTCGGAAGAAGGGGCATTAGTGAGCACAAAGGGCCCGGCCATGAAACAAAGGGTAATTTGTTCACAAAAGTGAAATTTTCCCAAAACTCGTAGGCATTAAGCCCTTTTAAGTTACAAAGCATCTTTGCTAATTAAGAGGGGAGTCGCTTAGTCGGTGCGCCCGTCTCCGTGGATTGTTGTTCTTAGATGCCAGGCTTAATTTCATTTGCAATTTTGAGACCCTTGTGCAGGAGTCAACAACGGTTAAAATTTAATTTTTAAATTATTACCAACAATATTTTAATATTTATTTTCTAGACTGGTGGGGGCATGCTTTCACCAATGACCTAACCTAACAATGTATCAGCTAGTTTTCAGGCGTGCCCAACATGTGGCCCATTTGAAGATTTTTTGCGGCCAAAAATGAAATTTTCGTCTTTCTATGTTTTGCATTTTGGTATTTATTTTTATTTTTAACATAACCTCCTCTCAGGAGGCCACGAGGAAAACAATTCCCGTCAGGGCCAATGTCATCTTTGGGGATGGAGATGAAGTTCTGAGATGGAAAAGGTATGAGGGGTGGGTAGGAATCTGGAGGTCAGTGTGTCCGTAAGTGACGAACGTGTGAATCCATCCCTCGAGAGAGTACGGCTGGAGAAGTCAAAAGGGACTTTCTCAACTATTGTCTCCCGATCCGGCCTGCCATGCAGCTGGTGGGCTAACACATCCGCCGCCAAGACTTGTACAAACCTCACCCCATGTACCCGGGGTGAGATTTGTCCGGGTTTATTCATACAAAAAAAATAGTTTTATTAATTTTGTCACATTTTATAATACATTTTTTGAAATTAAAACTTTCTTGTTATTAGAGCAATGACTTTCGATGGGGGCTTTGAATTATTGCTTGAAAAGTGCCAGGCGTATGGCCGCATTAGGAATTTATTTTCGCAATCAATTCCAACCAGTATATTTTTTCCGCACATTTTTCGTAAGATCGAATGCAACTGACCTGATTTTAATAAGTGGAGAGTGAGTGCAAAGGACCCACATGAGCGAATTTATAGTTAGTTCATGCCATCTGGTATTGGATCTCACGATTTCACAGTAATGGCGTTTTTGGACACCGATTTACCGGTAAAAATGAACGGTAATATCCGCTATTTACCTGTATTCATGGATGGATCTTTCGGTCACTATTTCAACAAAAATGCTGCCAGTTTAAGTTTACAAATTACTAATTATAATTTGCAGACTATTATATTTTCCCATGTTTAAGAGGGTATTACCAGAGAAAACCAGAAATATGTCATTTTTAAATCAGATTTTAGACGTATTGACTCTTACACAAAAAAAATTATAAAAGGATTTCGAAAGATTGTTCTTTTATCTAGCATTCGCATGTTTTAAATTTTGAGAAAAAATGTTTATTTTTAGTAACATAAGGATATACAATAGGTAGTTGGCAGATTTGTTAAATTTTCAAAAAAGATTTGGTATTATACCACACCCATTTCAAATCATATAATCATGCAGTAAAATAAATCAATACTTTCTCTGGGTATCGCATGTTTAAGAATTTTAATTTTAGTTTAAATAAAATCATTAAAAAATATATACGTACATGTGTTTCTTGACGAAAATGGGCCGTTTGTGTATTTATTTACGCGCTTACAAACTAATATATTTCAGATTTTTTTTAACATTTATTTTTATTTAACTTAGACTTTATTGAAAAATGATAAATGACAAAAAGGACATTATTTTAATAGTTTTATCATCACGCCTTTCAGCATTTTTTGATGTAGGTATAAATTAAAGCAAATTTGGAATGAAATAAAATCCATATTGAGTTACAATTTTAAAAATCTGGTACGGAGAATAATTAATCTTTCTCATTGTAACCGCCCTGCACGATCGTAAGAACAACTTTCGACGAAATGTGGATTTTCGTCCGCTGCCTGGTTAAACGCTCTTAATGTTGTTCTCAAAATCGAAAAATGTTAAATTTGAAGGTCCTAGTTGGATAATATTTTGTTTAAAAATTATTTTATTAAGGGGTTGTTTCTTATTTTAAGTATAAATGTTATCATCAGGTTCAACGTCAGCATCTGTCTAACTGTTAACCAATTTAGTTCCTTTAACATTTTACAGTTACCGTTAAAAATCTATTTTGCTTAACCACTTGGACCCCTAAGCGTTTTTACACGACAATATAACAATAGCAGTCCAATAACCTTGTTTTCAAGCTAACTCGTGTGTTCCCACAGAAATCATTATAACTCCGTTTCTGTTCTAGTTAAAACCCTAAAACAAAAACGAGAAGATCTGTAATAAAACACGCTACACATTTCTAGTTATCGTTGTCCGTAGAAATAGATAAATAATAGTTTTGTAGAAACAGTTTTCACCCGCCAAATCGCACGCGCGCCGTTAGTGTTAATTTTTTATTAAATATATTTGTATGAAGTGGTAAAAAAGTGCGGAGACAGTGTTGTTTAGTATACATTTATACGATATAAGTTTTTTTTACATAATTCATGATTTTAGTACCGCTTTCACTTAAAAATATCACGTGAGACTTTTTCAAATTTTTGCATTCTAAATTTTAATATTTACAAATTTGAATATTTATTTGCAATAATACCATTTGAAAGCAAAATTTATAATTTTTCAAAACAGTTTCCAGTGTTCGGCTACGTTCCGAAATAATTCCAAAACAATAATTTATTGAGCTTCAATTGTGAAGCGGAAAAACACGATTTTTTTATAAATCTGACATTTCATTTAAGACAAAAAACCTGCACAAAGACAAAAGACCTGAGTGGTTAAGTATTATTCTCATTTGGAAAATTTTGCAATAATATTTGTAGTTTACTTTCCTGATCTCAATCGTTCCTTTCGTGAGGCCTAATAGTAGATAATATTATTAATTTACATCCAATTTGCCTTTATCATTTACAATATAGATTTGATCACCTAACGTTAATTAACTATTATATTTTTGAAGTGAATTAGGTTAAGTCATAACAAAGTTATTAGCAAAGGTTTTGACGAAGTTTCAGATTCATTACATTACCTGAGTAATTAGATGAACTAAAGAACTAAATTCAGGGTGCATAAATCTACCTTTAGCGGTTTAGAAGAGCTCTCCACTCTCTCTACCTGGCAGATAAATCATGTGCAAGCCCATTCTAAATTAAAATTCGGCAATCGGAATAGATAATATAAAGTAATAAATCTTATTAATTTGCTGCACTTTCAATTTATATGGTATGGAAGTGTAGACCAAATTAACGGAATCTTTTCAATGATTACCGGCCCAATGGCTGTCCAAGCTGAATAATACAAGTAATCGTAACTATTACAATTAAAAGTCAAAAACATATATAAATATATTTTTATTATTTAATGACAGTATAAAAATACAAGGTAAAGCAATTTGTTCACACTCCTCCTCATTAAGTATTCCTGTTCCGAGACGGACTGTATGTTGTTGTAAGGGTGCTGATCATGATTGCCTCATCTTTTGTTGATTTTCACAAAATAAACAATAAATAAAATTAAAAGTACTTATGTTTGTTGTCTGTGGGTTGCGTTGGGGATACTGCATAATTTTAATTATTTCCTCATCTTCATGTTTACTTAGCCATAATTTGATGTCTTTTTTAAACTTTTGCGTCTTAATTTCAATTGGAAGGGCATTATATAGTTTTGTAGCGTGGAAATTATAGTTTCTCTGGTCAAAAGATGTATTTAATTTCGTGATATTCAGTTGTTTTGAGGATTTCGTCCTTGTAGTGTAGGTGTGATGGTCAGCAAGATACTCATGTTGATCTCGGTGTTTTATTTGAAGAGCGGTTAGACACTAGGACTTAAAAAACAATTATTTTTTTACCATAGCGACTACATAAAATATTGTACATACAAAACCTATCAAGATCAAATGGTGAAATTAAGTATAGTTATGGTATTTCTTAGTCCTCCTCACTATGGGATCCTGTGCCGAGGCGGACTACTTATTTTATCATCTTTGTCGTTATCAGTGTATTTTTAGGGTTTTTTTATTGACCTCTTTCAGCCAGATTTTTATTCTTGATTTGTACTCATTAAATTATTTTATTAGTTTTATGTCTTGGGGAAGGATATTGTGAAGTTTTGTTGCCAATGCGGTTTTATAAAACCGGAATGTTTTTTTGTCATTTTTATTTGACCTAGTGTGATGGATACACGGTCTAGTAGAGGATTTAGTATTTTTAAATAGTTTCAATAATATATTTTTGGCATATATTCGTTGTACATTTGGTACGTCAAAATTATTGAAAATTCCAATGGAAGGCATTCTTATGGGTACTTTAATTATTGTCTTTATTATAACCCTTTTGAATTGTATTCGGGTTATAAATAAATAAATATAAATAAATAAGTGTTTATTCCAGTATGTGGGGAGGAGAGTGCAATCCCACACATTCCATAAGGGTATAATATAAACATACATGTACAAAGTATAAAGTATTTGAAAGGAAAAAAAAGAAAAAGAAGGTAGATATGAATGTACACGAAACAAAAAAAAAAGATAATAAGCTAATAGTAGTAAAAGGAAAACAAAAGAAATAATAATATTAAGCTTTCAGGATTCTGTGAGCACGTAAGGAGCCAGTATTTTTCTCCAGTGTGCATCAATACTGGATGATGGACTGAGGCGGGCTTCCATGACGAGGATGTTTCCAGAGCTGGTTATCCTTTCCCTCATTCCTGCCACCCTGGATCTAATAAGGGCTGCAAAGCCAGGAACTCGCCCCTCCGTGAGCATCCGGGAAGCGCTGCAATATCTGGGGAGACCAAACATTATGCGGAAGGCGTTGTTATACTGAACCCGAAGTCTTTCTATACTACTCTTCTTGTAGTTTGCCCAGAGTTCAGACGTATACAGTGTTGCGCAGAAGGAAAGGAAGAGCGTCCTTTTTACAGCAGTACTGCAAAGGCGGAATCTTCTACTGAGCATGTTTGCTTTTACACTGAGAGCTCTTCTTTGCCTATCGATGTCGTCATCATCCATCAGATTACTGGTGATTATGTGTCCAAGGTATTTAGTTCCTTCAGTCACCTGCAGGTTCACACCATTCAGGGTAGCTGGAGGAATATTTTTTGGTCCTTGTCCATATCTTACGACCAGTAGAGCCGTTTTAGTGGGGTTGTATTGCATGTTTGTTTCTTCAGCAAACTCTTCGCAGATCTTTAAAAGAATACGTAGGCCCCTTATAGATGGTGCCATCAATACCATGTCGTCCGCATAACTGATATTGTTCAGAAACTGTCCTTCAATTTGGCAGCCTACCCCTGCATTGTTTAGCCTATCGGTGAGTTCGTCCATGTACAGGTTGAACAATATCGGGGACATGCATCCTCCCTGTCTAACGCCGCTCTTCAGGAGGAAAGGTTCGGAGAGTCCATCTTTCCACCTTACTAAGTTCTCCTGCTGTCTATGCCACAAGTCGAGGATATGTATCACCGCCGGTGATATGCCTCTTTCCCTGAGTTTATCCCATAGTAGAGGGTGAGAAACCCTGTCGAAGGCCTTGCTCAGATCTAGAAAACATGCATACGTGGTGGTCTTTTTATTCCTGTAGTATTCCAGGGTTCTTTTCACAGTAAATATAGCAGTATCGGTAGACATTTGCTGTTTGAAGCCCATTTGGTTGTCCTTAGTTTTCAAGCTGGGACCGATCTGGTTTAGTAGTAGACGTTCGAATAATCGTGCGATGGTGGTGGCAATTGAAATCGGTCTGTAGCTACCCTGGGAGGTAGAGTCCAACGATTTTGATTTGAGAATGGGAGTTATTATTGTTCTTGTCATGTCAGTTGGTATGGTAGGTATCCATTCTTTAAGATGTCGGTAAACAGACTCGCCAGCAGTTGAAGAATTGGTCCTCCAGCGTGTTTGATGTGTTCGGTGCTCAATCCGTCGTGACCTGCTGATTTTCCAGCTTTCATGTATCTCAGGGCGGTGTTGACCATGTCTGCTGTGATCAAGAGGTCACTGTCTTCATTTGGGATAGGACTAGGTGGTGGTTTGCTTGCAGAGTTCGGTGAGGTCGGAGTAGAGATGGAGAAGTGATCTGCAAAAATGTTAGCAATTGCTTTAGTGTTTGTTTCTCCATTTATGTTGCACGGAATTTTACATTTCACGTTGCAGTGTTTATTTGTCTTCAGCCAAAACTGTTTGAAATCACGACTGTGTAAATCTCCTGCTATTTTGTCCATTTGAATTTGCTCGCAGTCGTTTTGGCATTTTTTCAGTGCTAGTTTGAACGCAGCACGCTTTAATTTTCGTTCATCCGCAATTGAGCCCTCATGAGGCCTACCATTTTCAATCCATATCATCATTGCACGTCTTGATTCTATGTATTTTTGTGCGACAAAATCATTCCATCCACAGATTTGTTTACGTCGTTGCAGTCTTCGTTTGCGATTGTTAAATACTGCAATCGCGGCGCTTCGCAGGGCCTCTATAATACGTGTATACAGTGTCTTGATGTTAGCTCGAGCAGGGTTGTCACTTCTCTCGTACCGCGTAAGATCTTGTTTAATTTTTTGTAGAAAAACTTGTGAAGTTCGAGTATAACTATGGATATCGTGTTCATTTTTAGGATTCCATGTTGCACGGTCGGTTTTTATACATGAATAAATTTCGGTTTTCGGTATTCCTTCCGTTTGTAGGGTCAATTCGAGAGGCCTGTGATCGGTCCAGTCCACGTCGTAGTGTATTTTCATGTCTAAAATCTGTTTGAAGATATTTTTCGTCACCAGACAGTGGTCTAACCACCTGGTGGTGTGATGCGCGTCACTGATATATGTGTAAGAGTTTTCTGGTAATATTACGGTATCAGCGCATGTAAGATCATATTCTTGACAGAAAGATTCCAGTTCAGTTCCAAAGAGTGAGTCTGGGTGTGCATTGAAATCTCCGATGATTACGGAGTTGGTGTAATCTTTTTCGTCAATAATTGCTTGCAAGGCGGCAAGACAGTTAATGTACTCTTCGAAGTGATCTGTTGTGCAAGTTGGCATGTACACGGTGAAAATGCATAGTTTTTCAGAATTTAGGAATAATTCAATGCCCGCCATGCGGCAATTATTCAACGGGATCGTGGCAGCCCTGAGACATTGCTTGTATAATACACCCACTCCTCCATATGGCCGGCCAACTAACGGGCCCTTCGACATATCAATTGCAGATGTTCCCAAGCTATTATAATCTGGATGTATATGGGATAAGAACTCTAAATCCGATGGGAGTAGCCACGTTTCTTGAATTAGAACAATATCATGTGTATCGCACAGATCATAAATGAATTTTTCTGAACTGCGGACGGATCTGCAATTCACCGATATGATCTTTAAATTGTTATTATGCATTTTGGTTATTGTTCTGTGTACGTGATTCTTTGAATCTTCGGAAAACAATTCCCTCCGGCCATAATTCCTCCACTAGGTATTTTTTAACTTCGTTTGCTTTTACTAAAAGTTTAAAAGAATTAAATGGTGTTGCGTGGAAAGGCTTTATTAATTCTACTTTGAACCCATCCAAGCCGTTACTTTTTAGGTAAGTGGTTACGTCATCTTCTGTCGTATTAGTCGCAAACCTCGATACGTATACTGACGTGATATTATGTATGTACTTATGTGAAGCAGATCCCCATTCCATAATTCCATATTCAATTCGAGAATGACATAACGCGTAGTAGACTTTTTTGAAATCCTTTTTATTTACCATATCTCTTAGATTTCTAAAGAAGGCTTACGAATTTCCGTAATACCTTTGATGTGTAGGTCCCATCTAAGATTTTCATCAATTACTAATCCGGGATATTTTATGTTTTATGTTTTTTTCTATAAATGGAAATTAAATAATAATAATTGAACACTAAATAATTTTTTTTTCAACATGAATACCACACAAGAGTCCCAACTGCTCCCGTCTGGAGCCAGTGGGACTATGGCATCCCCAATGGGGTATTTTGTGAGGCTGAAGGTAGTGGGGAGGGGAAGGAGATAGGGAAGAGGAAGGTGGGGAAGTACCTGGCTATTCAGATCTGGTCACCAAACACGGCAGAAGCCATTTCAAGCAACGTTTCAATTCTGAATGGTGGTCTTACACCAGGGCGATACTGAGAGTATCTTGCACTCTGGAACGTGCCGCAAATATACTTTACATCATTTTAAATGAATAAATTGTGAAATACGCAATTTAATCAAATAAAATTTATTTGCCACGCCGGGATTCGATCCCGCGCCTTCGGAATACTAGTCAAGCGCTTTACCGCTGCACTACGCCGGCCGTCGAACACCATTTCTCAACATTTAATGAACGCGTTACAAAAATGACTTCATTATCATTACCGTCTACCAAGAAACCCCGAAACTTTCCATATTTCTTTCCAAAGAACCAACTTAATCCAATTTTTGTTATTAGTTTTTGGGGTATTATGCCGTGTTGCGCTACCTCCTTCTTTAGCCAACGTTTCGGACAGCGTTGCAGTATCCATCATCAGGGCAGATGTCTGATCACGTGTGGCGTTTGTAAGCAGTTGGGATTCTTGTGAGGTAGTCACATAAAAAAGGAGTGTTCCACATATTAGGAGATTGCGTTTCCTTTAAAAATGTAATTAAATTCTTAATAATTGACTTAATTTATTAAAAATTCGCGAATCGCTAGTTGTCGATCTCTTCCCAGAAACGCCGACAGAGCGTTTGAAATTCCAGAATTTATACTTAATGACGGCATTGCCACTGTTTATTAAATACATAGTTCTAACGAGATTATGGAATGTAATATAGGGGGAGAACTCTGTAGTCAGTTGCCATACCATAAAGAATATTCCGTGAATGTAGCTCAGTGGAAAAGAGCCTTGAACCTCGATCGGAAGTTTGATTTCGACTACCATCGTCCAATTACATTCAATAATAATCGTTAGGAATTGATGTGAGAAAGCAATAATCTATTTAGATGAAGTAAGGTTTAATATTAATATTTTAATTAAATGAAGACAATATTAGCGAAACTCAATCAATAATTTGAAAACAAAAAACCTGAAAAAGATACGATCACATTATAGGACTCGAAACCAGGACCTTGGCAAATCAACCAACTGAGCTAATATGTCCCAGATGTCCCTATCCTGACCTTTGTCTTACCGGGACGAACGCCTTATCCAATTAGGCCACTGCCACCTGTTCTTATTTTTCATTAGTGTTACCTTCTTCTTCAATGATTTATTACATTGATGGGAATAACCTTAAAAAAGTTATTAAAAAGAGTTATTCTAATAAAAATTTTATATTAATTTAGAATTATACAAAAAGGTCAATAGGTTATTATTTTTAATTAATAAACTAACGTTTAAAACAAGATTTTTATGCATAGCACAAAGGGTAACAATTATTATAAGTAATAATTGTCAGCCTGAAACATTCATTTACATTGAAAAATCTTCCGAGAAAAGATACTTGCCGCCAACGGGACTTGAACCCGTGTCCTTCTGATAGTGGTCAAGAGCAGCTGACCGGCAATCAGAAGGACACGGGTTCAAGTTCCGTTGGCGGCAAGTATCTTTTCTCGGAAAATTTTTCAATGTAGATGAGTGTTTCAGGCTGATAATTATTGCTTATAATAATAGGTCAATAGGTGTTCCATATAAATAAAATCGGATATATTTATCCGAGGCGCTGTCTATCTAGGATACAAACCAGTTCTTCGAACGATTGTTTCCAAAGAAAAAGGAAGTGCCAATAATATGTAAAAAATTCTCGAAGATAATATTGTTAATTCTGAAATTTGAAGTATGAGATTGACAAACATAACGGTTTACGGTTTGCGACCGTTATTGAATAGCTGAAACCTGTGGTTCGCTACATTTGGTGACTTAGCAGGGTGCCCGGGGACCCGGTTTCTTGGGATGAGGTTTGTCTGGGTCTTGGCGGCGGATACGTCTGCCCACCGGCTGCATGGTAGGCCGGATCTCGAGAGAACGGTTGAAGGAGTCCCCTAGACTTGCATCGCAGTGGAGGGATGGATTCATACGTCCGTCACTCCTGGACACACTGACCCCCAGATTTCTAACAACCCCTTTCCTTCCCAGAACTTCCTCTTTTTCCTTTCCTAAAAAGACCCCCCACAGCATCCCCAAAAATGACACAGGCCCTGAGGGGAATTATTTTTCTCAGAGCCTCCTGTGTGGGGCTAGTGTAAAAAAATATATTTTTATTTTTCCGTGACTTGTTCTCTTTCATATTTTCGTTTAGATTATTAGTGTTACCTTCTTCTTCAATAATGTTTTTTAGTGGTGGGGTAAATAGGTAAGGATCCATTTCGAAACCTCCGAATCCAAAAATAGCCCATTTACCGCTAGACCGTGGCTGTGGGTACCGCGCGTTTCCATCCCGCGACAAAATATCCCTCTCACAGTATACTCCGACAAGATATCCCTGCACATAATATCCTAAGGACAAAATATCCTACGGACAAAATATCCTACGGACAAAATATCCAACGGACAAAATATCCTACGGACAAAATATCCTACGGACAAAATATCTTACGGACAAAATATCCTACTGTCACACATCTACCGGATCTGCCGGATCTGCCCTGATGATGGACACTGCAACGATGTCCGAAACGTTGGCTATAGAAGGAGGTAGCGCAACACGGCACAACACCCCAAAAACATATAACGAAAATGCTTCTGGCCGTGAAAATCTTAAAACTTATCCAAAATATCCTACGTACAAAATATCCTACGGACAAAATGTTCTACGGATAAAATATCCTACGGACAAAATATCCTACGGACAAAATATCCTACGGACAAAATATCCTACGGACAAAATATCCTCCAACAAAATATCTACTAAAACCTAACCTAAACTAACTTAACCTAACCTAACCTAACCTTAGTTTACATTTTACTATTTTCACCAATTTTATTGTATTTATAGGATGTCTTTTTGTCCCATTTTACTATTTTTGAAGAATAATTTATTGTCTTTACAGGTTGTCTTGTACCGAATATTTTCTCGTGTAATACTTCTGAAAAGTGTGTAAAACATGTATTTCATGTGTAGGACAAATTTAAGTAAGGTTAAATGGAATTAAAGAGTTATGTTGTAATGCTGAGAACAAATTTTATTGAGGTTATATTCATAATTTCTTATCATCCATTATCTACGAAATTAATCAATTTAGAAGGCAAGAGACTCTACATTTACAATGAATATAAGGGCATGTTCAGATCGATAAACTAAATCTGACTAGTGACGTGTAATAACAATTCTAATATGCTGATCTGTGGGTATGTAAAAAAAATCAAAAGGTTTAAAGTTTCAAATCTCAAATAGTAATCCTGCTTTAGATACTTAGGGCGCCAGTCCTTCCTAATAATTATATGAAGAACAAATTTATAAATATAGTAAACCATATTGTGAGAATCTATCGTAACATGATGACAATCGCTCACGTGTCTGATGGCGCAAGCCTCTTGCGAATCCTTTCCGTCATGTACTTCCTGACAGCTGTCCAACCTCTCTGGAACTCATTAGCAATCTCCGATTATGTACTCGGCCGTTGCCGTGTTCGTAACTGCACGGTTGTAAAATTAATATGTCCTTCTCAAGCGCTTGATACCGGGGCGAGTAGTTTTAAATCGTTACATTACTCCCTTCCCTTCAAAAAAAATTTCCAAGGAAATTTTAGGCCCTCCTGGCGCCTTTATAGATCTCAATACAGGAAGCTTGCTGATCATGCCAATAGATGATTTGCTCTGGAGGAATTGATTCCAGAATGTACCCTTGAAACCAGGTAATTTATATCCAATATGAAGATCACGTACAGGGTCCAGGACTTGAAGGCAGAAGTAGTAGAAAGAAGATTATCAGCTTAGAGGTTTGTTTGGTGACTGTATGAAAGCGAAGCTCTTCCTCCAAATCCGGCCATGATGAATTTTGAAACTGCTGGGATGAGCATCCAAAGAGTATATAGATGAAGGCTGAAGATCAAGGTAGGAGAAGAAGGTTGAAGTTCAATTTTGATAGTCTGTAATCTTGATATTGTCCAGTGCAGATGACCGGTCCATTTTATGTAAACATGTCCATATGAATTTGAAGTTCTTCCTTCCATGTAGATTGTGATTGTTTCGGCCAAAAGCAGCAATGAATTCCACCGGACAGTATATGTTAAGGTCTTGAACTTGTAGTGATGATTGCGATTTAATGTTGATTTTAATTCTTGATGTTGCGAAGACTAAGCTATACTATAAAATGGTTTACTGATGAATTAGAAAAAATTTTAAGTTAGAACTGATTGTTAGTTATACAAAAGAAAAAAAAAAAAAAAAAAAAACCCTAGCTGAAATAATATGATATAATTTTCAAATAAGATAATATTACAAACTGGACACCCTGCGGATAAATAAATAATTTGAAAACCCTATTGATAGAATGATTAAACAATTTTTATTTTCTAGCCAAGACGCAATTGAAGTTTCAAAACAGCCCACCTAGATGTCACTCCTCTAAAATGAGATTTTAAATATCTTTATAAATAAATTTTATAATAATTTTACTAACAAGTAAATTCAAAAGTTTAAGCTTTTACTGTGAAATAGATATTAAAATTTCTATATGAAAATGAATGTTATTATCCTCCCCATAGATCTGAGTAAAAATAAGTTTTGTCTTCGATATTGAATAAATTATGAATTGTTAATCGAATTTAACCCATGCAATGTTGATAAAATTTAAGGAATAATTAGCTTGTGAATAAACAAAATTTTTTTTTTTTTTTTTAATACCCCAATGTATTATGCTATAAATCAAATTTTAAATTTTCAGTTAAAATATATTCCGATGATGCAATTTGCAGTAAAATTGAATTATTATCTTTTGTTTTATTTTATTTTTGTAAATCTCCCTGAATGAAGAACCAATTAACATTCCATGATTTGATCAAGAACAAGGTATTGATCGAATCATCGAATGCTAGTTCGACTTGTTGAGGTCATTCCGAGCTCAAGAATGACCCCCGCAACTCGAAGAAGGAAACTTTACTATATTTAAAATAAAATTACCCGAATAGTAAACCGACGTTGGCATATGCCACATGCATTTTATTTGTGTTGAGGATTTCAAATCTCTCTCTTTAATTAACTTCATATTTATTTTAATTTGTAAGGACGAAGAACAACATAAAATGTGAATTAAAAAAAAAAAAACAAATGGATAAAATAAGCACTACCAAAAGAAATTACATACAAAACCGTTGGCTGGGTTTCGTAACTTCCTAAAGTTACTAAATAGATATTCTAAGCATCTGATTGCTATCATGTGATGAAAATAGTAACCCGATGCCAAAGATTCTGAATGAACCCTTCGGTTTGCCTTCTAGTTCAAAACAATATAATAAATATTACGAACTATTAATCATTAATTCAATTGTAACCATAATCCAGCAGATCCTGCAAGGAATATACATACTCATTTGATAATATAGATTATTGAATGGGATAACCCAAATTAACATTAATAATTTGATAAATATAGGCACGGTTTTGTACCACATGCAGTTGAAAAAGCACTATTTCTCCATCTTATAGTATGTAACATCCCCAAAGGGCATAATGAAACAG
The DNA here is from genome assembly GCA_917880885.1 of Limnephilus marmoratus. Lineage (NCBI taxonomy): Eukaryota > Metazoa > Arthropoda > Insecta > Trichoptera > Limnephilidae > Limnephilus > Limnephilus marmoratus. The sequence goes on along the minus strand of OU862932.1, from coordinate 1,029,223 downwards.
AACAAGACAAAGAAACAGAACGAGACAACGAAACATAAAACCCAACTGTATTTTACTATAAACTATCTTGAAGATACGCCTACCATTCCGGACTAGCAAGCGCATCTTGAAAACAGTTAATTACATAACCATTTCAAAATGAATATGATAAAAGTATATATGAGAATCATCAAAATGCCAAACGGATGTGCAATGTACTCACACACATCCAAACTTATTCAAAACTTGATGATTTGAATATATAAATTTACAAAATTTAGTACTATGTATATTCATGTGCACACATTCAATGCGTAAGGGTAAGAATAGGTCACCCCTGCACACTGAACAAGTATAAAATAGCAAAATACATGTGTTAGAAATACCTGGACACGGACAAACAAAATAACTTCATAAACAAATATAAAATTGCATTCAATGTGAGAACATAAGTTTTAGTCATGTTCTCACGTTAAATGGAATCTTTTAATCGCTTCTATTATTGCGCATAATGGAAACAAAAGTATACAAAATAATTAAAATACGCTCCTGATCTACACGACGTTAATCTGAGATTTCATGCTTGATTATATCCTTGATGTGAAAAGTTCCAACAGGTTTTCCATTTAAATCAGCTAAAATGTAAGCAACCGGAGACAATTTCTTAATGACTTTGCTGCGAATAAACTTGGGAGCTAATTTCGCTGAAAAATACTTACTAGCGTCTGAAAGAACGAACGATGTCGCCAATTTCATATTGTATGTCCCTACGACGTAGATTATACTGCGTTTTGTTCTTTTCATACGACTGCCTTAGAGACGTACGAACCTGCGAAAAAATATCGTTTAACTCGTCTAAATCCGATGCCCAAGAATCCCGTGCGGCAAATCTGATATCTTCAGGGTTGAAGTCTGAAGATTTGTAGTCGTTTCCTGAAATAACAATTTCCCTACCAAAGTTTAAGAAAAAGGGAGTATATCCAGTGACCTCATGTACTGCTGTGTTAATAGCGAGTTCAATTTCATGTAAACAATCTGCCCACCTCCGATGATCACCACCGACGTACGAGCTAATAGCAGACACTAACACTCTGTTAATTCTTTCTACAGGATTATTTTGCGGGTGATACCTACAGTTGTAAAAGAGGTGTCTTATATGAAACTTGTTAACTAACGCTTTCATGTCTTTTGAAATATATTGGGGACCATTATCCAAAATTATTGTATCAGGTACCCCAAACTTGTAAAATATCTCATTTTCCATGATCTCAGCAATATTCTTTCCAGTAGCTTTTCTTAATGGGAAAAGTTTAGAGTATTTTGTAAAGAAGTCAGAGATTACTAACAAATATGTATAACCTTTTTTGTAAGAGCTGGGGAACGGACCTAATAAATCTGTAGCAATCATTTGCCAAGGACGTTGAACTAATTTAGGATCACCCATTAAACCTGGTGGTAACTGATTCGTACTCTTATGACCCAAGCAAGTGTGACAATTGCTAATGAATGATTTTACGTCGGCCGCCATCTTCGGCCAGTAATATTTCTGACTAATTCTATTCAAAGTCTTCATTATACCAAAATGAGCACACGAAGGAGGTACATGATATTGCGTTATTATATCTTTCCTAGACTCTTTCGGTACAACTTCTTTCCAGTCATACACTCTGTGCAGAGCTTCCATACTCTGTATGTGTTTGTACAATACTCCATTATTAACTTTCCAAGCATGAAATTTATCTGGAAAGGTTAGAACATTTCTACACATTTTATCGTACCACGATTCTTTGGCTGGTATAGTTTGTTCTACTACAGCTAATTCTACGGGATCACGTGATAAAGCGTCAGGCACTATATTATCTTTTCCTTTACGGTGTTCTATAATAAAATTGAATTGCTGTAACCTGACAGCCCATCTCGCTAATCTGCCTGTCGGAGACTTAATATTTACTAACCATTTTAGACTGTAATGATCTGTTATTATCTTAACCGGTATGACAGATCCTTCTATATAAGCTCTAAATTTCTCCAGAGCAAAAATCATTGCATTAAGCTCTTTCTCTGTAGTTGAATGATTTCTTTCTTGAGCATTCAGAGACCTACTGATAAATGATATAGGGTGTTCTCTATTCGAATCGTCTACCTGCGTCAGGACCGCTCCTAGACCAGTATCGGATGCGTCGCATGATATGATAAAAGGTTTTTTAAAGTTAGGACAAGCTAAAACAGGTGCGCTCACTAAAATATCTTTAAGTTTTTTAAACGCTAAATCTGCCTGACTGTTCCATTTAAATTTGTTTCCCGTAAATTCCTTTTTTGTTAAATTATGCAACGGAGCTGCTATTATAGAAAAGTTACAAATAAACCTTTTATACCAAGATAGTATGCCTATAAATCGTCTTAAGCTTTTTTGCGAGTTCGGTATAGGAAAATCCACTATGGCTTTAACTTTATCTGGATCGGTTCTTAAACCTTGACTATCGACGACATAACCCAGAAACTTTAAAGGGTCTCTACAAAAAACAAATTTGTCCATATTGATAGTTAGACCCGCATCAGAAAGTTTTTTCCGAACTTTCCTCAAAAGAGACATGTGTTCCTCAAATGAAGTGCTTATAATTATAATATCATCTAGGTAATAAAATACTTTGCCCTCAAATTCAGGTCCAAATATTTTATCCATTAAGCGCATCATTCTAGAGCTCGCCCCATGAAGACCGAATGGCATTCTAGCAAAATGAAATAAACCTCGTTTCGGAACAGTAAAAGCCGTCTTCTCTTTAGAGTTTTCCTCCAGAGGAATTTGCCAGAAAGCTGCTGTTAAGTCAATAGTAGACAGGTATTTAGCACCGCCTAAGGAATCTAGTATGCTTAAAACATAAGGAATAGGAAAACTGTCTTTTTTCGACAGCGAGTTTAAAGTTCTACTGTCCAAACATAACCTAAATGATCCATCCTTCTTGGAAACAAGTAAAATAGGACTATTCCACGCACTATGACTCGGTTCAACGACACCTAACTCTAACATTCTATCTAATTCTTTGTGTACCGCCGGTAGCAAGTGTGGTGAAACTGGGTAATATCTTTGTTTTACCGGTTGAGCATCACCTGTGTCAATGACGTGATACTCCAAATCGGTTTTACCTAACCTGTCTCCCGAGATATCTTTAAATTCGTCTATGACACATTTAAGCTCATGCTTCTGTCTATTTGATAAATTTAAGCTGTTTTCTAATCCTTTTATCTCTGTGACTGATTTCGGCTCAGATTTTGATTCCCGTGGTGATATATATTTGCAAATTTCTGGACAAATATTAAAAAGTTTCCAAAAGTCTATACCTAGAATTACATTTGAAGTGATCTCAGGCATAACTACAAAAGTGAAATATTTGACAATGTTTTTATATAGCACCGGAACTGTTATCTTTTGTGTACATTTTACTGAGTAACCTGTCGCAGAAGTTAGAGAAAATTTTTCTTTTAAAGTCGCCAATCTAAATCCTAATCTCACAAAATGTGTGTGAAAGTTCTTTCCCAAAATAGACAGGTGGGAACCTGAATCTAGCAAACCAGAAAATTTAGTATTTAGAACCTGAAATGATATGTGAGGACGGCCATCATTGTTACCCGCTCTCTCCGCCTTTGACGTTCTAAGGTCCTGGTAGAATTTCTCCACGACAACAAGCCAATTAGTCCACTCCGGGTCACACGGCACAGTAGATGAAGACGTCTCCTCGCCCACTGCACAGGCAACCCGAGCTGCTAGTTTTTTCGGTTCTTGCATCTGCAGTCAGGAGCCTTCACACCAGGTTGACCACAGCGGAAGCATCTCACTGGTTCTCTGAAATTCACGTTTTGAGCGCTTTGATTATTGTTATAAAAATACTTTTGATTTCTTTTGACATTAGGATTATAATTATTATTATTGCGTGGAGCCTCCCTGTAACTACTATTATTAGATGTAGTATTATTGGCAGAATTATTGGCTTTGGAATTGTAAAAGTTTGAATTTGCAGGATGGTTTCTATTATCCGTGCGACTGTCCGCTAATTCTATCATCTTTCCATATTTCTTTAGAGCAGTAACATTAGTCACCTCTGTAAGAGAAAGTTTATGTATGTATCTTGGCAACATATTACACAATAGAATTTCTAAAATTTCCTCTTCCGGCAATTTCTTAGAGAGGCGATTATTCATTAGTAAGACTGTGGTTATAAATGAACCCAAGTTTTCTTTAGGTTTTTGACAAGTAGTTCTTAACTGAGCTACAAGACGTTTGTCATGGTCCAAGAGTTCAAACTCCTCCTGCAAACCTGCAACAATCTCTGGCCATGAATTAAAATTGGAACGGTTCACCCTGAACCAGTTCAAAGCATCGCCTGTAAAAAATTCAATCGCGCTAGAAAATAGATTAATGTTACTTACACCACGAGAATCTGCTAATTCTTCTACACGTTCTATGAAGTTGCGTACGCATGTGGATCCGTCAAAAACCAGATTCCATTTGTGTACGGGGAATGACTTGCAGGAAGACGATTGCGTTTCCGCCTGTCCCTCCGGCGAAGCTTCATTTTGTTTCATCATTGTCACAGAATCCTGAATCTTGGCCTGACTCCTCGTTAGGATTTGCGGTTCCGACATCACACGAAGAAACTATGCTATGTAGATATGAAAGAAATAATTAGCACATGTACCAAATATACACGACAACAATAACCTTGCCTCGTTCATAAAAAATAAAAAAAAATTTGACTACAGCGTACTGTAAGTCAATAAACAGTAAAAACGCAGAGCGCTAGAGCTCCAGGGGGGACATTCAAATATATTAAACTGTGTAAAATTATTATTTAACTTAGGAATTTCATCACGAAATGGATCCACAGAGCATCAAAACCGCGAGCAACTGTCATCATATATTCACAAATTAGCAAGATTACCACTTGAAACTTTTAACTACACATAAAACATTGTGCAAAAATTTACATCCTACCCACAAAATAACAGATCACTAGGTTTAATCCACGCTGGGCCGCCAAATGTACCGAATATTTTCTCGTGTAATACTTCTGAAAAGTGTGTAAAACATGTATTTCATGTGTAGGACAAATTTAAGTAAGGTTAAATGGAATTAAAGAGTTATGTTGTAATGCTGAGAACAAATTTTATTTAGGTTATATTCATAATTCCTTATCATCCATTATCTTGTAACATTTGCTGCTAGCGTCGTGAGCGATTCGCAAATTTCGCATGATTTGGTTGGCAGCATTGCACTCCGAAGGGGCGGCAGATGTTTCAAGATGCTTCGGAAAAAGTTCGGGCGCTTCAGTTGACGGGAGTACCACAGATCGAGCAGGTGTTTTTTGTGTGACGGGCTGTTGTATGGCTGGACTCAAGACATTTTGGATCACGAGAAGTGAGATTTAAATTTCTTATATTTTTAACAGATCGAGATTGTGCTTTATAGATTATTTTTAGGGATTACTGATTCATAAATATGTTACGTTTTACGTCACAGGCGCCCATCAGTAATTTTCTTATGTCGTTACAATATAATTTCTTTCTTATTGACACGTGTCGAGAAACTTTAAACATTTACAGCTGGGTACGATACATCGTAACCAGTCACCCCTGATGATTATTTCCGTTGTTTAACTTAGAGTCTCATAGCTAATCATTATAATATGTTCCAAGGGCAGGGTTTGATTTTTTATAATAAATTATACATTGTTCTCATACCTACTTATTATTGCTACCTAACCTCATGGCTTGCTTGCTGGCTTTGTATGTGATTATTTATTCTATTCATGGATGGATGACCAGGTTTGGAGGGAATGAATTACAAGTAAGTATTCAACGTCACATTGGCGCGCTTCGGCTGAACCTGTCTATGTTTGTTTTTTCTCGCACGTGTTCGCGGTAGTGTTGTTCACGATTATCAAATGGTTTTTACATCTCGATCTGTTATTAATTTGATTCTCACTTTTCCTTGGGTTTATAACAGCCCGTCCCACGACTAACTTGCCGATCTGATATTTTTAATACATAGTTTCACACAGTTTTTTTGCCTTGGTTTCCGTCAACTCATCGGCGTTATTACGCTTTTAACTCATTTTGGCTGCTCAGTTCGCTGGCAGCATACATTATTTATTATTTTCTTAGAATTGGTGATTGCATGTGCATTGTCATTTTTCATGTCGTGTTGTTGCATGTATTCTAATAATTTTCTTTCTACCCTACAATCGAGAAATAGGTTATGGATGAAGGAGTAGGTACAAGAAGTAGAACAGCGGCAAAATTCATCATGGCGAAACAGGATGATACACCGGCGGGGTCCGGTTCAGCTTTGTCAATTCCGTCACTTCCGTCGTTTCCGGTACACAAGTGGAACCTCACCTTTGATGGCTCTGCGGATGTCAGAAATTTCTTAGAACGGGTAGAAGAACTTGCTGTCGCTAGAAACGTAAGTTATGCTTCTCTTTTTTCTTCTGCAGTCGAATTGTTTTCAGGGCAGGCGCTACAATGGTTCAGAGTAAACCGCTCCGCTTTCTCATCTTGGGCGGACATTGTGGTTGCGTTAAAAAACGAATTTGAGCTTTTAGACCATGAAAAGAGGTTATTGGCACAAATAAGATTGACGTTTCAAGGTCAGAAAGAGAATTTTAGTTCTTTTATCACTCGTGTTCAATTGCTGAATAATCGTTTGTCCACTAGGTTGCCGGATGATGAGATCCTAGACATTTTGCGGAGTAATATGTTGCCAAGATATATTCAGAAACTTTCTCTTTCGGAGATCCCTGATTTGTTAACCTTAAAAAAATTAGGTAGGATGATTGAGTTGGCCGACAGCCGTTCAAACGACAGATCAAACACTAGTAATTCTCATCCTATTAATTATTCTAGTAACAAAGGTAATCAGAGGAATCACAGTAAATCTAATTTTTCTAGAAATAACTTTTCTGGTAATAGAGGCAATGAGAGGTATTCGAATGATTTACATTTGTCTAGGAACAACCATGCTGGCAATAGTAATAATAACAGAGATTGCAACAATTTGAATTTTTCTAGAAACAATTATTCTAACAATAGAGATGGTTATGTAAATTCTGCTGATCCTAATTTCAACTTCAGGAATAACCGTCGTAATTTTTCGAATGTTTTGCATAACCCGTCAAATGTGAATTCTAGGGAGGTGCACTGCTTTCGCTGCGGGCGTCCGGGGGTCAAGGCTCCTCTCTGCGGCTGCCGTCCTCAAAAAAACTGATGGCCCGTGAGGTCCTGTCGGTGGGCGCTATGACGTCTGCGTTTGCCGAGATTACTTCACGGGAATGGGTTTTGTGGCTGGATACCGTAAGAGATTTTTATAAGAATTTAAGGACTTCGAAGGAGGTGCGAGCGGCCAACAGGGACGGCCGTCCTTACATCTCTTTCCAAGTTTTGAGCACAGGCTACTCTGGTCTTCTAGACTCTGGGTCGCACGTTTCGATTTTAGGAAATAACTTTCATCGTAAATTTTTAGATTTAGGTTTCAATTTGTCAAAATTGGATTCTGATTTCGCTCTAGTATCGGCGACCGGTCATTCGGTTACCTGTTCTTACAAAATAGCTCTCTCGGTGCGTGTTGAAAATGTTGTTAGAACGTTCAATTTTGTTATTATGCCAGACATTAAATCTGACATTATTCTGGGTTGTGACTTTTGGAAAGTTTTCAACATCTGTCCTAAGATCTCAAAATTAATGTCTTGTAATGATTCTGTTAGTAGTGTTCGAGCATCGAATAGTATTGGGCTTGATAGTGAGAAAAATTTATCTCAATCCCAACGCTCCGTCTTGAACGATGTAGTTCAAGAGTACATGGATTTCTCAGGAGATCGGTTAGGCAGGACAGAGTTAGAACATCATGTCATAGACACGGGTGATGTGCCTCCTATCAAACAAAGGGTTTATCCCATTTCTCCGCACTTACTTCCGGAAGTACATAGGGAGCTTGACAGACTCCTAGAGTTAGGTGTGGTAGAACCGAGCAACAGCTCGTGGAATAATCCCATTGTTCTGGTACCTAAGAAAAATGGCACATTCAGGCTATGCCTCGACAGCAGACGCTTAAACGCCGTCTCGAAACGCGACGCCTACAATTTACCGTTAATCTCAGACATTCTCAATAGCTTGGGTGGTGCTCGTTTTCTATCAACTTTGGACTTAAATGATGCCTTTTTCCAAATTCCGCTAGACGAAAAGTCTAAGGAGAAAACCGCGTTCACGATACCCAAGCGAGGGTTGTTTCATTTCGTCACAATGCCGTTCGGTTTACATGGTGCTAGCTCCCGGATGATGCGGCTGATGGATAAAGTGTTAGGGCCTGAATTTGATGGCAAAGTCTTTTGTTACTTAGATGACATCATCATTATTAGTTCATCTTTCGAAGAACATATTTATCTCTTGAGGAAGGTTAAACAGAGACTACAGGCCGCCGGTCTTACGATTAATGTGCAGAAATCCGTTTTCTGCAGGGACTCACTCAAATACCTAGGTTTTGTTATTGATGACAAAGGTCTCCGCACAGATCCGGATAAAGTCAAGGCAATTGTTGATTTTCCGACCCCTTCGTCACAAAAGAGCTTACGTAGATTCATTGGGGTACTCTCGTGGTATAAGAGATTCATTTTCAATTTTTCTAGCATTGCTTCACCTTTGTATAATTTAACAAAGAAAGAATTCGCGGGTAAGAAATTTGTGTGGAATGATCAAGCGCAATTAGCATTCTCAAAACTTAAAAACATTCTTGTATCCGCTCCGGTTGTCGCATGTCCTGATTTCAAGAAACCATTCACGATTAGCGTAGATGCTTCAAATGTAGGGCTCGGAGCATGTCTTTCACAAATGGATGATAAGGGGTTAGAACACCCTATTTCTTTCATTTCAAGAACACTTTCTGCTCAAGAGAGGAACCACTCTACCACAGAAAGAGAGTTAAATGCTATGATTTTCGCGTTGGAAAAATTCAGGGGTTATATTGAGGGTTCGCCTATTCCGGTAAAGATTATAACAGACCACTACAGCCTGAAGTGGTTGACCAGCTTAAAATCGCCTTCAGGACGGCTCGCGCGCTGGGCAGTCAGGTTACAACAGTTCAATTTTGAAATTATTCATAGAAACGGTAAGGACAATGTAATTCCTGACGCGTTATCACGGGATCCTTTACAGGTTAATACGATCAGTCAAAATTTTTCTACATCGGACCAATGGTACGTCAAATTAAAGGAGAAAATTTTGGCAAATCCTGAGAAGTATCCGGCGTGGAGAATTACTAACGATAGGCTCTATAAACATATCCAGAGTATGGAGGCTTTACATAGGTCCTACGACTGGAAAGAGGTAGTTCCGAAGGAACTCAGGAATAGTTTAATTGTACAGCACCATGTTCCTCCTACTTGCGCCCACTTTGGGATTTTAAAAACCCTGAACAGAATTAGACACAAATATTATTGGCCTAAAATGTCTGCTGATGTAAAAGCTTTCATCGGTAAATGTCAGATATGCTTAGGTTACAAGAGTACTAATTTGTTACCGCCAGGTTTGATGGGAAATCCCAAATTGGTTCAGCGCCCTTGGCAAATGATTGCAACTGATTTACTGGGGCCTTATCCGAGTTCATACAAGAAAGGTTATACTTATCTCTTGGTAGTTTCTGATTTCTTTTCTAAGTACACGAGGCTGTTCCCGCTGAGGAAGGCTACTGGGTTGAATATTGCTTCCATTTTAGAGAATGAAATTTTCCTGAAGTTTGGAGTTCCGGACACCATTGTGTTGGACAATGGTCCTCAATACATTTCACGTGATATGAAAGCTTTAGCCAATAAGTTTCATATTCGTCACCTGTTTTATAACTGCAGATATCATCCTCAGAACAATCCTGTGGAACGTGTTAACAAGGTTTTGGTAGCAGCGCTTGGTTCGTATGTTGGATCTGACCACAGAACCTGGGCGAATCATCTTCCAGAAATTGAGTTAGCCATTAACACGGCAGTCCATGAAGTCACAGGTTACACTCCGTTTTTTCTCAACTTTGGCAGAGAGATCATCATTTCAGGAAAAGATTATTTAGGCACTGATTTCAATGCTGAAGAAATTACGTTTGCTAAGCGTGACTCTTGGGCGTCAGGTTTAGAAGAATTGAATGACATTTTTTCACAGGTACGGACATCGTTAAGGCAGTCATACGAACGGAACAAGCTGAACTACAACTTGCGTCGTAGAGATATTCAATTTAGGGTTGGGGAAACCGTATGGAGGCGATCATTCGTATTATCAGATGCAAGTAAACACTTTTCAGCAAAATTGGCACCTAAATTCATTAGGAGCAAGATTATTGGGAAAATTTCTCCAGTAGCATATCAGTTAGCTGACATGAATGGCAAAAAACTGGGTATTTATCATTTAAAAGACATTATTAAATCTGAAACTCCAGTTGATCGTTAGTGTTATTTCAATAGGGGTTGGGTTTTTCTTATCTCCGTTGAGAGATTTTCTTTGTCATTTTATTTGAATGTTATATGTGTTCTAAGTATTTGCATGCATATCCAGCAATTGCATGTGGATCATTCAGCGTGGTGACGTGACTATTCCTTACGTCCTCACGTTGATTGCATTGTCCTTGTCAGTGTTTGTGTTTTCAGATATTACACGTATGTGTTGTACTTTGCAAGTGTATAATGCGTATACTTAAGCATATGAAGTTCAACGTGTGAAAGTGACTGATCATCATTTTCATACATTGAATTTACTTGTAATTTCGGTTTGTTTCCCTGTAGCAAAACCGTTTTTACATAGTTTTTCAAAACCTTTTATTTTAATTTTTATTGAACTATTTACTGTGTATTTTTGCGGATGTATAGAGGTGTTTAGCGTAGTATCATTATTGCTATTAGTGTGTAGAAACCTAGAATACCTTATTGTTTCACTTACATTATGTTGGTGTCTTTTGGAATAATTTCCATGGGAAAAAAAATATATATATTTATATGAAAAAGGCTATAGCTTCAGAAGCTCAAAATTATCTATTTTTCATATCGTTTTAGGAAACGTATGGCATGGGCATTGTTCCAATTTGTTTACTCTGGTTATGGTGATGGTTGTTTTTCACACGCAATAGTGAACATATTGCTTAAGGTTCTATTCTATGATACTTAAGTTATTATTTTATGATATACATAACATCGGTACATATATTTGATGAGTAAGCATAATATAAATACATTTATTAAGTTAATTCCGCTGTGGATTTTTGTTTTAAGATTATTATAAAGGGTTTTGTAATTGTTTTGTTTTACAATATTGGTTAAACAATTTTTAATTCCATGGTCAATTTCTGGATGCATTTTATCCTCTATTTATACTAAAGATTTTGAACTTAGTTTGTTTACTACAATTTTATTTCCATATTCGACTGGTTGTTGAGGTTCGCTTAGAGCTCGAGCGAATTTGGACACCCTGTCAAATGTGAGAAATACTAATTCTGTTAAAAGAGTTACATATTTATTACAATAAATTATTGTCATATAGTTAATTGCTGATTACAATTATGCTATCTAAAACTAGGGGAATTATTCAAGTTCACATCCAATTTTATTGGGATTTTCTATTTGGGTAACTTTTTTCGACAGAGGTCTTCATTCTGTGAGTGGGGTCATTACTTGCTTGAAGTTTAATGGTTTGATTCTCGGCTATTTATTTTTTTGATCAACAGGTGTCAGGGGTGTTTTTTTTTTCAAACTAGGATTTAAAATAAATGTTTGTGTTTGGACTTCAGTATTTTTATGTAATATCTTCCTCATTCAATTGAACTTTAGAATGTTAATTAGGTATTCAGTCTTGCAGGTCATCTATGAGAGTTATTTACTTCCTTTTCAAATAATTTTTTTTGAAACATTTCATTTAGTAGGTAAAGCACATTTCATTCTTTACTTAACTTAGCTTTTTTCATGCAAATTTTACTCAGTAACATTATGTAAGCTTTAGTGGAGCGGTTAGTTAGAAATCTCACTTCTGAATACTCTTCAGCGTCGCATTGTCAACCCTCATCAGCACGGGGAAATTTCTTCAATGTATGCAGAACCTCACTCAAGGATCTTCTTCAGCTTACACAAGATGCAGTCTTGATCATAATACATCTTCATTCCTTTTGGACGGCAGAGCTAGCAGCGCGGGAAAAATTTCATCACCTACACAGAACCTCACTTAATGACTTTCGTCTGCTCCAATTTAAAATGTTTCATCGCTACCTTGGGCCATCTTGGGTCATCAGTTTTGGAAGAAAGTAATATCAGAAGACGCTGAATTTGAGATTTCAGACCAAATGTTTCATCGCTACCTTGGGCCATCTTGGGTCATCAGTTTTGGAAGAAAGTAATATCAGAAGACGCTGAATTTGAGATTTCAGACCAAATGTTTCATCGCTACCTTGGGCCATCTTGGGTCATCAGTTTTGGAAGAAAGTAATATCAGAAGACGCTGAATTTGAGATTTCAGACCAAATGTTTCATCGCTACCTTGGGCCATCTTGGGTCATCAGTTTTGGAAGAAATTAATAGCTAAAGAAGCTGAATTTGAGATTCCGGACCAGATATTTCATCTCTACCTTGGGCCATCTTGGGTCATCAGTTATTGAATGCATCATAATTGGAGAGAAGCTGCATAGATTGATGCGTCTTTCTGTTCATCGCATTATGTCATGGCTTCAGTATTGCAGTACGGTGGTCACCGCTTCTTCCATGAGGTACATTATATGGATTGGGAGTACTTCTATCACCAGGATCCTTCCGGCTGACAATCCTTATATTTTGGCATCTTCCATGACTAACATTTACGACCAAGGCTCACATAGTATGCAGTTCTCTTCAGGAAGTGACACATGGACCACTTGATTTCCAGGAGGAAATATTTTCTTCTTGGTGGAGGGGTAATGTAACATTTGCTGCTAGCGTCGTGAGCGATTCGCAAATTTCGCATGATTTGGTTGGCAGCATTGCACTCCGAAGGGGCGGCAGATGTTTCAAGATGCTTCGGAAAAAGTTCGGGCGCTTCAGTTGACGGGAGTACCACAGATCGAGCAGGTGTTTTTTGTGTGACGGGCTGTTGTATGGCTGGACTCAAGACATTTTGGATCACGAGAAGTGAGATTTAAATTTCTTATATTTTTAACAGATCGAGATTGTGCTTTATAGATTATTTTTAGGGATTACTGATTCATAAATATGTTACGTTTTACGTCACAGGCGCCCATCAGTAATTTTCTTATGTCGTTACAATATAATTTCTTTCTTATTGACACGTGTCGAGAAACTTTAAACATTTACAGCTGGGTACGATACATCGTAACCAGTCACCCCTGATGATTATTTCCGTTGTTTAACTTAGAGTCTCATAGCTAATCATTATAATATGTTCCAAGGGCAGGGTTTGATTTTTTATAATAAATTATACATTGTTCTCATACCTACTTATTATTGCTACCTAACCTCATGGCTTGCTTGCTGGCTTTGTATGTGATTATTTATTCTATTCATGGATGGATGACCAGGTTTGGAGGGAATGAATTACAAGTAAGTATTCAACGTCACAATCTACGAAATTAATCAATTTAGAAGGCAAGAGACTCTACATTTACAATGAATATCAGGGCATGTTCAGATCGATAAACTAAATCTGACTAGTGACGTGTAATAACAATTCTAATATGCTGATCTGTGGGTATGTAAAAAAAATCAAAAGGTTTAAAGTTTCAAATCTCAAATAGTAATCCTGCTTTAGATACTTAGGGCGCCAGTCCTTCCTAATAATTATATGAAGAACAAATTTATAAATATAGTAAACCATATTGTGAGAATCTATCGTAACATGATGACAATCGCTCACGTGTCTGATGGCGCAAGCCTCTTGCGAATCCTTTCCGTCATGTACTTCCTGACAGCTGTCCAACCTCTCTGGAACTCATTAGCAATCTCCGATTATGTACTCGGCCGTTGCCGTGTTCGTAACTGCACGGTTGTAAAATTAATATGTCCTTCTCAAGCGCTTGATACCGGGGCGAGTAGTTTTAAATCGTTACAGTCTGTATTATTTTTGTCCCATTTTGAAATGAACATTTTTTAGCCCCGTTAGAGTGATTTGAAATTCGGATGAAATGACGCACTACGGCACCTCCGAAGCATCAAACTGTGCTCAAGACTCTTATTGGTTGAGATATAAAACGGAAACGACGATAGGTCTGCGCTAGTTAGCCGCTTTGTTTTTTACGGGTCATCGGAATATAATGCGTAAATTCGCGCATCGCCATGCGCGTCCCATAGCGCAGCGGTGTAGTGCGATGCAAATCTCAGCGGCCAGAGAAATCAAGAGGACAGAGGTTTGAATCCTACGAAATCCAAAACAAATAAACACCATTAGTAAATTTTTGTCAATCAATATCCAATCTTCAAACCACTTTGAAATAAAAGGCAAAAGAAAGCGACATCTAGCGACTTTCTAGTTTTACTTCTATCGCGTGTGAATTACACACTGTAATTGTTTTGTTAGGTTAGGTTAGGTTTTAGTAGATATTTTGTTTTTGTTTTGCCCGTAGGATATTTTGTCAGATGATGCTTTGTCGGGGGTTTGTCGCGTGACCTTCAAGCTACTTCACTGTTGTTGTTTACTTCGTATTTTCATAAATAGGTTCTAAGAAATGCAAGTAACTTTAGATGTTTATCAACCCCGCCCTAGAAACGTGTTCTAAATATTCCATTAAGGGATGTAAATTGCTATTTCCTCTTCGGGATTAAACCCAATTTAATGTATTACGTTTTCCATTTTTACAGTCGTCGCTTCTTCCACTTTTCTATGTCGTATTTTCCAACCTCTTCTCCAGACTCTCCGACAGCCCCAGCGGGAAGTGGGTAAGGTATTTTGCTTTCGGGTTAAACCTTTTCCGGGCCCGATTCTCGTGGAAAATTACATTTTTATGGGTCGATTCTTGTGTAAAATTGAGTTAAATGTATTTTAGATTCTTATGCAAACCTACGTTTAACGTTCCTAAAATTATACAAGGACCCAGTTGTTAAGAAAAATTACATTTAAATCTATTCATTTGATGGGCTTAATTCGTGTATTAAGATTTTTGATTTTTCGCCTACATTCTTGTTCAAAATTATATTTGTGCGAAGAAGTACAATTCTCGTTTTACAAACCGATTTTTTTGTAAAATAACATACATTATGTAATAAGAACTATTTTTTTCTAAAAATATTATTAAGAAATGAACTTTTTTAAGACAATCTTAATACGAGTAGATTAATATGAATGTTTCTTGGTTTGTCCCTTATGCCGTCCGTAAACCATTCATCCGATTGCAAAGAAACTTTTGTGAGTTGTTGTGCGCATACCCGCGTTGGTTTCTATATATAGTGGTTAGCTCTAGTATTATGTATAAAAAAATTGCCATGGGTGAGCTGTTTAAAACTGAATGTATCCGGACTGAATGTATGGAAAGCGGATTCCCGATTGATGAAATTTTGAACACTCGACTTTCAAAACAAGAGGAAGTTCACTCACTGGAGAGATTTTGAAAAACCTCCCGCATCCCCCTTTCCCAGAATTTTTATACTTATTGTTTAAACTTTATGAAAAAACTGCGCTTTCAAAAAAAAGGAATAAAATTACTGTATTCATCTGATTTAGAAAAACTCTGTGAAAAGCCAAGGAAACGCCGGGGACTTCGGCCAGTCTAATTTAAAAAATAAACATTTTAACAGGCTTGATAATCTCGAAAATCTCTTAATATCTCATTTTATGTGAATACAGCACAAGAGTCCCAACTGCTCTCAACCGTCTGGAGCCAGTGAGATTATGGCATCCCAATTGGGATATGTTGTGAAGTTGAAAGGGTTTAGGAAGGGCAGGAGATGAATTTACATACATACATATGTATGTATGCATGTTTGTATGATGATAGGAACTTTGAAAAGTGCCCAGCTTAAGATCTACTTATCAAACAAAACAACTTATGTTGACAATTTTACTAGATTTTACTTGCTAACAAGTCACATTTTTTACACTCTAATATATAAAACAAAGTCAAAGGGTTAGTAACACTATTTATAACTCGAGAACGGCTGAACCGATTTTTATGATGTTTGATTTGTTGGATTTGTCTCCGCCCCCCCCCCCCCTCCTAAAAAAATAATTATGAAGAAAATTCTTTTCCTCGTACATTTTGTATTAAACGAATTCT
Source organism: Limnephilus marmoratus (assembly GCA_917880885.1). Lineage (NCBI taxonomy): Eukaryota > Metazoa > Arthropoda > Insecta > Trichoptera > Limnephilidae > Limnephilus > Limnephilus marmoratus. The sequence continues at coordinate 1,012,980 of OU862932.1, read as the reverse complement.
CATCTTTTGGAAGAGCTGCAGGAATATTGTGTTAAGTACCTATAATATTGAGTGGTGAGTGAATTCCATAAATTCAAATACGTCAAATGTCAATGCGTTGATTGTTTTGATTTTGTTTTTAAACGTATAATGCTGCCCTCTTTCTTACACACTAAATGTCAATTGTCGAAAGTGGGACAAACGGTGAACGTATGTCTGCACCCCTCCAAAGGAAAAATACAATAATTATTATAAATCTCCGTCGCACCTACAAGAAAATGAAACGCAACTCCCGTACGTCAGTGGAAAAGTAAGTAAATCACAAAAATTATAAATTCAAACACAACGCCATCTCTGATACTGACATAAATAAAACACGGACAGTTGCGTATCGATAAATTACTTTATTGTGTAATTTTTAACTTAATAAAAAAATTGTATTTAATTCAGCTAATAAGTTAGCACAACAGTTATTGATTCTGAGGCGGTACGAAGTTCGCCGGTTCAGCTAGTATTTAAATAACATGTTCTCTCTTATTGTAATTTTTTTATTGGTTGTAACACATATTAAATAATAGTATCCTATACCTTAAAACCAGCTTTTATCATACATACATCATAATTTGTTTCATGTCAGGTAAAATATATACCTAGTATATTATTTAACTATTACACGAGCACCTATATATTTCTTTGCAATATTATCTCATTGTACTTCTAAAAACAACTGTGTCATTTCAACGTTATTATTTTTGTTTACTCATACATTATTTTTTGTTCTTATAATCTCATTTAATGTAAAAGCCATTTTATGGCGTTTACGAAAATATCTGCCACTCTTTAACATCCGACAAATCTTTGCAAATTTCATATTAAACCTCGCCGTGAAATGTGAAGCAAATTTTTTGTTTTAAAACTAACATGTTTATTTAATACTGGTTCGACTTTTGTTTTTTGTGACTCTAGGTACACTTACTAATTCCATAATAAAAGTTTAAAGTTTCCAGTCCTTGACCTGAAATTCGGATCTCGTCATTAAAAACTTTGTTCTTTCTTTTCGTCTGTGGCAAAAAGATTCATTAGCGAATTTTTAATTGGGTAAAAATATTTAATTAACGAATCAACTTTAACTCTTTGTTGATATGGCAACTTTCCCAATTAGTTGGGGTCTGAGCGAGTTGATACAACAACTTTAACTCTTTGTTGATATGGCAACTTTCCCAATTAGTTGGGGTCTGAGCGAGTTGATACAACAACTTTAACTCTTTGTTGATATGGCAACTTTCCCAATTAGTTGGGGTCTGAGCGAGTTGATACGACGACTGTGAAAATAAGAACTGGAGTGAAAAATTATTGTAACTTTTACCCGAAGAGAAAACCCTTGGTTCTGAAATTCGAAACACAGAGTAAATAGAGCAGTGGAGGTAATCCACCTCTTACCCGCCCTGGTATAAGTAACTGATGGTTTCTCCTTCAAGGCTCTCGCAAGATTCTAATTTTTTTGATTAAACGAAGCTACATTTATTTATTTTGAACGAACCTAGACCTCCAGTGTCCATGCATACGTTGTTAGTAAGCAGTATGCAAGTGCTTAACAGGATAAACAAAATGCAAAAAAATAGGTTAGTAAGACAAAGATAAATTAAACAGGGCAAAAGAAAAACTCATTCATGAGACTCCATGACGCGGAATTGCATCTGTAAAAAACCTGCAAGCACCTGTATAAAATAGAGAACATAAGAAATACAATAAATCTCAAATCAAATGGCAAGTACCAACAAAAAATGTGAATGGCTTTCGGTCTGACAATAAACTACACTTAGCTTCCGTGTCCCTTAGCCAACCACTCAGTGAAGCCTCAAAGAATGTTAACTGAATATTTGATCAACGTAATAGAGCAGAAATTATTTGGGGTTTTTCATCAAATTTCTACCATAAATGGTTAGATGGTTCTATTTTTTTCGTCATTTGAAAGATCCCTAAACGCCGATTTTCGGTGAGTTTCAGCTTTCTAACAAATGCAACTGATAAGTAATACAACGTGACGTTGTGCTTTTTCCGTTGATCAAAAATTGTTCAAAAGTTAAAAGGTAATAAATAACACACGGACGGAATTACACGTGAAGAGAATTACATTACTTTAAATAACACTCTAAAATTAGACACCTGCATCTTTTGTTTTTTTTTTTCAATATTATTATCTAACTGACATTGGAGGGGACCCCACCACTTTCCCAACGGCGTTATAAAGAAACATATGGTTTCCTCCTTCACCGCACACGTCAAGACTCTGCTTTTTTTTAACGAAGCTACATTTATTTGAACGACTCTAGACCCTCCAATGTCCATGCATACGGGGTTAGTAAGCAGTATGCAAGTACTTACATTAACATTATACAGGGGATAAATAGAAGTAGCAGCCCGTGGAATAATTCTTCTGAAATAGGTAACATCAAAAGGAATAATAGTGTTAGTAAAAGAAAAAGAAAAATAAAAATAACGGCCAGTCGAAGAAACCTTCTGAAAATAAAATAAGTAATGAGGAAAAAACAGTTATATGATTATGTTATAATGTAAGTAATTACTATAATAGCGGAAAGAAAATAATATATTTAAAAAGAAAAGCTAGAGAAAGTATTCCATAGACCATTGGGCAGTCCCAATGAGAATGCGTATAGCTATCGGCCCAACCGCAGACGATGCTCGAAGTCCGCGCCCTTTAGCCGGTTCCCCGATTTGCCTCGAAGAAATGTACTAGGGAGAGAAGGGGAAGTTTTTTCTAGACCTTGAGGAAAAGATGAGAGTCGGGTTACCGGAGCGGGGACGGAAGAACATCGAGACCGCGTGGTTATCTAACTGACAGCTCTGAATTGAGACTGCAAACATTCTGAACCATTTCAAGCAAATACAATTTTGAATGTAATAATTTCAATACTAAATTACTTTATTTACAAGCCAATACCTAGAAGACAACGATTTGCAAATAACAATGCTAATTTATGAATAAATATAGGTAATTATTGTTGTCAATCTGGTATTATTATACTTGCTCTAAAGTTACCTTTCTTAACATAATTTATTTTTAGTTTTTTATTTTTTTAAAGAAAGACAAACATTCCCGGGTTACAAATAACCCAACAATGTTTGAAAATCTCCCATTACTAGCACAGAAAGCCGAAAATGTTGCTTGTGTTGTGATGGAGGACTTAGCCAGCCGAGGAATCGAACATGCGACGTTCGGGTGGGACCCAAGCGCTATGCCCACTCAACTACTGACCAGTCCAATACATATTATCATTCTGTTTATATAGAACGTTCTTTGATATTATAACTATAACACGGTACATATTTCTTTTTTATATTTCTTCTCAATCCCATTTGTAAAAAAACCAACTGTTGAGTTAAAAGAAAAAAACAACTTTATATATTACTCTTATATATTATTTTGGTTCACGACGAGTTCATCGAAAACGAATTCATCGAAAATCAATTCATCGAAAATCAATCCATCGAAAGCAAATTCATCGAAAACGAGTTCATCGAAAATCAATTCATCGAAAATCAATTCATCGAAAACCAATTCATCGAATGATCAATTCATCGAATCGCTAATTCATCGAAAAAATATATTTTGTTGATATTTGAGAGAAATGCCGAGCGGACCGAGAAGTTAAAAAAGCATTGGTCAACCTAAACTAACCTAACCTAATCTAACCTAACCTAACTTAACCTATTTAACCAATTTTTAAATATTTTTTTAATCATAACTCTTAAGAGCGTTTAACCAGCCAGCGGACGAAAATCCACATTTCGTCGAAAGTTGTTCTTCCGATCGTGCAGGGCGGTTACAATGAGAAAGATTGATTTTTCTCCGTACCAGCTTTTTAAAATTATAACTCAATATCGAATTTATTTCAATCCAAATTAGCTTTAATTTATACCTTCATCCAAAAATGCTGAAAGGCGTGATGATAAAACTATTAAAATAGTGTACTTTTTGTAGTTATTTTTTGATTATAAGTATTTATCATTTTTCAATAATGTCTAAATTTAATAAGAATGTTAAAAAAATCTGAAATATATTAGTTTGTAAGTGCGCAAATAAATACACAAATGGACCAATTTTCGTCAAGAAACACATCTACGTACATATTTTTTAATGATTTTATTGAAACTAAAGTTAAAATTCTAATACATAACTTTGCTAGATAATGTATTGATTTATTTTACTGCATGATTACATTATTTGAAATGGGTGTGGTATAATACAAAAACTTTTTTGAAAATTTAACAAATCTGCCAACGACCTATGGAATAACCTTATTATACTAAAAATTAAAAAAAAATCTAAAAATTTATTACATAACTATGCTAGATAAAAGAACAATCTTTCGAAATCCATTTATAATTTTTTGTGGAAAAGAGTCAATACGTCTAAAAACTTTTTTGAAAATGACGTATTTCCGGCTTTCTCTGGTAATGCCCTCTTAATGACCTTTCCGAGTTGTTTATGAGTTGGTTTCATTATGAGTTGTCTGGTCACCGTTCCTTAGATATCCCTTTTTTGCAGTATCAGACAATCGGAAATCGAAGAGATAACCTATAAATTTTACATTGTCACTACGAAACTGACAGTTGCTAAACACATTTAACTCAGTTAAACAGACCCTTTTGGGTATTTAATTTTGACAGCTCTAATATCTACAAAAAAATGTTTTGAAATGAATTGGCGATTCGATGAATTGATTTTCGATGAATTGATTTTCGATGAACTCGTTTTCGATGAATTTGTTTTCGATGAATTGATTTTTGATGAACTCGTTTTCGTTGATTTTTGATGAACTCGGTTAGGTTAGTTTAGGTTGACCAATGCTTTTTTAACTTCTCGGTCCGCTCGGCATTTCTCTCAAATATCAACAAAATATATTTTTTCGATGAATTAGCGATTCGATGAATTAATCATTCGATGAATTGATTTTCGATGAATTGATTTTCGATGAACTCGTTTTCGATGAATTTGTTTTCGATGAATTGATTTTTGATGAACTCGTTTTCGTTGATTTTTGATGAACTCGGTTAGGTTAGTTTAGGTTGACCAATGCTTTTTTAACTTCTCGGTCCGCTCGGCATTTCTCTCAAATATCAAAAAAATATATTTTTTCGATGAATTAATCATTCGATGAATTGATTTTCGATGAATTGATTTTCGATGAACTCGTTTTCGATGAATTTGTTTTCGATGAATTGATTTTTGATGAACTCGTTTTCGATGAATTTGCTTTCGATGAATTGATTTTCGATGAACTCCTCGGTTACCATTATTTTGGTCTCATTCATTCCCATTTTGTCCTTAATACTACTGATACCCTCCTTAGTGTGACTGTAACTTATAATCTTATCATTGTAATGTGAAAGTCTTTTTATGGCGTTAAATAAATAAATAAATAAATACGAAATGTATTTAGCACTAACTTGAACTCTCTAACATTTTTTTTTCTCCTTCGGTTCGGTCGGATCCTCACTGATGATCATTCAGGTGATCATTCTCATTGTGATCCCTACATCAATTTCAATTTAAACCTGTCATTTAACTCATACATTGCCCACCCATTTTCCTTCCCAGAACTTTCCTCTCCTTCCTTTCTCTAAAAAAACCCTCGACACAGCATCCCTAAAGATGACATAGGCCCTCAGGGAAATTATTTTCCCCAGGGCCTCCTACGTGGAGTTCACGTAAAAAAAATCATTTAAAACTATTGAAAACAGATTTTTTTAACGTGTGTAAACTTCACCACATGTAATTTCATCCGTGAGTAATTCCGACATTCATGGACGAAATTACACGTGGAGAGAATTACACCTACTTTAAATTACACATTAGAATACCACTTAATAAAAACTAACATATCTTTCGTTTTTTTTTTCCAATGCGAAATTTATTCTGTACACTTAAACCTTTAAAAACACAGATTGTGGTTTTAGTATATCCAAATATCTTCTTGTGCAATTTTGTGTATTATGTGGAATTCCGGCAGAGTAATTAAACGTAGATAAAATTATACGTGGAGAAAATAACGTCTACTTTAAATTACTCACTAGAATTACACTTTACTTAACCGCTGTTTTCTTTTATGGTATAATATGAAATTTATATAGCATACACTAAAGCTCTCTAACAATTAAACCGATAATAAAAAAATTTAGACGTTTGTTATTTTGATTGATGTAATTCCACCAATGTGGAATTTTTGTCTACGTGTACATGCGTCCGTGTGTAATTCTGTGCAGTGCAATATTGGCACGTAAAATTCACTGACTCGTCAATTCGTCCTGACTCGAAATATATATTTTTCTAAGTGCTATAAACTTCTAATAATGAAAAGTGGTCTGGAAACTGGCAAACCAAACCCAAATGATAAAACTTGTAATGTAACGAATTCTTTAATATGTTTTCTGCCAATCCTAGATTTCGATTCAATTAAAAGTTGTCATGGTCCCGCCTTGGAGCCGGACAAGTTGTTTTAATTGAATAAAAATGGCAATGTAAATATTTCTCCGGTCTTTGATTAATAGTTAAGTACTAAAATAACTATTTACTAACTAGAACCCAATCAATTTAAGTCTGTCCCTATTTACGCATTTTAGAACCCCCACCCTTGCGATAGTTCGAAGCCATAGGTCAAACCAAACCAACCATTTTTTGAGGGCTCGTCAATCGAAAGGTCGCGGGTCAAAATCCCGGCAATTTTATTCGATTGAATTTGATATTTCAAAATTTTATAATTTTCAAAATTTAAATATTTTAGAATCACGTGTAAGATAAGCGTTCAGAATTGAAACGTTTCTTGAAATGGGTTTAACCGTGTTTGGTGACCAGATATGAATAGTCAGGTTCTTCCCCACCTTCCCCTTCACATCTCTTTCCCCTTTCCACTACCTTCAACCTCGCAACATACCTCTATTCGGGGTGTTGTAGTCTTACTGGCTCCAGACGGGAGCGATTGGGACTCTTGTGCGGTATTCATATCAAAAATTTAATGTATAAACAGTAAACTACGATAAATTCGGTTACATGACGAAATTACTCAGACGTGAATTTTTTCGCACACAGGAAGGAGGCCCTGTAGAAAATAATTCCCCTCGTGGTGTCATCTTTGGAGATGCTGTGTGGAGGTTATTTTTATGAAAGGAAGGAGAGGAAGTTCTGGGAAGGAAAAGGTATGAGAGGTGTGTAGAAAGCTGGGGGTCAGTGTGTCCAGAAATGACGGACGTAACAATCCAATTACGGTATAGAAAGAAGAAAGAATGGAAAAAAAATTATAAGATAATATAAATAAACAAAACAAAAGAAAATAATATGCATTAGAACAATGGCTAGTATGTATGGAAGGCATTTCTGTTTGAAGGTTTGTGTGTAGGTATTATCTGTATTCGATTAATGTCCATATCTAGAAGAAATAAATATTAAATTTTTCCTCTACTTAAAATTTAATCCTTAACTTCCTCGAATAAAAGTTATTCCTTAATTTTTCATTGCCAGGGAGCCATAAATATTAAAGTTAACACCCCAACCCCCCGAAATCACAAAGCCGTATTCTTACCCCGTCTGCGCTTAGACATGACACCCTTAAGTGCCACCCTTTATCGTGTCACCCGCTTCGACGTCGTCTTAACCCTTTGACAGATACCAACGAACCGGATGACTTAAACATCATATTTTATTTTCAGATTTTTGGTAAAAAAATGCTTTTTTATGCGGAAGATATATTTTTTTAACATTTTTATACAACGCAGGAGGTCCGAGGAAAATTTTTTTCTCTGGGCCTGTCATCTTTGGTGATGCTGTGCGGAGGGTCTTTTAAATGGAAGGAAGTATTGGAAGATCTGGGTAGGCAAAATGCATGAGGTCAGTGTGTCTAGGAGTGACGTATGAATCCATCCCTCCAACTGCGCGCCTGCGGTGCAATGCGATCTTTTTTTTTTTTACATTAGCTCCACACAGAAGGCCTGTGTCATCTTTGGGGGTGCTGTGTGGAGGGTCTTTTTAGGAAAAGAAAGACAGAAAGTTCTGGGAAGGAAAAGGGTATTAGGGGTGGATAGGAATCTGGAGCTCAGTGTGTCCAGGAGTAACGGACGTATAAAACCATCCCTTTTACTGCGGTGTATGGCGATGTTCCGGGAGAGTTAGGCTGGATAAGTCAAAGGGACACCCTCAAACACACTCTTCCAATCCGACCTGCTATGCAACTTGTGGGCAGATGCATCCGCCGCCAAGATCCGGGCAAACCTTACCCTATGAACCCGGGCACCTCTGCTAAGTCACCAAACGTAGCAAACCACATGGGGTGACCCTTGGCAGAGGTGTTGGTTATCCAATAAATGGTTCCCGGGCGGCTTTACCCATACTCGCCTCCCAAATTGAAAATGGATCGTGAGAGGCCGACTGGAGAGGTCGAAGGGTCTACCTCATTCGGCCTCTCCCGATCCGGCCCGCCGCGCAGCTAATCCGCCACCAAAACGTGGACAAAACTCAGTCCATGATCCCGGGCACCGCTGGCAGACGACCGAACTGAGTATTTTCAATGTTTAGTAATTTTACAAATTCTTACTCGTTGAATGTGGATTTTGAATTTGTTGTATCCGGGTTAAAAGCGTAATTAAAAATGAAAGATTTTTGCAAATCAGCGCACGACTAATGACAAGTTATTATTTAATAAGTATTTCTTTTGATAAAATGATTTATAAGCTTCCTTTCTTAAGATGTTTCTTCTTTTCCTTGAAGAGTTATAAGAAAATGCTCATATTGTTTCTTCAATCTGTGTAAATTCATTTTTTGTGTAATTTTTAATTAAATTAAAACAATTATTCTGTAAAACACCACTATTTAATCGAAATTATAATCATGTTTCAACAATTAAATAAATTAGGAATTAGAAAAAATGTTAAGGGCCTTTAACCAGCCAGTGGCCGAAAATTCACATTTCGTCGAAAGATGTTCTTACGATCGTACAGGGCGGTTCCAATGAAAAAGATTAATTATTCTCCGTACCAGCTTTTTAAAATTAGAACTCAATATCGATTTTATTTCATTCCAAATTTGCATTAATTTATGCCTACATCCAAAAATGCTGAAAGGCGTGATGATAAAACTATTAAAATAGTGTACTTTTTGTAATTATTTTTTTATCATAAGTATTTATAATTTTTCAATAATGTCTAAGCAAAATAAACGTGTAAAAAAATATGAAATATATTAATTTGTGAGACTGTAAATAGATAGACAAAATGGAGAAATTTTCCTCACAAATAAGTTGTTTAATATTTTTTTTTTAACTAAAATTAAAATTTTGAAACATGCTTTACTAGATAACGTATTGATTTACAATAATGTATGATTACATGGTACGAAATGTGTCTTGTAAAATAAGATTGGAAATTTAACAAATCTGCCAACGACCTATGGTATAACCTTATTATAATAAAAATATTTTTTTCTCAAAATTTAAAACATGCGTTTACTAGAGTAAAGAACAGTCTTTCGAAATCAATTTATATTTTTTTGTGGAAAAGAGTCAAAATGTCTAAAATTTGATTTAAAAATGACATATTTCCGGTTTTCTGTGGTTATACCCCCTTAATAGTTAATTAAACATTAATAATAACTAATAGGAATTTTTTTTAAATACCCATCTCTTAAATTTATTTTCATATTACCTAATACGCACATTTATTTATAAAAAAATATTTTTGTTGTATGTTTTAAAAGTTTTTATTATATAAACATAGTTTTTTAATATTCTTAAATAATTTTAAAAATTTGATTTTATGATAAAATCCATCCCTATAATATATTTGTCTATACTTATTTGTCTTCAGGGCCGGATCTACGAAATCTGGCTCCCTGTGCAGTAGGTACTGATGGCGCCCCCCCCCCTACATTTTTATTTTGATTAAAAATTCGTTCACCCCAATTTTTTTATTTAATTATTATTTTTTTTACACTAATTTATCAAATAAAATCAAGACATATAAAGGGTGTAACTTTTCCAAGTGACTTGGCGGTAGCTCTCACACTTGTATTTTTTTAAAGAGAGAATCGCCAGCAGCCCTATACTCTCTGAATCTATTGGGTAAACATAAAATTATGGTGCTATTTTAATTATTTTAGGAAAAACTCTTTTTGCAAGTTATGCTTTAAAATAATACAACGAATTGTTTGTTTGTGCCCGTACAATCATTAAAAATATAGGTTACGAGACAATGCGGGTGGTTTCGCTGAACTAGGTCCATTAGACATTCTTGAGATTTACTGCGTTTATGTATATACCCAACGCGAATAAATAGAAAAAGGAAATACAAATACGTTATCATCGCAACGTACAACACAAGAATAGCATCTACAGTTTCTGACTAATAAGAATATAACCTCAAATTTGTACCTTGCATTTCCCCTGTGTTGAGCGAACAAACACCATATTGAGCGAACAAACACCATACAAACACTAAATACTGACCTATGGTATCAACGGCTTACGAAAGACGCTTACATTGACACCGTAAAATAACAAATCCAACAAATTTAATAGATATTAATTATACATTTAACGAACTTCAAATAATATGTCAAATCAATGATGAAACATGAAACTGTCAACACGTAACACGTTGCAACCTGCAAATCCTACAAACCGTGCGATGTTTTTGTTAATGGAATTTATTGAAGATTTCATAAGAAAATGGTCTTTAACTACCTTCTCCTAGAGACTTAAATCGTACAAAATAAAACAATAGCGAGCGTACGCTAACTAAAATTGTCAGTTCGGTTTGTTTGATTATCTAGAACAAAAGTACGGCGCTGTGATTGGTTATTGAATTTCTATCGCACCCATTCGTCGTAAAAGACGGTAAAAGATATATGGAAAAATAGATCTTACGTTTAAACTACATAAATATATGGAATTTGTAAAAAAAATTCTGTAACTGACTATAAATTCGTAAGCCGTTGATACCAACCTGATGCGTGCGCATTCTGTTTCTTTGGAAAGTGTTGCTAGAGCGTAATAATTATTTCGTACTATGGGTAATTTTTACACGATTAAGGGAATATTATAACAAAATTTTAATACAATATTTATTTTCTCACGGCGCGCGGCGCCCCTTCGGAGTTGGCGCCAGGTTTTTGCACGTTTTTGAACGTATGGCAGATCCGGCGCTGTTTGTCTTTGGTTGTTTTTATGAATGTTAATCTTATCCTAACGAAGAAACCTTTGGTTTTGAAACATGTGGGTATTTTTGATTAAATTGTGGTGTTTTACAAAGTTATTGATTTCATTGAATTAAATAATGTGTACCAATTCCCAGAAAAAAACCGGGATAGTATCTACTTATGAATTAATTTTAACAATATTTTGATAAATTTCCTCGGAGAGTTTTATTTATATTCAGATTAATATAGAAAAAAAATTGAAACAACTTGGGAAGCGGGTATGGGCACCGCCGCCCCAGGAACCATTTATTGGACAACCAACACCCCCGTCGTAAGTCACCGCAAATGGTTCGCCACGTTTGACTTATCAGGGGTGCCCGGGTCCATGTCTAAGTATTGGCGGCGATTGCGTTTGCCCACCTACTGCGTGGCGGGCCGGATCGAGGGAGATTGGTTGAGTGAGACCTGCCCTAGACCTCCGCAGAAGGATTTTCGCAGTGAGAGGGATGGATTCATACGTCTGTCACTCCTGGACACATTGACTCCTATATTCCTACCCACCTCTCATACATTTTCCCTGATGACATGGGCCCTCAGGGAAATTATTTTCCCCAGGGCCTCCTGTGTGGTTCTAATGATAAAAAAGGAGCGCACAAGAGCCTCAACCGTCTGGAGCAAGTGAGACTATGGCATTCCCAATCGGGATATGTTGTGAGGTTGAAGGTGGAGATGAGGGAAATGTGATAGGTCAGATAAAGGTCGAGAAGTACCTGGCTATTCAGATCTGGTCACCAAATACGGCTAAAGCCATTTTAAGAATCGTTTCAATTCTGAAAGGTGGTATCCTATTACACCAAGGTGATACTGAGAGTATCTTCCACTCTGGAGCGTGCAGCAAATAAACTATTTATACTATATTTTTGATTGTAGCTATAATTTTGTGGTTATCCATTATAGAAAAATGAAACAATTCAACTTTGTATAAACCACTTTATAATGCGTAAACCCAACCGGTTTCGGAACAAATGTTCCTTCTTCAAAACTGTCAAATTAGTATAAGCTTTCCCTGAAGAAGGAACGTTTGTTCCGAAACCGGTCGGATTTACGCATTATATAAGTGGTTTACACAAAGTTGAATTATTGTTTAATTTTTTTTAAACTATATATTATTTTTAATATATTTATTGTGAAATAACATAAATTAATCAAATACAATTTTTTTGCGAACAACGGGATTCGATCCCGCGACCTTCGGATTGCGAGACAAGAGCCTTACCCCTTGTAGGGTCGTGTAAATAGCCCCTGACACGAGGGAATGACTACCCTATGTAAATTAACTAAAATTGAATTCTTCCCTATGTGACACAAAAACAGTTGACCCAGCAATTCCAAATTCCAAAGTGAAAACAAACAATACTCACTCAGAGAATGCAGCTCATCCACGATGTCCAACACAAAAGACACTTCTTTTCATTAAAAAATATCAAGGCGGTATTGCATAATCTTAACAGATGTTTCGCACAGCTAGGAAGTTTCAACAATGAATAAATTTGCATATTAATAATACGTGCCAAAAATCTTGTACAACAATAATTCAATTATGGGATGAATTATTCTTATCACTGACTAGGAGAGACATCTCTTGGCTTTGACTCACATTCCCGTCGGAAGTAATTGCCTGATTCACAGAGGTAAGGAAATGCATGAATATACTGAATTTCAAGTCACATAGGTAAATTCAATACAATACAAAAACCATAGATGGCGCCCTCGTGGTCTCATAGCATAAATTATTAATTGATTAAGAAAATGGATCCAAATATATTTATGGCGCGTATCCACCCCTCGACCGCGGAGGTCGTTTTATGCCTATTACCTGTATTTGTGGCGATATAAGGCAAAATAAGAATACACATATTTTTGGCTTGTGGGTTCCATTTAACTTTTCTTGCGAACAGCTTTGATAGTTCATGCTCCGTGCAGTCGACACCCTTCTCATATCCCCTTTGTTTTTATTATCTTTGCTTTGTGATCAAAGTATAAATGTCAAATTGCGAGTTGGCAGCGTGTTTAAATAACTAGTAAAAACCATTCATAATCGCGAACGGTCGAAATATATCCCACGCCAAAATGTCTCTCAGCAGAAAATTTCACACTATTGTGAAAAGGGTTTATTTTTAGCGTTTGACGTGGGTGCTTTCGCAAAATAATAATGGCGGTTCTTTATGGCAACAATGGTCGCCTTTTTACTGGCTGTCATTGGTCAAAACAGAATGAGCTCATTTGCCATGGATACATACATTTTCAATTTAGGAGGCGGGTATGGGTACCGCCGCGCCGTGAATCATTTATTGGATAACCAACACCTTTGCCATAGTCTCAACAAGTGGTTCACTACGTTTGGTAACTTAGCAGGGGTGCCCGGTTCATGGGGTGAGGTTTGTCCAGATCTTGGCGGCGGATGCGTCTGCCCACCTGCTGTGTGGCCGGCCGGATCAAGAGAGACTGGATGAAGGAGGCGTTTTGACCTTTTCAGCCGGACTCTCTCGACCCATCGCCTTGCACCGCATTTGGATCGATGGATTCAAACTTTCGTTACTCCTGTACACACTAACCCCCAGATTCATACCCACCCTAAAACTAACTAACCATCACGCCGTTTCCCCGCAGGGGTGGGCAGAGAGGACGGACTACAAACAACTCGGTCTTGGCACACACCCCTTGCCTCGTTCACATTCATATATCGTCTCATACATGCTCTTCTATTATTCTGATTCTTGACATGGCCCGACTCAATAATCTGATTCACGTGGTCGTGCCATGTCTTTATCGGGCGTCCCCGACTTCTTCTACCATTCACATTTGCGTCAAATATTCTCCTTACACACCTTTCCTCGTTCATTCGCTCTAGATGCCCAAACCATCGAAGCGTTCCTTTCTTGATCTTACTCATTACGCTTACATCAGCCTTGCATTCTTTGCGGATCTCCACATTTCTCACACGAACATACATGGTTTTACCACATATACGTCTCAGGGATCTCATTTCTACAGCATTCAGTCTACTTTCATCCTCCCTCTGCCAGTTCCATGCCTCACTGCCATACAAAATCAAAATCAAAATCAAAATCAAAATCAAAATCAAAATCAAAAAATATTTATTGTAAAATAAAAATTACAAAAGGTGTAGCTTATGGGTAGACCCCATTCCTTCCAGATAACCACATTTACATCAGGGTAGGTACCAGTACTCCATTATGGACGCTAGTTTCGCGTCTTCTTTTTCCTTCCCAGAACTTCCTATCCTTCTCTTCCTTAAAAAGACCCTCCACACAGCATCCCCTAAGATAACAGGGAAATTATTTTAGCCCTTAGGGAAATTATTTTCCTCAGGGACTCCTATAAAACATTTTCGCATCGATTTTGTCGGTGTAAATGTTAGCGCTCTCCTCTAACAATCGTTATTTCGTATCTCTCCATCTCCTTCTTTTCGACCCAAGTTGCGGAGCCTTCACAGACGGATTGTTATCTTTAGAGCAGCTTTTTTCAACCTTTTTCATCGCACGACCCCCTTATTATGTAAAAAATATTTCGCGACCCCCTACCCTTTGCCTGCAATTTACCTTTGACGACTATGGTTCCTGGAGGGGGGGGGGGTGGCTAGAGAAATTCAGGAATCACAAATTGAATGAAATGAAAAAAAGAATGACACCCAGTGTACACCAACAGGAGGGTGGCTAGAGAATTTCAGGTTGTGAATTTTTCAGGGCAATTTCGCCTGTATAATCATGTTTTGGCATTCTATTTGATTCTGCCAGGAAATCCGTAATCCTGTGAATTCCGTTGCCCACAAAATTCTATAAATTTTTTTCTAATATTTTTAAAATTCCTGACAATTTCCAATTTCTTTGACAGACCGCTAAATTTTCGGACATGTCAGGGAAATTGCTGTCAAACTAATTCGCCAAAGGTCTCCAGGGAATAGTAGGTAGAGCTATCGCCCATTCGTACAACGTACAGGCCGGGCCGATGCCGACTCAAGACTGAGGCGAGCAAGGCCGCGCTGTGCCGACGAATGTGGTTGAGTTAAAGAGCGAGACACAATGAGCGTTGCGGGGTTGTCGAAGGATACAGGGGTACAGGGCGACGCGGGCTATGACGGACGTCGGACGGCGGAAATAACGTGACCCTGTCAATCGGCGATTCGGTGTCATATGCGCGCGTTTGTTTTGTGTTGAACTCACGTATTTGAATTTATTTAAGTGACTTGTAGTGATAATAAAAAAATGGATAAATTTATAAAAAGATCAACACAACCGTCAACTTCTTGTTGTAGTGAGAGTATTGAAACGAAACCAAAGAAAAAACCAAATTTAAAATTCGGATTTACTGTTATTGAAAATAAACCACAGTGTGTTATTTGCTTCGTACAAATGTCCATCTATAAATCAAAACAAATTCGATTCATTTTCGTCGACCCAGTCTTTCATTGGAGAAGTGGGGTTTGAGATTAACATCAAAGCATATATACATGGTATGGAAATTGTCTTGCAGAATTTGAAAGAAGAAATGTGTCATTATTTCTCGGTGCAAGAACTATCACAGAACGCTGGGAAAAGGTGGATCATAAATCCGTTTTTGAATGCAGCTATAGATGAGGCAAGTTTAGAAACCAACCTAAAAGAAAATCTGCTGGAATTATCTGCCGATGGAATGTTGCACTTGGAATTCAAGTCTGTTACATTGGATAACTTTTGGTTAAAAATAAAATTAGAATACCCAGAATTGACCACAGAAGCTTTGAAGTGCTTGATTCCATTTGCCACCTCTTACTTGTGCGAGTTGACGTTTTCGTCAATGGCCCAAATAAAAAACAAACAGAGGAATCGATTAAATTTAGAAAACGACATGATTCTAAATGTTGCAAAAACAGATCCGCGATGGCAAAAATTGATAAAAACAGGCGCAACCTTCACATTAATGTGTATGAGACTTAACGGATTTTTGACCCATAGAAATTTTATAATTTAAATTTCATGTTAACTTCAAAATGTCCTATAATTAATATTTTCATTATAAATATATTTTTGAGCTTTAATGTTTTTTTTTATATTTTACTTTGGACCCCCTGCGACCCCCTTGTAGAGGCTTCGCGACCCCCCAGGGGGTCGCGACCCACAGGTTGAAAAACACTGCTTTAGAGCATAGGCGTCGGGTGGGAATGCTATCCTTATTCTACCGGTATTTCAATTGAAGATGCTTCGAGGAACTAGCGTCATTGATCCCTTTGGCACCGGTGCATAGTCAGGAAATACATTTGTCACATGAAAACGGGTCGCTTCTTCGACTCGTTCTGTGTTCAACAGCTCGGCTGTGGAACGATATGCCGGCCTCTGTTTTTCCTCCTTCCTACAACATGGGTCTCTTCAAGACCAATGTTCATTCCTTCCTCTCCTCAAAAAGACCCCCCACACAGCATCTCAGATGACAAAGGCCCTGAGGGAAATTATTTTCCTCAGGGCCTCCTTTGTGGAGTTAATATAAAAAATAAGGTATTTTGGGGCTCCGAACCAGAGGTGGCCACCAGTGGCGGTTCGTGAGTTTTCAGCGAGCTGGAGTGCTAAGATAGAAAAATATGACGGTATTGAAGTTATTGTAGCTAAAAATGAATTATGTTTTTTCAAAATTTCATTTTTTTTGCATGAAGATTTTCCGGATTCTTTCAGTTTGGGCCGCATCCACAAACTGGAAAATCTTCATACAAATACGAAATAGAAAAAATCGAGTGCAGACTACACGCGGTAGAAGCGAAACTTTACGAAACAATCTCAACCAATACTTGAAAAGTGAGGTCATTATCAAAGCGACCAATGAGGGCGACCTCGCGTAATTTCCGTTTCATATCTCCTTTAAAAGCCTTTAAAAGTGACATCATTATCAAAGCGGCCGATGAGCGCAATAGATGCGTCGCAGGTGCAGTAATTGTCATTTTCGTTTCATTAAAAATCCAAATCCCAGCGGTGCTATAGAAGTTTCGTTTCAAAAATCATTTTCAGCTACAACAACATCAATAACGTCGTATTTTTCAATGTTACCATTCTGGCTCACTGAAAACTCACTCCGCGGGCGTCCGCACAACAACTCACAAAGATTCGTCGCGGTCGGAAATATGAAATAATTTCATAACGTCAGAGCTCACCACTATATATAGAAACCATCGCTGGAGTGCGCACAACAGCTCACCAAAGTTTCATCGCAATCGGGTGGATGGTTTAGGGACAGCATAAGGGACAACAGAGAAACGTTCATTTTAATATATTAAGATTATTAAACACTGAATAATCTTCAGTAGTCCATGTATTACATTTGACGTCTGACCTCTTGAAGTCAGGTTCAAATATTTACAAACGTGGGCGTAAAAGGTTGTGTAGCATATATAACGTAAACACTATTGTCGAGGTAATTTTATGTAAGAGGTCACACCCGGAAAGCTAACCTAAATACATATTTATTAATTATAATAGGTTAAGCTATTTATGGCAGTAAGGGTACTTGTGGGAAAATTCAACAAATTTGAGCTGTCAAATGAATTGTTTTTGAAGTGAAACTTCCTTAGCCCTGATAGAGTGATTTTAAATTCGGATGAAATGGAAATGACGCACCACGGCGCCTGCAAAGCATCAAACTTGCTCAAGCCAATTGGTTTTTTTTTAATTTAATTTTTTTTTTTTTTTGTTTTGTACACTTTACAAATATAGACAAAAAAGTCCTGTTTTAGCAGTTTGTCTAACGGGTTCTTTACATTATAGATTAATAGTTACATTTTTATAATTATAATAAAAAGATAAATTGAGATATAAAACGGAAATGATAATAGGTCTGCGCTTATTGGCCGCTTTGTTTTTTACGAGTCGTCGGAATATAATGCGCAAATTCGCGCCAAGCCGAGCGCGTCCCATAGCGCAGCGGTATAGTGCGTCGCAAATCTCAGCGGCCAGATAAATCCAGCGGACTGAGGTTCGAATTCTACGAAATCAAAAAAATAAACATTTTTATTTTTGTAAATCAATATCCAATCTTCAGACTACTTCAAAATAAACAGGCAAAAGAAAGCGACATCTATCGACTTTCTAGTTTCATTTCGTGTGAATTACACACTCTACTTTTTTCTAATGCTCACAACTGCTAACCTTGTACAAATCACAAGTACGCCCCACGGTTGAATTTGGCAGCCATCTCTGGTCTGGAGCTCCAAAATACCTGAAAAATACCCTCGACTCTGTGCAGAAACGGGCGGTCCATTTGATAGATTCTCCCATCTTAACAGACGGATTGCAATCTTTAGAGCACAGGCGTCGGGTGGGAATGCTATCCTTGTTCTACCGGTATTACAATGGAAGATGCTCCGAGGAACTAGCATCATTGATCCCTTCGGCACCGGTGCATAGTCGGGAAACACGCCAAACGCGTGCCCAACATTTGTACACGGTTGACATTTGTCACATGAGAACGGGTCGTTTCTTCGACTCGTTCTTGTGTTCAACAGCTCGGCTGTGGAATGATTTGCCGGCCTCTGTGTTTCCTCCTTCCTACAACATGGGTCTCTTCAAGACCAATGTTCATTCCTTCCTCTCCTCAAAAAGACCCTCCACACAGCATCCCAGATGACATAGGCCCTGAGGGAAATTATTTTCCTCAGGGCCTCCTGTGTGGAGTTAATGTAAAAAAAAAAAAAAAATAATAACCTCACTAAATTCACAATATTCGTACAAAAACACGAAGCACTTTCAGTGACCTACGGCAGAGGTGTTGGTTATCCAATAAGTGATTCCCCGGGCGGCAGTACCCACACCCGCCTCCAGAAATGAAACTACAAGAGAGATTCTTAAATCTCTTAGGAAGAACTGCGTTGCCTTTTTCATACTAAGCTAATATTTGGATTTGAGGCGAACATAATATTTAACCAAACTGAATAATTATTTTTTTGGTTTAAAAGGCCTAGCAATTATCTAGTAAGGATATTAGCTACTTTATATATTTATTTATTTATTTTCCATGTTCTCCGTAAAACGGTTATTCACCAATACATTATGGAGAAGATTACAAAAGAAAGGTCAGTTTCACTACTTTGTGACATACGTCAAAAGATAATTGTTAAACTGCCTGTAGGTTACGTTAAAAATGTCAATGGTCAATGCAGACTCGTTGAGCAGTTCAGTCGCTCTGTTGACTGGCGCGTTCTGATAGGCAGAAGTCCTCGCTTTTGGAGCATAAAAAAGGGTATGGGACCTTCCATTATAGTTTAAATTATTATTCATAGACTATTAAATGATTCTATTTTACATGATTTTACAGGCATTTTTTTTGCAATAATTTGTTAGTTGATGTGATAATTATGGGGGTATTTCCGCGTTTTTTTTATTGCTTGAAAAAATTAAGCAAAAAATTATGGTGATTACTGCATTTTTATTTTATTTTTATGTTGACGAATTAATTTTCTACAGCGAGTCAAGTTTCCCATTTTTTAATTACCGCCAAAATGATAATTTGGGGCGGGGCCATCGATTGACGTCATGAGTGTGGACGCTCACTGACAGTGTTAATTTATGCTGGCCCAGCTGAGCGACGCTTGTGACGTCATATTCCGATTTTCAAACCATGGGGTGTTTTAATTTTGTCAGTTTTAGACCGTTTTTTAAAACAGTAATATTGAATAAAAACATATAAACAAACATTTTTGGTAGGATGATTAAAAATAGAAAAATGATTCCTCGTTTGTGGAAATAAACCATTATGGGCAATTTATGGGCTTATTTAAAACTAGCAGACCCGGCCACCCGTTGTTGTGGCTAACGAAACACAACGCCATTACCCAAACTTTATAAAATCCACACCACCCGTTTGCCATCTGCCCGCTGCCCGCTGCCTGAACTGAATATTTAATTTTTTTGGCTTTTCTCTACTATAATAAGCATGTTTTATACATATAAACCTTCCACTTGAATCACTCTATCTATTGGTAAAAACCGCATGAAAATCCGTTCCGTAGTTTAAAAGATCTATGCGCACATACATTTTGATCGACTTCATTTTATATACTAGTAGCTGGTTCCCGGCAAGCGTTGCTATGTCATTTAATAAGGTTTCCCTCCCAGGTTTACCTCCCCTCTGCCGAATTCCCCCCCCTCCCGCGAACCCCCTACCCGAGTTCCGCTCCTCCCTCTCCACTCCCGCATTCCATACATTCAGTTTTCAAACAGCTCGCGTGATACTTATTTTATGTTTTTTTATACAAATTTCATAATGCCAGAGCTAACCAGTAGTTTTATACAAACCTTGTCCTGACAATAACGAACACAAAAAACAAAGAATTATCCGATTTTGTGCAGTCGTTCGGAAGTTATGCGCGTACATACATTTCAGCGATTCATTTTTATTTATATAGAAGATAGAAGAAGAAGAAGAAGAAGAAAAAGATAGAAGAAGAAGATAGAAGATGTAATGATAATGATGAAAAAAAAGGCAGATTTGCGTTAGAACATAAATTTATCGTTAATAAATAAAATTGGGCCGTAAAAGCTTTTTGTCACCTTTTTATTATTTTAATTTTATATACCATTATTTATTTGCGTGGTATGTTGGACAAGATTATTTATTAACACAAAAAAAATTAAGGTATTAAAAATATAATTAGAAATAAAAAAATTGAATTGTTGAATTGAATAATGGCCTTGAATTTAAAAAACACAAATAAAAAAGTAGCACTTATTCGTACTAGATAATTGCTAAAACTTTTGATTAAAAAATAATATTTCCGCTTGGTTAAGTATTCTGGCCAAAAATCCAAATTAAAGTTTGCTCTGAAAAAAAGCCGCGCAGCTGTTCCTCTTAATTATTTATTATTAATTTATATTTGAGGTTTAAATAATGTTGAAAGTAATGAAACCCGACGTCCTTAAATTTGGCTGAAAATAATTTCCTTCAAAAGAACATCTGCGGCGAATGAAAATAAAGCAGGCGAGGTTATTTTATTTTGATGTTCCGAGTTCATTAAAAACCACTTTGTGTATCTTTTTATGAACCACCCTCAAATTTTGGAAAGTTACCATGAACGTAATTAATATTTAAATTCTGTTACATTTTTAATATGGACATGGTTCATGTGTAACTTGAATACTGTAGGTTTTTTTTACATTAACTCCACACAGGATGCCCTGAGGAAAAAAATTTCCCTCAGGGCCTATGTCTTCTTTGAAGATGCCATGTGGAGGGTCTTTTTGAGGGGAGGAAGGAGTGAACACAGAAGCCTGGAAATTGTTCCACAGCCGAACTATAAAACTAACGAGTTGTGGCGTCGTGGAAACTACCCGTTCTCATGAGACTAATGTTATATATTTATGTTGGGCACGTGTTTGGCGTATTTCCCGACTACGCACCGGTGCCGAGGGGGCCAATGACGCTAGTTCCTCAGAGCATCTTCCATTCTAATACTGGTAGAACAAGGATAGCATTCCCACCTGACGATTGTGCTTTAAAGATTGCAATCCGTTTGTTAAGTTAGGAGAATCTATCAAACGGACCGCCCGTTTCTGCACAGAGTGGAGGGTTTTTTTTAGGTATTTTGGGGCTCCAGACCAGAGGCTGGGCTCTAAATAAAATTTTTAAATGTATCAATTACAATTACAACTTGAGAGGCGGGAATGGGTACCGCCGCCCCGGGAACCATTTATTGGATAACCAACATATCTGCCATAGGCCACCCAAGTGGTTCGCCACTTTTGGGGACTTAGAAGGGGTGCCCGGGTTCATGGAGTGAGGTTTGTCTAGGTCTGAGTGACTTTTTTTAAGCACCAGATTTAAATATCCGTGTTAAATTTTCCCAACTAAACCCTTTCTCACACTTCCCCAAATGATCATCTAGTCAATCCACGCTATGCAAGTATTATAAATACAAAAAAATACAAAACAACATGTCAACCTACCAGAGACCAAATGGGAAAATAATTCACCGACTCCAGATATATTCATATCTGAGAGTTCGGCTCTGCGGAACTCCTAATTGGACCTTTAAATTCTACTGATCCCTCAATATAAATATTTATTTAATTATTTATTGACGCCCTATTGGGCTTTTATATATAAAAATACAAATTTCATTTATAACAGCAGTATAACACAAAATAAAAAAGATTAAAAAATATACAAATAAAGCATAAACTCAATGTAAAATAATAGAAATAATACATCTAATGCTAATTCCACATGGATGACTTTAGGGAACTCGTATGTACATATACCTACGAGCAATAAAAACATTAAAAATAATCAAAACACATTAATTTTTACTGAATTACTCGTTGTATGCTTTTGAAATAAGAACAATAAAAAAAAAAAAAAAAAAAACAAAAAAAACAAAAAAAACAGTAAACAAAAGAAAATTGAAATAAAATAAAATGATTTCTCATTCATTATTTATATCTAAAAAGTGGTGGACTAATTTGGCTTTAAATGAATCGAAATTTAAATTAAAAATGTCAGCGACATCAGTTAGTTCATTGCCCAACCTGTGTATTCTTTCCATCACAGAATTCGTAGCGAAGTTATTGTTGTAAAATAAAATGTTTCGTCTAGTATATTTTGGAGGTATGTGTAAAGATAACAAGTTTATAGCGTCAGGGCAGTCCAACCTTGAATGAACAATTTTATACAATAAAAGGAGATCAAATATTTTTCGCCTTTCAGATAATTTCGATAAGTTAAGTTTACTTCGTAAATTGACATAATTGATTTCAATAATAGGAACACCAATTTTGAAATTAATAAAACGTAAAAATTTATTTTGAATTTTTTCAATTTGTGAACAATGAGAGTTGAAATGAGGACACCAAATGCTTGAACAGTATTCCACCTGACTTCTAACCAAAGACGTGTATAGTAATTTTATGGTTTTTATGTTATTAAAGTCTTTAGCGATTCTGAGGATAAATCCAAGCATTTGTAATCCCTTACTGGTAATGCTAATAATGTGATTCAAGAAGCGTAATTTGGAGTCAAAGATAACGCCAAGGTCGTTGAATTCAAAGACTCTTTTTAGAGTGGCATTATTAATTGTATACTCGAATAGTAAAGGGGTTTTAGATCTATGAAAACTGATCGTTTGGCATTTGTTGATATTAAGATATAATTTGTTTGCGATGCACCATTCATAAAGTTTATTTAAGTTCATTTGTAGAGTTAAACAATCAAAAGAATTTTCAATCGATTTAAACATCTTTAGATCGTCGGCAAATAGAAGAAAGTGAATATTATCGAAAATTAATGAAATGTCGTTAATAAATAGTAGGAAAAGAATTGGTCCTAGGTGGGAACCTTGGGGGACCCCACTTAAGGCAAAAAAAGTGTATGAGGTTGTGGAGTTAATTTTTACACATAGTTTTCTAAACGATAAGTAGCTTCTAAGCCATTCGAGAAAGTTGCCGCTTATTCCCAAGTGTTCTAATTTTTCCATTAAAATGCGATGAGAAACAGTATCAAAGGCTTTGCTAAAATCAGTATAAATAGTGTCAACTTGAAGACCCTTGGAAAGTGCATTAGAAATAAAATTTTCGTAAAGTAATAAGTTAGATGACGTAGATCTGCCTGGCATGAAACCATGTTGAAATATTGATATAAGCGGTTTAATTTGATGCATGATTTTACTTAATATAATCTTTTCAAAAAGTTTAGGTAGTGATGACATAATACATATGGGTCTATAATTTTCAATTTGACTTTTATCACCTTTTTTAAAAATAGGTGTTATAAAGCTACTTTTCAAAATTTCAGGAAAACAACCTGTAGATAAAGATAAATTGAAAATTATAGTAATAGGAAGAGCTAGAACATGGACACAGTTTTTAAGTAATATTGAGGGAATCATATCTGGCCCCGAATTCGACCTGATATCCAGCTGTTTGATAAAAGTCACAACATCATTTACTTCCACATGGATGTTATGCAAGTTGAGTGAGCTTTCGGTAAATTGGGGTTTATCAGATAAAATGTTATCATTGTCTTTAACGTCTACACCCTTGAAGAAATCTGCAAATAAATTTACAATATCGTTTTTGTCATGACCCGCTTTTTTCCCGTAAAACATTGTACCAGGAAAGTTAGAGTTATTTTTCCGAAAGGAATTAGCGTAATTCCAAAATTTATTAATATTTGTTAAAATAGAATTTTCAACATTGTTAGTGTATTCTTTAAAACATACTTTCGATTTCCTAGTACAATCCTTACGCAAAACAGAGAATGCGATATAATTATCTAGCGTTCTATTTATTTTATAACGTTTGTGGGCAATTTTTTTATCGTATGTTAGATTAATTAGTTCAGAATCGAACCATTTAGGGAATTTAGAAATGTAATATTTTTGTAGGGGAACAAAGCTGTCGATTGCTTGATAAATTGCATTGTAAAAATATTCTAAGGCCTCATTTAAACTTGTGCTTTTACAAGTGAGATCATAAGCCCAATTATTAGTAGATAAAAATTCTATAATTTTTGGGTAATCTGCTATTTCAAAATTACGTTTGACAATCGTGGGGTCAATTACCTTAACAAAAGTATTGAGGTAAATGATTACTAGGGGGGGTGGTATTTATCAATTGGAAGAATCATTTCATCAGAGGCATAAACATTAACACTAGAAGAATCTGTAAAGACAAGATCGAGAAGACGAGAATTGATGTTGTACACATATTTAAAAATATTGGAATTACTAGAATTACTATTATCTAGAATTACTCGTAGTTATCTCTTTTACATTAGCTCCTCACAGGAGGCCCTGAGGAAAATAATTTCCTTGGGGGCCTGTGTCATCTTTGGGGATGGTGTGTGGAGGGTCTTTTTATACATGGAAGGAGAGGTAGTTCTGGGAAGGAAAAAGGTATGAGGGGTGGGAAGGAATTTGGGGGTATGTGAGTCCAGGCGGGTTGGACGTATGAATCCATCCCTCCAATTGCGGTGCGAGAGAGAGAGAGTCCTGCTGAAAGGGTCAGAAGGTCTCCCTAATCCAGCCTGCCACACATCCGTCGCGTCGTCAAGACCTGGAAAAATCTCACACTATGAATACGGGAACCCCTGCTAAGTCACCGAACTACTATGGCAGGGGTGCTGGTTATCCATTAAATGGTTCTCGTGCGGCGGTACCCATATCCGCCCCCCAAATTGAAAATATATTCTACATAACTCTTGTTAAATTTTTTTATTTATTTAATTATCTAATATATAAAATTCTCGTGTCACGGTGTTTGTTACCATACTCCTCCGAAACGGCTGGACCAATTTTGATGAAATTTTGTGTGCTTATCTGGTAGGTCTGAGAATCGACCAACATCTATTTTTCATACCCCTAAAAGTAAAGGGTGTTCCACTCCGAAGAAAATTATTTTCCCCATACATTTTGTATGGAACGAATTCTCCTATTTTGAAAGAACTGCAGCAATATTGTAAGGGGTATAATATTGAACTGTGAACCGGGGGAGGGGGGGAGGGGTGGAGAAGGGAATGGGGAGGGGGGAGGGGGGGAAAGGAACTCAGGAAGGGGGGTTAGCGGGACGGGGGAAGGGGAGAAGTGGAGTGGGGAGAGGGCGAGGGAACGCGAGAGGGGAAAGGATACGCAGGGAGAAACAATTTAGATCAAGGTATGGTATACGCAGGGAGAAACAATTTAGATCAATTCAGCTAATAAGTTGACAACAGTTTTTGATTCTGAGGCGGTACGAAGTTCGCCGGATCAGCTAGTTTTAATATAACATTTGATTACAGCACCTAATGACGTACTAGGTGTGAAACGCTTGTGTTAATAATCTAGGTTTTTGTTTATATAATATTATGAAAAAGGTGGTTAAAAGTAAAATAAGTATTTTTTTTAATTTAAACAATTTATGTATGAATGAGGAAGATTTAGACAAAAACAAGAATAATTTTGAAGCAATAAAATTAAAATTAAAAGGTTAATAATATTAATAAATAAAAAAAGCAACTGAAACTTAAGAGCGTTTAACCAGCCAGCGGACGAAAATCCACATTTCGTCGAAAGTTGTTCTTACGATCGTGTAGGGCGGTTACAACGAGAAACATTAATTATTCTCCGTACCAGCTTTTTAAAATTATAACTCAATATCGAATGTATTTCAATCCAAATTAGCTTTAATTTAAACCTTCATCCAAAAATGCTGAAAGACGTGATGATAAAACTATTAAAATAATGTACTTTTTTTAATTATTTTTTGATTATAAGTATTTATCATTTTTT
Organism: Limnephilus marmoratus; assembly: GCA_917880885.1. NCBI lineage: Eukaryota > Metazoa > Arthropoda > Insecta > Trichoptera > Limnephilidae > Limnephilus > Limnephilus marmoratus. The sequence goes on along the minus strand of OU862932.1, from coordinate 986,497 downwards.
AATAATGTCTAAATTTAATAAGAATGTTAAAAAAATCTGAAATATATTAGTTTGTAAGTGCGCAAATAAATACACAAATGGACCAATTTTCGCCAAGAAACACATGTACGTACATATTTTTTAATGATGTTATTAAAACTAAAATTAAAATTCTAAAACATGCGTTTGCTAGATAATGTATTGATTTATTTTACTGCATGATTATATTATTTGAAATGGGTTTGGTATAATACAAAATCTTTTTTGAAAATTTTACAAATCTGCCAACGACCTATGGAATAACCTTATTATACTAAAAATTTAAAAATTTTCTCAAAATTTATTACATGCGAATGCTAGATAAAAGAACAATCTTTCGAAATCCATTTATAATTTTTTGTAGAAAAGAGTCAATACGTCTAAAATCTGATTTGAAAATCACATATTTCTGGTTTTCTCTGGTAATGTGCGTTCTCAATGCTTATTGAGAACATGAAAATTTAATTTTAATTTTTTTTAAAGACATTGTTTGGTGTAGTGAAGGTGAATATGTATGTAGTTTTAATGTCTCTCAACAGTTGTCGTTAGTATGGGTCGTTATATGTAGTTTTAATATATCTCGACAGAAGTCAGTAAGTTGTAATGAAGAGACAAGACCGTTCGGGTTTAAAACTCGTTACGAAGATAGCCGATCATATCCGAACTACAGGTGGGCACCTTCAGTGACCATGCTCCAGATTAACACAGAGCATTCTTTAGAACGAACGTTAAGTCCAGTTAAATATTCACTGAAAATGAGACTTATTGAATGAGAGTATTATTCATCAAAGAAAACTATTACTGGATAACCAACACCTCTATCATAGATCACTCCAAGTGGTTTGCTATGTTTGGGGACTTAGCAGAGGTGCCCGGGATCATGGGGTGAGGTTTGTTCGGACCTTGGCGGCAAATGCGTCTGTCCACCAGCCGCGTGGCGGGCCGGATCGAGAGAGAATGGTTGAGGGAGTCCCTTTGACTTCTCCAACCGTATTCTCTCCAAATATCACCTTGCAGCACAGTGGGAGGGATGGATTCATACGTCCGTCACTCTTGGACACATTGACCCCCAGATTCCTACCCACCCCTCTTAACCTTTTCCTTCCCAGAATTTCCTCCCCTTCCATTCCCGAAAAGATCGTTCGCATAGCATCCCCAACATAGGCTCTGAGGAGAATTATTTTCCTCAGCGCCTCCTGCTTGGAGCTAACGTAAAAAAGTTGGGTTAGGTTAGGTTAGGTTAGGTGTAAGAAAAACACACAACAAATTTGGATTCCAAGGAATTAAGAACGCCCTCCAACCACCTGTTTTATCTCCAGTCATAAACGATGTGAATTTACTGGAGTATGGCCTTAAATGCATAATACATTCGTTTAACTTTGAACAAGTGCCACGAACTTCGCTTCTAACTGTACATGAATATATTAATTTTACATCAAATGAGTTCTGTGATATTCACTTCGCTTTATCATGAATATTGCACGAGATAGAAAGAGTCAAATACCTATTTACAGTGTAAGAAAAATATCCAAAAATAGATTATTTAAAAATTGAAAACCATAATTTGGATCCTGATAATTATTTATGACAAGCTGAAGTCCTAGTGGGCTTTACGCAGAGTTTTTCTGAACCAGACTTAAACAGTAACCTTTCTCTTTTTCTGGAGGTCAAGTGCGTAAAATTTCATCAACCTCAGATTAAGTAATAAGTTGGGTAACAACCTAACTATCTTGGGACTCTTTTGCGGTATTGACATAGTTTCGGCATTGCCCGGGCTTTATATGGAGTTTTTCGGAACCAGACTTATACAGTGACTTTTTTCTTTTTCTGGAAGTCAAGTGTGCTAAATCTCATCACCCTCAAAATAAGTAATAAGTGGGGTAACTACTCAATTGCCTTGGGACTCTTTTGAGGTATTGACATAGTCCCCGGCGTTGCCCGGGCTTTATATTAAGTTTTTCGAAACCAGACTTAGACAGTGATCTATCTCTTATTCTAAAAGTCAAGCGTGCAAAATTTCATCAAATTCACTAAAAGTAATAGTGGGGTAATAACCCCAACTGCCTTGGGACTCTTTTGCGGTATTGACATAGTCCCCGACGTTGCCCGGGCTTCACACGGAATTTTTAGAAACCAGGCTTAGTGAGCTTTTTCTTTTTCTGGAGCTAAAGTGTGCAACATTTCATAAACCTCAGAATAAGTAATAAGTTGGGTAACTAACCAACTGTCTTGGAACTCTTTTGCGATATTGACATAGTTTCCGGCGTTGCCCGGGCTTTTCACGGAGTTTTTAGAAACAAGACTTTGACAGTGAACTTTCTTTTTTTCTGGAGTTTAAGTGTGCAATTAACCTTAGAATAAGTAATAAGTGGAGTAACTACCTAAATGTCTTGGGACTCTTTTGCGGTATTGACATAATACCCGACGTTGTCCGGGCTTCGCACGGAGTTTTTCGAAATCTGAGCAAAACTGTGACAATTAATTAATAAAATCAAATAAATTTAAATAAAAATCCAATACTAAGGTTGTTCCCCATTGACAAAGTACATTCCCTTTCCCTTCCCAATTCTCCATCTACGCTTACGCCTACTTCTTCCTCTACTTGAGGAGTCGAGCCCATTATTTTTTAAACATATATTATAATCTGTAACACATGTAACCCTTAAAAAGCTACGGTTGTAGCGAAACCCGGTCGGCAAAAAGTACAGAAAATAAAAGCGGTGTTTACAAAGTTATTGTTTTATTTTAAATTATAATTATTTTAATAAAAACTGCGGGTAGTTTGTTTTGTGGCTTAATAGAACCCACGTTATTATGTTCGTAAGTACGTTGTAATATACACAACACCTCCGTGCTCAGTGCTCTGTGCTTCATGTAAAATTAAAATTGTACTATATGAGAGAGTCAACTGTTGCCTGTCGGGTCGGTTATGGAAATAGCCGATGATATCCTATCGATAGCTGAGCGTCTTCAGTGATTAGTTCTTCTGCCTCTGATAAACACAGAGCTCCCATTAGAACGGACGTTTAGTCCAGTTAAATATTCATTGTAAATAAGACGATAATAACCACGACTCGTAACCTGTCGAACCGAGTACCTATCACTGAAACTCCAGAAAATTCGAGAGGTATTGTTCATCAGTAAGCATAATGAGTAAAATTAAGAAAGGGTCGCTCAGACGGTTTGGGCATGTAGAGCGAATGAACGAGGAAAGGGGTGTAAGGAGAATATGTGCCGCAAATGTGAATGGTAGAAGAAGTCGGGGACGCCCGAGGAAGACATGGCACTACCAAGTGAATCAGATACTAGAGTCGGAATAATATAAGAGCATGCGTGTAAACGAGGCAAAGAGTGTGTGCCAAGACCGAGTTGTTTGGCGGTCCGTCCTTTATGCCTAAAATAGAAATCTTTGTATATTAAAAAAGAGATATTTTAAATTTTATTTTAACTTTACGAGTAAAATCTCAAATTGTAAAAATAAATTAAATGAAGACAATATTAGCGAAACTCTGATGTGGAAACAGAAAAATCAGAAAAAGATATTGGCACCTCTGGGACTCGAACCCAGGACCTTCGGCTTTCCGGCCCACAGCTCTACCAACTGAGCTTCTTCTTCTTCTTTGTGTGCCGTATCAGGTCCCCCCGACGTTGACGATCACTCTTAAAAATGTCTCTCTGTCTTGCGCTGCCCTGAATAGCTCCTCCACACTTTTAATGCCGGTCCACTCTCGTATATTACGCAGCCAAGACATTTGTCTCCTACCAGGCCCTCAGCGACCTTCTATCTTGCCTTTTAATATTAAATGGAGCAAGTGGTACTTCTCCCCTCGAAGTATATGACCCATATATGAAATTTGAGCTAAAAAAAGTAAAAAAGCTAAAGCTAAAACCAATTGAGCTAAGGTGTCTTTGAAATTAATAAATTACTTGGTTTTTACCACTTTTATTGTTTATAAAACCGACATGTTTCGTCAGCAAAGCTGACTTCTTCAGGGTTATGACAGAACTAATTTTAAATATAGACATATATATAGGTAATAGAAAAATAATCGACATAAACAATAATAAAATTAGAAAGAAAATAATGTTTAAGGGACGAGGGGCAATATAGAACAATTTAAAAAAATTTTAAAAGGGGAATAGATTTAATAATGGGTCATTTAAAAACAATTTTTGATTATTAATAATATTGAAATTTGCATTAACACTCTTTCTAATCTCTAAAATTTCTAATTTATCTAACTGAATGCCATTGACATTACAATGAATTAATTCTATTCCACTGTTAAAATTAAAGGTATGACTAGTTTCTAATAAATGGTTGGCAAACTCCGAGAAACTATTATTATTTAAAGCTTTCATATGCTCTTTAATCCTTATTTCAAAGTTTCTCGAAGTTTTACCTATAAAAAAGAAATAACGAAACATGTCGGTTTTATAAACAATAAAAGTGGTAAAAACCAAGTAATTTATTAATTTCAATCATAATGGTGCCACAAAATAAGTTTGCTGTGTTAGAAGAAGTAAGGTGTCTTTATCCGATTCGGTCATTATTTAACAGTATCATACTTTTTTGTTGGTAGAACTGTGGCACGGAAAGCCGAAGGTTCGAGTCCCAGATTTATATCTTTGTCTGATTTTTCTGGCCCCAGGCTTTTTTTCAGACCCTGAGTTTCGCAAATATTGTCTTAATTTTATTACATTTTTTTATGTATTTATTAAAATTTGGTTGGAATTGTAAAGTTTTGAAAATGAGAATAATATATATTTATTTAATAATTTTATATTTATTTGTTTACATGTTTATTCATTTGCCCTGACGGGCTTAAGTTTGTACTACTATTACTTAAATAAACCGGAACCTCGGAATATAAGCCACCGGGAAAAGAAGTTGAAACTGATTACGCAAAGTGTAAGAGATCAATAATCAGTAGATCTCTCAGTCGCAGAAAGTCTGTGACCGAGTAGTTTCGGATTTCTGATAGGATTGATACTGATTAATCCCTGAAACCTTTTGGATCGATGCTTACCGTATTTATATAAGTTTTTCAAACCATTGACAACAATTGCTTGGCTTTATAATAAATACTGCAACAATGAAGACTTGGATATATTTTCGAATACAATAACTACGTTCAGAAGTAACTTATCTTGCATATACCTGACGATCTCCTCACTTAAATCCACTTATTAGTAATTATTTATTGTATCAATCACTTACTTATGCATTGGCTCTATAATAAGTGTATATATAATAATAATAATAATAATTGGATAATTTATAAAGCGCCGTTTTTGTGAAAAATCACCTCAAGGGCGCTGTACAATTTATTAGGAATGCTTGTAAGAATATGTGTAAGTATGTGCATCTGTGCATGTATGTACATGCGTATATATGTGTAGAGTGTGCACACGTGTGCGTATACATAAATATGTGTGTGAATATATATACGTGTATGTATTTACTAATAAAATTTTGATCCTCCTTGTTTTATGTACCTTTATTAAACATAAGCCCTGAGAAAATTAATTCCCTTAGGCCTGTGTCATGTTAGGTGATATTTTCAGTCGGGTGGGCAGGCACATCACATCGGCAGCCAAGATCTTGTCAATCCTCACCCATGAACCCGGGCACCACTGCTAAGTCACCAAACGCAACGAGCCACTTGGGGTGATCTATGGCAGAGGTGTTGGTTATCCAATAAATGGTTCCCGGGGCGGCGGTACCCATACCCGCATCCCTAATTAAATTTTTTTTTTTCGAAGAAAACTTCTTGTAAAAGGTTGTTACTTTGTGATGTCATTATTTATTTATTAAAAGAAAATAACTTAGTTTACATCACTTTATTTTTTATATTTTATACTATCAACATGTTTCGTGAACCATGTTCACCTAATTAAAAACTACTACCTGCACGTTACTTGTAATTTAATTTATTAATTCGTATTACAACTTATAGTCTCACTAAGATTCTCACCTGTTATTGGAATCGTCGCTATAACCATATTGAAAATGTAAAAATGTAAATTAATGTAATAATTATAACTAGCTGTTAAAAACAGGCCCTGCTTTTGGCTCGGCTTCGCCCATTTTAGTGTTGGTGACCATTTTTTTCATAAGTTTTTTATTCCAGTAAAAAAGAAAATAACATTTTCACTTACTTAACTAGAATATTGAATTATGTACTTTTTACATTGTATTACATAGTTTTTACATTACATGGTTTTTACATTTCATTACCTTAGATTACATTAGATTGCAATACTAACATTTACATGATATTATATTACCATACGATATTATTCACTATCACTACTTTGTTTTTTGTGAATAAACATGAACAATTTTTTTTTGAATTTGCACACACTTTTTTCGTTTTTGATATCATCTGGAAGGCAATTATATAAATTGCCCCCCTCGTAACTAATTGATTGCTTACCGTAGTTAGTAGTAGTTAGTATGAATGGTGTTTAAACGTATGTTATCGTGTTGTCGTGTAAAATGTTTGTGTACTTGGGACGTTTTAATGAATTCTGTGTTTGTATGTATGAGTTTATTATTTATTTTGTATATAAGGACACATATATTGTACTCGTATAGTTTTCTTAATATTAACAGTTTGGTAACCAAATATAATTTTTTTGTGGATGTTTTGGATTCGTAGTGAAATAGTTTTTTGATTATCTTATTTTGAATAATATATAAATCCAATAGGAACTGGTTCCAAAAATAGCCCGTTCATCGGATCCACTGTCATCCAGTGTAGTTAGTCACCGGGACAAAGTAACCAATGAGAGCAATGACCTCATATGTAATATATAGCCACTTGATATAACATATATTACCGTCAATCTTTCCATATCCGGAGAGATATCACTTATTCATAAATTCGTAGCAGTCATACCTAGGAGGGAGACGTCCTCATCCGACCTGCTGACGGAAGTAGCGACATCTTGTGACGAATTCTTGAATTCGAAACCGAGTTATAACAGTAGCTTTGTCTGAAATTCCACGTACACAGGTGTTATTTGTGGCGCGGCGTCTTTAGCATGGTATCAGACGTGCACTCGAAGCTGGATTCTGAAATTCAACCACGCAGACGTTACAATACTGTTAGGTGTGATGTATTCTATTGGTGAGCCAATAAATAAAATAAAATAAATAAACAGATTAGAATTCGCATTTAGAAATCACACTGTGTTTAGTTTTTAGTTCCAGCGAGGACTACAAGCGAAGACTAATGGGTAGCAATTCATCTCACGCGGTGATTAAAGTGATTCATTTTGATAATGCGATCAATTTGCAATGTCTACGGGGACATTTGGGACATACCCCTAAATTACATAAATGATTTCATCCTAGACTCGTTTGGGGGGTTGAAGTGGGAATGGTGACTTCAGGCCCGAACTTGCATAATATGGAATAAATAGCCCACTCGCTATTTGCCTTTTGTTAAATTCAACTATTTTTAAGATGAAGAAACACCTTTCCACATTTGCAACATATTATTTTTAATCTAATAATTTGATTATTATTATTAAATTTTTAATTTAATAATAATTATCAAATAAAATTTACGATAGAAATAGGCAATGAAAAATTAAACTTTTTAGATTTTACTTTATCCATTATAAATAATAAAATCGATTTTAGTATATATCGCAAGCCAACATACACTGACATAGTAATTCATAAGACCTCCAACCACCCTGTCTCACAAAAACACTCCACCTTCCATTCCATGATACACCGCTTAGTAAATGTCCCAATGTCTAATAATAATTTTCTTTCTGAACTTTCTATAATAAAACAAATTGCTATAAATAACGGACATGAACCAAAATTAATTGATAATTTCCTAAATAAAAAACATAACAAAATTTCAAAAAAATAATTATCTATACAATTCTAATAATATAAAGAATGGCGTAAAATTTTGTATATTAATAATTTTTCATTTCAATGTTGCAAAAATCTCCCTTCTAATATTAAACCAGCTTTTTATACAAGAAATAATATCGGTAATTTTTTGAGAAATACTAAAGATAAAGACCATAAATTGACTAATTCCGGAATATATACACTCAAATGCAATGATTGTCCCTCATTTTATATTGGAAAAACAACTCGTAATTTTGAAATCAGAATCAAAGAACATTTAAGGTATCTTAATAATAATAATTTTTCTGAGTTCGCTAACCATATCATTGAAAATAACCATAGTTTTGAAAAAAAAATACAGGGATAAATATTCTTCATATTAATCATAAAGGAAAACGTTTGGATAACTTAGAAGCCTTGGAAATTAAAAAATCCCTTAAAAATAATGAATCTATTATCAACAAACAAAAAATATTATCTTATAGCCCAATCACGGATTTATTCCCCTACCCACCCACTCTACATTAATATCTACCCGCCCAATCTACATTAATAACTAGCAACGGCTCCACCCCTACCATAATAAAACATTGTTCGAAACTGTCAAATTAGTATAAGCTTTCCCTGAAGAAGGAACGTTTGTTCCGAAACCGGTAGGATTTACGCATTATATAAGTGGTTTATACAAAGTTGTATTGTTTCATTTTTTTTTATATTATTTTTATTTTTCACGTTATGAGTAAAACCTCAAAAATAATATTTAATTAAATGAAGACAATATTAGCGAAATTAACTGCTTACACGGCAACAGCTCTACCAACTGAGCTAAGGTGTCTATGTCCAATTCGGTCACTTTTAACTGTATAATACTTCGACTTAGAACTACCAACATTATCTTCATTTTCTTAACGCACGTATTATTTATTAGCTGCTATCTTTATGTATGATTGTAAGATTCAAACCCGAACTAAATGCTGTCTAGATAGTTTTTAGTCGAAGTATGATACGGTTAAAAGTGATTGAATTGGATATAGACACCTTTGCTCAGTTGGTAGAGCTATTACCATTTAACCAGAAGGTCCTGGGTTCGAGTCCCAGAGGTGCCAATAACTTTTTCTGATTTTTCCGTCTCCAGATTTTCGATTGAGTTTCACTAATATTGTCTTCATTTAATTAAATATTATTTTTATTTTTTACTGGCTGAAGTCCCCGGCGATGTCCGGGCTTTGCACAGAGTTTTCGAAATCAAATATAGACAGTGACTTTTTTCTTGTTTTGAAGGTCATACGTGCAAAATTTCATCAACCTCGAAATAAAACTGTAGATTTGCATACAAATCAAATCCACACCGTTCGCTTGCCAGCCCGCTCGTCCGCCACATGCAGACATTCTCCTTTATATTTCAACCAATTAACACAAAACCTTGACAAATTATATACTTATACCTTCCTCATGAATCACTCTGTCTATTGGTGTAAACCGCATGAAAATCTGTTCGGTAGTTTTGATTTTATCGCGAATAGACACACAGACGGGATTTAAGTATCATACTTCAAGTAACAATTACTGTTAGAAATAATTCTAACAGTAATTGTTGATTTTTTTGCCCGTCCGCCCCTTGTGCCCCCCCTCCAGAAAAAAATCCTAACAGTAATTGTTGATTTTTTGTCCGTCCGCCCCTTGTGCCCCCCCCCCCAGAAAAAAATCCTGGATCCGCCCTTGATATCCAGAGTAAGTACCGACTGAATAACCTCCACGGAAATAATTACGTTAGAGTATTTAAAACATATTTTATTGACGAGTAATAAATATTGATTCAATCTTGGCCTCCATTTGAACCGAATGGTTTATCGGTATGCCAAGTCCTCTCTAGAGTATTTTATTTAGTAATTGGTTGATTTACATTTCATTTGTTTTCTATGTTCGTTCAAAACTCGTTTAGTTTGTGCTATTAGTCGTTAGATGGAATTGATAAATGTAAACAACGGTTTAAAAAATAAATTATATTTACAGGCTAATTTTGGAAAATGAACCAGCGCCCTTTTTAATTGTCCGCCCTTGGTCCACGTTCTATCGGCCCTACAGTAAATCCGGCCCTGGAAGCCTTTCTACTTAATTCCTGAATGGATTCTAATTTGAAATTGGAATATATGATTTCAAATTCAGAACGTACGGAGATTACCATTCCTCCCCATTACGATTCATACGATCATAGTAGGTACCCAGAACCCACTACCTAGTACCCAGTATCCAGTAACCACCCCTCATCCCATTATATATTTTAATATTATACACTGAATGATAAAACCAATGGAAGTGTGGTTGGATGTTGGAAGGTCTAAATTCTGGTCAAATTTCCCTTTGGCAATTTATTGAACTTTTTCAAATATCGAAAGACTTTCATAAAAAATATCAATATAAGAGGGCTGTCCGTAAAATAGGGTCTCCAAGGTGGTGCGGTCGCGAGGAACATTTTTTACTTCTCTGCGACACCTAGTCTCGGCGTGGCAGCCGTTCGCGATGAAACTTCCGCTCGCCGCACCCGCCATGTGTGAATTACGCTCTATAATTAGTTTTTTTGTGCAAAGAACAAACCCCGGTAGAAATTCATTGAAGTGTACTTAAAACGGTGTATGGGTGCGAAAACGTGCGCAAATGGTGCAGATAATTTAAAAACGCACCGAACGACTATCGTTTTTAGACGAAAAATAGCTAAATTGGAAAAAAAATTATTGCAGATCGACGGGTGACGGTTCGGGAGTTCTGTGATATGATCCCTGATGTCAGTAAGAACACTATTGATAAGATTTTGACAGAAAATTTGGCAGACCACAAAGTCTGCCCAAGGTGGGTCCCAAAATGCTCACCAAAGATCACAAACAACAACGGGTTGAAGCAGCCCGCGAATTCTTTAAGTGCTACAACATCGATGGCGAAGAATTCTTGGACTCAATTGTGACTGGGGATGAGACCCGGATACACTACATGATATCAGAGACAAAAGAACAATCCCAGTGGCGTCATTCAGATTCACCGAACCGAAGTTTGAAAACGAATTACAGGCGAATGCGGCGAGTGGAAGCTCCACCACGAACGGCTGCCACGCCGAGACTTAGCGTCACAGAGGGTTCAACGTGGTGGGGATTTGGCGCAGGGAAACCAGGCTACACGCCAGTATTGCCGGATCTCGCGAAAAATTGTTCCTCGCGACCGCAACACCTTGGAGACCTTATTTTACGAACAGCCCTCGTGTATAATAGTCCAGTAAACGAATGGTCCAAAAGGAGGTGTAGAGTGCGTGAGCAGGAACCTAAGCGATTCTTTCAGGAATTGTTTAGGGTGCTTAGGGTGTGAACATACTAAAAGTCCTGACGTCTAGGTGGTGAGCTAGGGGGGGGAGGGGGGGGGAAGGTCCCGATTTTCGGGTTTCCGTTTATATCTCAAAAACGGTGCGTCGCAGAGGAAAACTTTTTTTGAATAAGTAAAAGCTCATAAAATTATCTACAACTTTTATTCTATACGTAATTTTGGAAATCCTAACCGTTTTTGAGTTATACGCTCCACAAATGTCAATATTTTCGAAAAAAATCATTTTACCTCACATTTTTCATCAAACATTCCTTCATATCGTCTAAAATATATATCCAAGAAAGAAATTCATTTCAAAGAAGTTGTAAATAATTTAATTACCTTTTAGAATATATATACATATGTAAATAAACCTCCAACCAGTAAATATTTACAGCAATTTTAAGTTTTTTCGTAAAATGTCATTTTCAGAAAAAGCTGTTTTTTCTTACCAAATTATTAAGACGGGTTTTTTCTTCACGGGAAATTACTTATTAATTTTTGCACGCAAGATAGCAGGTAAGTTGTTCTCGAACAGATGATTAGTGGAATTCATTTTATAATCATTATTATTGTGATGGGTGATTAGGTTAGTCATCGGAGATGCTACAATAACGTGCTACGATGCTGTTCGAGTTGGTAAAAAAGGCAATGAATGCGATAGTGGGCTTGACATTCTCAGACATCAAGTTGTCCCGCAAACTTCGGGCATTTCCAATGTCTTCTGTCAGCTCGTCAATAAAAATTCACGATGAAAAGGTTGCAGTTGAATGAAAGTGGGATGCGAAAGACAACTAAATCTGTTCTGTATAGCTTATTCGAGCCTACCAAAAAAACTGTTCTACTGTCTCAGATGAACATAGTTGTGGACGGAGGATTTCTACTACACAGAGTAATTTGACAAAAAGAAGCCTCCGTTGCCGCAATTTGTGATCGTTATATCACCTATGTCTATCACCACTATCCTGGAATGACTCGCACTGTCGTATTGGATGGGTACGCAAACCCATCCAATAGTACGAAATCATAAGAACAGATGCGTTGATACAGACTGAGAAGGTCAGCCGACATCAATTTGACATGGAACAAATCAATACCCGTTAAACAGGAAGATTTTTTATCCAATCCTACCAACAAAAGTAACTTCATCTCCTTACTACAGACAAAGTTTCGGGAGAATGGGATACAGACTCTTCAGGCCACCGATGATGCTGACGACCTTATCGTGAAGATTGCTGTGGAATTATCCTTTCACAACTCTGTGGCTGTCTTTGGTGAGAATGTGGACCTCACTGTCCTTTTGATTGCTTCCACTCCTCCCACCTAAGATATTCTGCTACTGAAACCCAGACGAGGAAAAACCAAAACAATGGCACTGTCCACCCAAGAGATGCAGCATCGTGGATTTGAACACATATATCATATTTTTACATTCATTTACCGGATGCTATACAACGTCTGCAACTTTCAGGAGAAGCAAGATGGGCTTTTCAAAATTGTATTTGGAGTCAAAAATGATCAAGCAAGCGGCAATGATCTTTCACACAACCCCTCCTCCACTTACGACGAGGTTGAAGAAGCTGGAAATAAATGCTTCCTGAAATGGTATGCGGCACCAAAAAGACAGACCTCCCTTAACCAGTACCGCTTCCAGTCATTCACAAGGTCCGTGGCAAATATGAAGCCTGATATCAGCTCCCTCCCTCTAACAGAGAGATTCCCGGCGGACATACCACCAAGTTCAGCAGTGGCTCGGAATTGAGCTGCCCCCTGAAGAATGGGGGTGAAAACACGAAGGAAACACCCTGGTGCCAATTACAACAGAAGATCCTCCAGCACCGGAGGTCCTACTGAAAATGATATTTTGCCGCTGCATCAAGGATTGTGCAATTGGCAAATGTGGATGCCGAAAAGCAATGCTGACCTGTTCTGCAGCGTGCCTTCACTGCCAAGGGAGATGCTTCAATAGCGTGCCTGTTGCCGAGGACGACGATGAAAACGACGTAGAGCCCTTTCAGCAAGAACCATCCACCACTGAGAATGACGATGCCATGGATGAACAACGCTTGCCAGGACCCTCACGTCCAAAGAGGATATGATAACGTGAATCCATATAAAGTTGAGAGTGTAACATGATGTTATTGAGAACAGTGCCAAGGGAAATGGGGCCAACTCATACTCAAAGAATTTCATCAAATCCTCATCCGATCGTTTGCTTATACACATCCGCTGAAACAGCAATGTTGCGTCAACTGCAACCTTTTCATTGTGAATTTTTATCGACGAGCTGACAGAAGACATTGGGAATGCCTGAAGTTTGCGGGACAACTTGATGTCTGAGAATGTCAAGCCCACTATCGCATTCATTGCCTTTTTTACCAACTCGAACAGCATCGTAGCACGTTATTGTAGCATCTCCGACGACTAACCTAATCACCCATCACAATAATAATGATTATAAAATGAATTCCACTAATCATCTGTTCGAGAACAATTTACCTGCTATCTTGCGTGCAAAAATTAATAAGAAATTTCCCATGAAGAAAAAACCCGTCTTAATAATTTGGTAAGAAAAAACAGCTTTTTCTGAAAATGACATTTTACGAAAAAACTTAAAATTGCTGTAAATATTTACTGGTTGGAGGTTTATTTACATATGTATATATATTCTAAAAGGTAATTAAATTATTTACAACTTCTTTTAAATGAGTTTCTTTCTTGGATGAATATTTTAGACTATATGAAGGAATGTTTGATGAAAAATGTGAGGTAAAATGATTTTTTTCGAAAATATTGACATTTGTGAAGCGTATAACTCAAAAACGGTTGGGATTTTCAAAATTACGTATAGAATAAAAGTTGTAGATAATTTTATGAGCTTTTACTTATTCTAAAAAAGTTTTCCTCTGCGACGCACTGTTTTTGAGATATAAACGGAAACCCGAAAATCGGGACCTTCCCCCCCCCCTTTCTCCCCCCTAGCTCACCACCTAGACGTCAGGACTTTTAGTATGTTCACACCCTAAGCACCCTAAACAAGTCCTGAAAAAATCGCTTAGGTTCCTGCTCACGCACTCTACAACTCCTTCCTTTACTGGACTATAATAAGCCTGTCAGCGCTCGAGTCGAGAAATCCCGAGGCCGGGCGGTTAAGATCCTCGACTACGAAATCACAGGTTGCAGGATCGAATTCCGGCAGGCGAAAAAAAAAGTTTTAAATAATTTGTGATGTTTCTATATGTGAAGTAAGATTATGCATTGTGTACTGCTGCCCCAGGAACCATTTTTTGGATAACCAACATCCCTTCCATAATTCACCTCAAGTGGCAAGCCACTTCTCAACCTTCCTCTGCCCCAGATCCTTCCCTCCCTATCCCTACTCTCTTCACAACTTATCCCACGAGCCTCATAACTTACCCCGATTACCCAAATTACGAAAAAGTGATTTGGCGATATCAGCTTTCTTTCAACTTGACATAGATCACATTTCTTTACACTTTCAGTAATTTCTCGTTCATCTTCGGGGATGCTTTTTGGAGGGTCTTTTTAAGGAAAGGAAGAAAAGGAAGTTTTGGGAAGGAAAAGGGGATGAATGGTTGGTAGGAATGTGGGGTCCAAGAGTGACGGACGTATCCATCCCTCCAACTGCGGTGCAAGGCGATGGGTCGAGAGAGTCCAGTTAGAGAGGTCAAGAGGTCTCTCTCAACCAGTTTCTCCAGATCCGACCTGCCACACGCCACGCGGTAGGTGGGCAAACGGTTCCCAAAGTCTAGACAAACCTCACCCAATGAATTAGGACACCCCTACTAATTCACCAAACGTAGCAAACTACTTGGGACTGTGACCTATGGTGTTGGATGTCTTATAAATGGTATCCGGGCAGAAATATAATATTATAGGTGACCGGACAACTGATAATCAGGCGACTTCAACACATTTTTTTGAAGGGTCATTAAAAGAAAAAATATTAAAAAACCAGAGTGTGCAATTTACACGCGGTAGAAGTAAAATCTTCAGAAAACTAAAGTAGTCAGACTACGAAGCACTTTTTTATCAATGTGAAGGAAGATTTTTTCAGTGCACATTTTCCTATACATATACGTGTTTTCTTCTTCGGAGTCACTAGATGTTGTTTTCTTTTACCTGTTCATTTCGGAGTGGTTTGAAGATTGGATATTGATTTGACAACAATAAAAATATTATTTTTTCGGATGTCGTAGGGAGTCCTTTGGTCGGCTGAATGTCTGCAAAGATTCGTGATGCCATTATACTAAAGGGGACACGCGTGGACCGTTGATTTATCGTAATATAATGGAGCCGAGTACCCCTGAAATAAATACATATTTTATTGCTATCGCATTCTCTCGCAGGTTATCTCCTAAGATGTATGTGTTTGTCTCTTTTAGCGTCGCTCGCTTCCGTTTCATCAAGTTTTAAATCACAAAGAAGTTTTCACTTAAAAATGGTTGATTACTGAATAGGTTACGTTAGGGTAGGTTGTGGGCTATTTTTCAATTTTTTTCTCATAACTTCAATTGACTTTTCAAAGAGGTGTTGAAATCACATGATTCTGAGTTGTCATGGAACCAATATTATAATATATATTAAGGGTGATCGATTTTTCCAAAATAACTTGGAAGTTAAACATTTTATGCGCATATAAAGTAGGCACTGAACGTCGGTCTTTCGATAATAACAAAATATAAAATAAAGTCGGTTGGAGACTAAATCTGGGCTTTACAATCTTTCCAAAGTTATTCATTGAATTATCATTGTCTACAGTTCTACAAAAGTTATTATACGTATCTAATTTTAGATTTGGGGTGAATTTTAAAACCTTTATAACAACTTTCGTTAGAATTGAAAGCATTGATTATTAACCCCTAGGATAGCGTATTTGAAAATATCCATATTTCATCCTGTCTAGAGCGTGTCCATGACAGTTGATCCTACGACAGTTGGCCCCCGAATGCGTATATACAATAAGCAGTCGGTTAAGGTAAAATATGGTATACCTCTTTATACAAAATATAACTAAGTGTACCCGAAGGAGTGTGCAGAGCGGATGTACCACCGAATAACAAAAGTATAAAATTATTATACACTAGCTTTTGTCCCCGGCATCACTCGCATAGTATTAGGGGGTTCGCACTGCATCTCCCCCATCTACCCTATCCCCACTCCAACCCCCCTTCCACACCTCTCCCCCCTCCGCCTCTTCCCCCCCTCACCTGTCCCCTCCATACCTGTTACATTCATTTTTCAAACAGCTCAAAAGCGTAACAAATCAAACACCGCATTTATAATATAAGTTAAGATGAATATATACGTGAAATCCTATTTAGATACTATTTAGAATAATCTTTACGACGAATCGGCTTACAGTATGAACATCAAAAAATATGCTACGGATAAATTGAAGCTTTACCTACTTTATCTATGTATTGGAATTACAATAAAATTATTATTTACGTAACAAAAAATATAAGCGTAAACCACTAAAAAAAATGTTTCTCATGACTTAACTATGAAGTAATGTAAGTAACAATTTTTTAAAAATACCCCTTTACGGCTAAGACTATTTTTGACTTTATCTATGTTCTAACTTTTTTTCGTTCTTATAAAATTATGCACAAAATAAATAAAAACCACTTTTTCGCTTACTAGCCTCGTGCAAAAAGACGCTCGATTTTAAAATTTTGCAGGCATGAGATTCGAAATATTTCTAGCGTTTATATTCCTCTTAAGTATAATTTTAACTATTCAAGGGATCTCCATAGTAACCTAAACAAATAACAAAATGACAGCGCATGTCAAATTCCCATAGTTACCAAGCAACGCTTTGCTTTTCGTCTGGACAATAAACGTATAATAAATAATTTCATAACGCCAGAGCTTACCAGTATATACAGCCTATATAACTCGCAAATAATGTAGCTTTCTACTAGCGAAAGAATTTTAAAGTCTTTTCAGTATTTTTTGCGTGAAAGAGTACCAAACATACATCCATACATATGTCCATACATCCATACATCCATCCATATGTCCATACATCTATCCATCCATTCAAACTTTCGCCTTTATAATATTAATAGGATATTTTCGTTCAAATGTATCAAAACTGCTCCCACTGCTCCCACTACCCCCGCCTAATTAATTTTTGTGCTTGTATAGAATTTTTACGTTAGTTTTAAGTTTGCTCGTTAATGATACGGACGTGTCGAAACCGGTCGCAAAAAAATTAAAATTAAAGTAACAAATTTACATTGGAAATTAAAAACTCTTTAAAACAAAATTGTTAATTTAATTTAATTTTAATTTTTGATCTCTATTTTTAGTTTAAATTTATCTTTATTTTAAATGTTTTTTTTTGTTTGGTCACCCACATTGTATATTCTTTTTTTTTCAAACTGTATTATGTATAAATTATTATATTATAAAATGGGGGCCTCAGCACGGGTAAACAACCCAGTGAGGCCAACATTACTGGATTGTACTATGAAATTTTGCAAAATAATGTATAAACAATAAAAAAAATTACAATTTTGGGGGTCAACTGAAGAGGTACAACTGTTAGGCCGCGAATTAAAATTGACGATTTTCGTTATCTAACTTTTTCCCGTGCACTATTTATAATTGTATTTAACCACTTGTTCATTCGTTAGACATTTTTTTTATTTATTGAAGCAAGGTTTGAAGGTATATTTATAATGGATACGTTTTAAGATTTTCACGGCCAAAAGCATTTTCGTTATTTGTTTTTGGGGTGTTATGCCGTGTTGCGCTACCTCCTTCTTTAGCCAACGTTTCAGACATCGTTGCAGTGTCCATCATCAGGACAGATCCGGCAGATCCGGTAGATGTGTCAGTGATCAGATGTGTCTGATGATGGACACTGCAACGATGTCCGAAACGTTGGCTAAAGAAGGAGGTAGCGCAACACGGCATAACACCCCAAAAACAAATAACGAAAATATATTTAAAATGTTTAATTTTTATGCATTTCTTTTTAAATTTAATACAATCTAACATTTTTGTATAAGTACATGTGATAACTCTGATTTAATGTAGGTACATATGATAACTTCCCATGTAATGGAAAAAAATTAAACCAAAAAAATTCTAATAATTGTTATCTGTTATATATGTTAAATTGTTTTCAAGCATTAAATAATTAGATTTCCCGCTGCCAGTTTTAATTCAGGTCTGAAAGGGTTATCAGCATAACGTGAGGCTTACCTTGAAATTACCATTCTCGATTGATCTTTACTACGATTCGGTTTACATTAAGAATACCAATAAATATACTTTGGATAAATTTAAACTTTTCCTAGAGTTTTACTGGAGTACTTAGAATTTTTTATTTTTTATTTAATGTATAGGTATATACTTGTACAGTGGAGTTATATAAATTACAAAATATCTAAAAATTGATTAAAAATTGCAATCTCATCAAAGAAGAAGCTAGTGCTTGATGAGCGAGTTACACTAAATATAACTGTAATAGAAAAACTAAAATATTTTGCACTTAGGTGAAATTTAAAAATCTAAATAAAATAGGGATTAGAAAGAAAGAGAAAAACAGGTAATTATTTAGTTAATTATTGCTGATGAAGTGTAGCTTTAGTTTAAGTTTCAGTATATTGATGTCTTTGGTTTTTTTTTTATTTCAGTGGGAAGGTTGTTGAAAAACTTTATTCCTAAATAGATATAATTGTTTTGCATTAGTTTGGTATTAAATTTTGGTATTTTGATGTTGTCTTCATATCTTTTTGATTGGTGAGTTTCAAATTTTTTGATGATATTATCTTTGTAAATTTGGATAATTGCATTTTTCTTGAAGATATTCTCTACTCGAGGCACCGTGAAATCTGCGAAAAGTGTTTCTGTTGGATAAGTGGAGGGTTTCTTTAGGATTACTTTAATGATTAGTTTACAAATATTAAATTTTTATTAGTTTCTAAATACTTCTAATATTAGATTAGATTAAAATTGTTGATTACTTTAAAAAATATAAGCGTACATAAACCAGTAAAAATGTATTTTTTCATTTGAAATGTATGATCGCATATATAAGAAACATATTTTAAAAATATAATCTTATGGCTAAGAATGTTTGTGACAGTTTCCCTTAATTAACTTTTTTATTTCTTGTAAAATTGTTCACAAGATAAATAAAACCAATTTTTGCCATAAAATGGGCTGTTTCTAGATTCCGTTTGCCTAGCGAGTTGTATGCTTATTACCTATATTTGTGATGATATAAGGCACACTAACAATATACACATTTTTAGTTTGTGTATTCCTTAGAATTTTACTATTTTTCTCTATCTGAAACCAGAGGTCGCGGGTTCGAATCTTGGGGTGAACAAATAAAACTTTATTTTTTATTTTTTATGTTTCTACTTATTCTAGAATGGGGATATTGTCAGTAGCGCCATGGCGAAAGATTATCTTGTCGATTACTTCAATCAGCTAATTAAAAAATTATCTATTTAAAATATTTATTTGATATTTTGTTGTGTAAACATTCATTTTAACATTTCCTCTGCAATTGAACTGAAACATTTTCAGCGCTGTTATTTCCTTAAATCATCACTTCTGTAAATTAATTACGATCATTATAGTGATTATTTTAAGTTTTTTTTACATTAACTCAACATAGGAGGCCTATATCATCTTTGAGGATGCTGTGTGGAGGGTCTTTTTAGGGAAAATAATTAGAGTAGTTTAAGGAAGAAGGACAAAAGGAGTGTAAAGAGAAAATTCGACGAAAATGTGAATGGTAGAAGAAGTCAGGGACGCCCGAGGAAGTCAAGGCACGATCAAGTGAATCAGATACTTGAGTCGGGCCATGTTAAGAATAATAGAAGAGTACGTATGAGACGATGTATGAATTTGAATAAGGCAAAGAGGATGTGTCGAGACCGAGTTGATTGGTGGTCCGTCCCCTCTGCCTACCCAGCCAGCGGACGAAAATCCACACTTCGTCGAAAGTTGTTCTTACGATCGTGCAGGTCGGTTACAATGAGAAAGATTAATTATTCTCCGTACCAGCTTTTTAAAATTATAACTCAATATCGTATGTATTTCAATCCAAATTAGCTTTAATTTATACCTTCATCCAAAAATGCTGAAAGGCGTGATGATAAAACTATTAAAATAATGTACTTTTTGTAATTATTTTTTGATTAAAAGTATTTATCATTTTTCAATAATGTCTATATTTAATAAGAATGTTAAAAAAAATTGAAATATATTAGTTTGTAAGTGCGCAAATAACTTCACAAATGGACCAATTTTCGTCAAGAAACACATGTACGAACATATTTTTTAATGATTTTTTTGAAACTAAAATTAAAATTCTAAAACATGCGTTTGCTAGATAATGTATTGATTTATTTTACTGCATGATTATATTATTTGAAATGGGTGTGGTATAATACAAAATCTTTTTTGAAAATTTTACAAATCTGCCAACGACCTATGGAATAACCTTATTATACTAAAAAATTTTAAAAAATCTCAAAATTTATTACATGCGAATGCTAGATAAAAGAACAATCTTTCGAAATCAATTTATAAGTTTTTGTGGAAAAGAGTCAATACGTCTAAAATGTGATTTGAAAATGACATATTTCTGTTTTTCTCTGGTAATGCCCTCTTAAATTTATAATTATAGAGATTTCCCACCATAAAAAAATGAACCTCACTTAGACAAATAGCCTGTATTGAGGTTACTATTTATATATTTTAGTTACTTAAGCGTTAGTTTAAACACTATGTACGAAACCAACGATATTGAATTATAATAGATGTGCTATATGCAGTTTTTACTAGGTGGGACTGTGCTTCCGGGTGTCGCCGATATTGTTTACCAGTTAAAAAATAAACTAATTGAACGAATAAACCAAAAGAACGTTAAACTAAATGAACGAATTCGTTCCGTATTCAAACTAAATTGTTAACCAATACTAATGCACATCTTCAAAAATCAACTAAATAAACAAATTCTTTTCGTATGCAAACTACTCTGATTAGGTCGTAGTCCGCCGACAGTCGCGCGGACATCATAGCATATCTCTTTTGTATTTGAACATAAATATAACATTGAATATTTTTGTATGAAACACTAAAATATTACAAGGAGAAAGAAATAAATAAAAATATTACATTAGTGGCCAGAATTGAGAATGAATTGTAACAATATTTAGACCATAAAAATAAATCATTAATTACTTTTATGAAACTTTACTTTTATTTTTATAATTGTGTACTGGATGGTTCCCGGCATGCGTTGCAATGCCATATTCAAATAAATAAATTGTTTCTGCCTGCATGTCCTTTCCCGTGCGTCCCCGTTCCCCTCCCGCATCCCCTACCCTCCCGCGTTCGTTCCCCTTCCACCTTCCACGCCCACCCTCTCCCCTTTCCCGCTCCCTTGTCGCGCAAATCCCCCTCCCGCGATCCATATATTCAGTCCCAGTACTTTCAGTTTTCAAACAGCTCGCGTGCCACCTGTTACAATTTTTTAATTCAAATTTTAATTTTTCGTACATTACAAATATTCATTTTTCTATATTATAAGATCAATCAATCAAATTTGGTACCTAACATAGGTACCAATTAAAAATATCTATAATTTAAAAATCTATAAACAATTCTTTTAATACAACAACAAAAACAGCTGCCTGCTAAATTTAATTTCTTCAAACGCGCTATCAAACGTGCGAAGTTAATAGTCATTAAGTTAACTGAAATTATTCAATTTTCTGCGCTATTTTATTATTTTTTCTTTCCGTTAGAACCTTCTACAAAGTATTAGAAAACTTAAAACACAGATGAATGAAATAAAGTAAGGACCTTGGGGTTATACTTGATAGTAAATTGAATTTCAATAAACATATCGACCATATAGTCACTAACGCATCTTCTATGCTTGGTTTCATAATCCGCTCCTGTAAACAATTTAAAGACCTTACTACTTTCAAATCACTGTATTTCTCATACATTCATAGTATCCTTGATTACGCATCTCAGGTGTGGAACCCAGGCTATGCAGTGCACAAAAATAGAATTGAAAGCGTTCAAATAGAATTTTTAAGGTACCTCAATTTCCGCTCTTTTCGATCTCATGTTAGTAATGAAGACTCTGCAAAGTTCTTCAAAATACAAACGTTAACTTGTCGAAGAAATATAGCAGATTCGGTAATGTTATTTAAAATTACACATAACCTAATCGATTGTCCTGATCTTCTTCAACGCCTATCATTCCATGTTCCAAATCGCAACAGCAGGCAGTCGCTTACCTTTAATCTCTCTCTTCGCAAGACCAACTCCAAACAGAACTCATTTATCTATAGATCCACACACTCATTTAACTTAAAGTATTACAACATTGACATTTTTAACTCAACTTTACGTGACATAAAACGAAAACTCACCAAGCAACATGACTCAAACTAGAAAGTTCAATCCCTATATATTTCCGTCCTTTGCCTCTTAATCCTATTCCTTTATTCCTCCTCCCCCCCACTTTTTTATATTTTGTAACTAAAAAATAAAAGTAAGAAAATACCCTTCCAATGTCACACTTTATCATTAGCTATCATCAGTGGAAAGTTCATAATTGGCATAATTAACATCTTATTATCGTATTATTTTGTTATCTCTGATTTGCTGTCAACTTTCTCTAAAATAAATAAAATAAAATAGGTAAAGTCGTTCTGAAGTTATGGCGTGACTAAGGGAAACAAGGATTCATTTTTATAGGTGTACTAGACAAATTTTCAAAATTTGTAGTTTGTCATGAAACCATCTAATTTATTCTATTTCAACCGACTTAGGTGAATTTGAATTCAAAGCTCGTAGGATTTACATATTAAAATTAGGAGTAAATTTGAGCTGTCTGTTGACGATGTACGAGTATTATTTTCATTTGAATACGTTTGACTAAAATATACATTAGCGGGTGATTAGCATGCATGTTCCGGCGGCCCTCCTAGCTCGGTGGTAAATTCCACGTCATTATGCTGGGTACTGGGTGTTGGATGCTGGGTACTGTGGGTTGAGAGATGAAGGTGTTAGTTATTATACTAAAAAGGGGATGGGTGGTTAGGGAACCGGTGCTTAGGTAAATTAGCAAACATATTAATGAGGAACTAGCAGCTAAAACCCCGCTCCGCAAATTTTTACCGCTAGGCCCTGCAGGCGGCTTTTCGTTCGGCTTAGTTAGTGTTGGTGATTTTATAAATCCAAGAGGAACTGGTTTCAAAAAAACCCCTTTCTTCGGATCCACTGTCATCCAGTGATAGCTAGTCACCGGGACAAAGTAATCGGGCCAGGCAATGACGTCATTTGTAATGTATAACCGCATGATACAATTAAGTTCTACCATCAATCTTTCCGGTGAACGGCCAACTCAGAATGAAACCAACTCAAAAGCACCTCAGAAAGGTCATTAAGAGTGATGTTAAAAAATATTTAAAAATTGGTTAAATTAGGTTAAGTTAGGTTAGGATTACCGGATATTTTAAAATTATTTTTTCATAGCTTTTAATGACCCTTCTGAGGTGGTTCTGAGTTGGTTTCATTCTGAGTTGGCATGGAACCAATTTTTCCATATCCGGAAAGGTACTATAAATTCACTAATTCGTGAAACTTATACCTAGGGGGAGCATGTCCCCATGCGACCTGCTAACGGAAAAAGAGCCATCATTGACGAATTCTTGAATTCGAAACCGAATTACAAAGATAGCTTTGTTTGAAATTCCACCTACACAGATGTTATTTGTGGGGTAACCGGACAACTACTCAGAATGAAATCTACTCAGAACCTCTTCACAAAAGCCATTAAACGATAAAAAAATATAAAAAAACTGGTTAAATAGGTTACGTTAGGTTAGGATTAAGGACTATTTTCAAATTATTTTTTTCATTGCTTTTAATGACTTTTCGAAGAGATGTTGAGTTGACTTGATTCTGAGTTATCACGGAACCTATTTGTGGCACGGCGCATATGGCGTGGCGTCAGACATGCACTCGAAGCCGGTTTCTGAAATTTAACCACGCCGACGCTACCCTATTAATACTGTTCAACAATGAAAAAGTAAGTTTTAAATAATGTTTACGTTGAAATACCTTAAGGGCCAGCAACCCGAATTTCTACCGATTTCTTACATATCTCCCTTAAACACGGTAAGTTTTATAGCTCTTAAAAAAATATATGTTATTTTTAAAGATAATATCTAGACATTGCCTGCGCCGAAACGCAAATTATGTAAAATTCCCTCGATAGAAAAAATCGCAAATATGCTCCAAAAATTATTAGAAACGCGTTTGTTTCAGTTATTTTAAAAGTTATATGTATGAAAAAATTAGCAGTGTTTCTTTAAATGCTGTTTAACGCAATGCCTGCGAGATTTTTGCACTATTTTAAACAGTCGTTTTTTTTACATTTTCGCAACTTTCGCATCGATTTTGTCGCTCTCATCTAACATTCGTAATTTCGTATTTCTCCATCTTTTTTTTTTCGAGCCCGGTTGCAGAGCCTTAACTCAGAATATTATCACGCGCAGAACGTGTGACAATGACTTCACACACTCACCATAATTTACATATCTGCCCCGATGATGGACACTCTAATCCGGCCCGCCACGCAGTAGGTGGGCAGACGCATCTGCACACCCGGTCAAAACTCACCCCATGAACCCGGGCACCCCTGCAAAGTCACCAAACGTGGCAAAACACTTAGGGTGACCTATAGCAGAGGTGTTGGTTAACCAATAAATGGCAGTACCCATACCCGCCTCTTAATGTATGTTGTCTATTAAATTAAATGACAAAGCAAACAATTCGCTCCTAGGTTTATCTTGTGAATATTAAATCGCTGGCCCAAACATTACAAAATGTATGCAAAGCTTCAAATGTATGATTTATGCAGGGGAACCTTAAATATATTATTCACGCCTAGATTGTATGGAAAACAGAGCAACAGGCCAATTGTGAGTAAATTCGGTATATTCAGTGTAATTCTTAGGTGGGTGGAAGATCCCTAAGGCGTGTGTGTGTAAAACCATTTATGTTGATAGTACGGAAATGGTAATGAGAAAGATCTATAATACCTACCCTAGAATATTAAAATACGTACATTGTACAACACCAGTTAAATATTGGCAGTATTTTATTATTTATTTTTATTTATTTATATTTATTTACGCCTTATTGGGCTTTTACATGAATAGAAGGAAATTTATACTCACGATATTAATTGCTAAACCAATAAAACAGAATAAATAAGAATGCAATCATCATCGCAAACTATAAAACATCATAAACAATAATTAAAAGAAATGAAATAGTATGAGTAGTACTTATAAAAAACTAATGCAATTTAGCTTAAAATATATATACATATGTAATCGTAATCAATAATAAGACCTGAAATCAAATAAAGTGCAATGTGTAAGAGCTAGTTAGTAGGTATAAACAAACAATTGCATATAACAATAATAATATTTTGATGATTTGTATAGTGCCCTTTTAGTGAAAAATCACCTCAAGGGCTCTGTACAAACTTATAATATATTTATACAATCGATCACTAATGTAAAACTATATGTACAACGATTTGACCAATGAACGCGATGCTGCATAAAAATGTACATAATATTGTTTTATTTATAATCTATACAGGCAGAAAATATACAGGATCATAGTTACCTGGTAGGCCACTTGAGATTAACACTGTTTATTTATAGAAATTTAGGTAGGTACAGTTCGCACGCAGTTTACGTGCATTGGCTGGTAACTCTGGCAAAGGAAGGAGAGGAAGTTTTGGGAAGGAAATAGGTACGATGGGGTGGATAGGAATCTGGGGTTTAGTGTGGCCAGGAGTGATGGACCTAAGAACCCATCCCTGCAACCGCGTTGTAAGGCGATTGATTGGGAGTGCACGGCTGGAGAGATCTTGGTCAGATCTCCCTCCACCAGTTTCTCCCGATTAGGCCCGCCACGCAGTGGATGGGAAAGGGCATTGGCCGCCAAGACGTAGACAAACCTCACCCCATGAACCTGGGCACCCCTGCTAAGTCATAAAACGTTGCGAACCACTGAGTGTAACCTGTGGCATAGGAATAGCCAAGTACTTAACTTCCTCTTACTCATCTCCTTTTCCCCCACTATCTCCAGCCACACAATCATCCCCAATTGGGGATGCCAAAATCATACTGTCTCCAGACGGTCGGGAGCAATTGGGACTCTTAAAATAATTTCGAAAGTAAACTCTGATGTCTCCCGTTGTTCCACAGAATTTAAACAATTCATCAATTTTCAAAGTTAATTTCCTAGTTCTGTGAAAGTTCTATTGAAGTTCTGTTAAGACTCCGCAACCGGGCACGAAAAGAAGAAAAGAAGAAGATGGAGAGATACGAAATTACGAATGTTAGAGGAGAGCGCTAACATTTACAGCGACAAAATCGATGCGAAAATAACACGACTCGTTTAAAATAGAGCAAAAATCTCGCGGTCATTGTCTTAAACAGCATTTAAAGAAACACTGTGAATTTTTTCATACATATAACTTGTAATATAACTGCAACAAACGTGTTTACAATAATTTTTGGAGAATACTTTGCGATTTTTTTCTATCAAGGGAATTTTATATAACTTGCGTTTCGGCGCGGGCAATGTCTAGATATTATCTTCAAGAATAACATACATTTTTTTAAGAGCTTTAAAACTTAACGTGTTTAATAGAGATATGTAAGAAATAGGCCTTTAATATTTAGTTACTTGAAGCGACTGCCCTAAATGATTTAATTAATAGATGTTTGTCTTGCTAACCTAACATTTAAACGGCCCACCATACAATTGAATTTATCTTAATAATGCCTGACGTTAACATTTCGTTTGACTTTTCCCCTTACTAACACAATGAACTTCCAATACATCAGGCCTGTAGTCCTTGATTGCTAATGCTGCGGTTATTATTATAAAGATGAAGTTGAGGAAGGGGTGGGTGGGGGAGAGGAGAAGGGCAAGGGAAGGTCCTAAGCCGGGGTGATTGCGCGGTTTCTACCGTAACGCAATTTCCTCTCCTTTGGTCCAATATCCTGCCTCATTTTGTGATAGAATGGGGTGCTGACTGCTGAACCCACTAGCTTCCTCAAGAATGTTGAATAGAGTATACTACGATTATTAAAACGTTTTATTTATCGTTTTATAAATATTATTAACTCTTACCCCCTACCTTGTAAACGCGGAGTTTAACGGCGGAATAGTGAAAAACTTTTCTTAATAATAATAATAATAATATTTGGCTAATTTATATAGCGCCGTTTTTGTGAGAAATCACCTCAAGGGCGCTGTACAGTACAAGTAAATATGTAATAAAATTGGTATAACTAAGATTTGTAATTATAACTAGTGACTTATATCTAAAACTTATAACTAGTGGCTTAATCTAAGACTTATAGCTAGTGACTTAAGACTAAGACTTACGATAGTTGACTTAAAACTAGTGGATTAATGACATACATATTTACAACTGTGACTTAAAGTTAGAGACTTAAAACTAAAATAAGTACCAACATTTCAAAATACTTATTTGTCATTGTTGTCAGTGATAATGATAACATTAAAAACCAAACAACAAACAAGTTCTGTAGGTATCTTATTACTACGTACGGTTAAAACGGTCGATGAAGCTCAAGTTAATTACAATTCGGGAGGCGGGAATGGGTACCGCCGCCCCTGGAACCTTTGGATAAATCTGCCCCCTCTGCCATATGTCACCCCAAGTGGTTCGCTACGTTATGTGATTTAGCAAGGGTGCCCGGGTTAATGGGATGAGATTTGTCTAGGTCTGATAGCCAGGACACACTGAACCCCATATTCATACCCTCCCCTTAAACCCTTTTCTTTCCCAGAACTCTCTTCTCCTTCCTTTCCCTAAAAAAAACCTCCACACAGCATCCCCAAAGATGACATAGGCACTCAAAAAGAAGATGGAGAGATATGTAATTACGAATGTTGGAGAGAGCGCGCTAATATTTAAAATGATAAAATCGAAGCGAAAATTGTGAAAATATTTAATAAAACACGACTCATTTAAAATAGAGGAAAAATCTCTTGGGGGCTTTCAAAACAGCATTTATTGAACCACTGTGAATTTTTTCATACATATTACTTGTAAAATAACTGAAACAAACGTGTTTATAATAATTTTCGGAGCATACTTTTACAAGGAAATTTCATATAATTTGCGCTTCGGCGCGGGGAATGTATGTCTTCAAAAATTACACATATTTTTGAAGAGCTTAAAATCTTCAAATGTTTAAGGGCCATTAACCAGTCTGCGGCTGAAAATTCAAATTTCATCGAAAGATGGTGTTACAATCATACAGGGCGGTTCCAATGAGAAAGATTAATTATTCTCGGTACCAGCTTTTTTAAATAATGATTCAATATCGATTTTATTTCATTCAAAATTGGCTTTAATGTATACCTTCATCCAAAAATGCTGAAAGGCGTGATGATAAAACTATTAAAATTATATAGTTTTTGTAATTATTTTTTGATCATAAGTATTTATAATTTTCCAATAATGTCTAAGCAAAATAAGAATGTAAAAAAAATCTTAAGGATATTGTTTTAAGGGTCCCATGGCAACTCAGAATGAAATCAACTCAGAAACACCTCAGAAAGGTCGTTAAAAGCTATGAAAAAATAATTTTAAAATAGCCGGTAACCCTAACCTTACTTAACCTATTTAACCAATTTTTTAAATATTTTTTATCATCACTCTTAATGACTTTTCGGAGGCGCTTCTGAGTTGGTTTCATTCTTAGTTGGCCGGTCACCGTTTGTAAGACCGTAAATAATAGACAAACTGAAGTATTTTCGTCACAAAACACGGGCGCAGACCTTTTTTTAAGTGATTTTATTTAAACTAAAATTAAAATTCTGTAAAGTAGATTCCCAGAACTTCCTCTTCTACTTTTCCCTAAAAAACCCTCCACACAGCATCCCCGAAGATGAAATATGCCCTGAGGGTTTTTCCTCAGGGCCTCCTGTATGGAGCTAATGTAAAAAAATATTGTGTAACTAATTTGACATCGATAATGTGATAGTTTGAGCTTGGTAGCAAAGATGGCACTAGTGCTAGTAGCTCATGGGCTTACATAGTTCTCCAATAGATGTCTCTGGTAAATGGGTTTGCCCCTCTAGTTCTGAAGCTAAAAGGTGTCTATCAATAGAGAGAGATGAGAGAATGGAGATTGGTCTTCTAACACCCGTTTCCGATTATAAGAGTATCTAATCGAAATAAGGAATATGGACCATACTAATAAACGTATTTTAAATTTTACACAACTGGTTAAACACAATTTACGAAACACACATGATTGTTGTGTTATGTGATATTTAAAGCATGCTTAAAGCTGAGAGAGCGTTTTTATTAGCAAAAACCAATTACAACAAACTGGCGCAGCCGGTAGATTGAATTAAATCTAATTGTTATTTACCTGCAATCAATATTATCCAGCGCTGATGAAGCTTGGGTACCTTCGCGCCGCCCGCGATACTAATACATGTACTAATAATGGCGTTTGTAATTCAAACTCAATACATTTCCTGAATAATGTTTAGATTATACGAGCGAGTTCCCGGCATGCGTTGCAACGCCACATAAAGAAATTAATGGTTTCTCCCTACGTGTCTTTTCCCATTCGTCCCTGTATTCCTTCCGTCCCCGTCCCCCCTCCCCGCCCTCCTTCCCTCCCTGCCGCTAAACTACATGAAATTCACTCATTTTTTTCAAACAACTTGCACGTCACCTGTTGTTAATTTTTTATACAAATGTCATAACGTTGGTGCGCACCAGTATATATACAAACGTTCAAGAGCATGCACACAATAACTCACCAAAGTTTCATCGTAATCGGATGGATAGCATTGGAAATAATTTCATAACGCTAGAGCTTACTATTATATATAGAAACCATTGCGGGCATGCGCACAACAAATCCCCAAAGTTTCATCGCAATCGGATGAACGGTTTAGGAGAGCATAAGGAACAAACAAAGAAACATTTTTATATATTAAGACTAGCGGAACCGATAAACGTTGTTCTGCCGTATAAATTATTTCTAGTGAATATTTTGGTTGTTGAATAAAAAATAACGAATGTATTGTAATTGTGTGGGGATTGGATATATGACAGAGAAAAGAATTAAGCGATGTATACGATGACCGCCGATAAAAACAACAACAAAAAAACACCAACTAAAGTAGGAAAATGAAATAAAGAAAATCAATATTATTTTCGAAGAGCAATTGAGTTTGCCCACGCGAGAACATGATGCCGAATGATATATCAAAATGATGCGACGCTTCTCTTGAATGTATTGTGCATATGTGAATGAAAGTTCGACGAAGCTGACGTAGCGCCATCTGTCATTCAACAACATAAATAATTTCCTTCTGTTTGAAATACGAAAGACAGTTAAATTTGTTCATACAAAAACTAAAATCGCGATTAAAAATTGGGAGGGAGGGGGTAGGAGGGTTAAAATTTGAGGTTATAGGTATTTTTTGATGCCAAATTAAAAAATATACAATATAAAATTTTTGTCCAAGAAATTGATTTTTTTCTGGATAGGGAACATATGACCGTGTGTATGACCTAGCGGTATGAAATATATACTTTAAATAATATACTTTAAAACCTATTCTCATACCTACCAAATATAATTAAAAAATTTCATACAAATCGGTAAAGCCGTTTCGGAGGAGTGCGACCATAAATACCGTGACACGATATTTTTATACATAAGCTAGCTGGTCCCGGCATGCGTTGCCGTTGCTATGCCATTTAATAAAGAAATTGTTTCTCCCTGAGTGTCCTTTCCCATTCGTCCCGTTCCCCTTCCGCCTCTCCTTCTTCTCCTGCGTCCTCTTCCCCTCTCGCGTACCCACTCCGTCACCCCCACCTTCCCTCTCCCTACTCCACTCCCCCCCCCCCTTTCCCCCGTCCAGCGAGCCCCCTCCTGAGTTCCCCTCCCCCCTCACACGTCTCCTTCCCCTCCCGAGTTCCCCTTCCACCTTCCTCGCATTCCTTCTTCCCTTTCCCACTCCCTCGTCCCGCCAACCCTCCTCCTGCGTTCCATATATTCAATCCCAGTACATTCAGTTTTTAAACAGCCCGCGTGCCACCTTTTACGATTTTTATTAAAATTTTCATTTTTCATGTATATTAAATTTGGTACCTAACATTGGTACCTTTTTAAAATATCTAAAATTCTTGATTCTATTCAAACTATTATCAACTTAAAGATTTTCAAAAATAGAATTGTTTTGCAAAATGTCATTCTCAAACACGCGAACTGTCAAACGTGCGATAGTCGTTTAGGTTAGTAATAGGTTTTCTGAAATTATCCAATTTTCTGCGCAATTTTCTTAATTTTTCTCTCCGTAAGAACCATCCTCGTACTTCAAGGAATATTCTAAAAAATGAATTAGCCGAATCGGTTCAGCTGCTCTCGAGATTTGCGCTTAGCGACACATTTAGCGAT
Organism: Limnephilus marmoratus; assembly: GCA_917880885.1. Classification (NCBI taxonomy): domain Eukaryota; kingdom Metazoa; phylum Arthropoda; class Insecta; order Trichoptera; family Limnephilidae; genus Limnephilus; species Limnephilus marmoratus. The sequence continues at coordinate 954,676 of OU862932.1, read as the reverse complement.
TCATTTTTTATATATAAGATTATATTATTTTTTCTAATTTTAATTATTCTTGTAGTATAATAAAAAATGCTTTAAAATAAGATATCTCATTTCAATCTAATATAAAAGGTTTTAAGTACCAGCTTCGCATAAATCTGACAGTGCCTATTCCGCGATAAAACGAGGACACCCGTTATATTCCAGAATATACAGGCTGTAACAGACTTTAACTAGGATTGCTGAGCTTTGATGGTAAGAAAAATGTACATAACATTTTGGTCTCCAAATTTTTCTTTTTTAATGTTGTTTATTTCACGAAAAAGGGTTTATTTTTTAGTATTATTTCACCCGCCATACTAGGGATGTACCTATTTAAGGCAGTTGAAGTTAACAGATTGGAATTATACATAATATGCTTGACAATAATAGTAATTCGATTACATAACTCAAATTAAGTTTAAAAAATTTTCCATAGTATTTAAATAAGGAAAATTAGATACGGATTGTGGGAAGATACGAAGGTAGATTAGATGGATGGAGTGTAAAATGTATGATATTATTGATTAAGTGTTGTTAATTAATTGTTAATGTGATTCTAGGTAGCTAAAATATTTAAGATATTATTGTTTAATTTATTTTTTAACTTATTGTAGTCAGGTTCTAATCTCAGCTCTGTTGCTAGTTGATTAAACCACACCACTCTATTGTACGCGTAGTAGGTAGTGTTTGCAAAACTGGTATGCATTAATGGCGCACATAAGCGGCCCACTTTTTATGTCACCGGTTACCTACATTTATTATGTCTGTTATTATTATTATCTTTGTTGTGTCTGCCCTTTCCTCGGCAGATAGTAATTATTAAATACGGTTCTTTGAATATAAAAGTGTTTATTTACTGGAATAACCTAGCTGGTTAGCTACGACTGTTTACTATTTGGGGGTAGGTAAATCTCTGGAGCCTTGCCACGGGAGCTCGCAAAGTATATCTCTGAGACTTCTTCTTGTACGCCAATGCCATCTGGCGAGCTATGGTGCAAGCTACATGCTTACCGCCATCTATCGTATTCTTTCCATATGAAATACTTAATTACTCTACATCACACCCTCCCCCACCTAACCTCAAGCCCTGGCTACAATAAATACAAGACATGTTCTTTTCAAAGAAGTTATACAATTTGACAAAAAAAAATAGGATTTTAAATATTTCATTTATACACGATTTTATACACTAAATTCAACCAAACATAGTCATGATTTTAAATATTTCAACTTAAATATTTCTGTTTCTCTGGGAGGGACCTTTATGAACGCCTTGAACGGAGCCTTCCTTCCCAAGGTCTTAGTTGAGTAGTTTGCTCTCGATCATCCGCTGGTAATCTGAAATCAAGAGAACTCCGCGTTAGCCCCTTCAACAAAGCTGAGGTCCCCAACTCGTCTGAAGCGCATTTCGTGACCTCAGACGCGGTGGGTGGGTTATTATCTTCACTCTCCTCTTCCCATTTCACAGATAAACTCTTTAACTGATCAATATGCCTCTTCCAAGTCAACGGAGTACCACAGATCCTAACGATATAAACTTTTTTACCCACTTTCCTTTCTACAATACCTCTAACCCAACCAACTTTATTCACCTGACGGAAGTCCTTGACCAGACACTTCTGTCCAACATGTAAATTCCTAATTTTTACGCCCTCATAATTCCTTATTTGATTATCTTGACTCCTTTTTATATTATCGTTAGCTATTTTTCTCTGTTCTGACACATCTTCCTGAGTGGTTTTAGGAATTAAACTACTGAAAGTTGATTTCAGTCTCCTACCAAACATCAAGACTGCCGGTTCTAATCCCGTTGTGCAATGTGGCGAATTTCGATAATCCGATAGAAAATCACATAATCTACTTTCATAATTTACTGGAAAATTATTCCTAACCATAATTTTTTTTAAAAAATTTTTTACCGTTCTAACTGAATTTTCAGCTTGTCCATTACACTGAGGGAATTTTACCGGTGAATTTAAAAATTCTATGTTATTCTCTTTAAGAAATTCTTTAAACTCTACACTAGAAAATGCTGTTCCATTATCCGAAACTATGCAATCAGGGTTACCAAAATTAGAGAAAATTCTTCTCAATTCCTTAATCGTGTTAAACGAATCCGCCCTTGGAACCTCTAAGCAATCGATCCACTTGGAAAAAGCGTCACAAATTACAAGAAACATTTTTCCTGCTACCGGTCCGCAGTAGTCTACATGCACCCTACTCCAAGTTGCCCCAGGGTTCGGCCACACTGACAAATGACTCTTAGAAGGTGCCGGCCTCATAGCCGCGCAATCATCACATTTTAGAACCATTTTTTCAATGTCATTGTTCAGTGATGGCCACCAAAAATAAGCTTTTGCTAGGCCCTTCATTTTAACTATTCCTAAATGAGATCTGTGTAATAACTCTAGCACATGTTCTTGTAAGGAACTCGGAATGACAATTCTATGTTGCCAGAAAAGGCAATCCTTGACTATGGACATTTCGTTTCTCTTAACCCAGAATCTCCACAGTACATCATCTCGACCAACTCGTTTTGGCCAGCCCTTACGCAAACACGTTAAAACTTCCTGAATAACCGTGTCTGTCTCTATAGCTGTGGAAATGAGCTTGATATCTATGTGCTCGCATTTATCTACATAACACACAAAATCTGATCCATAATCATCTTCAAATTCTTCTTGAGAATTTTCTACCGGAAGCCGAGATAGAACATCCGCATGATTATGACATGACTTGACAAATTCTACCTTATACGCAAATCCGGCTAATATAATGCCATAACGCTCTAATCTGTTAGCCGCCAAAACTGGAATATTTTTGTGTTCCCCTAAAATCCTCACCAAAGGCATATTATCTACGCATAAAGTAAACTCCCGACCGAATAGGTATTGAAAGAATTTGTTCAAACCAAACACAATAGCTAACGCTTCTAAATCTAGAAAACTGTACTTCTTCTCTGCACTAGACAAACTTCTTGATGCAAATTCGATCGGTCTCATTGAACCGTCCGCAAATGTGTGCAATAACACGGCCCCGAGGCCTACGCTGCTCGCGTCTGTATATAACTTAAGAGGAAGGTTGGGAAAATAATGAGTGAGAATTCTATCAGAACCCATTAGATGCTTTACTTTATCTACTGCGTCAATGCATGACTTCCCAAATTCAAACTTTGCATTCTTCTTTAAAAGATTATGCAAAGGTTCTAAAATTGATGACATGTTCGGTATGAAGTTCCGATAAAAATTAAAAAATCCCAAAAGACTCCTCAATTGATGCACGTCGCATGGGTACGGCGCATTCTTAATTGCTTCCAATTTATCTTTTTGCGGTTCAATGCCCCTTCCCGAAATAACGTATCCCAAAAATTCTATAGATTTAACAAAAAACTGACACTTCCCAGTATTGACACATAGACCACATTCTTTCAACCGCTCGCAGACCGCGCAAATATTATTATACAGATTATATATTATTATACAGATCAAGTTCATCGACCCCTGAAATAATAATATCGTCTAGGTAAAAGGCTACGCCTTTTAAACCTTGTAAACAACTTGATATTGTTCTTGCGAAGATGGCCGGAGCCGATTTAAACCCAAAAACCAACCTGTTATATTGGAACAGACCTAAGTGTGTGTTAATAGTTGTAAACTTTTTACAATGATCCGCTAATTCTAACTGTGAATATGCTTCCTTAAGGTCTAATTTTGCAAAAACTTTGCCCGAACTAACCTTATGTATGACCTCCTCAATCTTTGGCATCGGATATTTCTCTAAATTGGAAATCAAATTAAGACTCCTTTTATAATCTACACAAATTCTTATATCTCCATTTTTCTTGACCACCGGAACAATCGGAGAAGCGAACTCGCTACTTGTAACCGGGGAGATTATACCTTTTTCTACCATCGATCTTAATTCGGATTCGATCTTCCCTTTAATAGAAAAAGGAACCGGCCTTGCATTGAAAAAAATTGGATCCGATTCCTGGTTTACTTTAAAATGGACTTTATATTTGTTAAATCTTCCCAACTTTTGCGAAAACACTTCCGGGAAATCTTGAATAAACTTTTCTCCATTCCTCATTTGCGGCGTCACTAAATTAATTGTCTCCTGAGAAGTTATCCCAAGATCGAAACATTCCATAAAATCTCTTCCCACAATAAATTCTGTTCCTTTTATTACTACAATAAAATTAATATTTTTGTTCCTACCCTTAAATTTCACATCAAAAATCGCCTTTCCTACGACTTTTAAACGATTATTTCCATAACCTGAAATAATCCGCTTGTCTTGTGACAAAATGATTGAACTAAAATGTCGTTTAAAAATACCCTCCGGCATCACACATAAAGATGAACCGGAATCAATCATTGCCGTAAACTTCTTGTTATTAATTTCAATTTCAGCAGTAATCGGACTAATTGACGCAACTAAAACTTTACTATCCCTGTGATTTTCAAAAATGGGATTTATAGGATTATTCTTGCAGAATTTCTGTAAATGCCCAACGCCCTTACATTTAAAACATTTCGCATTACGAAATTTACAATCAAACGATAGATGATCATTCCTTTTGCAAATAAAACACTGTTTTTTAACACTACCCACGGGTGATCTAAAATTCGTACCTGAATTTGATCCTAACCTATAAGCTGGTTTCGTGTTAAAACTACCCTTGGGGCTCGTCGATCGTTCCCTAAGCTGATCTCGCTTGACCCCATCGCTAGTAACTCGTTTTTTTACTAGGTTTACTTCTGATTTTACTGTATTAACACTATCCAAAGTTGACATACTAACTGCAAGTCCTTCTATTTCATTAAACGACAACGTTTGCCCTTCTACGAAAATTTTCTCCTTCGCGCGTCCCGGTAACAATCCGATTGCAAACATGTCTATGAGGTTTTTTTCAAGCCTCGTTTCGAATTGACAATACGTTGCTAAAGAACGAAGTCTAACCGCGAAATCTCTTATCGTCTCGCCTTGTTGTTGCCTCGCTAAAAAAAAATTCTCCCGTTCTTTAAAAACTGAACGATTTTTGTTACAATGTTTGTCGAGAAGCGCTAAAAGTTTATCAAAAGATAAGTCCGTTACTTTACTTGGAAAACACAGATTAATTAGTAAGGTCAACGTTTCTGATTCTAGGAGATTCAATAAAAAAGCCCGTTTTTTCTCCACAGACGCTTTGTCATCATGGATCACGAAAAATTGCTCTATCCGAAGTCGAAACAATCCCCAGTCTCCGGAGAGATGGCAAAACGGTGGTATTCTACCCGATTCCATAACTCCCAACAAATAAATCGGCAAAAACAATCAACAAGAAAACAATAACAAAAAATCCCTCTCAAAGAATCAAAAATACTTATCTCAGGAACTCTTCTGGTCTCCCTCTGGGTTTTATCCTTGTCTTCTGATTAATCCAATGATCCACAGATTCGTCCTTGAAACTATTAACCCAATGATCCGTTTTGACCTTGAAACTTCTGATTAATCCAATGATCCACAACCAGATCGCCTCCTTGCGGTATTTCACTTCTGTTCCTAAAACAAAAATCTTCTTAACCAGTCCGTAGCCACGGAACCAAATGCTCCTTAATCTCGAGCAGAATCTCTTCCGATTCCTTGCCAAAACTGCAAGTCACTCCAGCAGTGACTTAGTCCTCCGTGTCCAGCACCAATTATTATTCGCACGCGTAACTTTCACACAATTATACTTATACGGCTGCGCCAATTGTTATGTCTGCCCTTTCCTCGGCAGATAGTAATTATTAAATACGGTTCTTTGAATATAAAAGTGTTTATTTACTGGAATAACCTAGCTGGTTAGCTACGACTGTTTACTATTTGGGGGTAGGTAAATCTCTGGAGCCTTGCCACGGGAGCTCGCAAAGTATATCTCTGAGACTGCTTCTTGTACGCCAATGCCATCTGGCGAGCTATGGTGCAAGCTACATGCTTACCGCCATCTATCGTATTCTTTCCATATGAAATACTTAATTACTCTACATCACACATACCCTATCTAATAATCTCAGCAATAATAATATTCGCATAACAACCCCATTTAATAATCTCAGCAATAATAATAATCTCATAACAACCCCATCTAATAATCTCTGCAATAATAATATTCTCAAAATATCCTCATATAATAATCTAATATCAGCAACATTAATAATCTCATAATAACCCCATCTAATAATCTCTGCAATAATAATATTCTCTAAATATCCCCATCTAATAATCTAATATCAGCAACATAAATAATCTCATAATAACCCCATCTAATAATCTCTGCAATAATAATATTCTCAAAATATCCCCATCTAATAATCTAATATCAGCAACATTAATAATCTCATAATAACCCCATCTAATAATCTCAGCAATAATAATATTCGCATAACAACCCCATTTAATAATCTCAGCAATAATAATAATCTCATAACAACCCCATCTAATAATCTCTGCAATAATAATATTCGCATAACAACCCCATTTAATAATCTCAGCAATAATAATAATCTCATAACAACCTATCTAATAATCTCAGCAATAATAATAATCTCAAAATTAATCCCATCTATAAATTTCAGCAATAATAACATCGTAAAAGCCTGGTTACTTGAAACACCGTGTATTTCAACGGCCTTTTTTCGATATACCTATAAATCTTTGTCTGGCCCTGACAGATGTCGCCCGACTGCCTGATGACAAGATGGGGAGTGGAAGGGAGTGTATGGTGGTGAAGGGGGGGGGGGGGAGTAACTGTGACAATACGAAACGCAATCGACTCGAACGAAAAACTGGGATAGATTATATGCACTTTACAGAAAACTAGCGTAGAAAATCCAATAATTCTCCCTTTCACAGCCAGACTTGAATCACACAAGGTTTTAGATTTATCTCAATTTATTTTACATTCATTTACCAAGTTTCTAGTTTCTAGTCTCATCAACAGATTTTGTCTATAGCATAAAACTTCATTCGGGATTTCTAAAACTGTATAATAGAATTGTAAAAATATTTCTACTTTGTTTTTAACGGAAAATTCTTAATTTTTAATTGAAAGAGGGACTCTTCTCTGGGGACGCTACGTGGGGGGTCTTTTTAGGGATACGAAGAAGAGAAAGAAAATGGTATGAGAGGTGGGTAGGAATCTGGGGTAAATGTGTCCAGGAGTGACGGATGTATGAATCCATCCCTCCTACTGCGGTGCAATGAGAAAAAGAGAGTCCGGCTAGAGAGGTCTAGGTTAGGTCTCCCTCAACTAGTCTCTCCAATCCTTCAACCCGGACACCCCTGGTTAGTCACCAAAAGTAGCGATGGGGTAACCTATAGCAGGGTTGTGCTTATTATTAAGCGGCGGTACCCATAGCCGCCTCTGAAAATTTGTATTTTAATGATTCTAATTTAGCTTTTTCATTAAAATTATTTTATTTAATTCAATATGAATGCCAAAAATGAATCGTTTTCAAAATCTTGAGTAAATTTAAAACCAAGCCAATGAAAGAATCTAATTCCAACACCGATTCTTTAACATAAATAAATATATGATACTGTAACATCTGAATATGCAGGTTTTCCCAATCATTTGAACTCTTTTTTACTTTTCATGTATGTATATTAAATTTGTTTCTTAAATTTTTATTTATCTGCTACCGATTTCGACCCTTCCGTGTAATTCACTAGCAAATTTAAAGTTAACTTAAATTTTATGCAAGTTTTTAAATTTAAACATTTTACAAAATATATGTATTTAATAGAGACAGGGCATAGCTTCAACAAAGTAAAAAAAGACGTTTAAACATTCCAATATAACTTACTTTAGTTTGTGCGTTTAGAAACCTTAGAAATAAAGAAATTAAAATGTTATCAAAAAAACACAAGTGTGCAGTTCGCATGCGGTAGAAGTAAAACCTTCAGAAAACTAAAGTAGACAAGAGTGGAGAGGCTGCGAAGCACCGCACAAAGAGAACACCGATTCACACATCTACCGGATCTGCCCTGATGATGGACACTGCAACGATGTCCGAAACGTTGGCTAAAGAAGGAGGTAGCGCAACATGGCATAACACCCCAAAAACAAATAACGAAAAAAAAAGAACACCGATTATTCTATCTCATTCTCTCGCAGGCTAAAATCTATAGACGCATGTGTTTGTTCTTTTTTAGTGTCGCTTTTTCGTTTCATCGAGTTTCAAATCACAGCGGTGCTAAAGAAGTTTTCACTTTAAAAATTAATTTAGTTAAAAAAATAATAGCCCCCTGTAAATCACCTTCATTGACTAAGTTCCCAAGTTATGTTGACTCGTCCCACCGTTATATCCCTCCCCCAAAATCACCCCTCCCATTACCCCCACCTAATTAAATCTAATCATTTTTGTACTTGTATAAAAATTTTGTTAGTTTTAAGTTTGCTAGTGAATGACACGGATGTGTCGATACCGGTAGCAGAAAAATGAAAATTTAATTAACAAATGTACAATGAAAGTAAAGGTCTTCAAAACAAAATGCCTAGAAATTATTACATAATTAATGCCCAAGAAAAACATTACATTTACCTCCTTCTCTGTCCCACCAATTTCATCCCATATTGGAACAGCCATAATTGTTCCACTGGCTTCTAACACTTGACATTTGAATGCGGCCATCACATAACACAAATTACATAATGCTTGTTAGCCAAATTAATCCTTCAGAGGACAAATTAATCAATCAAGAGCGTTGGGAGGCCACAAATAATATATCATGGCGGCCTTTTCCGCTGCCGAGACCGCCATAAAGTCGGCTTTACAAATAATTAAACACTGAACAAAAGTGTAACAAATAATGGCGGCAACTTTGGTAATAAAACACACAGCAATATGTTGTCTGTGGTCGCACCACACCAAATGTAAAGCAATGTTTTATTAGTGAAAAGAACTCAGATCAGTTTTGAATTAGGTAGGGAAAGCGGAAACGAAGATTTTTGAGGAGAAACACAAACACTTACGATATGATAAGATAGCATAATTGGTCTTCTCCTTTTGCGATGCTTCGTACCCTTCCCCCTCTTGTCTACTTTAGTTTTCTGAAGGTTTCACTTCTACCGCGTGTGAACTTTTACTTTTTTTTACATAAACTCCACATAGGACTCACTACGGAAAATAATTTTCCTCGCAGCCTTTGTCAAACTTGGGAAAATATATTATTTAAATAATTTGTCATCGATAAAGTGATAGTTCAAGCTTCGTAGCATAGATGGTTCTAGTGTTAGTGGCTATATATTTTATTTTCTTTCTGTTATTATAGTAATTACTTACATTATAACATAATCATATAACTGCTTTTTTCCTCATTACTTATATTATTTTCAGAAGGTTTCTTCGACTGGTTGTAGCCGTTATTTTTCTTTTTCTTTTAATAACAACACTATTATCTCTTTTTGTTGTTACCTATTTCAGAAGAATTATGCCACGGGCTGCTACTTCTATTTATTTATTTATTTTTTCATGTTCTCCGTAAAACGGTTATTCACCAATACATTATGGAGAAGATTACAAATTAGACAAAAAGTATAGCAAAACACATAAAAAGGTCAGTTTCACTACTTTGTGACATACGTCAAAAGATAATTGTTAAACTGCCTGTAGGTTACGTTAAAAATGTCAATGGTCACTCAGACAGACGGTTGAGCAGTTCAGTCGCTCTGTTGACTGGCGCGTTCTGATAGGCAGAAGTCCTCGCTTTTGGAGCACAAAAAAGGGTTTGGGACCTTCCACGAGTATACTTGTCTGGGACATATAAGTTAATTTCTTTCAAAATAGGTGGATTATCTTTTGTATAATGTTAATGTAAGTACTTGCATACTGCTTACTAACCCTGTACGCATGGACATTGGAGGGTCTAGGGTCGTTCAAATAAATGTAGCTTCATTCAATAAAAAAAGTAGAGTCTTGATGTGTGCGGTGAAGGAGGAAACCATCATATGTTTCCTTATAACGCCGCTGGGAAAGTGATGGGGTGCTAGTAGCTCATGGGCTTAAGTTCTCCAAGAAATGTCACTAGTGTATAGGTTCGCCCCTCCAGTTAATGAAGATTAGTCTGTTAGGGTTAGGTCTAGTAGGAGTTAAGGTTGGTCTATAGTGATGCTGTGTGGAGGGAAAAAGAGGATGTTTGGGAAGGGAAAAGGTATGAGGGGTAGGTAGGAACCTGGGATGTGTCATCTGGATCGGTGTGTCAGTGTGTTCAGGAATGACGGACGTATGAAACCAACCCTCAAACTGCGGTGCAAGGCAGTGTTCCGAGGTAGTTATGCTGGAGAAGTCAAAAGGTCTCCCTCATGATCCTGTCTGCTATGCAGTTGGTGGGCAGACGCATCCGCTGCCTAGATCCGGCCAAAGCACCCATGCAAAGTCACCAAGCGTAGCAAACCACTTGGGGTGACATATGGCAGAGGTGTTTGTAATCCAATAAATAGTTCCCGGGGCGGCGGTACCCATAACCACCTCTCAAATTGAAAATTGAAATAGTCTTAATCAAACATCTTCTGAACCCATATAAATTATTTCTGGCCGAAAATATTAAGCAAAATCAATGCAAAATGGATATAGGTACTCGTAGTTCCATTTGTTTTCAATGCAACACACCCTCTTCCTTTCTTTCGTCATTGACATGTGCTGTGTAAACAGGGTTCAACTTGTAAAAACACAGTTTTTCAGCGCCAAAAGTTGTTCCGCAGCTTTCCCGCCAATCCGGCGGCCATTTTGTTCCACAGTTGCAAAATCACAGACGTAAAAATCCCGGCAATTTCGAAATTCGAAACTCGCGGTGCATTTGTTTGCGCGAAAGGGGAAGAATGGATTGAAAAAAGATGGCGGTGATGAATGGAATTGTTTTTGCTATTCGCTTTTGTTAACCGGGTTTCTGTTTTATACTTTTTTTCATTGTAAATAAAGAATACGAGGTACATTTATTTAAGTATATATTTAAAAAAATATTATAATTTAAGGTCATCATTGGTTATGTATAAAGGTACCTACCTTATTAGAAAAGAGAAGCTCTTCTGCCTGATAAGCCACGATTCTTACTTAGATTATAATGTTATAATAAGTTTTGTATAAAATATTTACTTTTTAATATAATCTTTGTTTAAAAATTGTTCAATTTTATTTTTTGTTTTATTTTATTTTTTTATTTATTTATTTCATTATTTTCATATTACATTCATTATAATAGTGACGTATTGCCCATCTCACTAGGTGTGAAACGCCTGTGTTGAGATGGCAATTTACAGAGTGGTTATCTATGATTTTGTTTAAGTAATATTTTGAAAAATATTATGAAAGTGACAGGTTGATATAAAATCTTTTTTTTTTTCTTTAAATATACAATTCAAGTATGTTACATATATATAGAAGATTACAGTAGCTACATGGTTACATATATATATACACACAGTAGGTATAAAGGTAAGTATGTTATTAAATACTCGTGATGGTAATGTTTATTTGAGGCGATCAATGATTTTACTTTTAAATGCATTTTTGGATTGTGTGTTTCTAATTTCAGGAGGTAGAGAATTGAACAGCTTTGTTGCATTATATTTAAAACTTCTTTGCCCATAAGAGGTTTGACAAACTGGGATGTTAAAGGATTTAACATTTGACTCTCTTAAGGCTCTAGTGCTTATTCGTTCTTCAAACATGTGTGTATTTTTAAATTGATAAAGCAGGATATTTTTTGAATACAATTTTTGCAGGTTAGGAACATTTAGTGTCTTAAAAATAAAATCAGTGCTAGTTCTCAACGGGACTTTAAGAATGACTTTCAAAATTAGTTTTTGGATCTTTACTAAAGGCTCCAGGCAAGTATTTGCAGCACTTCCCCAGCTAATGATACCATATTCAAGTGATGATTGTATAAGAGCATAGTAAACTTGTTTCAGTTGTTTTTTATTTAATATATCTCTAACATTTTTAAAGAAGTAGACAAGTTTTCTCAGTTTTGTCGTTAGGTTTGTGACATGTACCTTCCATTTAAGAAGATCATCTATTTGAATACCAAGATATTTAATACTGTCAACTCTACTTATAGAAGGGCAGGTATTTGTTTGTTTTATTTGTTCAGATTGGTTTACGATGCAGCGCAATTCAGAAGGGAGGTTATTATAGTTTTATGGCTTGGTAAATAAAATGGTTTTGCATTTGAGTGGTTTTAAAAATAAGGTGTAATAAATTGGTTTAACGTCTCTATATGTTTTCGAGAAGATAACCATTAAAAATTGAAAATAACGATTTGCAAATCCTAAAACAGGAAAAAAACAACACATTCAAAATGTAAAAGTTAAAATCACACCCTTAATTAGCGTTTTTAGCCGGTTATCATATCTATTACCAATTAGATTAAAAAAAAGTTTATACTATAGTCTCGTACACTCACACCTAAATTAACTGATTGAAATCTGGGGAAATGCGTATGAAACATACATCAATAAATTACAGGTAATAAGATAATCAAAAAACTATTTCACTACGAATCCAAAACATCCACAAAAAATTATATTTGGAAACAAAACTGTTAATATTAAGAAAACTATACGAGTACAATATATGTGTCCTTATATACAAAATAAATAATAAACTCATACATACAAACACAGAATTCATTAAAACGTCCCAAGTACACAAACATTTTACACAACACGATAACATACGTTTAAACACCATTCATACTAACTACGGTAAGCAATCAATTAGTTACGAGGGGGGCAATTTATATAATTGCCTTCCAGATGATATCAAAAACGAAAAAAGTGTGTGCAAATTCAAAAAAAAAATTGTTCATGTTTATTCACAAAAAACAAAGTAGTGATAGTGAATAATATCGTATGGTAATATAATGTCATGTAAATGTTAGTATTGCAATCTAATTGTAATGTTCTTTAATGTGGCCTTACTAGCCCACAAATAATGAGATGTACAACGTAAGTTCTTTCGTCTTTTATTGTGATGTTACAATGGATTATTAAGTACTGTATTATTGTTTAGGTAGCGAGTGATTATATAGACGAGACTGCTGTCCGACTCGTGAGACGTTCGCCATTGTTCGGCGGACCCGAACATTTCCGAATTACCCACTACATGGATAATCACATATATCACACCCTTCCCCCTGTAGTCAGTCGCTACAGTCTACGTATTTCAAATATTTTAAGTATTTCAGGACTCTATATAATGCAAATACACTGTAAATATTATATTCATCATTCACTCAAGTTCTTATCATAACACATAATTATAAATATTTTATACACAAAATTATATTAAATCAGAAGGCTTTCCGTTCCTTCCTTGTGGGGACTATCTTGGGCGGAGTCTCCCCGACCAGGGATTTGGATTTTGACTTGGACCAGCGATTGCCGTGTCTGCGACCTCCGGTGACCTCTCTCCTCCCTCCGCAAATCTGAAATCAGGAGAAAACACCGTTAACTCACTCCACAGATTGGACAACTCTTTCTCAGAGTGCTCAGTCCTCGTGTCATCAGGCGCGGAATCTGGCAAATCTGACTCAACATCACTCCAACACACTGACAAATTTCTCATCTGGTCCACATGACGTTTCCAAATTAATTGAGAATCACAAGTTTTTACCAAATATATTTTTTTTCCAATTTTATCTGTAACAATTCCCCTTACCCATGTAAATTTATTATTCTTCCTGAAATCCTTAACTAAACATTTTTGTCCCACAATAAAATTTCTTGTTTTTACACCACCATAATACTTAGTCTGTTTACATTGATTGGACTCAATATTTTTATTCGCCAAATCATGATGTTTTGACACAACCCGTTCATTCTCTTTCGGAATGAGACTCTCAAAAGTAGATCTAAGTTTCCTACCAAACAGTAAAACTGCTGGCTCGACTCCCGTCGTACAATGTGGAGTATTTCTATAATCGGACAAAAAATGTAACAATTTATCCTTGTAATCAACCTGAAATTTATTTCCTACCATAAGTTTTTTAAGAAAACTCTTAGTAGTTTTCACTGAGTTTTCAGCGACGCCGTTGCTTTTTGGGTGCATAACTGGAGATGACATGAATTTGATATTGTTTTCCCGAAGGAATTGTTGGAAAATCTCACTCGTAAAAGAAGTTCCGTTATCTGACACTATGAGTTCAGGGTAACCAAAATTTGAAAATAATTTCCTCAATTCAAATATAGTATTAGCTGAATCTGCCCTTTGAACTTCAATACAGTCAACCCATTTAGTGAATGAGTCGCAGACGACCCGAAACATTTTCCCTGCCATCGGCCCACTGTAATCCAGGTGTAACCTACTCCAGACCTTCCCAGAGTTAGGCCATACCGATAATTGACTCTTTGGCGGAGATTGTTTCGTCGACGCGCATTCTGGACATTCCTGAACAATTTTCTTTGCTCAGCGGCGTCCACCAAAAATAACCTTTTGCTAACCCTTTCATGATACTCATTTATGTACCTCTACGCCTGTCTCAACACAGGTATTCCCTAGTGAGACAGGCATCGAATAATGTTATGTAAACATACCTTTTATAGATAAATAAATAAATAAAAATAAATAAAAAAAATCTTTACAATACGTAAGTGTGAACGGTGCACGAGCTCTAACACTTTTTTATGCAACGAACTCGAAACAATAATTCTATGTTGCCAAAATAAACAATCCTTAACAATCGAAAGTTCGTTCCTTTTTATCCAGAATTTCCATAATTCCTCCTCGCGTTTAACACGTTTGGGCCACCCTTGCCTTAAACAAGTCATTACGCTTTGAATGACAGTGTCTACTTTAGTGGCTTCCATAATTGAATTAACGTCAAGATGTTCACAATTGCTAACAAAACTTACGAAATCAGACCCGTAATCTTCTCTGAATTCCTCAACTGACGATTCTAAAGGTAGTCGAGATAGGAAATCCGCTTGATTTTTGCAAGATCTTACGAATTCCGTTTTATAAGAAAAACCTGCTAGAATTATTCCATACCTTTGCAATCTGTTTGCGGCTAGTACTGGAATGTTCTTATGTTCACCGAGAATTCTCATCAGAGGCAGATTATCAACACACAGCGTGAATTCTCTGCCATATAAGTATTGAAAAAATTTATTCAGACCGAACACTATAGCTAAAGCCTCTAAATCTAAGATGCTATATATCTTTTCCGCGCTATTTAAACTTCTAGATGCAAATGCTATAGGTCGCAACGTACCGTTAGCGAATGAGTGAACTAGACACGCCCCTAGACCGGAAGTATTTGCGTCCGTAAAAAGTTTAACCGGAAGGCGCGGAATGTAATTCGTCAAAATCGTATTTTTACTCATCAAATTCTTTATCGTATCTACTGCGTTAGCGCATTCTCTGGAAAAAACCCATTTGACATCTTTCTTTAAAAGATTATGAAGTGGCTCTAGAATTGATGACATATTAGGTATAAAATTCCGGTAAAAACTGAAAAATCCTAGTAAACTTTTAAGTTGATGAACGTCCGTCGGATAAAGTGCATTCTTAATGGCTTCTAATTTATCCGTTTGACGTTGGATTCCCTTTTCGGAAATGATGTACCCCAAAAACTCTAACTCTTTTATAAAAAATTGACATTTTTCCGTATTGACACATAATCCGCAATCTTGTAATCGTTTACAAACTGCCATGATATTATCCATTAGATCCTTTTCGTTGATCCCTGAGATAATAATATCATCTAAGTAATGTGCCACGCCTTTTAACCCTTGCAAACAACTCGCAATTGTTCTAGCAAAAATTGCCGGAGCAGATTTAAACCCAAACACTAGTCTATTGTAAACAAACAATCCTAAATGTGTATTAATCGTTGTAAATTTCTTACAGCTATCCTGCAGTTCTAACTGTGAATAAGCTTGTTTTAAATCCAGTTTTGCAAAAATTTTTCCCGAACTAACCTTGTGGATAACCTCTTCGATCCTAGGTAGCGGGTATTTCTCTAACTCTGTAATAAGATTTAAACTTCGTTTATAATTTACACAAATACGAATCTCGCCGTTTTTATTTACTACCGGAACGATAGGAGATGCATACTCACTGCTTTTCACTGGCGAAATAATACCATCCCTCACCATTGATTTAAGTTCACATTCGATCTTATCTCTAATAGCGAAAGGTACCGGTCTAGCATTACAGAAAAAAGGATCCGCATCTTTCTTAACTTTAAAATTCACTTTGAATTTATTAAATCGTCCTAGTTTCCTGTCGAAAACTTCTGGAAATTTATTTTTAATTTTATCAATTTTCTCTTTTTCCGATGAAACTGAATTGATAGAATTTTGTTTTGAAATAATGTTGATGTTAAAGGTTTCCATGAAATCCCTCCCCACAATCATTTCCGATCCGCTTGTTACAACGATAAAGGTTATTAACCTAACTAGATTATTGTATTCGACCTTGAAATTTGCATTACCCACAACATTCAACTTATTCCCGTCGTAACCTGAAATTTTTCGTGTTTCGGGTGACAACTCCATATTACTGAAATGTTTACAAAATAATGTCTCCGGAAAAACGTAAACCGATGAACCTGAATCAATCATCGCTTCGAAGAATTTCCCATTTATTTTCAATTGTGCCTTGATTGCCTTAACAAAAGCTACATTCTCAATATTCTCATTATTACAATTCATAACTGATTTTACAGACCCGTTTTTACAAAATCTTTGTAAATGACCTAATCTACCGCAAGAATAACATTTAGCTTGCTTAAATTTACAGCTATGAGTGTTATGATTTGATTTCCCACAAATATTACACTTCTTTAGAGATGAACCGGTTTTAACCTGTTTATCCGACCTACATGAATCGGTACTATTAGACCGATAATTATGTTTTCGCGCCGGAGAAGCCGATTTTCCAAATCTCTTTACCGAATTTACTACTAACTTCATCTTGACTGAATCGACTTCAGGACCTTTCGCGGTCACTGCAAGTTCGACTAGTTGATTAAAGTTTTGTTTAGGCCCTTCAACAAACAATTTTACCCGTACTGGACCCGGAAGTAGACCGATTGCAAACACGTCTACAAGATTATCCTCCAGCCTGGTTCCGAACTGACAATATATGCTGAGACCTCGGAGTCTGGCGGCAAAATCCCTAATCGATTCGTTATGATTCTGTTTAGCTTGGAAAAATAATTCCCGCTCTTGGAAAAGTGATCTACATTTACCACAATGTTTTTTTAGCAACTCAATTAATTTCTCAAACGTAACATCTGTGATTTTAATCGGGAAACATAAGTTAGACAGAAGAGTCAAGGTCTCCGTTTCAAGCGAGTTTATCAGATAAGCCTTTTTCTTAATCTCGGTAATGTCATCATGCAACACGTGGAACTGCTCTAATTTGAGTTGAAACACATCCCAATCTCCGTTTATATGAGAGAACGGTGGAATTCTCGCCGGTTCCATCTTCGCACACACGACAACAATACTACCCCACAAAAAAAAATTACAAAAAACCCGACAAATTCTCCACAAGAAAGAAATTAAAAACCTGACTTAGAAATTGCGGTTGCAACGTCTCCAGGTTGTTTTTCTTCCTCAATTTGTCCTTGTCTAAATGCCTTCCTTCTTCCTTCGGCACTCCCTTGGAACTTCACTTTCGTGGAAAGGCTCTGTTGAGCCCCAAAATCGACCACTGCCTCTTGCTTCTGAGTACCCTTGGAATGGTACTCCAGAACTCTGACTGTGGCTCCAGGAATAGCCAGAGATATTCTCGGTTTGTTCTGCCGGTCCTTTCTCTCGGTCAGATAAACCCCAAAAGATCCTCCAATGTTCCACATCGGCTGTAGGTAGCCTTGAAAACTTTCACGGGGTGACTTAGCTCTCCCCGCTTTAAATTGGTAAATTTTTTTTTGGTAATCCAATTTTGGTAATCCATCCAATATTGTACGTTTATACGGCTGCGCTAATTGTAATGTTCTTTAATGTGGCCTTACTAGCTTACAAATAATGAGATGTACAACGTAAGTTCTTTCGTCTTTTATTGTTATGTTACAATGGATTATTAAGTACTGTATTATTGTTTAGGTAGCGAGTGATTACTACGGTTGCTAGAATGGTTCTAACGAGCTCCTATGGACGAGACTGCTGTCCGACTCGTGAGACGTTCGTCAATGTTCGGCGGACCCGAACATTTCCGAATTACCCACTACATGGATAATCACATATGTCACACTAATGTAATCTAAGGTTATGAAATGTAAAAACCATGTAATGTAAAAACTATGTAATACAATGTAAAAGTACATAATTCAATATTCTAGTTAAGTAAGTGAAAATGTTATTTTCTTTTTTACTGGAATAAAAACTTATGAAAAAAAAAAGTAAAAACAATCTTACTGAATATGTAGGTATAATAAACGCGATAGTTTGTATGGATGTATGTGTGTTTGTTACTCTTTCACGTATAAACTACTTAACGGATTTTAATGAAACTTTACAATTACATAGCTCATACATCAGAATAACATATAGGCTATAATTTATGTTGCTGGCTAGGAAGGGGGCGCGGAAGGGGAACGGGGACGGGAAAGGTGATTCAGGGAGAAACAATGTATTTCTTTGAATATGGCATTGAAATGCATGCTGGTCCTTCTAATATTATAAAGGCGAAAGTTTGTTTGAATGTATGGATGTATGTATGTTTGTTACTCTTTCATGCAAAAACTACTGAATGGATTTTAATGAAACTTTACAATAATATAGCTCGTACATCAGAATAACAGATATGATATATAGCTCATACATCTGAATAACAAATAGCTCAGAGCTCTGACATTAAGAAATTTGTGTAAAAAAAATTGCAATAGGTGGCATGGTTAGTAAGATATCTATAATTCTTTATTCGATTCAAATTATTAGGCGAGTACTTCAAATAAATGCGGGAGGGGGAGGATGGAGGGGGGGAGTAGTTGGAGGGGAGGGAGGGAGTGGGGTGGGGGTGGGGGCAGAGGGGGGTTAGGAGTGGGCATGGGAAGGGTAGGGATCGAGGGGGGCGGGTTGGGGTGGCGGTGGTTGGGGGGGGCGGGGTAGGGGTGGAGGAGGCGGAGTGGGAACCCTCCTAATACCATGTGAGCGAAGCCGTAGAAAAAAGTAAGTTTTTAATAATTCTTTCAAAAACCGTACAATTTAATTTTATGTCTTCGACATGTTTTCATGATTTTCTGATACAATGAAATAGAAATGCATTACAATATTGAGTTAATATTAAAAACGCTTATTAGCTACAGTGCTTGGAACCAGTGGGACTATGGCACTCTCATTGAATAATTTTATAAGGCGGTGGAAAATGATAGGAGAAAGAGAGAATTATTTTTAAACAACATCCACACGGAAGGCCCTGAGAAAATAATTTCTCTCATGGCCCATATCATCTTTAGGGATGCTGTGTGGAGTGTCTTTTTGAGGAAAGGAAGGAGTGAAGGGGCCGTTAAATCGTTTCTCACCTGAGCTGTTGTCGAGCTAAGGAATGAAATCGTAAAAACAACCCGTTCTCTGGTTTCTCGGGTTACAAAAGAAGATTTCTGTATCACGTATTTTTTTAACCACAATTAAGCCTTATCTAAGACTTTTTAATGTGAATACCTCACAGGAGTCCCAACTGCTCCCAGCCGCCTGGAGCCAGTGAGACCACGGCACCGCTATTGGGGGTATGTTGTTAGTGGTGAAGTACACGACTATTCAGATTTGATCAACAAACACGGCTAAAGCCATTTAGAGCAACGTTTTGATTCTAAATGGTAATCTAAAGGGCGATACTTACATATAACGTACCTTCCATATATATATGTATATGTCGTAGGCCGATCGTAAAATCAGGCAGATCATGATGTGCCTAGCCACTTCGTGATGTGCCTGGCGGCAGATCGTGAAGTGCCTGGCGGCAGATCGTGAAGTGATCTGCCTGATTTTACGATTGGCCTGCGATATATATTTTAATATACGTTACCATGACCGCATATTTTGAAAGTATTGATATTGAAAACTGTAAAAACTAGGTAAAATTATATATTTTCAAGCATCAGGGCAAAACTTAGGCCATTTTCCATTCTGGTCCTGTCAAAACGCCCTGCGCTAATCCTACATTCAAATTCCTTGCTCGCCTTTCGAAAGTGTTAAAACAGGCTTTATCGGCCGCATTTAAAAGTTCCGCCTGCGGCGCTTTGACGGTGACGATGACAGGAATGGAGTATGGAGGCAGGAAGGGGGAAAACCGGAAAGGGAAGGAAACTTTTAAGCGCGCCAATAAGCTGATCCGTTTCCCGCCAGGATCCGGAAACTGACTTTTCAAAATGGAAGGGTGATGTTTTTTTAAATTTTGTAACGTTACATCAGTTGATTTTCTTCAGATTCATATTTATCGGATTCGTTCGAAGCTTTCATCTTGAAACCGAAATTTGCAGATCACTTATATAATGGAATAAACTTATATTATTATAATTCTGATAATTGTTTTGATGGTCGCTTTCGCCCAAGTTTATTCAAAAGAATCTAACTCATCGATCACTTTTAAAGAAGTGGAACAAAAAATATGTAGTTTTGTCTTTTACAGCAACATTTATAACACAGTTCAAAATCAAAAAGCGATCCAAATTTCATGACGCCAAGCTCAACGTTCAAGAGTTTTTACTGATTGTTTATTTATTTATTTTGTATATCACGCTCAGTTGGGCTTTTGAAAGGAGTAACTGTAATAAAAACTCAATTGTTTGTACCTATTGCTTAAATGCTATTTAGTTCTGAATTTTGTTTGAATTATTGATCAAATGCACGCCACGGGGAGAGGGACGCCACATTTGTAAAACTGTTGATGTGGTGGTGATACGATGTTTTTTCAAAAATTATTTGATAGAGGCATTGGAGTTGAACGACATAAATCGCGATGGTGTTTGTACCGTTCGCTAAGCATTTATGAAAATTTCACCCGAAAAATGACACCAAAGTTTTACTCCAATGTCATTCTACTGCCGATTATATCAATTAAACAACTTTATTATAAAACTATACTTCTTTACATTCATAAATACAAAACACTAACACGCAGATTAGAAAATTAGATCTCAGAATCAAAAGCATATCCAACAAGTAATTAAAAATACAACACTTGACACAAAGTTTCTTATGCCATGGTACTAAACTCTATAAAAAATCCCACTCTCTCTCAAAAACTACAACATTATAACATTTAAATTTCAAATACATTAAAAGGTGGATATAAAATATAAGGACATCAACATTGTTAAATACAGACTCGAGTGTAGGCGAGGTTATTTATAAATAATGCGCGTATTGGCGATATGGATATTTATTATGAGTAATGGCTATAAATACGTCCTAACTAACGTGTTGGCGGTTGGAGAAAGAGAGTGAGGAGAGGCCTGCATCTCCTTTTATATGCGGGATCACCTGTCTCGCTCTTGTATGGCCGGAAACAGGTGTGCCACCCTAAAACCTCTCTCACATCCTCCCCTACTTAAACGGGAGAATCCTGGCTACATAAGTGATACCTATAGCTACATATTTCATACAATATATTTTATATTTCATATTTCACATTTAAAATTAACACATTACATTTAAAATTAACAAAACATTTGTTTTTGTTCTTTCTGTTTCCCTTCTGTCCATTTCTGTCCATTTCGACTGCGAAGTGCTGTCACCTGGGCCGAAGCCTTCCTTGCCATGGGTTAGACCTGAAACATGGAGAAACAGAATTAGAGACACTTCTATTACGTAACATACCGGAGAGATCTAATTCGTCCGTCGACAATTCCAACGTGTCAGACGCGAATTCCTGGTTATCTTCCTCCTGCCATGAAACATGTAATTCCTTTAGCTGGTCTAAATGTCTTTTCCACACCATATTAGACTTGTTAATTTTTATGAAATATATTTTACTACCTTTTTTATCCACAATAACCCCAGGGACCCATAACCTATTACCCTGAGATCTGAAATCTCTAGTCATTACTTTCTGACCTATATTAAAACCTGATTTAACTCTACCCTTATATTGTCTTTTCTGATTGTTTTGGCTCTGAGTAACCTTTTTTATTACTTTGTTTCGTCGAGTAGAACCTGAACTACCCGTTCTATCCTCAATTTTCCTTGGAATCAGAGAGTCAAATACTGTTCTAATTTTTCTACCCATTAATAATACAGATGGCTCACATCCTGTTGTTGCGTGAACTGTATTCCTATAGTCTGCTAAAAAGTTACCTAACTTTTCTTTATAATCTGAAGGAAATCCATTATGTTTACAAATTTTTTTAAGGAAATTTTTACAAGTCTTTACTGTAGCTTCAGCTTGCCCGTTGCTACTAGGGTGATTGACTGGACTAGTGATATGTTCTATCCCATTTTTCTTACAAAAATTTTCAAAATCCTCAGAACAAAAACACGTACCATTATCACTAACTAAAGTTGCAGGAAAACCAAATTGCGAAAATAATCTATGAAGTATTTCGATATTTTCTTTTGAAGACAGACTGTTTACTTCCAGACACTCAATCCACTTTGAAGAAGAGTCTACCACCACTAAAAAATTTTTGTTATACAAACTACCATGATCAATATGTACCCTGAACCATACTTCAGGTTCATATGGCCACACTGCTAAAGAACTCTTTTGTGATTCTGGTTTAATTTCTAAACAATCTCTACAATTTTCCGTTATTTTCTCCAAATCTTGATTAATTTTTGGCCACCAGACAAAGCTTTTTGCAATACCTTTAGTCTTAAAAACCCCTAAGTGAGATCTATGTAACATCTTTAAAACCTCTTGTCTTAAAGACTCAGGTACAACAACCCTATGTTGATATAAAACACACCCATTTATCAAAGACAATTCTAACCTTTTTTCCCAAAAAATTCTAATAAAGTTACCACTTTGTGCCTTTTTTACTGATGCTGGCCAACCTTCGATAAGAAAATTTTTTACTTGACCTAACACATCATCCTTTTCGGTTTCGCTTTTTATCACGTCTAAAGACAAATTAAACCCATTATTCTCGAAATAATTAATGTAATCAGACTCTATCTCATCTTCACAGCTAACCTTTTCAATCGGACACCTGCTCAGAAAGTCTGAACAATTATTTTTCGATTTTACATATTCAATTTTAAAATTAAACGAACCTAACATAATAGCATATCTCTGTAACCTTGACGCGGCAATCTTAGGTACTTCTTTATTTTCACCTAAAATTCTCACTAACGGCTGATTATCCACAGCTAAAATAAATTCTCTGCCGTACAAATATTGATAAAACTTCTTAATTCCAAAAATAATTGCTGTTGCTTCAATATCTAGAATAGAATAATTCTTTTCCGCTTTAGTTAAAGTTCTGCTTGCGAACCCAATCGGTCTTTCTACGCCATTTTGAAACCTATGAAGTAATGTTGCTGCTACCCCATTAAAACTACCATCTGTGACAAGTTTCACAGGTATATTTTCGTCAAAATGCGTTAAAATCCTATCCGAAGTTAATATTCTTTTAATTATCGCAAAACTATTTTCTTGTTCCGTACCCCATTGAAACTTAACATCTTTTTTAAGTAATTCGTATAATGGTGACAATATATTTGCCATATTTGGAATAAAATTACGATAATAACTAATCATACCTAATAAACTTCTTAAATTATTTAAATCACTAGGTGCTGGTGCATTTAAAATGGCTTCTTTATTCCGTTCACACGGTTGAATCCCTTGTTCACTTATTTTATAACCTAAAAACTCAATAACTTTTAAATTGAATTCACACTTGTCACTATTCACTGTTAGATTACAATGTTTCAACCTTTCTAACACGACACATACGTTTTTCTCTAAATCGTCTTCGTCTTCCCCTATCACGATAATATCATCCAAATAAAACGTCATGTTCTGTAATCCTGACAAACAATTTGCCATTGCCTTTGCAAATATAGCTGGCGCGGGAGATAACCCGTACACTAACCGCTTATACTGAAACAATCCTAAATGGGTATTGATTGTTGTAAAACGCCTACACTCCTTTTTTAAAACAAATTGACTATACGCCGATTTAAGATCGATTTTTGCAAAAACTTTCCCACCATTTACTTTCGTTAATAGCTCCTCTATCCTAGGTAATGGATATTTGTCAACTAATAACTGATTATTCACTGTCGATTTATAATCACCACATAATCTAATACTACCGTTTTTCTTAATTACTGGAACAATTGGACTTGCAAACTCACTAAACTGGACTTGTTCTATAATACCGTCTGACAGTAAACTATCTAACTCCCTTTCGACTTTTTCTTTCAAAGCGAACGGCATAACTCTGTGATTACGAAATATCGGAATAGCGGTCTCTTTTAAAGTTAAATTCACTTCGTACTTATTAAATTTTCCTAGTTTATCCGTAAAAACTTCCGGGAATTTTTTTACTAATCGCTGCTTCAAAGTATTCTGTTTTATACTGTTTACGATTCCGTTAATCCCGACGTTAAAAAGATTCATAAAATCACGCCCCACTATCGATAACGAAGCACTTGTGACAACAACAAATTTCAAATTGTGACACTGACCGTTAAATTCCACTTGTGGCGTAATTGTACCTACCACTTCCACGAGCGTATTGTCAAAACCCCGTAGACTAATGTCTTCGTGCACTAGCTTGATTCTACTGAATTTACTGAAATAACACTCCTTGGAAATTACGCAACAAGATGCTCCAGAATCTACCATGAATTTACTCTTGATCCCGTCTAGTGAAACTTCAATAAAAAATGGTTCGACACTATTAACTTCACCCAACTTTGTGTCCGACAACAAAGTATTCACACTCTTACGTGTTGAGGAACGCTTGCACTGTTTTGCGAGATGACCCTTCGTACTGCAAATTTTACATAAATAATTTTTATATCTACATTCCGTCGCGATGTGATTATTGTGACCACAAACGGTACAATTTTGTTTCACAGCGTTCGCTGGCGACTGTGACCGTGCCCTGTTGCTATGCCCGAAACGCTTCACGTCTCTGTCTTTCACACGCGAATTATTAAAAGAGAGTCGACCGGCCTTGAGCTGTACATTAGCGTAAACCGTATTATCAACTCGGGACTGCGCTTGAGTTGAAGCTACGAGGTCAATGCACTCGGCGACTTGTAAACATTTTTCGAACGAGTACAATTCACCCTCGAGAAATAATTTTTCCCTTACCTTTCCTGGTTTACAACCCAAAACAAAGAAATCCCTTAAATTTACTGATAAACTATTCCCAAATTTGCAATTAGTAGAAAGAGACTTTAACCGCACTGCAAACTCACGGATTGATTCGTCATTTCTTTGTTTAGCACTGTAAAACTTAGATCTCTCTTCAAAAAAACATTTCGTTGAACAACAATACTCATCAAGTTTAGATATCAAATCTTCTAACTTAATATCTGTTACCTTTTTAGGAATGCACAAATTAACCAATAAGGAAAAACAATCATCTTTCAATGCATTCAGGAAAATAGCCCTTTTTTTATCATCCGATGCAAACTTTTCATCATTCACGAGGAGAAATTGTCCGAGGCGGACCTTGAAGTTCTCCCAGTTCCCGTCACGCAAACTGAAGGACTCCAATCCTCGAGACTCCATGTTCCCAATGCCCAGAAGGTACCCAAATAGAGAGAAAGAAAACAGAAAAAACAAAAACTTCCCAATGAGGCTTCTTCTTCTGCCGTCTGCTCCCTGGACCCTGCTCCGGAAACTGCTCCTTGACCCTGTGAATTGATGGCTCCTTCCAGACCCGTCACACAGTAACACCGATGGCTACCCCAGATCACTCCTGCGACCTGGATCTCCGATCCTTGACCCTCAGAGATGTCGATTGACGCTGGACCTCCCGTGCTTCCCCCTTCCGAAAAGCTGGCTGGCTCCAGTGTCTTCTTGCACTTCACTCCTTGCAGTGAAGTGTTGGAATAATTTCGGTCCGGCCTTTCTTACCGACCCGAAATAATAATGTTACCGCGTATTTTTGCCAAATTTTTGTGCCAAATTTTTTTGCGCGTCGATTCTTTACGCGATCTGCCGTATGTCAGAATCGTGTACCGTAGGCTGCGCCACTGTTAAATACAGACTCGAGTGTAGGCGAGGTTATTTATAAATAATGCGCGTATTGGCGATATGGATATTTATTATGAGTAATGGCTATAAATACGTCCTAACTAACGTGTTGGCGGTTGGAGAAAGAGAGTGAGGAGAGGCCTGCATCTCCTTTTATATGCGGGATCACCTGTCTCGCTCTTGTATGGCCGGAAACAGGTGTGCCACCCTAAAACCTCTCTCACAAACATATTGTGCTCTCACGAAGTTAAATATATTATACGCGTGGTCCAGTTATGGTTTAGGATGGCATCTCTAATACAATATGGGGAGAGATGCTTTAAAAAAATACTTTTTGGGATGCTGAGGAAGTATCTACATATAAACAACTTTATCGGGGGATATTGGACTGAGGAAAATCGAATACTGATATGACCATCCAAGAGCATCGAAGAGAAAATATCAAAGCACGCGACGCAGAGAAAATATGCAATTCCTGTACTGGACACTCATGTCAGTGACATCGACTGTAAATAGCCGACTTCCTCTTCAGGGTACATTGGGTAAGGATTTGCAAATGAAACACAGGCTTCGCGATTGTTGTCGAACAACTTTTGATTTACTTTCATCATGAGTTTATACACGTAACATACGGTTGTTCAAATGATTTATTTGTTATTTGTTAAAATTGTTTTTGGAAAGAGACATGGCTGCAATATGGGGAGGTTAAAATTTACGAAGGATTTGTTTATATGTAGTACATACGTTTTCGTCGTACCGGGCGAGACAGTTTATGGACGCGTTTTCACGGGTGGGAATTCCCGCATAAAATGGATCCGCGGGACTTAAGATGTGTTTTTTTAATAAGGGGATTTCAGAGTCTTTGTGGAGTTTGGTTACCCTTAACTATTTTGGAGCCCCGTATGACTTTATTCTGAAATGTTAAGAGTTTTTTCAAAAGAGATTCTCAAGCGTGGGCCCAGATTGGGCTTGCAAAAATTAGTTTTGGCCTTATAGTTGATTTATAAATTAGGGGTTTATTTTTAGTTCATAGTTTTTTTTTCCTATTGTTTAAAGAAAGTTTCTAGCTTGGATGCGTGGGAATGAATTTGACGGCTAGCATTTTCGCTTACTGAGGATAACGTGATGTCAATATCGACCGATTGTGCCAGTAGATTGCCTATTGATTGGGCTAAAAGTGTACGGTGTCTATACGTATTAATAGGGCTAGTTATTCTTATCCCAGAAAGAAATGCATGAGAGCTTTAATAAAATAAATACATGCGTCATAGTGCTGAAAATTAATTACTACGGTCGCACAGTTGATCATTTGAGTAATTTATCCTTGCAAAGACAAAACAAAACACGTGTACGGTGAATGGAATATTATCAAGATGGGTCATCATAGAAAGTGAACCTTAACATGATGACTCCCGTATGAATGCGAACTTCCCCTCTTCCCTTGTAGTCCGAAACGAGTGCTTATGTTGCTTGGTGGCCAATCCGGCCCTGGTCATAATGAATACTGACATGTTTTTCTGTTTTTTCAGGGGACGATGGCAGAAATGATGAAATCGGAACAATTCGCATCTGTTTATGTTCTGGAGTCACATTTTCAATACAAGGTTAGTAAAAAAAAATTATGTTTTCGTAGAATTTAAGTGGTTGGACATATATTATTAAATAAACATATATTTATTGGTCAACCAATTTCGCTTGACAAACTTAATCGGGATTTATTATATTAATCGTTAACGTATTTCATGTAACATCAGAGTGTGCAGTTCACATGCAGTAGAAGTGAAACTTTCGGTAAACTAAAGTAGACAAGAGTGGGGAGGCTACGAAGTCTATCTCATTCTTTCTCAGGCTTAATCCTATAGATGCTATTTTTCGTTTCATCGAGTTTCAAATCATAACGGTACTAAAGAAGTTTTCATTTTTAAAAAATTGTCAGGTGTTGCAGTCAGAGTTGACGCGTAGTCACACAAATTTATTGCTTGTATACAGCATGCTTCAACTTCTGATAAAAGAAAGATACAAGTGTGAAGTTCAGATGCGGTAGAAGTGAAACCTTCAGAAAACTAAAGTAGCAAAATTGGGGAGGCTAAGAAGCACCGCACAAAGAGGAGACTGATTATTCTATCTATCCTAATCTCTCGGGTATAATAATCTATCAGGCTAAATCCTATAGATGTATTTTTTGTGCCTTTTTAGTGTTGCTTTTTCATTTCATCGAGTTTCAAATCACAACGGTGCTAAAGAAGTTTTTACTTCAAAAATCATGTTCAGAAAAAAAAGTTGGTGTGCACATTTGACACGAGAAAGAAATTAGATTATTTTAGCATTCCAACTCTTCGTCAGCCCGAAAATCTACTCTAAGAAATACCTAAGCATAAAGTAAAGTCAAAGAGTAAATGTCAAAGTGTTGCCTTGAAGACTGCATTCAGCTAAAGACGCCTCCGCATGGCGCCCGCGCCGGTGTCAGTGACCGCGCGTCGCGACGTCGCGCGTCGTCTCTCATGTCAAAAAGTTTCAACGTCGAACATCGTACCCTGCTGTGAAGGAAGCTTCAAAACTGCGAGGGATGAAAAGCGATTGAACCCAGTGAAGATATATATAAATAGAAAGGGGTTGTGGGTTGCAGGCATGTCTGTGTGCCAAAGTAGGAGACTCGACAAGTGATCCGCCGATAATTGGCCCCCCGAAATGATAACATTTTATATTAAATGAAAAAACACACTTTGTAAAACACCACTTTTTATTGGAATTAATATTTAACAGCCAACCAGGTTTCGCTCGGCTCAAGCTTCATCAGGGCTTATTATATCAAATGATAACAGTTGATATAATGAGCCCTGATGAAGCTTGAGCTAAGCGTAACCTGGTTGGCTGTTAAATATTAATTGCAATAAAAAGTGGTGTTTTACAAAGGGTGTTTTTTCATTTTGTAAAGTTTTAAGGTAAGGAACCGGTAAAATAAAGACTCATCTTCAGGACAAATTCTAAGGAACTCTTGATTTATTTGTTATCATTTCCAATTACATTTTTTATAATCGGAAGATACAAAACTACCCGAGACAGACCAAGGAGTAGTTAATTAGATGTAGTTTCAGCGAAGCGACGAAGAGGAAAGAGGTATATCCTTTTAAAAAACCGTCATTTATAGAAAATCTCCTTGGCTAGTCACAGTTTTGTACCTTCCGGACATCTGTTGATAATTTAGCTAACTAACTATGAGAGTTCTCACCTAATGTTTTTACGTGGATCTCGAGAGGTGTGAGTCCTGGCTAAATTCGATTTTTAAAGGTCTGAATTTTAGACATATTCCCAGCCAAAAAACGGTGAGGAATGAGTTTTTTATTAAACTAAAATGAACAAAAAATATACTACTTATAATACTAAAAATAGCTCACAAATTTTTTTTTTACTTTAACTATTTCACCCCAGATTAAATTGTGCAATTAACAAATTCATATTTACATGCTCTAGCTAAAAATTCAAAGTTAAAAATTAAATCAAAGAGTTATAACAATAAATTACACATTCAATTTTAGGACAAACACAATACAATGAGGACGGGACCAGGTCTTCCTTCCAGGACAGCCAATTTTATTGTAAATATTATTAAATGTCTAAAATTAAATATATGTGGGCACTTGCAGTGTTTTTTTTTAATAATTATTATTATTATTTTGGTTAGCTTATAACCTTTAATTTTCACTCAATCTGGTTTTTCTTTTTACACGAGTTTCACAAGAGGTCACGACCTCCACCACCTTTATTCATTTTGCCTTTTTATTGTTTTACACTTTTGTTTGCATTTTTTTTTCATTAATTTTTTATTGAATTTCGCTTTTATTTGTACTTTTTATTAATTTAAAGTCTGGTTATAGAATCTGGTTATTCTGTCTTGCTTGGGGGCGCCACACTGTGTTGGCGCTACTGGGTCGCTTCTTATTCTCCCTGGTCCATCTCGGGTAGATGATCTTCGCATTTGTTGTCCTCAATTGGAAGCAGGCATAGTTTTGATATTGCCCTCTGGACCGTTCCCTGTGCTGTGATGATGGTAGCCACTCGTACTCTTCCATTAGGCCCGGGATGTACAGCGTGCACTCGTCCTAGCCTCCAAAAACAAGGAGGTCCGTTGTCTTCCTTCAGAATGACCATCTGGCCTGGTTGCAGCTGCCTTTGGTTGTTGCCAGTCCATTTCGTCCGGGTCTGCAGCTCAGCCAAGTATTCTTTGCGCCACCTCGACCAAAAAGACTGTATTAGTTGGTTTAATTTTTGGTAATGATTCAATCTATTGACTGCTACATTCTGCAAATTCTGCTCCGGGATCGCTGCTAAACTCGTTCCAATGAGAAAGTGACCAGGACTGAGAGGTTTTAGGTCTTTGGGGTCATTGGACAGCGGACAGAGGGGACGGGAATTCAAGCATGATTCAATTTGACATAATACAGTACTGAATTCCTCATATGTTAATAGTGAAACGTTTGCTACCCTTTTCAAATGATATTTTACTGATTTGACCCCTGCCTCCCAAAGTCCCCCGAAGTGCGGGGCCCTTGCTGGTATGAATTTCCAGCGAATAGATAAATTGGCTAAGTATTTATCAATTTTTTCATTTGAATTTTCCAAAAATTCATATATTTCCCTTAATTCATTATTCGCGCCCCTAAAATTAGTGGCGTTATCTGAAAACATTTTACTGGGTTTCCCTCTTCGCGAGATGAAACGTTTAAACGCATTTAAGAAGCTATCAGTGCTTAAAGACATTACTAGTTCCAGATGTATTGCTTTGGTTACCATACATATAAATAGACATATATAAGATTTTACGCTGTGAGTCTTACGGCTAACACCTGATTTGATCAAAATGGGGCCGCAGAAATCCACGCCTGATGATTGAAATGCGCGACCTTCCGTTATTCGTTCGGCAGGTAGGTCCGCCATCAGTTGTTGCTCTGTTTTCGGGTTACATCTAAAACATATAATACAGTATCTGAGAACCTTTTTAATTAAATTTTTACCCATAATCGGCCAGTATTTCATTCTTAATAATGCTAACAATGCCTGCGTTCCTGCATGTAAATATAAATAATGGTAGTGCCTGACAATAAGCTCACTTAGTTTATGATGTGATGGTAGTACTATGGGGTGCTGTTGGCTTTCCGATATCATTTTTCCGTTGGACAACCTACCCCCCACCCGGATTAAATCCTTAAACAAATAAGGATTTAATGACTTTAACCTACTACTATTCTTTACATTTACCCCGGCTTGTAAGGCCCTCGTCTCTTCGGGGAATGCAAAACATTGTGCACGAGATATTAATAAGTGAAGTGAATTCTCCAATTCGTAAACAGTTAGTGCTCCGCTACGCCTGGACAAAGAATTTCTGCAATTAAATATAAATCTTAAAATATAAGCTGTCACCCTTTGCAATTTGGTTAAGCAAGAGTATCTGGAAAATATTTCCCAATCCTGTTTTACGGCTGAAATTAAAGTTAGTTTTAATCTTTCTTCTGGTAGATCCAACGGCGTAACTTCACTGCTGGTAATCGGGTAATCGCCTGAAATCAACCAGGTGGGTCCATGCTACCAAATGTCAGACTTTAGTAGCTGCGACACCGTCGCGCCTCTGGATAAAACGTCCGCCGCATTATCCTCCGATCTTACGTGTTTCCATTGTGCGGGTTGACTGGATTCTTGGATTTCAGCTACCCTATTGGCCACAAATGTGTTCCACCTTGCTGGCTGTCCACGAATCCAGAATAGCGTTATCATGGAATCGCACCAGTAGGTTGTATCTATTTCATTTAAGTTCATAGCTATTTTGACATAGTTCACTAATTTTGTGAGTAAAACAGCACCACAAAGCTCCAGCTTTGGTAGTGATATGCTTTTCAACGGTGCCACCCTTGATTTTGATGTGACTAAATAAGAAGTTGTGTTTCCCGATTCATCAGTAGACACTATATATATACATGCTGCATAGGCCCTCTCCGAGGCGTCACAGAATCCATGCAGATGCAGTTTAACTTGATGTTTGCAAATTACCTTTCTCGGTATTTTTAAATTATTTAAAAGAGGTAATTCATTTATGTATGAATTCCACGCATTCATCTGTTCAGATGGAACATCTTCGTCCCACTGAATCTTAGTTTGCCACAAACCTTGCATTATCAGTTTTGCGACTAAAGTTATTGGGCCTATCAGTCCCAATGGGTCAAAGGTAGAGGCGATACATGATAACATTTGGCGTTTGCTTTTAACGCAGGCTTCTAAGGGCTCTACAATGTACTGAAAATAGTCCTGCTGATTATTCCATGACAACCCTAGAATTTTCTTTTCCTTGGGGTTATCAGTAATAATCATATCTGTATCACTCTCTGGTTTCGAACTTATAGAGGGTAAATTTGATCGCCATTTTCGTAAATTCATGCCAGCAGATGCCAAAATGCTGCTCAACTGTTGCTTAATAGTGAGACAATCTGCCTCATTTTCGTCGCCAGTTATCAAATCATCCATATAAAAGTTGTATTTTAGGATGCGACTGACCTTTCTGTATGCTTCTTGATTTTCTGTTCCTAACTGTTCCAAGCATCTGGTAGCCAGAAAGGATGATGGTCCCAAACCGTAGGTGACAGTATTGAGTTGATAGTGTCGGATTTCTTCTTCCGGAGAGTCCCTCCAGACTATGCGCTGCAAATCTCTATCCTCAGGCTGCACCAATATTTGACGATACATCTTCTCGATGTCGGCGGTTAATGCATACTGGTGCTTTCTGAAAAATAATAATTGCGCACATAAATCCTTTTGTAAAACTGGCCCTACCATGAGGGCGTCGTTTAATGATATACCGGTTGATGACTTGGCTGATCCGTCAAACACGACCCTGGTTTTGGTTGTCGTGCTAGACTCCTTCATCACTGCATGGTGTGGCAAATAATAATAAATTTTATCTTTTGGCGGTGCTTCGCACAGCGTCATATGCCCCAATTCCTGATACTCTTTCATGAATTTTTTATAATCTAGCATCAGGTCCTTATTGGCAAGAAATTTTTTTTCCATATTATAGAATCTTTTTTCAGCCACCTTTAGGGTTTCACCCATTTGATTAATATTGGGCCGCAGCGGTAATCTTACCGCAAAACGTCCTTTCTCATCTCTTTCATGCGTGCGTAAGAAGCTCTCTTCACATGCTCTTTCTTCGTGGCTTCTATGTTTTACAGGAGTTAGTTCCTCTATTTTCCAAAAGCTTTCTTTTTTTTTTTTTTTTTTTTACAGTGAATACCGCACAAGAATCTCAACTGCTCCCGTCTGGAGCCAGTGAGACTATGGCATCCCCAATTGGGGTATGTTGTGAGGTGAAGGTAGTGGGGAGGGGAAGGAGGTGGGGAAGAGGAAGGTTGGGAAGTACCTGGCTATTCAGATCTGGTCACTAAACACGGCTAAAGACATTTTCAAGCGACGTTTCAATTCTGAATGGTGGTCTTACACCAGGGCGATACTAATAGTATCTTCCACTCTGGAACATGCCGCAAATATACTATATATTATTTTAAATGAATTAATTGCGAAATAACACAAATTAATCAAATAAAATTTATTTGCGCATGCCGGGTTCGAACCCGCGACCTCCGGAATGTGAGTCAAGAGTCTTAGCCACTGGACTACGGAGGTCGTTTCTAATTGCTTATGCAATAAATTTAAGGATAAATTACAGGAATTTACTGGCCTTTTTGGTTTCGGAGTGGAGATAGGTCCAGCGACAAGCCACCCTAGCTCGGTCCTTTGTAGCGTGAGTCCAGCATCTCTAATTCTCATTGTGCAAGACTTCCCAGAACACCTCCGCTCCCAGTAGCAGATCTATCGGGCTGGTAATGTTGAAGTTCGGATCTGCTAATTGGAGACCGCTAGGGATCCCCGCGTCTTTTCTCTGAAAGGAAATTTGTGGCAGGTTACTGGTCACTTCAGGTATTATCAGGCATTCTATATTCCTTTTATATTCAGAATAGCTTGAAGTTATATTGAATTCCACTTTATATTTTATATTTAAAATCTTATTGTGGATTCCCGTAACAGGAATGTTGACCCTTTTCTCTTTTGATTTCAATTTCTTTGCAAATTCCTTACTTATAAAATTAGTTTGTGCCCCAGAATCTAATAGAGCTCTTGCTTGAATTGATTGTCCGGCATCGTCCTTTATGTTGATGATGGCAGTGGACAATAACACGAAATTTGGTTCTACCTTCGCGGCATGATTTGTTACCAAAGGCGCTTCCTTCGCGGAAGATGTTGATGCCCTTTCGTGTTTTGATTCCTCCTTTTGCTTAAAATGAAGTAACGTATTGTGATTTACGCCATCGCATTTACGGCAATTAAATTTTGATTTGCAATCCTTTAATTTATGACCGAAGTTTAAACATTTTAAACAAGCGCCTAATTTGTGTATTTTATCAATTCGTTCTTTTGGCTTCAATTCCAAAAATTTGCGGCAATAATAAATCTTATGATTATCGTTGCAATGTAAACATTTTAATTTTTGTGCAGAAAATGAAACCATAGCTTCCTTTTTATAATTATGCGGATTCGTTTTTCCCGGATTAATTCTTTTTTCGTTATTTGATGAGGCCTCTAATACTTGGGCCCTTGTATACAAACATTTAATAAATTCTTCGTAGGTAGGTAGATTGTTTTTTGTTGGGTATTGTTCCCAATGAGCCCTTGTATTTGAATCTAGCTTGTTTGATAACAAATAAATCAATACTACATCCCAATTTTTCGTAGCTATATTTAATTTATTTAGCGATTTTAAATGCAACTGTGCCTCGTCCAATAGGCTTCTTATTGCGACGTGATTTTCTGCTTTTAAGTCCGGTAATTTAAACAACGCGTTTACATGATTATTTATAATTATTTTTGAGTTTTCGTATCTGTCCGTGAGCATCTCCCAGGCCATTAAATAGTTGTCAACTTGCATTGGCAATGCTGTTATAAGCTTAAGCGCTTCCCCTTTTAGACAAGAACGCAAATAATAAAATTTTTGAACGGCATCTAGGTTAGAATTACTGTCTACTAAAGATATAAACGCATCTCGGAATTCTATCCATTCGCAGTAATCACCCTTAAATTTTGGTAACTCTATTATCGGCAGTTTAATGTTGTTGTTTGTTTTGCCTGCGGAATGGTCCGAACCTAACCTCTCTTTAGCGTTGGATAAAACATCAAAATAATCGTTTTCAAAGCTCGCCCTTTCTTGATCGCCCTCATCGGGAGATAAGGCTTCTATATTACCTTGAATTTCCTCGAATTGATCCATTAAAAGCTCGAAATGTTTTATACGTAATCCTAGCTCACTTTGTGTCAACGAAATTTTGTTTAAAAATTCTCTGAATCTCGTGACTTTCCCCTTACAGATTCCCCTTTTACCGATTAGCGTTTTTAAATCCATTTTTATCAAATCAGGTACTTACAATTTACAGAGTTATCCAATTATTTTATCACAATAACCGTTTAAAACTATTAATCCTGTAATAACCACTGACAACTTCTCAATCCGACACAACACGATCTGCGATAATCGACAAGCCGTTAAATTTCGCCCATAGAGTATTATTAGCAACAAACTGTTTTATCGGCTTCGCGGTTAATTCAAATGATTATTTCGGAGAAAGTTTCTTTTAATCCCGGAATTTATAACATTGTTGTAGTTTTTTGCGATAATCTAATTGCCGGCTGCAATGTCGTGTTATTTTTTTTGTAAACTTGTTCATACCGGCTTGCAACAATTTTTTTTTATGAGAAATGCACAATATTGATGTCATTAAATTTTTGCTTTCTTTTTTTTTAGGATTTTTATGGTAAGGTGGGTAGTATGGAATGGATTGGTCACTTGCCCTTTTTATCGTGATGTCTTCTGGATGCTGGAATCTGCTTGATGGATTCTGGCTGCATTTCTGGTTCCTTCTTCTGTGCTGGTTCTTTTTTATTAATTTAATCACTCGCGTTAAACTATCCGACTCGTAGGATCAAATGTAAAGTTTTAAGGTAAGGAACCGGTAAAATAAAGACTCATCTTCAGGACAAATTCTAAGGAACTCTTGATTTATTTGTTATCATTTCCAATTACATTTTTTATAATCGGAAGATACAAAACTACCCGAGACAGACCAAGGAGTAGTTAATTAGATGTAGTTTCAGCAAAGCGACGAAGAGGAAAGAGGTATATCCTTTTAAAAAACCGTCATTTATAGAAAATCTCCTTGGCTAGTCACAGTTTTGTACCTTCCGGACATCTGTTGATAATTTAGCTAACTAACTATGAGAGTTCTCACCTAATGTTTTTACGTGGATCTCGAGAGGTGTGAGTCCTGGCTAAATTCGATTTTTAAAGGTCTGAATTTTAGACACATTTAATATATAATATAATGTCACACCACAAAGTGTTTGCTTCCTTCGATAAAAAGATAACATTATTTACAAATTTCCAACGTAAAATCGACTCTAAAATACTCTTCATAATAAGTTGGTAAGAATAAGAAAAGAATTTATATACAATATCGATTTTTGTACCTTGGTACTTATGCGCTGGTATACACACACAGTATACCTGGACAGATTTTTCCTTGACGCATTTGTACATCCTCTCTGTACACGCCTTCGGGGTCACTTAGTTATATTTTGTGTAATTAGGCATACCGAATTTTCCCTAAACTGACTGCGTATTGTATACAAGCATGCCGGAGGCCAATTGTCGGCGGATCTACTGTCATGGAACCGCCAAAGTAATGTCGTTCTGAATATATTGGAAATGATCAAACTCTCCACATTGCGTTGCGTACCGACTAGGAAAAAACGTTTAGACTATTTTAAAATTTCTTT
This sequence comes from Limnephilus marmoratus, assembly GCA_917880885.1. Lineage (NCBI taxonomy): Eukaryota > Metazoa > Arthropoda > Insecta > Trichoptera > Limnephilidae > Limnephilus > Limnephilus marmoratus. The sequence continues at coordinate 917,657 of OU862932.1, read as the reverse complement.
TTGGGAGGTGAGTACGGGTATCGCCGCCCGGGAACTATTATTGGATAACCAACACCCCTGCCATAAATCACCCCAGGTTCGCTACTTTTGGTGACTTACCAGGAATGCCCGCGGTCATAAGGCGCATGCGTCTTGAGACACTGGTTGTGGGAGACCTTTCGGTGTCTTCAGCCTGATGCTCTCGACGACTGTGGGAGGATAGATTCATACGTCCGTCACGGCTGGATACATTGACCTCCAGATTCCTACCCATCTTCATATTTTTTCTCTTCCCAGAACTTTCTCTCCTTTTTTCTTAAAAAGACCCTCCACACAGCATGCTTAAAGTTGACACAGACCCTTAGTATTTGTTTTCCTCGGTGCTTCTTGTGTGGAGCTAATGTAATACAAAAAATAGAAACACTGAACGGCATGACTGAATCTCTTTCCGTCTTTTCTGTTTGATATTTTTCGTTTGAAAGTCATCAAAATTGTCTTCAATTACAAATTTATTTACAAATAAATAAAGTCTGTGAACGTCTGAGATCTATTGTTAGTAGATTATATAAACTTAAATTCTATGTTCCAATATGCACACTTCGAATAATTTATTTATATTATTAGCTGAATCTATTATAAGGTACGGAATTACAGCATGGGGACTTTCCTGCAAGACAAATGTAAATCACGTTCAATCAATTTTAATATTTGGGAATAATCATAGACAACCAACTACGTTGGGAAGCTCACATCGGTGACACAGTAAAAAAACTTCGTAAACTCTGCCATATATTCTACTCCCTTAGGTCTATCTTAGATTTACAGACTCTAAGAAGCGTATACTTTGCCCTTTTCCAATCCATAGCAATATACGGTATAGTGGGATGGGGTGGTTGTGCTGAATCCATTATTAGACCAATTATTTTAGTTCAAAAACTAATTCTGAGAATTATATTTAAATGTCAACCTACCCATCCGTCAAATGAACTCTTTGCAAAAATCAGGGTCTTAGATATTCGACAGCTATTTACTAAAACAACCATTTGTTATATACGAAAAAATAATCTACTAATTGCTCCACAACATCAAGCACACACCCGCTTTTCATCAAACCTGGGTTGCGTGGTCCCAAAAACTAACACCTCATTCGCTCAACGACAATTCTGGTTCATCGCTCCTAAAATATATAATGCTCTGAGTACTGACATAAAGTCAAGTAATTCTAATTCTCTTTTTATAACACGTGTACAACATTGGATTTTTGAAAGGGGACGAACGCACTTTAAAGAATTCATGAGTTCTAACACTACATTTTAATTATTAATTTTTGCATTTCAAAATTTTAATTTCCATTTGTATTTCTATTTTACTTTAAAATGTTGTTATTTTTTTCTCTTAGTTTTTCACTAAATTTATATATGTTTTTAATTTTGATTTATATAATTATATGTTTTAATTTATACAGAACACTTGAGTTCTAACATTTAATTTTTATTATTAATTTTTGTATTTCTAAATTTGAATTTGAATTTTCATTTTTACTTTTCTTTAAAATATGGTCTTTTTTTTCTCTTTAGTTTTAAATATTTCTTAATATTTTTTGAAATGTTAAAATATTAAATGTACGACTACCACAACACGGGCTTAGCCTAATGTGGTAGCCAAAAAAAAAACCAAATATCTGTTACTAATAAAAAATATATGAAATAAAAAAATAAAATAAAAAAAAATCAGTTCAAAATTCATAAGTTAAATTATTAGCCCATAAAAGTTTATACGAACAAAGGCACAATGTTCCGTACTTTTACCAGAATCTTAAAATTCTCTCAGTAAGAGCAATTCTGTGGCATAAAATTATTTTTCAGCATATGAATAGCCCTATTTACATAAATAGACTGGACCACACTTACAATACTCGATTTACGTTAAATGAAGGACTAATCATACCTAAGCACTTAAACAAATATGGACAAAGAACGCTGGACTACATGATACCTACTTGCTTAAATATGTTACCTGCTAAAATTAAAAAATGTACAAATAATGTAAAAACAAATATTATATTGAAAAATTGGCTCGCCGAAAGAAATAGTTTGTATTAACACTTTTTGTAGTAACACAAAAAATGTCTAACTGCATAATAAGTTTTATTTAAAAAAAAAAAACTTCAAAGTAAAAGCACCCATTGACAAACTACTTAAAAGTAGTTTATCGGGACTTTTCTTTCTTTCTGTAATATTTTATTTTATTTGATTTCCTGTAATATTGTATAACTTTTTCTTTCTAATAAAAAAAATAACAAAATTACAATTTTAGGTTCTACTCACAATTTTTTTTCTTACAATATTCTCCACAAAAATAAATTCTAGACTATTTCATCTTAGAGGATGTTCTGTTGGAGGACTTTCTCAGGAAAGGGAGGAGTGGAAATTCTGGAAAGAAAAAGAATAGGAGTGGATAGGAATCTGGGGTCAGTGTGTCCAGGAGTGACGGACATATGAATCCATCTCTCCAACTGCGGTGCAAGGGAATGGGTCGAGAGTTTAAAAGGTCTCCCTCAAACAGTCTCTCTCGATCTGGCCCGCGACGCAGAATGCGGGCAGACGCAACCGCCGCCAAGATCAAGACAAACCTCACCCCATGAACCCGTAAACCCCTGCTAAGTCACCAAACGTAGCGAAGTACGAGGGGTGACCTATGGCAGAGGTATTGGTTATCGAATAAATGGTTCCCGGGTCAGCGGTACTCATATCCGCCTCCCAGATTGTTAAAAGTTATTACACCATAAAAACATGTAGTGAATACAAATTTCCAAGCTGTAAATATACAGCAACACGCGTAAATAAATCAACACGTGGACAATATTAGAGTGTTTCACGTAGTTATATTCCATCACAAACTTACTAACATCTGAAAGGGAAATAATTTTACCCAAAACCTTGACAATCTTTATTATCATAGTTACATAAATGAAAATATCAATAAATTAACAATGTTTTCTCAATAGTAGCTCTCGCCTAGAGAATGGAAAGCCTTGTATCTGTATACTGTATAGGAAACCCTCTTCAAAGCAAAGTAATCCCATATTTTGTGAAACAACTTACCCCGCCGGTGTATTTACCCCAAACTTGACAGCCTGAAATTTGTAAGCCGCCATCGTATGATATTAATTAATACATTATTTTAATATATATGTGTAACGTCTACTAAGTTTTGTTAGTCGTTAGTTGAATAAATAACAATAAACCGACTAGTCTGCGCTTTGTACCTTCTCGCTTGACGTGGTAAAGTAAGAATTTAAAAATATTTAAAAACATATTTTACTAACTAAGGTAATTTTTTTTTTATTCAGGCATTCAGAAATTTTGCGTATTTTTCAGGTAAAATGAAAATAAATGGAATGTTTCTTAATATATCGGAAAACTAAAAACTGTTTTCGAAATGTGATGAAATATGCTTTCAATTTATATAATTGGAAGTAAATATATAATTTTTAAATATATAAATTTTGAATGCAAACATAAAAGTTTTAAAATTGATTGACCATTCTTTTTTCTAACTAAAATTACTGATAACGGAAAAAGATAAAAACGAATACACAAATGTATTAAAAACATTATCATCACCCCACTTTTCTGTCGTTCAATGAGAAAGTAATTAATAAATAACTCCCAAAATTTCAAAAAAAATTTGCGAAAAGCGATTCAAAGGTTTTGTTTGATAAAGGTGTACATTTTAATTTTTTGGTGGTAATTTTTAAGATTTTTATAAAGAATGGTGCTTTTCCTTTCTAACACCGTTTAGAATATATTTCTAACTCTTAAAGTAAGGGAGTTATAGCGATTTGTATGAGACCAATGCGAGCTGGGACAAATTAATTTTTAAATTTATAGAAGATACATGTTAAATAAAAAAGACATGCAGATTATTTTCGCAGTCTTCCTTACTAGGAGATCCTGTGCTGAGAGGGAATACGTTTTGGATAAGTTTTCAGCGACTTCTATGGCACAACTTTATGGTTTGGGTAATGTTTTATCAGAAATATCAATGTTTTTAACATACTAGTAAGTTCTTTTTCCGATAGTTCCTTAAGCCAAGAAGTGATGTCCTATATGTATTTATTTATTTTTTTAATTTGTTTAATACTGTGTGGGAGTTTGTTTCATAACTTTACTGCTAAAAATTCAGAACTTCTTTGTCCAAATGTAGAATTACACTTAGGTATATTTAGTACTACCTATGTTTGTTTGTTTGGCTCTGGTTTCATGAGTGTGTGGGGTGGCTTCTGAGGTGATGAAAAATAATATTTTTGGCATAGTTTTTTGTATACTTGGAACATCCCTCATGGCAGAACAGACGTTGTGGCCCAACATAGCATGACAAGAGGTATGGTGCTGCTAAATGATATTTCTAGGTCTCTTGACATTTTCAACATTAGTCTTGAAGGTTTCAAGAATAATTTCAAGCAAGGACTCTAAAATATGTATTTTTGTAATTTCTTTTCTAATGTATATGTTATGTGTATTGTAATATGATTAAATCAATCTGTAATGCACAAAAAAAAAAAATAAAATAAAATAAAAAAATAAAAAAATAAAAATCAAACTGTTTAAAAATTTCTGTTGCTGACTTCCTTATGGAGATCTTGGCATGTTCTTTTGATGCAAATGCAATTATGCAAATGATGTAATTCTGAATAACAATTTTGAATAACCAAAATTAATCTATCTCTTAGTCCTATTCTAGACATATTTCCAATAAACCGTTCTGTTATTTATTCCCGGAAATCCCGTAATTACCCATCCCCCTTTGTTCATCCTCCACTCAAATACCTAAAATGTATGTATATGACTGTCAATATCCTGTATCGTAGGTTGGTTCTTATATTCTCTGGACGAAGAAGGGTTCTTCCGGTAGAGTTTGAATAAAATAACATTAAAGTAGTCTGTAACAAATTTATATGTTTTTATTAATATTTATTTTACTGAAAGTAGCAATAACTTATTTCCTTTCTCCAAATAATATAATATTAGGTCCTTACATATGAAATTGGCGTTTTGCCGTACTGGCAACTTTGATCTCAAATATCTTCTCTTTGGTTAGAAATTCCAAATTCAAATTTATACAGCTTTGTTTGTTTTTATTTAATCATGTATTTGTGTTTAGAAAATTGTTTTTTCCTTAATTGTTTATTTTCTTTGCATCACTTAGTTTACAAAACGGAAAACTTGAAATATCGCGTTATTTATGATTAAGAGTTCCACCGTGGCACCAGTGCTGCACAAACGGCTCGAAGGATTAATGATGTGTATGGCGACGGTGCCGCAAAAGAAAACCAGTTCGTTTTTGGTTCCAACGTTTTCGTTCTCGAAATTTTGACCTGCAGAACAAGCCCCGTGGACGGCCAGAGACCAAAGTTGATAATGAAGAATTGAAGGCTTTTGTGGAAGTGGATCCATCGCAAACCACGTTTGAGTTAGCTGCAGGCTGCGGTGTTGGTGATAAAACTGTTTTAATCCACTTGAAGCAAATTGGGAAGGTGAAAAAGCTTGAAAGGTGGGTACCTCACGAATTGAGTGAAGCAAATCAACAAACGCGCGTTAGAACGCTAGACCACACACTGCACAATAGACGGCTACCAAATTAGAGGAGCTTCAATTGGAATGTCTAAGACATCCACCGTACTCTCCGGATCTTGCCCCAACAGATTACCATTTTTTTCGAAATTTGGATAACTTCTTGCAAGGGAAAAAATTGAACTCTGATAGGGCAGTCCAAACAAAGATTTTATTGATTCCCGTCCGAATGTTTTTTTTAGTAAAGGGATCGATGAACTACCTATGAGATGGCAAAAGTGCATAGATAGCAATGGTACATACTTTGATTAAATAAATATATTATATTTAAAAAAATCGACTTTATGTTCCTCCCGTACAAAACGCCAATTTCATATGTAAGGACCTAATATATATTGTTTATTTTTACAATGCCTACCACGAAAAATAAATCGTTCGCAACATTCCCGCCCTGGAACAAAATACGTTCAATTAATTCCCCATTTAAAGTCCTCACGTCTCCCTCGTTGCGTACTTCTAAAAATGGAGCTATAAAATATTCCAAAGGCGTACCACGTTTAATCTCCTCGAAAATTGCAAAACGAGTGCGGGTCCGAACGCGGGTCAACTTGATTTGCCCCGGGGCCGCTTGCCCGATTTATATTCAGGGGGCGAACTAATTTTTGACTGTGTATACCCTTATTAGATGGGAAATATGGGCCCTCATTGATATAAAATACCCTGGGAAAGGCCTCACTATAGCATTACAATGGGGACTCGATGTTTGTGGTCACTTTGTGAAATTTGTTATTTTCCGGAAAAGAGAGAAGTGAGGATTTGGGTTATTTTGCTCTCCAGAAAAGAGAGTTGTCAATTTATTAGGGTTTCTTTGTGAAAATGTTGCTTTTGTACGCGGATTTGAATGTGATGTTGCCATTTATAGACGATAAACCATGTTGTTGATTTTTATGTTTGAGAGTTTGTGAGGCATTTTTTGACATCTTCTATGTAATATAAAAATCTAGGGTCACGGTGTTTGTGGTCGCACTCTTCTGAAACGCTCCACCGATTTTTATGATTTTTTTTATGTATATTTGGTAGGTTTGAGAATAGGTCGTAAAGTAAATTTCATACCGCTAGGTGATTAGAGTATCCCCATCCAGATTTTTTTTTGTATTTTTTTGACTTTTTTTTGTTGTATTCTTTTTATGTGGCATCAAAAAATACCTAAAACCCAAAATTTTCACCCTCCTACCCCCACCCACCCATTTAGAATCGCGATTATAGTAGATTTGCATGCATGAACAAATTGAGCAGTCGCGCGTCGTTCGTATTTCAAACAGAACGAAATTATTTATGTTGTTGAATGAGAGATGGCGCTACGTCTGCCTCATTGAACTTTCATTCACACATGCGCAAGTCATTCACGGGTAGCGTCGCGTCATTATGTCCGTTACTTTAATGAAATTCATTGAATTGGGAAAATGAATGGTTGGGGTTGGGGTTGGGGTTATCGTCTACAGCGCTCCATTCTCTCCTCCACACAGCATCCTCAAAGATGACATAGGCCCTGAGGGAAATTATTTTCCTCAAGGCCTCCTGTGTGGAGTTAATGTAAAAAAAATAATAAAAAAATCAACTTTCTGTCATAGATCCTATCCCCACACAGGTAGAATGCATTCGTTATTTTTTATGTAACAGCCAAAATATTAACTAGAAATAATTTAGATGGCAGAACAACGTTTGTCGGCTCATCTAGTTATATTATAAAATTGATTATATTTGATGGATAATTTATTTTATTTTTTGAAATGAAATTTTTTTTAGCACCGTTGTGATTTGAAACTCGATGAAACGAAAAAGCGACACTAAAAAGAGAGAATGAGATAGTGTAATCGGTCTCCTCTTTGTGCGGTGTTTCGCAGTCTATTGGTCTCCTCTTTGTGCTGTGCTTCTTAGCCTCTCTAGTCTTGTCTATTTTAGTTTTATGAATGTTTCACTTCTACCGCGTGTGAATTGCACAATCAGTTTTTTTATAGTTATAATTTCTTGCTAGGGCAGATCTGATGAGTTACAAAACCCATTTTAGGACGGGAGGAACTTACAATTCATGAGTTGGAGGTAATAGGTTCAATTTTAAATAGGTATTTTGATATCAAAAATACAAGTTTCACTTATAATACAGCATAAAATTAAAAAAGAACAGGTTAAGTAGGACAAACAATAAGAGAAAACAAATAAAAAAAAAAAACAAAAAATAATATTCAAATAATTAGGAAAGGAGAGAGAGAAAAAGAAACAAGACAAAACAAAACACGACAAGAAAATTACAAATTAATTAATTTTTAGCTTTTTTTAAATAATAACTGAATATCGATTTTATTTCACTCAAAATTTGCTTTAATTTATACCTACATTCAAAATAAGGCTGTAAGCTGTGATGATAAAACTATTAAAATTATGTACGTTTTGATCATAAGTGTTTATAATTTTTCAATAATGTCTAAGCAAAATAAGAATGCGTAATAAAATTAAATATATTAGTTTGTTAGAGTAAATAAATAGACAAACTGACGTATTTCCGTACGCGGATTTTTTTTAAATGATTTTATTTAAGCTAAAATTAAAATTCTGAGAGGTAGTTTTCTCGGATAATTTATATTTACCGAAGTATTTTTGTCACAAAGCACTTGGGCGGATCTTTTTTTAAATGATTTTATTTAAACTTAAATTTTGTTTAAAAATTTAACAAATCTGCCAAACACCTACGCTAAAACCTTATTATACTGAAAATAAACATATTTTCTCAAAATTTAATAGTTATATAAAAGAACAATCTTTCGAAATCAATTTATAATTTTTTGTGGAAAAAGTCAATACGTCTAAGATTTGATTTAAAAATGACAAATTTCCGGTTATTCCCTCTTAACGATGTTAAATGTATTTAAAAAATATTATAAAGCACTAGCGAGTACTCGGCATGCGTTGCAATGCCGTTTAAGGCGCCGCTACCCGCATTACCGATTTCTTACATATCTGCCTTAAACATTTGAAGTTTTGAAGCTCTAAAAAATATGTTATTTTTGAAGATAATGTCTAGGTGCTGCCCACGCCAAAACGCAAATTTATGAAATTCCCTCAGAAAAAAATCGCAAAGCATGCTCCAAAAATTATTAAAAACAATTCTGTTTCTATTCTCTTATAAATTATATTTGTGAAATAAGTCACAGTGTTTCTTTAAATGATGCTTAAGAAGCCTCCCACGAGATTTTTGCTCTATTTTAAACGAGTCGTGTTTTATTAAACATTTTCGCAATTTTCTCATCAATTTTGACGCTTTTAATATTAGCGCCCTCCTCTAATATTCATAATTTCATATCTATCCATCTTCTTCTTTTCGAGCCCGGTTGCGGCGTCTTAAAGAAAGATTTTTGGGTGTCCTTTTCCTTACGTCCCCGTTCCCGCCCCTGTTACCCTCCCGCATCCCTGTCTTCCACTTTCTCTCGTTCCCCGTCTGGCGAACTTCCCTACTCGACGCGTTCCTTTTCCATCTTCGCTGCTTCTCTCCCCCTCCCTCCTTCCTACCCTGCCGCTAAACTATATGAAATACACACAATTTTCAAACAACTCGCGAGCAACCATTGTAAAATTTTAGTGCAAATTTCATAACACCAGAGCCCACCATTATAAATAGAAACCTTCGTGGGCATGCGAACAATAAATCACCAAAGTTGTATAGCAATCCGTTGAATGGTTTAGGAACACATAAGGGACAAACAAAAATACATTCATTTTTATATAATAAGATTACTTTGGAAGATTTTTTTTATGCTGGATGTTTTTGTAGACATCTGGAAGCGAATTATATAGTGTGTAGGCAATATATTTTAGAGATTTTATCCCATTTTTAACCCCCGACGCAAGGAGCGGTGTTATAAGTTTGACTTTCTGTGTGTCAATCTGTCTGTGGCATCGTAGCTCCTAAACGAATGGACCAATTGTGATGCGGTTTTTTTGTTTGAAAGCTGACGTATTGGAGATGGTTCTTAGCTACAATTCATGAAAATTTGTTCAAGCGTTCAGGTCATCAGCTCTTTTTTGCGTCGGGAGTTGCTTAAAATTTTGAAAATTGTAGGTACTTATATTAATTAATAATAATAATAATTGGATAATTTATAAAGCGCCGTTTTTGTGAAAAATCACCTCAAAGGCGCTGTACAATTTATTAGGAATGCTTAGGATCTAACTAATTTTACTATTTATAAATGGATACAGAAACATACTTACCTGGCTGGTCACTTCCGATAAACACACTTTAATTAGAAAGTTTATGGAGCACATTACAGTTAACACACTGGACATTGCATGATTTTACATTATTTGCTACCCTAGTATTACATTTATGAATAGATTAGTGGCAAAAGTAGAGTTGATATTTAGGACTCTTTAGGGCTGGAGAATGTTCATGAAATGACCTTCACAAACGCTTACATTTTTTTTTTCTTTTTTTCTACGTTTTTACAGGTTAGTTATTTACGGTGTCGAAGGCATTGAATGTGAAGGTGAAAGATTTTGGGTTTATGGATACGACTGTCTGAAAAGGTGAGTTTTAAGTCTAGCTCTAAATTCCGCCGCCTCTGTGATCATTCTTAAGTCATATGGCAGTCCATTCCAGGCTTTAGGTCCTGACACTCCGAAAGCGCGCTCACCGAACTTAGTATTTGGTGTGCGCTTTGGTTCCTTTAACCTTAAGATAGCTGATGACGCTGCTGACCTCAGGGTTGACTGATGATAATTGGAATTTTCTGGAATACACAATTCCGATAAGTAAGTCGGAGCCATTCCGTTAAGGGACTTAAATACCATCCAGCAGAGCTTAAACTGGATCCTTTCAGGACATTTAAGCCAGTGTAGATTTTTGAGATGCTCTGAAATGTGGGAATATTTAGATACGCCGGTGATAAGTCTTTGTAGAAAACGGATTGTAATTTGTAATTATTATCAATGAACAATTTGTTTCACTTCATCGTGCAATGTCTTCCTCGGGTGTCCTAGATACGATACGCACATCACATCCGCCACATTTTACCATGCATAAGAATTATTTGATTCCCTTGATCGTGCCATGTCTTCCTCGGACATCCCCAACTTCTTCAACCGTTCACTTTCACATGCATTTTCATTACATCCCCTTCTTCATTTATTTGTAACTAGCAGACCCGGCCACACGTTGCTGTGGCTAACGAAACACAACGCCATTACCCAACCTTTATAAAATCCACACCACCCGCTTGCCAGCTGCCCGCTGCCTGAATTGATTATATTTGAATTTCTCGGCTTTTATCTACTATAATAAGCATGTATTATACATATAACCTTCCTCTTGAATCACTCTATCTATTGGTGAAAACCGCATGAAATGATGATGTTTGTTTGAGGAATGCAGATTTTATTGTTATTTCGAGTATTGTGGCTATAGATGTCTTGATTGTAAAGTGGCTTTATGTTAGTGCGAGTTAATTGTCGAGTAATTTGTAGGATGGTGCTCGTGATTTCATGTCTACGAAGGATTGTGATTGGAAGGATAGTTGTTAAAGGGATATCGACCACATCATTTTGATTTATTCGTGGCATTATAGGAGACCTGGCCATGCAAAAGTCTTCTCTCTAATGGCATCCATTATTCTTCCATCGACTTTCCATTCTCTGGTAATAACGTCATTTCTCAGCTGGTCGTTCCGCCGTTATACCCCATCTTAAAAAGCAAACCCGATTACCTCCGCTCAATCTAGTCTCGCCTTTTCTTTGTCGTTGAGAGATACCCCATACATGTGAACATTATAAATTATATGGATATCTTTTATACTCGTATTATAGAAAAACGATACATTTTTTTAAAATATCTTTGAAATTTAAAAATGTATCGTTTTCGATCAGCTTTCCCAAAATTTCACATCTTTGTTGAAAAATTTACATTTTTTTTTTCTTTTTTAATGTTAGATTGTAACGTAATTATTTTCATGATTATTCAGTCGGTACTTGCTCAAAATGAGTATTATTAATTTCGGCGTGCCGTTGGAACGACTGAGAACAAATTCAAGTTGCCTGGAACGTTTCTCGATTGTTTTAAAGAAAAAAACTGTTATAAGGGGACGTCATGACATACCAAGGAATTGGTCGGAAGTTTGATTTATGAGGAGTTTTGATACTCGTAAATGATTGTGTAAATTTGCAATATTATGCGACTACACCTACAAATTAGTGCTGTGAAGAAATATTGCTTGACGCTCGTAATGACGCGGCAAACAACCCACCGAGAAATAGCCATCGGGATTACTGATTACAGCTTTATAAATTGATGTGTTGGTCGGGCGTGTTTACAGCCACGTACAATCCAATATCACCGAGGACAACTTTGATGAAGATTGCAGGCGCTTCTTAAATGACTTTAACAGTCTAGAAGTGTGGGTTATATCCTTTCAAGCTCAGGTCTGGCCATTGGACGCATTGTGATCAGCGGGCCTCTGTGGGTGGACTGGAATCTCGGCTTCTTCACGGTGTCATGGGCATGCGAAGCGGCAGCTCTGGGGCTCTTCTTCAGCTATCTGGAGCCCTTGTCGCTGAGGCTGGAAGAGGTGCGCCATATTAACTATCGCAAGCTACGAATGATCACTTGGAGTGGATTCTACTAAAATAACTGAATAATCTCTCTCTCTACACCTTTTTGAAGTTGCAATTGAAGGTATAAATGTAGTTCATTTTTTGTTTGTCAATAATAATAAGTACATTTTGTTTAATGTGAGTTCTTTTATTTACATAAGATAGTAGCTTTCTTTTTATCCCACGCAGGACCTTGAAATGATGATGAGAGCTCATGCATACGGAATTTCTTTGCTAACTGAGCAAAGATGCGTGTCAAGATTTTTTTTAAAGTAAAACTTCTTTACGCACGCTTGACTTGAGGAGTGTAATGTCCTGTACTGCAGGTAATACTGGGCCCTTTATCTCCAGTATCGCTCTTGGATGTTTTCAAGGTTATTTATTAAAACACGTAGTATCTTTGATACACGGAGACTGTTTATTAGAATATAATATTTACAGTGTTGGCTGTAAGCCGCCTAACGAGAAAGAGGCCGCACGAGCTCTGTGCTCGCTATTATATTGTGCCGATGTCCGGTCGCTTCGGCTAGGTTCGGTATTCCCGAACCTACCCGACAGATACACATATTACCAACACTACATCTCTCCCTCCTTCAACTCTGAAGCTACTTACTTAAATAACAAAATAACTTAAATAACTTAAATAACAATTAACATAAATTGTAATACTTCATACACAATAATTTTCTTAAGATACACATAATTTAACCGCGGTGACTGGGTCAAGTTGTCCCGTCTCCTCTGGAAGTTGTGGGTGCCTTGTGACTTGAACGCAGTCTTCCCGACCATGGTCTCTGTTGCCGTGCCTGCTCCGACACCACTTCCTCCCCCACCAACCTGGAATCAGGAGAACAACCAGTCAATCCACGCAACAAGGTCGCAGTCTCTAACTCATGAGGCTCGTTCCTCAAAATTTCAGACGCGGGATGCTGCGCAATTTTGCCATCTTCCTTCTAGCTCACTGACATTTCCCTCATCTGGTCCACATGTCTCTTCCATGTCACATCAGTGTTTCCTATTTTAATAATATAAACTTTTTACCTAGCTTTCTAGAAACTACACCCTTAGCCCAAACGACTTTATTATCATGACGATAATCTTTTGTCAAACATTTTTGTCCAACTTTAAAAACCCTGGTTTTTACCCCTCTGTACAACCTAACTTGATCAGATTGAGCTTTAGAAATGTTAACGTTAGCTTCCTTGACTTTTTCCGAAAAGTCTTCTCCATTTTTCACTGGCAACAAACTGTCGAACGTAGAACGCAGCCTTCTTCCTACTAACAGAACCGCTGGTTCAATACCTGTCGAACTATGGAACGAATTCCTATAGTCCACTAAAAAATTCAACAGCTTGACATTGTAATCTAGTGGGAATTTACCGTTTTTTAACAGTTTCTTGAGGAACATTTTCGAAATTTTTACTGCATTTTCTGCCAGCCCGTTTGACTGGGGGTGTTTCACCGGAGAAGTCATAAGCTTAATATTGTTCTCCTTTAAGAAAACTCTAAATTCCTCACTTGTAAAAACTGAGCCATTGTCAGATACAATTAACTCAGGGTTGCCAAAATTAGAAAAAAATTTCCTCAATTCTATAATCGTGTGAGTTGAATCTGCCTTCTGCACCTCGATACAGTCTAACCACTTCGAGAATGAGTCACAAACCACGAGAAACATCTTCCCCGCTAGGGGTCCACAATAATCTAGATGTACCCTACTCCAAGCTTTACCTGGATTTGGCCACTTGTAATGTCCTGTACTGCAGGTAATACTGGGCCCTTTATCTCCAGTATCGCTCTTGGATGTTTTCAAGGTTATTTATTAAAACACGTAGTATCTTTGATACACGGAGACTGTTTATTGAATATAATATTTACAGTGTTGGCTGTAAGCCGCCTAACGAGAAAGACGCCGCACGAGCTCTGTGCTCGCTATTATATTGTGCCGATGTCCGGTCGCTTCGGCTAGGTTCGGTATTCCCGAACCTACCCGACAGATACACATATTACCAACACTACAAGGAGTAAGTTGGTGAATGCATGATGAGAGCCTTACAAAAAGCGAGGCGAACGGAAGTTGAGAGGGAGATATAAGTTACTGAAGATAAAAAGAGAGAGAGTCTCGTTTCGTATATTACTGAAGGGGCAAGAGAGAGTGGTGCGAGCACACATTTTCTTTCTCTCATAGCCAGTTACGTTTCGTATATCTAAGACACAGTGCAGGCCTAATGTCTGTATCACACTGTAGGAGCAAGAGAGAGCAGTGCGCGTGCACATTTTCTTTCTCTCTTCTTTTATAAGTTAGTGAAGTTTTACTTCTGTCGTGTGGTCTAAAGCACACTCGTTTTTTTTACAAGAGCCCCACACAGAGGCCCTGAGGAAAATGATTTCCCTCAGGGCCTATGTCGTCTTTGGGTAGCTCTGTGGAGGTTTTTTTGTAAGGGAAGGAGAGGAGAGTTCTGGTAAGGAAAATGGTTTAAGGGGTGGGCAGGAATCTGGGGTTCAGTGTGTCCTGGTCATCCTCCTCTAAGAACTGGACAAACCTCACCCCATGAACCCGGGCATCCCTGCTAAATCACCAAACGTAGCGATCCACTTGGGGTGACCTATGGCAAAGGTATTGGTTAACAGGGCGGCGGTGCTAGGCACTCCGCATTCCATTTAATGGTCCATCGTTTAGTCACAATTCCATTGTCCGATAATAATTTTGCTAATGAACTAAAAATAATTAAAAAAAATAGCGGTAAATAATGGCTATGAATCACATTTTATAGATTTAATCTTAAATAAAAAACTAAAACAAATAACCATTAATCGCTTCTTATTCGCTAGTCCTTGTCGTCATATCGGTTCCATGACAGTTCATCCTGCGACAGTTCATCCTGCGACAGTTCATCCGGCCGACAGTTCCACCTGCCGACAGTTCATCCTGCCGACAGTTCATCCCGCCGACAATTCATCCGGCGACAATTCATCCTGCCTGATCATTTAGAAGATTTTTTCTTCAAGTAAGTATGCAAAGAGGATATACGGCCGTACAACCTAACCTAACTTAACCTAACCTAACCTAACCTATTTAGTAAAAATATTTTTACAGCGGATTTCCAGTCAAGATGCCTTCAGATATAAGTATATCGATTTTGGTTTCACGGCCGTATATCCTCTTTGTATACTTACTTAATAAAAATCTTCTAAATGATCAGGCAGGATGAATTGTCGCCGGATGAATTGTCGGCGGGATGAACTGTCGGCAGGATGAACTGTCGGCAGGATGAACTGTCGGCCGGATGAACTTTCGCAGGATGAACTGTCGCCGGATGAATTGTTGCAGGACGAATTGTCGGGTCACCCGTCAAATCATTGATATTAATATTAATCATCAATGGCGGCGAATTTTATTCATTAATAATTTTTCTACCTTAAGTGTAAAAAACCTTCCTTCTGAAATCAGACCGGCCTTTTATACCAATAACAATCTAGGTAAATTTCCAATTAATTCTAAAGATGAGGACGACAAATTAAGTCATTCGGGAATTTATAAATTAAATTGTATCTAATAATTGTTTGGCTTTCTATATCGGTAAGACAACACGTAATGTCAATATTAGGATAAAGGAACATCTCGGTTGCCTCAATAATAACGGTTTTTCAGAATTCGCCAATCATTTGATCGATAAAGATCATACGTTCTGTCATAGCACCGGTGCTAACATCTTATGTAAAAACGGGCATGGTAACAGACTAAACAATTTAGAGGCGCTAGAAATAAAAAAGTCGTAAAAACCAAAGTCATATTCTTAGTAATCAATTAGATATATCAAGTAGTCCTATATTAGGTCTGTTTCCAATAAACCCTTAAAAATAAAAATTCCCAGTGCTCCTTCCCACCATGCCAGTTCATGCTTTGTTTCTCCAAATTTATTATTATAACCCATTAGTCTATATAATTATCTTTCGGTTTTTCCCATTACTTAAGTACTTATGTTAATGTATTTTATGGCCGTCTATGTGTTTGTAATGTTTGTATCCTGTTGTCTCCCTCTATAATTTGTTATACATAAGCACACATTATGTACTTCTTGTTTAGTATTAATTTGTACCCTGAAGATGCTTGAGTAAAGCGAAACCGGTCGGTTCATCAATTAATAAATCTCGTGGTTTTAAACAAAAAAGTAGTTTACTTTATTAAATATGTCAAACCACAAAGTGATTTGCTTTCTACAATAACAAATAAAATTAAGTGGAATAAAGTATTATATTCGTTTTATTATACCGGTGTTTTTGTTTTTGTTCTTAAACATATACTGCCACAGCTCTTTCTTACCCACTTAATAACAGCAGTCTAAAATGAGACAAACGGTGAGCGTATTTATTTATTTTAATTTTATTTATTAGCGTTATAAACAGTCTGTACAAAATTCATAAATGACAGTGATAAAAATAAGTATGTCATAGACCAATAAAATAACGACAAATAATTTAGAACCGTAATGCAAAAATACACAATACCTATACCTGATATAAGTAATTCTGAAAAAGTGTATCTTCTTACTTATATCTACAAAAAGTAAATAACTGAGGTTTTTCAAGGGTTTACATTTAAATTTTGATTGATATAAATAATATATTTCAGGAAGTGATTTTATTTGAATTCCAACTGCAAAAAGTTGAGAGAAAATGTGGTGATACTAAAAATAAAAAAAGAGAAATACAGAAATCAATGAAATATTAAGTTATTAGTTAAACATGTGGCATCAATAGTGTTATTTTTTTATGCATGCTGTGAATTTATCAAGGTTTGTATTAAACACATCGATATTTGGGCATAATCTGTTAAATGTGCTACAGCTTCTTCTTACAAATACATTTTCAAGATAATTTGTCTTGCTCTTAGGGATATAAAAGGTGTCTGGAGATCGAGTAACTCTTAATGGACATCGGAAATGAATATTTTGTAGTAAGTACGGGCTATCAATGAAGTTATGAATAATCTTATAGAGCATTAATAGGTCTCTGATATCTCGGCGTTGATCAAGAGATTTAAGGTTTACGGGGACATAGTTTTCATCATTTCGCACGCGATAAGAGACATATTTCATAAACTTTTTCTGAACTCTTTCTATATTTGCTTTATATGTAGAACAATGAGGGTTCCACACTGTAGAAGCATACTCCAGGTGGCTTCTAACATAGGATATGTAGAGAGTCTTAAATGTTTGTGGATTTTTGAAAGCTGAACTTACTCTAAGAATAAATCCCAACATTTTCAAAGCCTTCGACGTGATATGCTCGACGTGAGATTGAAAAAGAAGCTTACTATCTAATGTCTGCACCCCCCCAAAAGAAACATACAATCATTATATCATACAAGAAGAAAGAGTCACATGTATTTTGTGTGTTTTACCATTATTTAATATGTAAAAAATAGCTACAGCATTATATATATAAGAAACTCATGTTTATTGACTTTTTCGCCATCACGGTACCGTAACCGTAAATCGTCACGGTAATTATAAAATCGTCTAATCAGTTCCATCACTATTTCTTAGTATACCATTTCTTATAATGTGCACTCACAATGTCTAAATAAGTAATGTCTTACTGCTTTAAGTCACTGTCTCTGTCTCTGTCTCTAGGGTATTCCAATTATTTATTTAACAAGAGAAATTCCTTAATAAATTATTCAAGGACGTTTCCATTAGTAAAAGGATTAAAGGGAGGAAGACATTCAAATCAAAGAATAAGATCATTTTTAAATAATGCTGTTTTTTATTTGTTTGACGTTGTCCACGACAGTGCTGTAAGGTTCTCGGCTTAGGACTCAGAGGGTCAAGGGTTCGAAACCCTTATACGAGAAATCTTTATACGATACATTAAGGGCATATCCCATAGACATCAGAATGAATAGACCAGAAGATACAGATGAGGGGTAAAACCAAACTATGAGGGGCGAAGAGAGGAAAGATACTGTGATTCGTAAAAAATCAATCTGACAGTATATAGGCATCTCGCATTATAATATCACCATTTAGTTCTTAAAAGCAAAATCTGCTTTGAATGAATAGACCTTTATACATGGGAGCGCGAATTGCTTGCCACGTTAATAACATATTTGCTAAGGCCAAATGCTTGCCCCGAAAACATTCGTTCCAATTCACATAGCAATATTTTGTTGCCGTGTTTAGTTAAGACACTTTTACAAATGTTTCATAATTTACTTATCCCTGTAACCAGCGACGAGGACACTTGAGAACCGCCCACATTCGCTACGTCCATATAATATGTGCCTTTAATGTATAGCACAAGCTGCCGTTTTTGGCGTGTTATTTCGTAAAACGTATGGATGTTAGTTCCGCGCTGGTCACTACAAGAATGATGACGTCACATATTTTAGATTCAAGCCTGGCTCTCTCCCCTCCCCATGGAGCGAGCTGGCGCCAAGGCGGAGCTATAGCCGGTTCCATAGGGAGGGGGAAATAATACGTTTTTATCACTTAGGGCAGGTCCAGATATATTCATATGTCCGTGGCATATCCCCATTTTCTTGAGTCGTCAAAAGCGAGCCGCTATTGATATACAAGTCAGGATGACCGATTATGGTTGTCCTTAATTCTCCTTTCGAGTTTAGGTATGTAATATAAATAAAAATATATTTCTTTTTTCATTGTTTCTTATTGTGATCTTTCTGTGTATCACTTTTTTTTCATTTAAATTTTGTGTTAAAAGAATTTTGTTTGTTATTTTTTCCTTATTTTGTTTTTTATTGTGATATCGCTGTGTATCAATCTAGTTATGTTGATTTTGGTTGTGCAAAGTTCCTAGAACTTTATATATTTTGTTTTGTCTCCTCCACCTCAGTCCCTGTATCTATGAGGTGACTTTACTTGTAATCTTAGTATTTTTGCAGTTATAATTTTTCCATTGTTTTGAGTGGTGGCATTGTTTTTTTTTCTTATATATTCCAACGCACTTTTATAAAATAATATTAATCATATTCTCTGTATTATCTCATATTATGTTCATCATTCATTACACTAACTCGTCATCCCATTTTCAGAGTAACTCCTGTTTTACATGGACATTTGAGGATTTAGCTTCGTGCATCATAAGTGTATCTTCGTTTATTAAAAAAAATTAGAGTCCTTGTGAGAGCCCTGAAGGAGTAACCATCTGTTACTTATACCGGGGCGGGAAAGCGGTTGGATTACCTCAAGTCGTCAAAATATGTAGTACATTTGTGGAACCTTCCGCTCAGTCCGAAAATACGCTCAGTATCGCTCTGGTGTAAGACCTCTATTTGGAATTGAAAAGTTTCTTGAAGAGGCTTTTAGCTGTGTTTGGTGACCAAATCTGAATAGCTAGGTACTTCCCCACCTTCCTCTCTCCAATCTCCTTCCCCTCCCCCCTACCATCAGTCTCACAATATACCATACCAATCAGGGATGCCATAGTCTCACTGGCTCCAGACGGTTGGGAGCAGTTGGGACTCTTGTGCGGTATTGACATAAAAAAAGATATTGGGGACACTATAGACCCACTGCCTTTAAGCGGATTAACTCTCACTTACACTGTGTAATATCTCAAAGCAATACTGTTTGGCTTAGCCCGCTTAGTAAGCTTTCAAAAAGAAGAAAAAGGAGAGATGTGTATGCGAATGTCAGAGGGAGCGCGTTAATATTAAAACGATAATAATTAAGTGAAAATTATGAAAAAGTTTGATAAATCACGACACCTTTAAAATAGTCTTAAACAGCACTTAAATAAACATTGAAATTTTCATTCATATAACTCGTAAAATAACAGAAAAAAAACACAAAAAAAATGAATAAATTTATCTAAAACTATCTGAGAATTTAGTTCTGGTTGAATTTTGCAATCATACATAAATATGTGCAGCAGCCCATAAAAAATATATGTTAAGAACATGAAGAATATGTTGGTAGTTCTTGGTCGTAGAATGATACAGTTAAAATATGACCGAATAGAATAGGGACGCATTAGCTCAGTTGGTAGAGCACTGACCCGGGAATTCATACGTCCTGGGTTCGAGTCCCAGGTGTGACCATATCTTTTTCCGATTTTTCCGTTTCAGATTATCGATTGAGTTTCGCAAATATTGTCTTTATTAATTTACTATTAAAATTTTGAAGTTTTACTCATTAAGGTAAAAATAAATTGGATAGAATATAGTTTGAGTTTGAATCTTGCCAATAAAAATATCCATAAAAAAAATTAAAATGTCAGTGGTTCTTAGTCGATGTATGATGCAGTTAAATATGACTGGATCGTATAGGGACACATTAGCTCATAAGAGCCCCTCCCCGGCAAGACGTAAGTAGGTCCTGGGTTCTTGTCCTAGATGTGACTATAACTTTTTGTAATTTTTCTGTTTTCAGATTTTCGTTTTGAGTTTCGCTAATATTGCCTTCAAATCACTAAAGAACTCATGGTGCGATGTATAGAATTTAGATAAATACCTTCTACAGGAAATTTCCTAAGACAATTTATGAATACGATCAAAATTTAACTAAGCCAAAAAGTTTGTATGTTTGTATAAAGCGAAAACATTGTTTGTGCTGTCCTCTAAAGCAAACAGCGCTGTTCCACTTCAAAGGAACAACAATTAATTGGCTACGGATTTGAATCCTTTATTCGGGATATCCCGCTCTGCACACCTATATTACAGGATATAGATACGGTATGCTATGGCAGAGTTCGCTTGATCCCTACAAATTCGTGGGACCCTGTACTATAAAGGGAACCCGGTGTGGTGCAGGAATCGTCAACTAGTTGATGGTTTTAAAAAGTTATTTCTAATCGGGAGTTCTAACTAAAGTTCTGGTCATGTAGTTTATACATTCTCATGTGACAAATGTCAACCGTGTACATGTGCAGGGCATGCGTTTGGCGTGTTGGTGCCGGCTAGCTGGATGTCAGTGAATTCCATACATATTCAGCGCCCTTGAGGTGATTTTTCATAAAAACGGCGCTATACAAATCATCCAAATATTATTATCTATCAAACAGTAGTAATAGTCTTGCGTCTATGGTACAAACGCGATTCACAAATATATACAAACGGAAGTGTTGCCATCTGTATTATTAATACGCTAAAAAAACAAATTTTGTAATTTGGTTTCGAATTCAAAAATTTGTCAAAGGATGCCAATGGGGTTATGGCTTTCCTAATTTGTGGGGCTGAAGGAAGTGGGAGAAAAGAAGGAGACGAAGGAGGAAGGTTGTGAAGATCCAGCTATTCAGATCTAGTTTCTTAACAAGGCTAAAATAAGATAAAGTAAAGGAATGTCACCTTTCTCATCAACAGGGTGAGAATAGACAGCGAAATTTCGATAAATCCTTAAGGCACATTCTATTGGAAGGTCAGAAAATTTCCGCTTTGCAACAAAATCCAAGTAAATGGAATATTTCTGGATGTATCTGAAAACTAAAATCTGTTTGTGAAAGATGATAAAATAAGCTTTCAAATAATATTTTTAGAAATAAATATATTGTTTTTAAAACATTATAAATTAGAATGCAAACAAAAAATGTTTTAAAAATTGCTCCCTTTACGTTTTTTCTAATTTAAATTACTGTTAAAAACAAAAACACATACTTATTTTATTAGAAAAATCTTATTCTTTAGAAATTTTAAATTAAAGTCCACTGCCGCGCCTATGTGTCTGTCTATCTGTCCGTTCGCGATAAACTCAAAAACTACTGAACGGATTTTCATGCGGTTTTCACAAATAGATCAGAGCGATTCATGAGGAAGGTTTAGGTATATGATTTGTCAAGGTTTTGTGTAAATTGGTTGAAATATATAATATAAAAAAGGAACGGGTTGGCAAGCGGGCTGTGTGGATTTGATTTATAAAGGTTGGTTAACAATTGTTATAGATGGCGTTGTGTTTCCGTAGCCTTAGCAACGCGTGGTCGGGTCAGCTAGTGTATTATAAACGTTATCATACCCTCACTTTTTTGCCGTTCCATGTAAAAATAATTTATAAAACATTCCTAAAGTTAGATTATATTAAAAAAAATGCGATCCGAAAGTTTTCTTTAATAAACATGTAAATTTATTTATCTTGTGGTTAAGAGGGCATTACCAGAGAAAACCTGAAATATGTCATTTTCAAATCAAATTTTAGACGAATTGACTCTTTTCCACAAAAAATTATAAATGGATTTCGAAAGATTGTTCTTTTATCTAGCATTCGCATGTAATAAATTTTGAGAAATTTTTTTAATTTTTAGTATAATAAGGTTATTCCATAGGTCGTTGGCAGATTTGTTAAATTTTCAAAAAAGATTTTGTATTATACCACACCCGTTTCAAATAATATAATCATGCAGTAAAATAAATCAATACATTATCTATCAAACGCATGTTTTAGAATTTTAATTTTAGTTTCAATAAAGTCATTAAAAAATATATACGTACATGACGTGTTTCTTGACGAAAGTTGGTTCATTTGTGTATTTATTTGCGCACTTACAAACTAACATATTTCAGATTTTTTTAACATTCTTATTAAATTTAGACATTATTGAAAAATGATAAGTACTTATAATCAAAAAATAATTAAAAAAGTACATTATTTTAATAGTTTTATCATCACGACTTTCAGCATTTTTGGATGAAGGTATAAATTAAAGTTAATTTGGATTGAAATAAATTCGATAAGTATTGAGTTATAATTTTAAAAAGCTGGTACGGAGAATAATTAATCTTTCTCATTGTAACCGCCCTGCACGATCGTAAGAACAACTTTCGACGAAATGTGGATTTTCGTCCGCTGGCTGGTTAAACGCTCTTAAATTAAAATTAAACTAAATAATATGGCATGGTTTTTTCTCTTTCTAACATTATTTATATCATATTTCTCACTATGATGGAGACACAACGATGACGAGTTGTTCCTGATTAGCCTGCGAGGTGAACTCAGTATGTTTTTTGAAAACAAGAACTGTAGTTTATACCTTTTTTTCTGTAACAAGGTCTACGATTTCTGTACAATACAGACTTATGGCGTAGCCTTTGGGGAGCGTAGAGGGAGGCAATACATTGTAAAAGGCTGTGTTGTATGTAAAGTGTGTGTTGTTGTAGAAGGCTGTATGTTTCAGTGCGGCACGTAGAATGTAGGTGCGAGGTAACACATTGCATTAGCCGGTAGTGCAGCAAGCCGGAAGCCGGATATCCGCCATTTTCGAGCTCGACTGCAGCTCCCTTAATTCTACGCGGATTATGATAGCGTTTCCGGTTTAACTACTGACTGCGCGAGTTTCGTTTTAAAATGGCTTTATTCTGTTAATCTTCTACATTGTCAATGTTGGGATTAGTGCACCGAGCTAGCATGGAGCGAATTGAGGAAAAATAAAGAGAGAAAATCAGATTTGTGGAGTTCAATACACCAGATACGATACAAGCTCCGTACTGACAGATTTGTGGAGTTCAATACACCAGATACGATACAAGCTCCGTACTGACAGATTAATTATAAAATTGCGTCATTTTTTTTCTACATTGACTCAACACAGGAGGCCCTGAGGAAAATATTTTCCCTCAAGGCCTATGTTATCTGAGGGGCTGTGTGGAGGGTCTTTTTGAGGAGAGGAAAGAATGAACATTGGAGGGGGACCCATATTGTAGGAAGGAGGAATCAAAGAGGTTGGCAAATAATTCCACAGCCAAACTGTTAAACTCAAGAACGAGTCGAAGAAGCGACCCGTTGTATGTGACAAATGTCAACCGTATACACATATTGGGCACGCGTTTGGCATGTTGATGCCAGCTCCCTGGATGTCAGCGAATTCCATACGTATTCACTGGCTCAAGTGCCCCGAGAGAATCCAGTTTAAGCTCTGCTGGATGGTATTCAAGTCTCTTAACGGAATGGCTCCGACTTACTTATCGGAAATGTGTATTCCAGAAAATTCCAATTCTCGACAATCAACCCTCAGGTCAGCAGCAACATCAGCGATTGGAAGGTTGAAGGAACCAAAGCGCACACCAGATACTAAATTCGGTGAGCGTGCTTTCGGAGTGTCGGGACCTAAAGCCTGGAATGGACTGCCACACGAGTTAAGACTGATCACAGATTCAGCGCAATTTAGAGCTAAACTTAAAACTCATCTTTTCAGACAGGCGTATCCATAAGTTAAAAAAAAATCTTTCACCTTCGCCTTCACGGCTCGCAACGTTGTAAATAACTTAGTGTGTAAAAGCAAATTCTTAAAATTCTCCAGACTTTAAAAATAAATATTAACTCAACTTTGGCATTAATCTTCTGTTAAATATAAATATAAATGTAAAACTCATGCAATGTCCAGTGTTTTGAATATAATGTCCTCCACGTGCAAAGTCGTATCTCCCCCATAGCATAAGCATAAACTTTCTAATAAAGTGTGTTTTGTCAGAAGTGTCCTGCAGGTAAGTATGTTTCTGTATCTATTTGAAAATAATAAAATTAGATAGAGCCTAGGATTCATAATAAATTGTAAAGCGCCCTTGAGGTGATTTTTCACAAAAACGGCGCTATACAAATTATCCAATTATTATTATTATTATATTCAGGGCCCTTGGGGTAATTTGTCATAAAAACGGCGCTATAAAAATCATTCAAATATAATTTTTTTATTTTATTTTATAACAATAATTTCGCTCCTAATTATGTGATGGAAAGAATACACAGGTTGGGCAATGAACTAACTGATGTCGCTGATATTTTTAATTTAAATTTCGATTCATTTAGAGCCAAATTAGTCCACCACTTTTTAGATGTAAATAATGAATGAGAAATCATTTTATTTTATTTAGATTTTCTTTTGTTTATTGTTTTTTTTATTGTTCTTATTCCAAAAGCATACAACGAGTAATTAAGTAAAAATTAATGTGTTTTGATTATTTTTAATGTTTTTGTTGCTCGTGGGTATATGAATTGTTATATCTACGAGTTCTCTAAAGTCATCCATGTGGAATTAGAATTAGATGTATTCCTATTTTTTACGTTGAGTTTATGCTTTATTTGTAATCTTTTTTAATTATTTAATCTTTTTTTATTGCATGGAAGCTAGATACAAGAAGGCTATTCTATCATATATTTTCAATCAATATTAATTTTATTTATACTTCAGTATTGAATGTAATTATAGCTCTTTGTGTCATTTCTTAATCAAATGCCACAATTAACTTGTAACTCTTTTTTTAAATTATTTCTTATGTACCTACAACTAATGTTTTGTGACATGTATTTATGGTATATTTATACCGTTAATAAATAAATAAATTTATGTTTTACTGTTGTTATAAATGAAATTTATATTTGATATATACGCCCAATAGGGCGTCAATAAATAATTATTTTATATTTTTTACATTAGCTCCACTTAGGCCCTGAGAAAAATAATTCCCCTCAAGGCCTCATGCTTTCTTGTGTCCCGGGAGTGACGGACGTATGATTTCATCCCTCCCACTGCGGATCAAGGCGATGATCCGTGAGAGTAGTCAAAGGGACTCCCTCAACCATTCTCTTCCTATCCGGCCTGCCATGCAGGTGGTGAGTAGAGGCATCCGTTGCCAAAACCCGAACAGACCTCACCCCTTGAACCCGGGCGCCCCTGCTAAGTCGCAAAACATAGCGAACCACTTGGAGTGACCTATGGCAGAGCTGTTGGTTATTCAATAAATGGCAACCGGGGCGGCGATACCCATATCCGCCTCCCGTATTATTGTTATAAATCAATAAGGCAGTATCCTTCTTTTGAACCAAAATATCGTCAATAGTAAATAATACGCCGAAGAATTTCATATTTGAATTTATTAAATGGTCCAAGAAACTTTTTCTCCGCGAAAAATTATTTTCCTTTAAGAAAAATCATTTTTCTCGAAGCCAAGGGAATTTCACAAATACTTAGAATTCTTGCGCGGAAATATGTGTGGCTTTCATACAAACAGGGGGCTTCAAAGGTCATAATCGTGTGAACAGTCTATAGGTCTATAGCGTGGGCGTACTGCGGAAAGGCATTAAGTCAAAATTTAGCTGAAATGACTTAATTGATGAGAACACTCTGTTATTAATCTAAGTCGGCGAAAATATGAGGTAATAGCTGTGGTAATAGCTGACTAAGTTACTTTTCTTGTTATAATTAATAAGCATACAGTAGAGAAAATACAAACTAAGATAATCCAATTGTAGGTAGAATTTTATTTTATTTATGTATTTTTTTTACATTAGCTCCACACAGGAGGCCCTGAAGAAAATAACTCCCCTTAGAGCCAATGTCACCTTTGGGGATGCTGTGTGGAGGGTCTTTTTAGAAAAGGAAGGACAGGAAGTTCTGGGAAGGAAAAGGGCATTAAGGTTGGGTAGGAATCTGGGGGTCAGTGGGTCCAGGAGTAACGGACTTGTGAATCTATCCCTCTCACTGTGGTGCAAGGCGATGTTTCGAAAGAGTACAGCTGGAGGAGTCAAAGGGACTCCTTCCAAAATGGAATTCTAGTAGAACTAAATTTCTTTTTGCTATTCCAGGTTGTATTTTGGCCTGTTGTCTTCGAAACAGTGTCATAGAAGAGACAGCGGAAGACATGAGACAAAAAAAATGATAAAAGTCATGGAAGTTGTAAAATCGAAGACCGTGGGATATCAGGCGAAGAGTGGATCTAATGTTTAGCCTGCTGCCATTGATGCCATTTTGAGTGTTCGGGAACCGATAATATTGTTTTTTTGTGATTATTGCATGCAAAATTAAAAAAAAATCGGTGTATCCCATAATAGGAGCACTTTTTTGATATCGGTTTTTTCTATTGTTTTACCTTTCGTTTAAAATAAGGACGTTTGTGTGTTTCTTTTCATATTTCGTTGACATTTTAAGTTCCGTAACTATATTTTCAAAGATTTCAATGTATAATACTTAAACGATTCAATTATAATTAATTAGATTTTTTACCTAAGCTGTTCCATATTCGGTACATCTCCTCTACTTATTAAGGGTTCTGGGTATTCCAACATTTTACAATAATATAATAACTGAACATGAAGAAGATAAAATTGCTTCCCGTTTTAGTGTCTTAAAAACAAGGCTTTGTTATTTTGGTGAATTTTCAGTTGTATTCCTTATTCTGCGACAGTGTTGGTTATTCTCTCTGGTTGGAATTTTCCGATACCCTTTAGAAAATTGTTTATGGCTTTTCTGTTTTCCAGCGGCTTTTAACGACCGTCTCGGCCCATTGCCGATCTGTTTCAATTACAGACTTCAGGGGGGCTTATCGGCCAAACATAAAGTACAAAAAATATGCTTATTTTATTTTAGTTTATTAGAGAAACAAACAGTTTTACATATTTCATTGAGGTAATTATATATTACTTGGTTGCATGAACCATCCTCAAAAATTCATAGCCTAAATATACAAAAATCTAAAAATATTTGTGCGTTGCTATAAAGAGCGTTTAACCAGCCAGCGGACGAAAATCCACATTTCGTCGAAAGTTGTTCTCACGATCGTGCAGGGCGGTTACAATGAGAAGAAAAATTATTCTCCGTACCAGCTTTTTAAAATTATAACTCAATATCGTTTTTATTTCATTCAAAATTTGCTTTAAAAAATTGCGCAATTATAAAACTATTGGAATAATGTCCTTTTTGTAATGATGTTTTTTTTTATTATAAGTATTTATAATTTTTCAATAATGTCTAAGTTAAATAAGAATGTTAAAAAAATCTGAAATATATTAGTTTGTAAGTGCGCAAATAAATACACAAACGGACCAATTTTCATCAAGAAACACATGTACGTATATATTTTTTAATGATTTTATTTAAACTAAAATTAAAATTCTAAAACATGCGTTACCCAGATAATGTGTTGATTTATTTTAATGCATGATTATTTGATTTGAAATGGGTGTGGTATAATACAAAATCTTTTTTGAAAATTTAACAAATCTGCCAACGACAAATGGTATAACCTTATTGTACTGAAAATAAACATTTGTAACTAGACAAAAAAAAAACAATCTTTCGAAATCCATTTATTTTTTTTGTGGAAAAGAGTCAATACGTCTAAAATCTGATTTAAAAATGGTATATTTCTGGTTTTCTCTGGTAATACCCTCTTAAGAAAATGTTTGAAACTTTCAAAATACCTTCTTTAAACCCCCGCGAAGATTTCTGGATTATTACAACCACATGACAATACACCTGAAAAAATATTTTTAATCAATACAAAAATCCTTGCAAAACTGTCAAAATGTCAAAACTCGAGAATGACATTTTGCAAAACAATGATTGTTAAATCAAAATTCTATTTTTGAATATCTTTAAATTAACGGATTTATTTGAAGTACTCGCCTCATACCCACCTGGGCGATTCCATTAATTTAATATGGAAACCGAAGAAATTTTTAAAAATATTAAAGACTTAGTTAATAAGATCACTTCAGTGAAAGACTCAAAAATAAAATTAACACTGGAACAAAATATTGTATCACTGGAAGAAAAAATTCATCACGAACTAATTAGTCTACAAAAGAAGATCATAGAATTACAAGAAATTAATATTAAAAATAATCATCACTACACACAGAAACTCGAAGAAATCCATCAAAATAACAAAAAATCATACGCTAGTGCACTAAGTAACAATAAAAACTTCGCAGAAACTTCATATAATGCAGAACAGAAATACGCCATTTTAATTACCTCATAAAACACCTTGAAGGCCGAGGACATAAAAATAAAAATTCAAAAAAATATTAATTTAACAAAAATAAAAGTTGGAGTAAATGGAGTAAAAAAGATCGGAGAACAAAAATTAGTGATTTCTTGCCAAAAAAAAGAAGATGCAGAAAAATTAACCGAAGAGATAAATAAAGTAATTGGAAAAGAAGTATCGGCCGAAGAAATAAAAAAAAGGAAACCGTGCTTAATGTTGAAAAGCCTGCAATGCCAATTGACTGAAGAAGAAATTATAGACGGGATTGTACAACAAAATGAAGGATTAACCCTAGAAGACAAAAAAGACATTAAGCTTATCAAGGAATTAAAAAAATAAGTACAATGAAGGAGAAGAAAACGACACCACTAACTACATTATCGAAACAACTGGACAATTAAGGAAAAAACTAATTGATAAAAAAAAATTAAACATCAAATTCCAAAGAGTGTACGTCAGCGACTGCAGCCCGCTCACACAATGTTACCATTGCCTCAAGTTCGGCCACACAGCTCAAAGATGTCTCGCCAGGACGCAGCCTCCCATTTGCCCTCATTGCACTAAGGAACATATACTATCCAAATGTGAAAACAAAGAACAAACTCCAATCTGCAACAACTGCTGTGTCCAAAACAAAAGGTTTGATATGAACTATTCCACCGATCATAGAGTCGATAGCATAAAATGCCTTTACCGGCAAAAAATGCTTCGAATTGCCAAAGAACGCATTGACTACGAATAAATATTGTAAATTTTCATTTCCTCAAACTCTTATCTATAAATTAACAATGAATGATTTTTTATGTAACGCATTAGATAAAAAAATATGTATTGAAGAAAACTTATATCACTATAAGAGATTTCTATTTTATTTGCACTGAAAAAAGATTTACTCAATTTCATAAAAATATTAAAAGCGTAAAAATTTTTTTTGAAAAATTAATAATATCTTTAAAAGAAATATTTTTTTTCCCGGGCTTGATTGGGTTTACAAATACCTACTCTACTGGCGAAACTAATTACTCCATTCCAGGGTACCAGGTAACAATAATAAGAATAAACAAAAACTCTGATATTGGAATATCTATTTCCAACCAGTATAATGTTCTCAATATTAATGAAGTAATTAATGATTATGATGTTAATATTTTAAATATAAAATTTAAAGACGTAAATAAATTATCGCATTATATTGCTATTTATCCTACACATAAGTCTACAGTACAACAATTTATAGTAGAATCAAAAAACGTTTTATTGAATTTTAGAAATATAGATAATATTATTATACGAGATATGCATTTAAATATTGTAAATGATTATGCTAGTAATGATAAAAATGTGAACAATCAATATATGATCAATAAAAAAACCGGAACATTCTTCAACAATCTCTACACATTATAAAATCCGTATTTGTATTACTAACTCTATGTCACACTCTACTTTGAAAATATATTAAATATATATATATTTAAAAGAAATCAATATCACATTAATATTTTTACTAAATGGATGACTTCATAGCTAATGAATTAGAAAATAATTTTAAAATACAAGAATATGAGTGTGTATACACCGATTCATGTAATGACATAATCTCAAAGAATCTCAATAATATTTTCATTTTTCATAGTAATATACGAAGTATGGAACGAAATTGGGATGAATTAATTCTAAAATTAAACAATCTATATAAAAAACCTGACATCATAATATTATCAGAAACTTTTACTAATGACGAATCACCCACCTATCATTTACCAGAATATAATTATGTTACAAACAAAATAAACATCAATAAAAATAGTGGTCTCGTCATATTCATTCACGATAAATTTAGTATTGTCAAAATAACTGAACATCCTATACATCTAGTAAACTGTATTGAAATACAATTAAAACTCGACAAAACAAACTACCACATAATAGCTGTTTACAGAACACACGGTTCGAATATCTCGTCATTTATAAATGAATTTAAACACATACTGTTAAAATTTAGTAATAAACTTTGCTTTATTGCAGGAGACTTCAATTTAAACATTAATGAAAACGTAGAAAATAATTTCAAAAATGAATATATTAATTGTATGACTGAATTTAACTTCATATCGTGCATTAATAAAAATACGAGAGAGATAAAAAATCACACTCCATCTTGTTTAGACCATATATGGACTAACATAAATATTAAAGATATCGACAAAATCAAATCAATTGTTTGGAAAACGAATATAACTGACCACCATGCATGCATTCTTCTCTATGATAACAAAATTAAACATAAAAAATTTAATCTAACAAAGACAAATTCCTACACAAATATGACTATTTTATCCAAAAAACTAAGAAATGAACAATGGAACAACGTGTTAAATAGTTATGATACCGAGACTTGCTCAAAAAACTTTGAAAATATATTGTCTCAACACATAAAAAATTCAACTACTGAAACTACAGTCCGCATTAAATCTAAACTAAGAATTTTAAAGCCTTGGATAACACAAGGACTTATAATATCAATTAGAAACAAAAAAAAACTTTATAAAACAGCATTGAAAAATCCTCTAAATGAAAAAGCATACACTTTTTAAAAAAAATTTAAAAATAAATTAACAAACTGTATCAAAAAAAATAAAGAAGACTTTTTCAAAAATAAAATACTTTCTACAGACAATAACAATAAACAAATATGGAAAACAGTCAACTTAGCCATGGATAACACTAAAAAAACACAAAAAATAAAATACATTGAACATGAAAATAAAATAATAGATGCTAATATTCAACCTAAACAATGCGCAAACATCTTTAATTCTTTTTTTGCTAATGTAGGAAAAAATCTTGCGAAAAATATCAATAAATCTTTTAACCCGAAAAAACAAACGATTGAAAATGTACAAAATCAAAATAATTTATCAAAATTTGAAACAACCTCAGAAAGTGAAGTTTTAAAAATAATAGAAGGCATGAAAGGAGGTTCGTCTCCCGGATTTGACCTTATTACAGTACATTTTCTAAAATCCATGAAAATTCATTTGGTAAAACCAATTACTCATTTGATAAACTTAAGTTTAACAGAGGGAATATTTCCGACAAACTATAAAAATACAATTATTTCACCTATTTATAAATCTGGAGATCCTCAACAAGTAACTAACTATCGCCCAATTTGTCTAATCTCAAACATTGGAAAGATTTTTGAAAAAATTGTGAAAAACCAATTGGTCGGTTTCCTAGAAAGTAATAAAATTCTTCAAAAAAACCAATTTGGTTTTATAAAGTCACTCAGCACACAAGATGCTATTGCTAATGTAACCTCATACATCAATGAATCATTGGATAAAGGTGAAAAATGTGCCGGTATATTTATTGATCTCAGAAAAGCTTTTGATAGTATATCCCATGAGATTCTACTAAAAAAACTAAACAATATAGGTATAAAAGACAATGCAATTAAATGGATTTCGAACTACCTAAAAAATCGACCGCAAGTCGTAAAAATAAATCAGATTAATAGCGATAAAGAAATATCAGACTTTGGAATCCCTCAAGGTACAGTAATCGGACCAATCCTTTTCACCATATATGTTAATGACATTTTTTTTCAACCACTACATGGCCAAATTACTTCATACGCCGATGATACGGTACTAATAATTAGCGATAAAACTTGGGAAAAAGTAACATTTAAAGCCACCGAAGACATAAATATTTTAAAGAATTTCTTCGACGTAAATTTACTATCACTAAATGGTGATAAAACATTTGCAATTCCATTTGCAATACACAAAAATGATACCCCTAAAAACATTGATATCATCATCCATGATAATTCCAAAACACATAGTAAAAATTATTGTATCCAAAACTGCACAATATTAAAAACAACAAACACAATCAAATATTTAGGAGTCATTATCGATAAAAATTTGAAATGGAAGGAACAAATTTGTCAAGTTGTAAAAAAAATTAGAAAATTGATTTATATATTTTTAAGAATCAGAAATTTTTTATCTGTAAAAAACTTATATCTAATATATTACGCTTTGGTTCAATCAACTTTACAATATGCTATCATTAGCTGGGGATCCGCATACAAAACTAATCTTTCCCCAATTGAAGTTGTGCAGAGGCTAATAATTAAAATCATATTAAAAAAACCTTCTGACTACCCAACGGATCAATTATTTAAGGAATTCCAAGTACCATCTTTCAAAGATCTATACAATAGAAATGCATTGATTTAAATTATAAAAGAAAAAGAAAAATATCACTTTATAACTGAAAACCGTACTAGACATAAATATATTTTTTCATGCCCAAAATTAAACACTTCCTTTGCAAAAAATTATTATACTTATCAAGGAAGACTTATTTTCAACCGATTACCGGATGAAATTAGAAAAATAAATGATAAAATCCAATTAATAAACACTGTAAAAAAATATTTTAAAGATAATCTCAAAAAAAAAAAAAAAACAGTTTCCGACTAATCTAATCTACTTATAACTCAGTTTCCAAGTGATACTCCATTCTTCAAATAAGTTAAATTTTGTATTGTTTTTAGCAACTAATTACAATAATTCTGGACACATTATCCAAACAGTAAAATTGTTTTGATAGTAGATAAATACTTATAATCACATATCACCGAACTTACAACTTATTGTTTTTTACATTCACATTGTAATTTAAGAACTTAAATATAGCATTAAAAATGTACACTACTCTTCCAGACACAAGCTAACGCTTCCATGGAAGAGTGGTATTAACATATTTGAATATGAACATGTAAGCAAATTAATACATCATCTAAATGTACATTATATTTTATATGCTAAAAAATAATAAATTAAAAAAAAAAAAAAAAATAAATAAATAAAAAATTAAAAAATTCAGACCAAAGAATGCCGGATAGTAAATAGTGAATCTATATAAAAAAATTCTAATTAGAAGATAATGTTCAAGGATAAACTACTATTTTACATAAAACGGCGCCGTATAAAACAACAAAATATTATTATTATCATATTTTTGAATGAAGCTATAACTTTGTGGTTACCCATTATAGAAAAATGATACAATTCAACTTTGTATAAACCACTTATATAATGCGTAAATCCTACCGGTTTCAGAACAAACGTTCCTTCTTCAGGGAAAGTAAGTAATTAGTATAAGCTTTACGCAGGTAGGATTTATGCATTATGTAAGTGGTTTATACAAAGTTGAATTGTTTCATTTTTCTATTATTATAAAAAGGATATATAGAAAATATCAGCGTCTGGAAAGATGCTATCATATTTTGTGCACGTCCTTCTGAGAAATTAATGTTGTGTGTAATTTGTTTTTTAGTGCGGGATGTGGAATAGTTGGTTCCACCTTGTATTTCGTATTGGACAGGGGAAGTTAATGTTTTCTAAAATATAATAATGCTTAGTTAAATTATAACAATGCTTAGACGTAAGCTGATCAATCGGGTGAAATTAACAATGTCCCCAGTAACGTGTAGAGTCAGGGTTGGCAGTGATCTGTCCGAGCCCTTTGAAGCGCTCCACAGGATGAGACAAGGAGATGGATTGGCCTGCCTCTTATTCACCATAGTCTTAGAAAAAGTTATTCGTGACTCAGGCATCGAGATAAGAGCAACGATATTTGACAACTCTGTGCAACTATTGGCTTACGCTGATGATATCGACAGAATCGCGAAAACTCCAGATGCTTTACGTAACGCCTTTATAAATCTTGAAAGCTCTGCCAAAAATATGGGTCTCGTAGTAAACCAGCAAAAGACCAAATACATGGCTGTAGGATGCACCCAACAAATCCCAACTCTCTCCAGGCTCCATGAAAACAAACGACAATAATACCACAGAGGAGATCCAGAAATGCGTAGTGAACGCAAATCGCGGTTATTTCCGTCTACAAAACCTATTAAAGTCCAGACTGCTGTCCAGAAACTCGAAGATATTAGTGTACAAAACACTTATCAGACCAGTACTTACGTAAGCAGCTGAGACTTGGGTACTAACTAAGAGAAATGAGCGAGCACTGGACGTTTTTGAAAGAAAAATTTTGAGGCGCATCTTCGGACCGGTTCTAGAAAATGGATTTTGGCGCAGACGTTA
Organism: Limnephilus marmoratus; assembly: GCA_917880885.1. Classification (NCBI taxonomy): domain Eukaryota; kingdom Metazoa; phylum Arthropoda; class Insecta; order Trichoptera; family Limnephilidae; genus Limnephilus; species Limnephilus marmoratus. The sequence continues at coordinate 882,621 of OU862932.1, read as the reverse complement.
TAACAATGAGCTCTATACTTTGTTTAAGGAGCCAAACGTCGCAAAATTTATAAAATTGGAAAGACTTCGGTGGCTGGGTCATGTGGAGAGAATGACCGAGCATCAAGCACCAAAGTCCCTGCTGAACTCAATACCAATAGGGCGAAGGAGCCTGGGAAGGCCAAGACTAAGATTAAGCGACAACGTCCTCAAAGACATATCCATCTTGGAGCTTCTAAACTGGAGAGAGCTGGCACAAACCGTGATGGGTGGAGGAAGACTCTTGAGGAGGCCAAGACCCACCAGGGGTTGTAGAGCCAATAGTGATGATGATGATGAATGCTTTGACATTATAGGATGGTATGGGTTTGCTGGGTCTGCTACCGCCCTCCTGAAAGTCTGAAACGCCCCCCAATTTTCTCCTGGTATACCGCCCCCTGAATGTCTGAAACGCCCCCAAGGGGGCATTATCGCTTACATTGGGAACCTATGATCTAAATGAATACACATTATGAAATCATTAAAACCTTACAATCTGTAAGTAATAACTAATAACAAAACTGAAAGCTAATAGCATAGTTTTAATCCGCCAGATTAACTAAGCTAAAATCAGAAAGTCGTAAGCTGCGTGGGCTTAGCGCGGAGTTCGGCATGGGCTTATTTAGCTTGGATTCGTCGAAAATTTGTTGGTTTAAGCTGAAATATAATCTTAGCAAGCACACTAAAGCGACGTCACAAACCTGGGAATTATTTAAAAAAAATACAGGTTGAAACTGGGTTACTGATTATATACTTCATCTTTTTGATATGCATGAAAAAAAATCGTTGTCCGTTCTTTATTCATCAATTTACATACCTAATCGGGCTTATCACTAGCACAGATCCGTAAAAATCACGGGATATTGATACTATAATTCCAAAATTAAATTAAATTAAAATTATGCAGTAACCCCAACGCAACTACAGACAACAAACACAAATACTTTTTATTTTATTTATTGTATATTTTGTGAAAATCAACAAAAATGAGGGAATCATGATCAGCACCCTTACAACAACATACAGTCCACCTCGGAACAGGAATACCTAGCAAGGAGGACTGTGAACAAACTGCTTTACTTTTTATTTTTTAATTTTTATTTTGTCATTAAATAAAATTTAAAAAATGTGTTAAGAACAATTAAAAGCTGGCCCAGCCGGCTTAGGGGCACGGACACCGAGTCTCGCCACCTTTCAGGCTATTCTGCAAGTCACAATGATTATCTGCCATCAGTATTATATCATCTGCAAAAAGCATAGTCTTGGGAATACTGTTGTTCATTTCTTGACTTATTAGATAATTCATCACCATTATGAATAGCAGTGGTCATGAATTATGTAACAAGTAATTTAGCAGGCGGTAATATTCTGGAAATAATTATTCTGGACCCCGACCTTGGGGTTCCCACAGTATTTATTATACTCTTGATCCCTACAGTATGGACAGCTAATCGCCATCAATGGTTACCTAACTATCAAACAGTGTTAATAGCCTAGCGACTGTACAGTTAAAATGCTAAGCATACAATTCTGACGTCGCGCTTTACGCAAAACCGTTTTCCGATATGGAGAGGTTGACGATAATATGATTATTATTGTAACTGGCAGTTGTGACTAATAATACCACGCGTCTTTATATTATATTTTATTTTTATTTATGTATTTGTTTATTTGTTTATTTAGCACAATATTATACATTTATATACATTCATTATTAAATTTTGACTGCCCAACTAGGAGCATTATCCCGTTTTAGGACAGTCAAATAATTATGGGTATGCACATGTAGAAAAAAGAAAGAAAATTGCTGAAATAAAAAGAAGAGAAAGAATATAAAATAAAATAATAAAAAAGAGTTTAAAATATAGTACCTAACTGTTATTTGTTTAGCATAGCAAAAGAAAAAAAAAGAGAAAAGAAAGAATAAAATAAAAATGAAATAACCAATAAAAACATAAAATAGGCGTGGTTTGTTTAGCATAGTTGTCGAAATGATAATAGTAATAAATAAAAATGTATTTACAGGCAAATGATTAAAATATAAGGTGGTAATTGGTGTTTGCATTTCATATTATAGTCCTACGTACACATTTTGCATAGTGAGAACTAGAAAGAGAACAGAAACAATAAAGTAAAATACAATAAACAATTAATGCATGATTATTACTGTAGTTTGCTAAGCATAGTTATTAAAATAATAATAAAATAATAGGTATATATTACTTATAACTGGTGTTTACATTGCATATTAAAAGCCTACATACATATTTTGTATAAATATGAATAAAAAAGAGAAGAGATAGAATAAAATAAAATATGCAATTACAACATAAGAATGACAGCTGATTTCTAATTTAAAAGTAATAGGTAGGTACATACAGATAGGTAGATACACATAATAATATAGATTAGAAGATAAGAGTATCTTTTACTTAGATCATTTATTGTTGGAATTTTTGTTGTTGTTTTTGGTTTGTGTTTGATTTTATTTTTTGTGTAGTAAAAGTTCACTCTCCTTTCTCCCAATTGTTGAAACCAAGTAGTGGTCAATTTACGAAGAACACCTGTGCTTTCCTTTTTCCAAGCATCAGGCATGAAGTTTCTTTGGGCGAGAGATGTTTTGGTTGTGAGTGTTACAATTGGATTTCTCCGTGAGTGTCGGGTGTTGTGAGAGTGGTTAATAGATGGGTAGAGGTGGCGTTGTTTATGGGTGTTTAAAATTAATTTTCTCATGTACAGTTGTCTAACATCTAGAACTTCTAAGTCTTTAAATAGTGCATCACTGTGATATCTAAATGGTTTTTTGAGGATTACCCTTAGTAGTGATTTTTGAGCTTTTGCTAGTTTATCCAAAACAGTTTTTACCCATCCACCCCAACCTAAGGATGCATAGTCTAGAAGTGACCCGCACATATGATCATAGATGAGTTTCAATTCTTTTTTACGTAAGGGAACGTACCCATACTACGTGACACGTTTAGGGGGGGGGGGGGGGGGGGTCTTCAAATAGGCTTGGTACAAATGAGCGGCGGCGGGCTTAGGTTTTTGGTCACCGAGGGGGGGCGGGGGTTTAAAAATTGCAAAAAGTTGGTCACGTAGTATGGGTACGTTCCCTAAGATATTTCTGATTGTCATATTATATTGCCTGTTGCGGTTACTTTGTCCCGGTGACTAATTGTCACTGGATCCCAGTGGATCTGAGAAACCGCATATTTTTGGAATCAGTTCCTATCGGATTCATAAAATGTTCACCAACACTCAAACTGGGAGAAGCCGAACCAAAAGCCGCCCGCAGGGCCTAGCCGTAAAAACCTGCGGAGCAGACTACTATCTAGTGTCATATATGAGTAACCTAATAGACTACCATCTAGCACCATCTACGGGTAACCTAATATACTACTATGTAGTGCCATCTTGTGGTAAACTCTTACACTAATATCTAGGATATTACAGTTTCATTTTTTTATTTTTTTTATTTATTTAATAAATGTTACAAAAATTTCAGGTTATTATGTATTCTATAAAGTTTTTTCTCAAAAAAATATATTATTTAATATGTTTTAATGTATATGTAAGTATTATGTTATCAATGTTGTGTTTGTCTTTAATCAGTGATAGCATCAACCATGTTCAGTGTAATTGTATCTGTAAAAGCTCTGATGCAAGTCACTGTTAACAAACCTAATAAAAAAAAATTAAAAATGTCTTACACCTTTTTTTGCAAAGCTCGTGATAAAAAGGCGGAGACAACGAATGTAGATAACAATTTTTATTTAAGGTTAAATAATATATAATATTTTTTTATATGTAGATCAAAGAATAGATAATTAACAGTAAATAAAGAAAAATCGTATATATCATATAATAATTCTGAATGGTTGTCTTTCACGAGAGATATACTGAGAGTATTTACCACTCAGGCGGGTGCCGCAAGAATAACCCAACAATGTTTGAAAATCTCCTACTACCACCACAGAAAGCCGAAATTGTTGCTTGAGTGGAGGACTTGTGATGGAGAACTTAGCCAGCCGAGGAATCGAACACGCGACGCTCGGGTGGGACCCAAGCACTATGCGCACTCAACCACTGACCGGTCAGCGTATTTACAAAACCTGTACCGATTCAGTCGCGGTAACGACAATTTAAATTTTAAATATACCTCTATATTGGTTGTTTTTTATCACATTGCAAAAACAAAAATTGTTCTAAAATCTAGATAAAATAATCTTTCCAGTGTGTATATTAGAAATTAATAATTTTATTCCTAAATATTTTAATTTTGATTTCGAACCTGCTATTTCCTGATTCATAGCAAAGTTGTTAGCTCGTAGGCGAGTTTTATTTGTAAGCACACAATAATGATGCGAAGTTTGAGATAAATAATACACGTAACCTACTAAAACCCTTAACAACCTACGTGCCTCCGTTTTCTACCATTATACTTCAGAGGACCTGTATCAAAATATACTCCCAAAATAATAATAATAAATAATATGTAACAATGGTGCTTTGTCATTATTTCATGTGATTTATATCCTTTGGCCGCCGCGCCGGGGGACCGTTGACATCATTTTCCTCTCTCGTCCCTGCTCCATTAATACAAACATACCTAAGATGACTATAATAATCAGCACACTTCTTGATTACCGACCCCGGCCAGGCCAGGGTTCAATATTCATTCATCTTATTCCATGTCATTTTTCACTTTATACTTCGTTCTGACGTTTGCGTTAGGCTTGATGACGCTTAATGTGTTCAACAGTTAATAGAATCACACCATAATTTGATTTTATCTTATTTATAGTGTGCAGATGAGTGTTAACATAAAATGTTGCAAAGAATAATTTTTTTCTTACATTAGCTTAACACAGGAGGCCCAGGGGAAAACAATTTCCCTCAGGGTCTTTGTCATCTTTGAGAATAGAATGCAATGTGGAGGGTCTTTTTAGGGAAAGGAAAGAGAGGAAGTTCTGGGAAGGAAAAAGATATGAGGGATGGGTAGGAATCTGGGGGTCAATGTGTTCAGGAGTGACGGTCGTATAAATCTATCCTTACCACTGCGGTACAAGACGATGGATCGAGAGAGTCCTACTATAGAAATAAAAATATCTCCCTCTCCCGATCCGGCCCGTCACGCAGTAAGTGGGCAAACGCATTTGCCTCCAAGACCTAGAAAAACCTCACTTCGTGAATCCGGACACCCCTGCTAAGTCACCAATATCTACCTGTCATCTAATAACGATGTGCAATAATATTATGTAAGAATAAAATAGTAATAGTCGTACTAATAAACGTATTTTATTTTTTTATATTAACCATAAACAACCATTTCAAATACATAAAGGGTTGCTTGGTTATTAATCACCTCACTGTTTTTTTTTCACTTTCAAATTTTTATTAAAAACTAGCTTTTTCCCGCGGCTTCGCTCGCATGGTGTAAGGGAGGTTCCCACTCCGCCTTTCCACCTCCCCCTCCTCCACTCCCCCCTCCCCCCCATCTCACTGCCCTCCCCCCACCCCTTCCCCCCCGTCCCCCTCCCCCCCACCCCCCTCTATCTCTCCCTCCCTCCCGCTTTCCATACATTCAGTTTTCAAACCTCGCGTCCCACCAATAGCAATTTGTTTATACAAATTTCATAATGCCAGAGCTCACCGGAAGGATAACGAACACACAAAAAAAAAGAATTATCCAATTTGGTGCAGTCGTTCGAAAGCTATGCGCTTAGCAACACATTCAGCGATTCATTTTTATATATAAGATATCGAAAGAATTCAGCGGAAGTTTCTACTATTTGTTCATTTTAATATTTCATTAAATGAAGACAATATTAGCGAAACTCAATGGAAAATGTGGAGACAGAAAAATCAGAAAAAGATATTGGCACTTCTGGGACTCGAACCCAGGACCTTTTGCTTACATAAGCAGTCTAGTCAATTTAAGAACTGCTGAGTCTACTCAATTTAAGACTACCTACTCGATTCACTTGGCCCAAGGATCTATTTCAATATCACAATTCACAAATAAATTATTTAACCATTGGCTAATTCCTCGCCTACACTGGCCAATTCCTTATCTGCACAGGTAAATGAATATGTAAATGATATCGACATTCATAGTGTAACAATTTCGATGTTTAAAACATTCTTAATTTTTTTTATGTAAGTAAACCTATTAATTCAGACATGTTCAGTTTAATTTTATCTAATTATAAACCATTGTAAAGTATTATCGTGATTTATTTTCGGGGCATTATGCCGTGTTGCGCTACCTCCTTCTTTAGCCAACGTTTTAGACAGCATTACAGAGTTCATCATCAGGGCAGATCCCTTACAAATTTGATGAGCGGTGACTCGGTTACATTTTCCCTATTCATAACACCACATAATCTGTTTGCGTGTGCCAACATCTAAACCTAAATATAATATATTATATTGTTGATTCAGCTTCATTGTGCCCATTGTTTTGATTGAGTCCATTAACCGCCTGATTATTCAGAAGCGATTACAATAACAGTTTACTTAATGATTCCCGGGGTCTCCAGCCAAATGGGGCACATAACTTGCCAGCCGTCTCAAGCGGCGCCTTGTGCTGGATAATGGCTTCATAAATAACAACAGAAACTAGTGCTAGATTGTAGATAGTAGATAGGCCATCTTTAGAGGAACGGGACACGTATTTACCATCCCTTGATGTATTGAACCCCCTCCCCTGGTAGCTTGCTTCTGTTGGATGATGAAACGATAGATGACGTGTGACATTGGGATCACGTCGTTAAGGAACTGATGTTGCATAAATTGATATGTTACATAAATCAAAATGTCTTTTCTGTGGATAAAAATAAGAATAAAATCGTGTACACAGGGTTTCGCATACACGGTTGAATATTTCTTACAAACAAGAAGAAAATTACACAACTCATTTTTATTGCGAATACAATGAATTTTTTCTCACGAAAACGGCGCTATAAAAATAACACGATGGGGTATTTTCAACAAAAAAGGTGATCGAATACCATCCCTTATATTCGTAACACTTCGGGTCTAATTAATACCCGAACGGTTCGGTTATTAGACCCGAACGGATGATGTTTGTATCTCTCATATAGTACAACTTTCTGACGTACGAGTATGTTGAGACACATTTCAACACTAGTTCGAAAAGTCTTTTTTTTACATTAGCTCCACACAGGAGGCCCTGAAGAAAACAATTTCCCTTGGGGCGAATGTGATCTTTGGGGATGCTATGTGCATGGTCTTTAGAAAAGGTATTAATTTGTGTTAATGTTTAAAGAGTGTTGTTATCAATGTTGTAATTAAAAGCATATTACAGAGCTAATGTAATATATTATTTTCATTTTGTTTCGTGCTACAAATCAGTTATTCTACCGTTCCCTGCGCACGTCTTCGTTACACAATCTAAGACCTGACTTGTTAAAACACTGGGATTTGTTTGTAAAGGATTTATAGAGCAGATGATCCGGCGGATTGCTCGGATTCCGGCAATATATCTCCCCATCGGATCAACCTTATACTCTTACTAGCTCCTGTCTCCCCTTTGAAAAGGATCAACTATCTTATAATATATTATGAACGCAACTTAACCTCACGGTATAAGGGGAACTTTTCAACTGATTAAGATCTGAAAAATGTGCAATGATTTGTAGGAAACTTTATTTTTAACCTCTAGCATTATTTTAACTTTCCGCCAAACAATGAACGACTGATGGGGTTTGTTTTTAAAGATAGACAAACTTCAATATACTGAGAAAATTAAGTAATTAATTAATTTTAAGTCACTAGAATATTTGAAAATATTGTACACTTCTTTAGTAAGAAGCCAGGTAGAGTATATTTCGCCCATTTGGTCCCCATTGTATAAAATACATTCCGACAGTATAGAAAGGGTACAGCACAAATTTCTAAGATTTATTAACTTTAAGCTGAATATTCCAATTCAAAATATTAACTATGTCCTTTTGATGAAACAACTCAACTTAATTACGCCGTCAGATAGGCGGATCATCTCTGACCTTGTACTATTAAATAAAATCATTAATAATTGGATTGACAACCCTGAAATTCTCGCCAAAATAAAATTTTACGTACCGACCAGAAATATGAGGCAAAGTGCATCCTTCTTTTGTGACAATTTTAAAACAAACTATGACTCTCATACACCTATAATTTTATTTATTTATTTATTTTTATTTAGTAATGTATTATTTTTTTACATTTTTATATGAAACATGTTAGGTGTTATATAAAATAAATAATTTATTCGTAGTCCTCCTCACTAGGAGATCCTGTGCTGAGGGGGACCATGCTTTGGATAAGTTTTCAGCGACTTCTATGGTTTAACTTCATTGTTTGGATAAGGTTTTCCAGAAACTTCTATGACGATGTTTTAAGTGTACTAGTAAGTTAATTTTCGATAGTTCCTTCAACCAACATTTAATGTCCTTATGTAGCTATTTTTTTGTTTTAATTTGTTTGAAATAGATTAAAAATAAATTAAACAATAAGTTTCGGAATATTGTAGACATGTTTGCAGATTCTGTATTAGTTATAAAACGAAGTCTTTATAATTACTTTAATGAAATATATGATTTTAATTTTATTTTCGACTATTAATTTAATCATTATAATTGTGTACTACGTACCTGCCTAACCATTATTATCTATCTTTGTAAAAGCCCACTATTGCGTAAATAAAGAAATTTAAAAAAATGTTGCTTATGCAATGATTAAGGTCTATCAGCGAATTAACGCGCGACGCGACGCCTGGGTGGAAACCCAATGGAGTAGTCTATTCGACTACTAACTGTAAATGTATGCAACTAGAAACAAGGTTAGCTAATCGAGGGGGTAGAGCGGTTATTAGCTACAAACTCGTGACGTGGCTTGAAGTCCATGTTCCTCGGGGAGATTTGAATAGGCCACTTGCATCACATTTTTTTAAATTTTTTTCCGGTTTAGGCAAATATTCTAAGACATTCTGTATTTTTTTTTTTTTTTAATCGTATTTTTGAAACTCTGGGGATTTTTTGAAAATTTCAATACGAAAAATCCGACCATTTTTTATAAACCGGAAAGACGGGACATAATTTTATAGGTGTGAAAAAACGATAATTACATAGCCGAAAATCATTTTAAAAAAAAAGAACGTTTTCCACACGAATGGCACAGAAGAATAACGAGGCATACCAAAAATATTACATCTCATAAATATTTTTTTCCTTGATCCATCTTATTGATCATAAATCATTATAATGTACTGCGTCTATATTAATAAATTAAATGTAATATACTTAAACTTGTAAATTGTAATAATAATAAGAATATTATAAAATATTATTTTGTTAAAATCAGCACCATAATCATTATACCTCTAAAACATGTACCGACATCCTCTTCACGTTCTGAAGAGAACCCCGTAGCCATTAATTGTACGGGGTTCTCTTCAGAACATCTGTCAAAAAATCAAACCAAATGATAAGTTCGCAGAGAACAAACAATAAATCTAGTGAACGAATTCAAAAATTCGCCTGAAATCAAAGTGATGCCATATAAAAAAATAAATCAGTGTGGAATTTTAAAAAAATAATAGGAACATTTTCGGAGACGGGACATTTTCATGTAGTGACGTCACGAGCCCAAATAATGGATTTATTTATTTAAAAATAAAAATATCTGTACATTTCTAAACAATTTTACTAACATTTTCTTAATCTTAGTAAAAAGATCTATCCACATGATTTTTTCCAAGTCGTTATGAAATCCATGCAAGTGGCCTATTAACTGTAATACAAGTGGCAGTGTTTTACTTCAAGCTACGTCACGCGTTCGAAATTTCGAAAGTGGTTAGACGAGTTTTTTTTAACAAGGCCGTTTGAGCAAATATTGTTAAACGCAAATCCAATAGCAGCAAAGTCACCGGGACAAAAAACCATGACAAGAATATCGTCGTACATGAAGTTTGGTTCATAAGTTTTTCTTTTCAATATAAATATTTTGGTTTGGAAAACAATATTTTGGTTAAACATTTATCGTTTTGATTTTGTTATTTGAACTTCGAAATTTTTCATGTTGGCAAAATTTTGTTCCTGGAAACTTTTATTCTTCTGAAATTTTTTCTGGGAAAATTGAACCATTGGTTGCAAAAGAGGTCATCAATTTTTTAACACGGTTATCTGTTTGATATTAAGTAAAGTTTGGTTTGTAAACATCAATATGTAATGGATTCACTCATTTTCAGTACCTATCCCTTCATCTCATATGTTTGTGGGACAAATTATTAGGACTTAGTATCGAAATTGTAAAAATTGTCTCACAAAGGAGCAGTTAAACGACGATTTTTACCTTTATACAGTTCTACAAATTTTTCAAACTTTTTTAATCACAGGAGACAATATTTGTCCCAACTCATTATTTGCCTCATAGAAATCATTGTGTCTCGACTACTATCATATAATAGTTAGAAGTATGATCTAATCTAAACGGTATCGGAAAGAGAAAACAACACGCGTTACATTCAAATCTTAAAGTTAACCACAAAATAATGAAAATGAAACCAAAGTTTCCGACCGCAATTTGAATAAAAAAAATTGAACTTTGTGAATTTTTTTACAATTATTTTTACATGAAATCACAAAAAAGTGAGTTTAACGTTTATAATTCATTCGTCTAATAAATTGTGCATGATTTTAATATTTTACTTATTCTTTACTTATTAGTTTGCATTAAAAATACACATATTTAAAAAATTTCATGGTTATTTTTAATAATATAATTTAAAGCTTATTCATCAACTTTTTAGTTTTTGAACACGTTCACTAATATTCAAATTATTTGGATTTCATCGCAAAGCGGAAGTATTTTTACCTATTGACAAAATATGCCTGAATTTTAAACGGTTAAATACAATGGTCAATTGTTCTAGAACTCGCTTAAGCGTCCAAAATCACTCAAATCTGTGATTATTTTTATTTTATTTAATAAAATTGAAAATAAACTACTACGTGCACAAACATCAAACAAAAAATAATAAAAATAAAACAAACAGTTGACGTTAATTCCCGTCGTATAACATAACATCCCCTGTTCCCTTTCGCCTTGTCACAAAAATAATAACTTCGAGAATGTCACAAAACTGTCACAAACGGGTATTATTCATTATTTTTCCCGGAGATGTTTTTAGTTCGGGAATTTCATTTTAATATCGCTCGTCTACGCAGAGCTTACTCAGTGGCTTTTATCACAGAAGCTGTTTCCATAGATAAAAATGAATAATATTCCAAAGATTTTGAGTAAGAGCTCGTTCACATTGAGCATATAAATATAAAAGATCATAGCACGCCACATATCGCTCTCCATACAATCCCTTCAGACCGTTCACACCTGAGCGCTTTATGCGCTCATCAACCATAGACAATGCACATCTTACGCCGTAACCGCTCCTGAGGCGATATGCCAACAGTTAAGCGCCCCCCACTCCGACGAAAACAGGAGAGGGGGTCATTTTAATTACGGAGCTGCCAAGACCGGTGGGTGACAGATGTCAAGTTCATAGATTCAGTACAAAAAATGCGCACTCCGTGGCCGCTCGCTAATTCAACTGACCCCCTCTCCTACCATAGGAAGAAATATTTTATCTGTGCCGTGTGAACGGCACGAAACATAAGCGCTCGCGATTCAACAGATACCTGCTAGCGGTTATATTAGATGTCTGAACACCCCTTAACGCGCGCATTTCTGAGCGTTCGAACCGCGCTCGTTTATCTTTCTTTTTTTTAAATAGATTTATGGCTTCCAGATTGATTGATAATACGAACGGTCGCGTCACAAACAGGGTACAGATCGACAAACTTAACTTTTCCGTCGGTGGTATTGCCAAACATAACCTAAAATAAATCCCTGTACTTGATTACTATCTGAATAATATTTTTTAACTAGCTGGTCCCCGGCATGCGTTGCAAAGCCATTCAATTAAATAAATTGATTCTCCCTGCATGTCCTTTCCCGTGCGTCCCCGTTCCCTTCCACCTTCCCCCTCCCTTGTCTCTTTCCTCTCCGCAAACCCTACCTCCCCCGTTCCCCTTCCCCCTGCTTTTCCTCCATACCGCTATAATATATGAAATACACACATTTTCATTTATACAAATTTCATAACGCCAGAGCTTACCATTATATATAGCCTATATGTTATTCTGATGTATGCACTATATTATTGCAAAGTTTCATTAAAATCCATTCGGTAGTTTTTGCGTGAAAGAGTAACAAACACGCTTACATTCATACAAACGTTTTATTATATCAGTAAGATTTAGTGTTTTTTTAAAACCAACCATAAAAATCAACTTGAAAAAATTAAGTTTTTTTACAATAAGTCAACTTTCGACCTAGTTGGGCCATCTCTTGAGTCGGCTAGTATTATAGTCGGACTGAGGATTGGACTTTCCTGTCCAGGGACCGGCTCTTATCTGCTGTGATCTTTTAAAAATTCTTTTTATCCTAAAAAGAATTTATACCCACATACTAGCCGTTAATACTAGCTTAGTCACAAACTTCACATATGGAGAGATTCACGAAAATGCAAATCGAAGAGTAGGACTTACGCTTGCCAGCCTATATTTCTCATGGTAGCTGTTAATGTAAGTGGTGCCATCTTTTGGCATTATTACTTGCTTTAATTCGGTTTTATTACGATGGCAGCTTAGTTACAAACCTCACGTTCACGGATGGTTTCCATAAAGCGTAGCGTCAGAATTATACTCAGAGTCGGATTCTTAAATTTCAACCATACAGTTGCTAGGGTAGTAATACCGTCAGATGCATTCTTTTACCGTCAGAACCCTACTTCCCAAAGAATGATTAAAATGAATAAATACCGCTAACACCTAAGCCAAATCCTAAATGGAATGATACCGATGGTTTCGCATGTTAACTTTCGTATGTTGTAAATTTTTAAATAATATATCATCCAATTTTAGAAAAAATATATGTGTGCGCGCGTGTTTGTACGTGAGTGCCACCAAAAGTTCATAGAATGCAATGTCATCGACAAAGAGTCTAACTACAGAGAATCAGCTCGATTAGACGTCGCGTCGGTGGATGGATTAATTTAAACGTCCAAGATTCATGTATGATGTATATATATATATATATACGCGGAAACTTCATCGCGAACGGCTGCCACGCCGAGACTAAGTTGCGCAGAGAGTGCAGCGTGGTGGGGATTTGGCGTAGGGGAATCAGGCTACACGCTAGTGTTGCCGAATCTCGCGTAAAATTGTTCCTTACGACCGCAGCACTACGACAGCCCTCGTGTATATAAAAATGTTTTCACATGGGTTTCTTAAAAGTTTTTTGTTTTTTTTATCTATATAAAATATTAGCTGAGGTCCCCGGCATTGCAAGGGCTCTTTACAAAGGTGGCAATCAAGCACATACACGCAGACACATACGCATTTTTCTGATATTCAAAGAAATTAAAGCACTAAATATACGAAATAAATGTCGGTCTTGCCAACTCCGGATATGGCCCGGTCGGTATCTCGGTTGATTCCGTTCACTGGGTAGAAAGGTTCAACCCTCAATGAAAGAAAAATAATATTTTTAAAAGACATTTGATAATAGATGTTTTATAAAAAAACACTTCGCTTTTACGGGTGGATTTTTTCAATAACAAAAAAACCGTGGCGTCTTTAGTTGACCCTTTATCTAAGTATATAAGTTTTCAATTCCACGCAGAAGGCCAGGAGAAAAATAATTTCCCTCAGGGCTTAGGTCGTAATTGGGGATGTTGCGTGGAGAAAATTTTTTAGGAAAGAATGGAGAAGAATTTCTAGGAAGGAAATCGGTATGAGGAATGGGTATAAATCTGGGGTCGGTGTGCCCAGGAGTAACGGACGTACGAATTTATTCGTTCCTCCCATAGAGTTGCAAGCAGATGACTCGAGAGAATCCGCCTGGAGAGGGTTCGCTTCTGATCCAGCCCGCTACGCACTTAATAGGCGAACGCATCCAAGACCTGAACAAACCTCACCCCATAAACCTTTAACTGCTGACGTGGGGCCGCTCCGTCCTAGCAATAATAATAATAATATAGAAATACTCCCTTCCATCGCCCGTGACGCATACGCCGTTTCCAGTAGCTTCGAATTTAGTGACGCCAGAGCCGTATGTTTTAAATTTAAATTTTTTAAAGTTAAATTTCCGTAAGTACTTAATTTTTTTTTTCATCGTCAATACTTACGTGACTTATTTAAAGTTGATTTTTACTATATAAAAAAAAACATAAACAGCTTTACGTAAGTTTTATACATATAATTTATTACGTAAATCAAGAACTCAATAACAAAAAAAACATATTCTAGTTTTATTCATAGACAACTCTAAAGCATTTGATACCACTGATCCGACAAAACTATTACAGATATTGGAGGCGATAGGAATTAGGGGAAAATTATTAGAACTACTCAAAAACTATTTAAACAATCGACAAATTAAAGTGAAACTCTTTCAAACTTACAGCAAAGCTAAATATATGTCAACAGGCGTCCCGCAGGGCTCAATTCTCGGCCCAACATTATACATAATATTCGTTTCACTCATGAATAAAATTTTCACATTTGTCAAACATTACGTTTATGCAGATGATATGGCACCAATCATTTTTCGCATGAAGAATTATGGATTGCAATAAAACTCATGCAGCACGATTTCCTTTCCTTACAGAAATGGTCACATGATGCGGGTCTTATAATAAATTCCAAAAAAACTAAATTAATGCACATACAATCTCCACATGCCAAATATACCATTACGCCTGTAATAAAATCGCATACATTTGAGTGTATACACAATTCGTCACAATCCTGCAAATGCGGAACCATTGAAATTGTACAAACGTATATATATTTAGGGATAACTGTAGATACGCATATGAAATGGGATACTCACTTATTATGGGATACTCATGGGATAAGCAACATCTGCAAACGCCTACGAGCTATCGCTGGGCGAATTTACAAAATTAAATATTTCATGCCCATAAGTACGTTAAAAATAATTTATTTGTCATTCGCGGAATCTACTATCAGATATGGAATAACGTCTTGGGGAAACTCGTGCAAGACAAATATAGGTTACATTCAAACAATTCAAAACTCTTTTACTAAGCTCTTGGTAAGCAAAAGTATTTATGTACAAAGAAGAGACATAAAATTATTATATGAGTCAGTTAATATATTACCTGTTCGAGGGATATTATGGTTTAAAATTGTACGCCAAAATATCGGGTTCAATATATAAAAAAAAAGTTGACCATGCACATGGCACTAGATTTAGTAAAAATGAGGGTTTATCCGTTCCGAAAATTATAAATAAATAAGGACAACGGACATTCACTTATCTTGTTCCTACCACATAAAAATCGAATCAAATTGCACCACCGATTTAAAAAAAAAATTAAAAAATGGCTATTGGATCAAAACTTTTTATATTGATAATGTTTGTAATCTTATGTATAAATATGACTAAGAGTAATTTGCCTGTGTTATATCTGTCTATCTGTATATTTTATGCCTTTGTATTGTAGCTATTTAAAAGTTATTCTTCTGTATCTATTTTGTATATTGTGGTTTCTTGTTATATTTGTGATTTAATTAAGCCCAAACCCGCTTTTCATCAAACCTGGGATGCGTGGTCCCAAAAACTAGAACCACATTCGCTCACCGACAATTTTGGTTCATTGCCCCCAAAATATACAATGCATTGAGCACCGATATAAAATCAAATATTACCATACCTCTTTTTACTACTCGTGTTCAAAACTGGATATTCGAAAGGGGACGAGATTTCTTTAAAGAATATATGACTTCCTAACCATTGTAAAAGAAAAGAAAATAATTAAATTAACTAAATAAAATATCATACTTCACATCTTTTTCCAACCTGACTTCACTGAAATCTAATCTAACCTAAATATATACTCTTCTAGACGATTATTTACCTACCTTGACACATCTCCAGTAAAAATTTTAGCTTTCATAAAAAAATACCATATAAATAAAAAAAACACATATTTAAATCTTACTTCTTAGTATTTTATATTTTACAGTATTTTATTTTTAACTTCTTTAAAACATCTTCTTCTTTATAATCCTTTATATACATGTATGTATATATATATATATATATGTATATATATATGTATATATATACACATATGTGTGTTTGTACGTATTTATGTGTGTGTATATATGTATATATTTGTGTATGTGTATGCATATGTATGTGTATGTGCTTACGTATACATATATCTTGTTATATTTTACCTTAAATACTTTATCTTTTTTTATTTCTCTTGTTTCTAATATCTTATAATTTCTGTTTCAATCCTATATTTTGTTCTAGTTTTCACACTGCATAACTTATATCATGTATGATTACCTTAACACGGGCATTAGCCTAGTATGGTAATCAAGAAAAAAACATAAAAGTGTACTTTCAAAAATTGTATGAAATAATAAAAAAAAAAAAAAAAAAAAAAAAATGTTATATTAATATTGTTAAATTGACCTGCTGACAAACTGCTTTGGCAGTTTAGCGGGTGCTTAAAATGAAGAATAATAAAAAAAAATCGAGACACTATTGAAAAATTAAAATAAAAGTGAGTTCATTGTTTTTATTTACTTTAATAGATACCTAATACAAACTGATTTCTGACGCCAAGTGATTTTTGACGAAATTTATTTTATAATATTCAAATTGTCAAATATAAGTTACTTAACAATAAAAAAGTATTTTATTTTATTTAAATATATTTAAATTGTCCAATAAATAATAATTCGGACCTCAAAATAAAAAAAATTACGTCAGCAGTTAAAGGTTAACCCGGGCATCCCTGATAAATCACCGAAAGTAGCGAAGCACTTGGGGTGACCTATAGCAGAGGTTTTTGTTTTCGTATGAATGATTCCCAGAGGCGTTCCGCGACTTTTTACCCCCCCCCCCCCCCCTCCCCAACAAAATAACCCCGACAAACTATCCTACGGACAAAACACCCTTCGGTAAAATATCCTACGGGAAAAACACACCGGAACAAAATATCTACTAAAACCTAACCTAAACTAACCTAACCTAACTTAATACAAAATGGGGCAAAAATAACACAGACCACCTGTGAAAACAATAAATTATTGTTGGAAAATAGTAAAATGGGACAAAAATAATACAGACATGTAAGGACAATACATTATTGTTGGAAAATAGTAAAATGCAAATTAAGGTTAGGTTAGGTGAGGTTAAGTTAGGTTAGGTTAGGTTTTAGTAGATACTTTGTTGGAGGATGTTTTGTCCTTGGGATATTATATTGAAGTATATTGTGTCGGAGATATTTTGTCGCGGGGTACCCTTTATACCCGCCTCCACAAGTAGTCATGGAATGTGTATAAATTTTGAGAAACGCGCGAATTTCTGAGCGTTGGAATTGCGATATTTTTCTTTTTTTTTTAAATTAAATTTATGGCTTCCAGATTGATTGATTTAGTGGTCGCGTCACAAACAGAACATGTTCGTATAGTTCCTACCTAGTTATAATAGCTGGTATAATACCAGCGCACTTTTCCCTACTTATGTTTTTTTCTTCAGGAAACCATATTTGTTTCGCCGCGGGCTGGGTATTGTATTTAAATTTAAATAATTACTTTATTCCAAAATTCAGAGAGTTCAGTGCAATCTCATCCATTCCGTGTATAATTTTATGGAACCTCTTGCTGGAAAAACAGCCATTTTTTGCACATTTTTTATCGGCTGTCAATTTTTTTCAATTGGTTTTTGTTAATATTATTATTTTTTATTTTTTTTTATTATTTAATTTAATTTTTTATTTATTTAAATAAAACATACAACGAAGTTGCATTCCCATGAGTTATCAAAACTCATTAAGAGATCGAGAATTGGTACTTTTGAAAAGTTAAACCCAACCCAACCCAATATACAGACACAATATATGAAGAAATATTTTACAAAACATTTCACAGAAGCAACATACAGACACAACATATGAAGAATCACTTTACAAATATTTCACAGAAACATGTCTTATAAGATTTTATGAATTATTATAACCACTATGTAAAGCGATACGAAAAGTGATGCACGGAACAATTTCCGAAGTTTTTGGCATTCATTCTTTGCTCTTTTTTTAGCTCCCCACGGGAAAGGTTCCGAGTAAAAAAATTCCCCTCAGGACCTATATTATCTTTAGGGATGCTGTTTGGAGTGTGCTTTATTTAGGTAAAGGAAAGAGAGGAAGTTCTGAGAAGGAAAAAGAATCTAGGGATCAATGTCCAGAACGAATGAATCCATCCATCCACTGTGATGCAAGGTAATGGGTCGAGAGAGTTCGGCTGGAGAGGTCTAGGTTAGATGTAGCTGAAACAGTCTCTCCCGATCCGGTCCGCCACGCAGTTCGTCGCCGCTTCAAAACCTCACCCCTATAACCCGGGCAAGACACCAAACGTAGGTTACCACTTAGGGTGACCTATGGCAGGGGTGTTGTCTATCCAATAAATGGTTCCCTTAGCGGCGGTACCCGTACCCGCCTCCCAAAATGGATATCTACAATAGGATCGCCACCAACTCCAAAGTTAATTGTATGATAATAAACTATTCGCTTTTAAAAACCCGCTTCGCCCAGTTTGAGTGTTGCTGGAGCTCTTGTCGCTGAGGCTGACCATTTTATAAATCCGGTAGGAACTGGTTCCAAAAATAGCCAGCTCCTCGGATCCACTGTGATCCAGTGACAGCTAGTCACCGAAACAAAGTAACCGTGACAAAGTAACCGGTACACGCCATGGCGCCGTGTGTAATATATATTGCGTATAGCCGCCCATAAATCCTAGTACTTATACCTAGGGAATAAACGTCCATGTGCGCGCTGCTGACGGAAGCGACATTTTTTGGCAGATTCTTTAATTAAAAACCCAATTACAATGGTGACTATGCTTGAAATTTCACGAACACAGATGTTATTTGTGGCGTGGCGCATAAGGTGTGGCGTCGGACAATGGAAGTCGGGTTCTAGAATTCCCACGCAGATGCAAGTGTATTAAGACGCCGCTACCCGAATTTCTACCGATTTCTTGCAAACCTCCCTTAAACATTTGAAGTTTTTAAAGCTCTTAAAAAAATATATGTTTTTTTTAGGATAATATCTAGACATTCGTCACGCCGAAACGCAAATTATATAAAATTCCCTCGATAGAAGAAAATCGCAAAGTATGCTCCAAAAATTATTATAAACACATTTGTTTCAGTTATTTTACAAGTTATAAATGCCGTTTAAGACAACCCCCTCGAGATTTTTGCTCTATTTTAAACGATCCGTGTTTTATTAAACAATTTCACAATTTTCGCATCGATTTTGTCGGTTTCAATACTAGAGCTTGTAAAGTAATTATTTTCATGGTTATTCAGTCGGTACTTGCTCAGAATGAGTATTATTAATTTCGGCGTGCCGTTGGAACGACTGAGAACAAATTCAAGTTGCCTGGACGTTTCTCGATTGTTTTAAAAAGAAAAAAACTGTTATAAGGGCCACGTCATGACATATCAATGAATTTGTCGGAAGTTTGATTTGTATGGAGTTTTGATACTCATAAATGATTGTGTAAATTTACAATATTATGCGACTACACCTACAAATTAGTGCTGTGAAGAAATATTGCTTGACGCTCGTAATGACGCGGCAAACAACCCACCGAGAAATAGTCATCGGGATTACTGATTACAGCTTGATAAATTGATGTTTTGGTCGGGCGTGTACATGCGTTACAGCCACGTACAATCCAATATCACCGAGGACAACTTTTATGAAGATTGCAGGCGCTTTTTAAATGACTTCAACAGTCTAGAACTGCGGGTTATATCCTTTCAATGCTCAGAGCTGGCCATCGGACGCAGTGGCGGACTAAGCCCGTCAGAGGCCCGGGGCGGCAAAGCTGAATGAGGCCCCCCCCCCCCCCCCAGTTGAAAAAGTTGGTGTAATTTTACAAGATTTTTATTCAGTTCACACGGGTCTCTGGTCCTAAAGGGCCTTCAAGCGTTTCCGTGTTCCCTTGATCAAATCTTAAACAAGACACCAGAGCCCTTAAAAAAATGTCATTTTTTTATTTAATTTTCTAAAATATGCATTTGTTAATAATGCTATCACATAACGTTTTAAGGAAATTCGTAAAATTGACGGAGATACATCATTTTTTATACGACACCGTTTTGAACAGTTTGTATGTTGAAATATCCTTCAGCAAAACTTTGAAGACGTTCTTCAACCTGGTTGACAACATATTAAAAAAACTATACATCCGATTTGCATGCACCAAGTCTTAAACTGTTAGAAAATCTTGTTACTATGGCACCACATCGGGAGTTTTTTTTATAAAGGGACCCCGTATATTTTTTATGAAACTGAAAATTTTTCATAAAATACGCTGGTCCGCCAGGACCAGAGGCCATAGCTTCAGCCCCCCCGTTAGTCCGCCACTAAATCTGTTTAATTGCTAACCTATTTTATTACTATCTACATTTTCTGTAATGATAAAATAACCTTTTGAAAAGGGTCTAAAATAGTAAAAAAATGCAACAAGTCTTAAACTTTTCGAAAATCCAGTCACTGTAGTCAGTGCCGTATTATCCATAAGACAACTCCATGCAACTGCCTAGGGGCCCCGCATTGGATAGGGGCCCCGAGGGTAAAGGGGCTCCGAGACGTGCATTGCCTAGGGGCCCTGATATGTTTAAGCCGGCCCTGGCAGAGCCGTATAGTCGATAAGTTTGCCAGGTATCAGCTAGGGGCCCCTGTGGCAAAGGGGCACCGATACGTGCATTGCCTAGAGGCCCCGGCATGTTTAATCCGGCCCTGGCAGGGCCCTGCCAGGTCCATACGGCAGTGTGGGCCACTGCCTAGGGGCCCCGCATCGGGTAGGGGTCCCTAGGGTAAAGGGGGCCCCGACATGTTTAAGCCGCCCATGGCAGGGTCCTATTGTCCATAAGGCAGTGAAGGCCACTGCCTTCGAAAATCCAGTTACTATAGTCAGGGCCGTATTATCCATAAGAAGTGTAGGAAACTGTCCAGAAGCCCCGCATTGGTTAGGAGCCCCGAGGGTAAAAGGGTAAAAGGGTAAAAGGGTAAAAGGGCGAGACATGCATTGCTTAGAGACCCCGCATTGGGTAGGGACCCCCTAGGGTAAAGGGGCCCCGAGTCGTGCATTGCCTAGGGGCCCCGACATGTTTAAGCCAGCCCTGGCAGGGCCGTATTGTCCACAAGACAGTGTAGGCCACTGCCTAAGGGCCACTGCGACGACACTGAGATCTTCTTGATCTCAGTTTACTTTAAATTTGGGAATCCGGTAGGACCCCACATCCTGAGTCTGACGCGCGCGCTCAACGCGCTTAAAGGCCGTAACATAGTTATCGGAGGTGACTTTAATGCACGCTCACCATTATGGTTCGACTCTAGCGATTGTAGAACGGAGCGATCAGACGCCGTTGAGGACCTGATTGCAGCGCAAGGTCTTAGCATCATCAACGAACAGAGTTCTTTTTGTACCTTCTCGAACATACATGGTGAGAGCAACATTGATCTAACTCTTTGCTCTGGATCAGTTGCGACCAGGATTTCAAAGTGGACAGTCCATGAGTGCGAGATTAATTCGGATCATAGGTTAATTACTTTTACGGTTGGTGTCAGAAAAACTGAAGCTCCAAGATCCTCCTGGAATTTTAACACCACTAGGGCGAATTGGGATAACTTTGGGGAAGCGCTACGAGATACGTTAAGGGATTTTCACCACGTAGCAGCTACGGATCCGGATAATTTGGGGAATTTCTTCAACAGGGCAGTTGTATCTGCTGCCAACTCGTCTTTGGGAAGATCAAACCCAAAGACTAGTATTAGGACGCCGTGGTGGTCACCTGAGCTGACTTCGCTGAAGGGGGCCTACAAGAGGGCCTACAGGGCGCTGGGGCTGTCCAGGAGTGGCAACTGTACGGAGGAGGAGACGGTTGCGCTTCAGGCAAGCCTCAGGTCTGCCAGGTCGGCTTTCAAACGGGCCGTTCTCCTAGCGAAACGAGCTGCTTGGCATAATTGGGTTAAAGACGTGGGTAACGCCAACCCGTGGGAAATCCACAGCGCGATTGCAAAATCCGGTAAAGGCTCTGACCGGTACTTGTCAACCGTAATTGGGATCACAGATGGGAGGAATGCTGAGACGGTGGATGTGGCCTCTACCCTCAAAACACTTTTGGGTGAGTTAGTTCCTGTAGAGTCAGTAGTTGGGGAAAGTGACCACCATAAACAGATCAGAAATCTGTCACGGCTGCCACCTAGAGACCTCGCCCAAGAGGATAACTTCATTCGAGTCACTAAAGCAGAAATTGATGTGATAATTAAGGGTTTGGGTCCTAAGAAGGCACCAGGGCATGATAGGCTTAATGGCGTAATTGCGAAGCAAGTCTGGGTCCACGCCAAGGAGGAGCTCTTCCAGGTGATGGACACGTGCTTGAGGAGGGGAGTTTTCCCCTCTGAGTGGAAGCGTGGCGTGCTCCGGATTATACCAAAGGGGAACGGAAAACCACTAACGGACATCAAGGCCTACCGGCCGATTACCCTCCTTCCCGTTTTAGGCAAGATCCTTGAAAAATTGATTAGGCAGCGACTCCGACAAACTCTGTCTCCGGCCAGTGACCTGCAGTTCGGCTTCGTCCCCGGTAGATCCACGGTGCACGCCCTGTCGTATGCGCTTGAATGGGTAAAGGCTTGCCCAAAGAGGTATGTAGTTGCAATCTTCCTCGACATCACTGGTGCCTTCGATCACGCGTGGTGGGCAATGATACGTACAAAGGTGAAAAACAGGCAGTGTTCCAACTTATTGTTCAAAGCCATCGATGACTACCTTTCTGATCGTACCATTACGATCAGTTTCGGTGACTTTTGTATCCAGAGAGAATCAGACATGGGATGCCCGCAGGGCTCCATCCTTGGACCTGACTTGTGGAACATCTCCTTTGATGACTCCTCCAGGTTACCCTTGCCTGAAGGATGTATCGCTGTCGACTACGCTGATGATAAGTTGTATCTGGTCGCTGGGGACAGTAGAAAGGAAGTGGAGAGCAAAGGCAGTGAAGGTTTGCAGATGTTCCTGGACTGGGGTGAAAGAAACAAGATGACCTTCGCTCCCCATAAGACCAAGGGCCTCCTGATGAAGGGCCGTCTCAGTAGAGAAAGAAATCCTACCATCAGAATGGGAGATTCTAACATCCGGTTTTTTGAAACAGTGAAATACTTAGGCGTCACACTAGATCGATCGTCCTCTTTTCTGGCTCACGTCAAAGAAGTATCCAGCAAGGCTCAGGCTCTCTTCTTGAAGCTGAGGAGACTCTCCACAGCTGAGTGGGGATTGCGTAATCCGGTTCTGCGAACGCTATATAGGTGCGTATACGTGGCGCAAGTCTCGTATGCCGCCTCTGTGTGGGAACACCGCCTGGACAACTCGCTCATTCTCTTAGCTCTCAAGCGAGGCCAACGAACCCCTTTGCTGGCACTCTCTGGTGCGTATAGAACCGTAGCTTCGGACGCTTTACCCGTTTTGGCTGGCATTTTGCCAATCGATCTGGAAATCAGGGAAGTGCTTACCAAGCAGAAGTTAACCAGAGGAACCCCGGCCACTCACCTAGGCGTTGTTCTGACACCGGGCGGGCCGGGGACTCTCCCTGGGCTGCTTCGTGAAATGAGGGATCTGTCGCTCCAAGAGTGGCAGGTCCGTTGGGATAGATCGAATTTGGGAAGATGGACCTTCTCCTTCTTCCCGTCAGTTAAAATCAGAATGGAAGGGGCTTATCTCAGACTGGATCATCACATTACCCAGCTTCTGTCTGGGCATGGGGAATTCAGGGGGAGACTTCACACCCTCTCCCTGTCCCCCCACCCCAACTGCGCATGCGGATCCACCAACCAGTCGGCCGAGCACATTCTGTGGCACTGCGAGATCTTGACGGATGCCAGAGAGGAAATGCTCGATGGTTTGGACGTAGCTATCAGACCAGTGTGGAACACTGATCTGGTATCGAACAAGACGAACTTCGAGTGCCTGAGGAAGTTTACAAGGATCTGGGTTGAGAGATGGCCTGAGCTTAGAGTCGCTGATTAGTAGATTTTGACACCAGGTGTACTTGTTCCTGACTTACCACGGACTTTCTTTGCATCTTCTCTTCGATCAATATTGACCAGGATGTTCAGCTTTATATTTTATTTTACATTTTTTGTTTATTATTTACACCTTCACATTTTTATGTTTTTTTTGCTTTTACAGTATTTATACATATATATATATATATATATATTTTTTTTTTACATTTTTAAGTTTATTATTTACACCTTTACATTTTTATGTTTTTATGCTTTTACATTTTTATGTTCATGGTCTTCTGTTTACAGATGCCCTGCGTAATTTAACGCTCATGTCTATTTTATGTTTTTTCTTTTTCTTTCTAAATCGCCATTTTATTTTACATGTTTATGATCTTTAGTTTGGTTATATGGGGCATTCACATGCCCAGCGCTGACTTCCACACGCTCTTGTTTATTTTTTTTCTTTTTTGCGATTTACTATGTTATCAATAAATTTTTCTTTTTAGTTATGTTTTTTTTTTTTTTTTTGTTAGAACTGAACTCAGTTGCTCGTTTTGTGCCGTCCTTCTCCCCATATAAGGGGTTGGACCCTGGACCGTGTCCCCGCCTATATACCATGGCCGGTCTTCTGGAACTGGTGGAGCTGCACCTGTCTGCCGCGCCACCCCCTGTGACATGAAGAGGCTGGGGAGAAGGCTGAACGACATCTGGAGGCTGTCCGTCCCGCCTCCGGCGATCCGACGCTTCTCTCCCTAGGGTCTTCTTCTATGATTTCCAATTACTCTCGTCTAGGCACCACCGGCTAGCTGGCTTACGGACGACGCTGCCGGTTGTCGGGAGGCCGGACAATCAGCCTCCTTCACTGTCTCGGGGACCGCCGGTAGCCAGTTTGCGGTAACATCAGTTCTACTCTGTACAAATGTTATTTTACTTTTGTTGCTTTTTTTTATGAACAGTACTCGGTGCCGCCCGCTGGATTGCGTATGGTCTTTCGCTGTCATGAGCTGATTACTCATGACGGCTGCTGTCTATTTTGTTCATTTTACTTTTTTATGTCGATGTTACTAACCACTTGTTTGACTGTCCACGAGGCTCACTGCTTTGGCGGTGACTACCTCCATGGGCTTTAGAATTGTAGAAATGACCATTACAGTACAGTCCTGTAGGCGCGACCGCATACCGCCACCTAACACAGTATGAGGGGACATTGAAGGTCTAGATTCGTTACATTAAATGTAGAGCCGTTTATTCAAAAAAATTAGATTCTTGTGAGAACTCCGAAGGGGCGACCATAAGTTGCCTATACCGGGGTGGGACAGTGGTGGGTACTTCAATGCCTAAGGGCCACGTATCAGCTAGGGGCCCCGAGACGTGCATTGCCTGGGGGGGCCCCGACATGATTAATCCGCCACTGACTATGACATCATGTAGGGATTATTTTGTTTTATAAAGGGCCCCCATTTTTTCTTTTTTTTTAGATATCGAAATTCACCTACATGGAGGCACTGGATTTTCGAACAAGAATTGGTGCATGCAAATCGGATGTATAGTTTGTTTAATATGTTGCCAACCAGGTTGAGAAACGTGTTAAAGTTTCTAGAAAAACGCATTCAAAGTTTGGCTGAAGGATAATTCAACATGCAAACTGTTTCACACGCTTTCACATAAAATATTTTATTTCCGTAAATTTTTCAAAATTTCTTTTAAAAAAATTGGTGAGAGCATTCTTTACCAGTGCCTCTTCCAAAAAATGAAATTAAAAAAAATGACGAAAAAATATTTACAATGTCCCTGGTGCCGTAAAGCCTTGTTTAGGATTTGCTCAAGGAAACATGGAGGCGTTTGGGGGCCCCCCAGGACCGGGGGCCCGGGGCGGACCGCCCCCCCGCCCCCCCCTTAGTCCGCCACTGATCGGACGCATTGTGATCAGCGGGCCTCTGTGGATGGACTGGAATCTCGGCTCCTTCACGGTGTCATGGGCATGCGAAGCGGCAGCTCTGGGGCTCTTCTCCAGCTATCTGGAGCCCTTGTCGCTGAGGCTGGAAGAGGTGCGCCATATTAACTATCGCAAGCTACGAATGATCATTTGGAGTGGATTCTACTAAAATAACTGAATTATCTCTCTCTCTCTCTCTAAATTTTTTGAGTTTACAAAGGTATTTATGTAGATTATGTTTTTGCTTGTCAATAATAACAAGTACATTTTGTTTAATGTGAGTTCTTTTATTTACATCAGATAGTAGCTTTCTTTTTATCCCACGCAGGACCCTGAAATGATGATGAGAGCTCATGCATATCGAATTTCTTTGCTAACGGAGCAAAGTTGCGTGTCAAGCTTTCCTCCAACATTCGTAATTTCATATCTCTCCATCTTCTTCTTTTTGTGCATGGTTGCGGGGACTTAATACTGTTTGATATTTGAATGACTTTTATAGCGCCGTTTTAGTGAAAAATCACCTCAAGGGTGCAATGTGAGTTATCTAGTTCCTACCCAGCTCTCAAAGCAGCAAGGCGTAGGTACTATCTCTTTTTTCTTTAGGGAATTATTTTGGTCTTGCGAGAAAATGGCGGGGTATTTTATGTTTTTCAGAAGTCTCTCTGTTCGAATTACCTAATTTATATGCTGTCATCAATAAGAATAGAGAATGCCGACTGTTAGCGGCCTGTTTGGCTCTCCAAGAGACAATGGAAAAATAATGGAAAAAACAAGGATGAATAAATAAATCTTTACGTTTTCCAACCATTTCAGTATAAAGAAGAACTTAATATAATAATTAAAGATTAACAGATTATCGTTGGAGGCCATCTCTTTGTGATTCTTACGTGTCACAATACAACTAACAGGCTTCCGCAGGGTTAGTCAGAGACGATGGACCAAAAGCTTGGTATACGTACACATATTCATATGTCGTATCGTATATGTCCTCCACTCAAGTATTTGATTTACTTAAACGTGCCATGTCTTCCTCCTGCGCCCCCAACTCCTTCTACCATTTACATTCGCGTCGTATATTCTCCGTACACTCCTTTCATTTTTTGACAGCCGGCGTGGTCTAGCGGAAAGGTTTTTGACTCGCAAATTGAAGGTCGCGGGATCCCCAATTGGATATGTTGAAGGTAGTGGGGAGGGGAAGGAGATGAGGAAGAGGAGGGTGGGGAAGTATCTGGGTATTCAGATCTGGTCACCAAACACGGCTAAAGCCATTTCAAGCAACGTACATTTTAACATTTTAGTATCCCTGAAAGCACATAGAGATCGCCAAACAACCACTTTGTGATAAAACTATTTTAAATTTATTATCGAGACAAAAAAAAATTAGAAAACTAGATCTGAATAGCTGGAACTTCCCCACATTCCTCTACCTCATCTCTTTTCCTTCACAACTCCCTTCAGTCTCACACAACTAATCCCAATTGGGGACGCCATAGTCCCAATGTCTCCGAACAGTTGTTGTGAGCAGTTGAGGCTCTTGTGCGGTGTTAACATAATTTAAAAAATATATATTTTTACGTGAGAACATCGCACAACAGTCCCAGCTGCTTTCATTCTGAAGGTAGTGGGTAGGGGAAGGAGACAAGGGAGATGAAGCTGGTGAAGTACCTGGCTATTCAGATCTAGTCACCAAACACGTGGTCTTACACCAGGGAGATACTCTTTCACTCTGGAACGTGCTACAAATACGTTATCAATTAATTAAATTTAATAAATTAAGAGAAATCACAAATTTACTTGCGCATGTCCGGATTTGAATTAGCGTCCTCGGATTGCTACTCGAGAGCCTTACCCCTCGACCACGGAGGCCATCAAAATAAATATAAAAATGCCTCTGATATCTCACCCACCCATTCTGACAACGGTTCTACCCTGAAATGAAGAAAAATAGCTGTTATGTGAAAATTTACATCAATTATTTTATATCACATTGTTTTATTGAAGTGCTTTGGCTTTCCAAGGATCTTACCGCTCAGCTCTAAGAAATAAATTACGATGAGTTGGGTCACCGCTGAGACGGTTGGACGAATAAACAATCGGATTACGTCCAAAACACACGTTGCCAGACCACGTGGCGCAATTTATCCAGTAAAGAAAAGATTTTATTGTTTGATAAAAAATACGTTACTGAGTGATAAAACTCTGTATTGCTGTCACAGACCTTCAAAAAATCCAGACAATATTATTTCTTGTATTTTCAAGGAGAAGAAATTTCTTAGAAAATCAATATAATTTTCTTTATCGACATATTTCGAAGTGAATTGGAAAACTAATTTTTTAAAGATTACTCAGCCGAATAAGTAATTGAACGAGGGATAAATGAATAACATAATCGGAAGAAAATAGTTAATTTTCATTAATCTTCTAAAGGGATTATAAGTATTAACTTTTCGATAATAGTTCGGTATCAGTATCTTTTCTTTCATCACCTGGAGAGATATCAGTAACTTTGTCTTCATCATCAGGGAGAGATATCAATAGCTTTCTATCATCGAGAGCGACATCAATTGCCCTTATTTTCGTGGGAGACGTTAATAAATTTCCTTTAATCATCGTGAGAGACTTCAATAACTTTTCTTTAATCGTCGGGAGAGACATAAATAACTTTCCTTTAATCGTCGAGAGAGATATCAATAACTTTTCCATACTCGTCATCATCGGGAGACATATCAATAACTTTTTATCATTGAGAGAGACATCAATAACTTTTCTTCAATCGTCGGGAGAGACATCCATTACTTTTCTTTATTCGTCGAGAGAGATATCAATACCTTTTCTTTAAACGTAGAGAGCAGTGGCGGTTCTTCACAGGGGGACAATGGGGACGGTCCCCACCAGTTACACTCAAAACCTACTAAAGGAAAAGGAAATAACAGTCGATGCGTTGTCTTCACCAAAATGAATGAATTCTTTAAACATAAAAGTAATTAACATTTGCAGAAATAAATACAAATAATTATTCCGGATGATTTTAATAAGACCCTACGCGCGTACAGCGAACAATGTACGGAGCACAAAACAGCGGGTCAATTTCTCAGTGCTCAGAATCTAATGCGCACTTGAGGGACGATCCGAAGTATCCCCATACTTTCCTTGCGTTGGTTCGCGATCGTATGCAACTGCGCATGCGCAGTCGTATGTGAATTCAAATACCCGCGGGGACAATTCTTTGGATCCCCACAGAAACATTTGTTTGCGAAGTTTCGGGCGGGAATCGCTCGCGTTCAAATTAGTTTGATAATAATCTTGCAAGATAAAGCTTTATTTTTATTATATTATATTGAAAATGGGCATATATTTTTGGATATTTTATATTATTTTGTGTTTAGATACCCGACTAGCATGATTAGACCATAAAACATTTATTGAGAAATTTTATATTATATTCTACGGGTGGTGAGATTGCGGTACAGTACGTAAAAAAATATCGATCCCCACCACAAAAAAGTGCTCGAGCCGCCACTGGTAGAGAGACATCAATAACTTTTCTTTATTCGAGAGAAACATCAATAACTTTTCTTTATTCGTCGAGAGAGACATCAATAACTTTTTTTTAATTGTCGAGAGAGATATCAATAACTTTTCTTTAATCGTCGAGAGAGACATCAATAACTTTTCTATAATAATCCTCTTTACTGCGGCTCTCGAAAACAAAGCATAGGATAAAATATAGAGAACGGCTAGTAACTGAATGCACTGGATTCCACTGAGAAATCCACCGATGCTCTCCCTCTCAAATTGCCTTAGCCGTGTTTGGTGACCAGATCTGAATAGCCAGGTAATTCCCCACCTTCGTTTTCCCTATCACATTTCTCGTCCCACTACCGTCAGCCTCATACCCCAAATAGCGTTGCAATAGTATCTCTGGCTGCATACGTTTGGAAGCGGTTGGGACTCTTGTGCGGTACTCGCGTATAAATTGAAAACAAAGTAAGTAAATCCTTTTTAATATTATTATAATTTGATAATCACTCGAAATCTGGTAAATGTTGGCATACATCTAAACGGCTGAATTCCCAATTACAAAAAGGCCCATCGATATCATTCAATACATTAATAATACCTAATTGAAAACTCGGAAAACTCGCGAATACATAGCCACTTGAAGCAACACCAACTCAACCAAGATCTAGACACTGAATCAAGTTGGCCGCTTATTAATTTATAAAAAGATATTGACCTACTTCCCCCTCCCCCCTTCCCCCTTCCCGAATTCCATACATTGATTCCCGGTACATTCAGTTTTCAAACAGTTCGCGTGCCACCTATTGCAATTTTTTTACACAAATTTCATAATTCCAGAGCTCACCAGTAGTTTTATACAAATCTTGTCCTGACAATAACGAACACATAAAAAAAGAATTATCCAATATGGTGCAGCCGTTCGGATTTTATGTGCGTACATACATTTCGGCGATTCATTTTTAACTACACACCTGAAATAAAATAAATCAACATATATATCAACATAGTTACCAAGACAACGATTTGTTTCGCTTTTCGTCTGACGTTATCAATAACTCGCTTGTGTAAGCGACAATAAACGTATAATAAATATGATATATTAATACTAAAGAATATTAGAAGAGGGAGACAGAACATCAACTTAGGTGGGGGCAAGGAGGGAGGTGCCTAAGAGGGAGGGGTAAACGTGGGTGGGGGTAATTGAAATATTTAAAAAATGGTTACCTAAGTTGATGTTCTGTCTCCCTCTTTTAATTTTCTTTTAAATACCATGTTTATCTGTATTATGTTCAGTATGTTTTTATTCACCCCTGAGGAAGGTTCAGGACGAACCGAAACCGGTTGGATTAACAAATAATAAAGTTGAATTGAAACAAAGTTATTTGATTGTGTTTATTATAAATATAAATTAACTAACTAACGCCGTTTCCCCACAGGGGTAGGCAGAGAGGGTGAACCGCCAAAAAACTCGGTCTTGGCACACACTCATTGCCTCATTCACATTCATACATCGTCTCATACATAATATTCTATTATTCTGACTCTTGACTTGGCCCGTCTCAAGAATCTAATTCACTTGATCGTGTTATGTCTTCCTCGGCCGTCCCTGACTTCTTCTACCATTCACATTTGCGTCATATGTTCTTCTTACACTACTGTCTTTGTTCATTCGCTCTACATGCCCAAAGCCTCTGATGGTCCCTTTCTTAATCTTACTCATTACGCTTACATCAGCCTTGCATTCTTTGCGGATCGCCACATTTCTCACACCACTATAATAATCTTCAAAAGTTACAAAAAGAGTGTAATAAAAGAGAAAAAAATAATTTTTTTATATCAATTTTGAATTAGTCTTATAAACAATTATATCTGAGGATCTTATGCAACCCTTTCATCTGTAGTACCCCAGGGGTCTGTTCTGGGCCCACTTCTTTTCATCCTCTTCACAAATGATGTCGCTAAAATAATCGAATCATTTGGCCTTCTATCTCACTGCTACGCTGATGACCAACAAGTTTACTTTTACTGCTTACCAGAGGAAGTAGACAGTCTAAAAACTCGCATAATTGAGTGTCTAGAAGCAATTACCCGCTGGATGACCTCAAATAGATTAAAACTAAATTCGTCAAAGACTGAGTTTCTTTGGACCGCCACAAGCAGACGTCAGCATAACATTGATAACTCCCCAATAACCATTTCAGGAAGCGACATCACTCCAAAGACTTGTATAAAACTACTGGGTGTCAATCTGGACGCTGATTTTTCCCTTAAAACCCAAGTGAACAGAACCGTAAGCACGGGATTTTTTCAATTAAGGCAAATTAAAGCAGTAAGGAGAAACCTGCCAACAGAGGCGACTAAATTACTAGTCAATTCGTATGTGGTTTCACGTTTAGATTATTGCAACGGAATATATGCAAGTCTTCCAAAATATCAAATTAACAAATTACAATCCGTTTTCTACAAAGACTTATCACCGGCGTATCTAAATATTCCCACATTTCAGAGCATCTCAAAAATCTACACTGGCTTAAATGTCCTGAAAGGATCCAGTTTAAGCTCTGCTGGATGGTATTTAAGTCCCTTAACGGAATGGCTCCGGCTTACTTATCGGAATTGTGTATTCCAGAAATTTCCAATCATCGACAGTCAACCCTGAGGTCAGCAGCGTCATCAGCTATCGGAAGGTTAAAGGAACCAAAGCGCACACCAGATACTAAGTTCGGTGAGCGCGCTTTCGGAGTGTCAGGACCTGCCTGGAACGGACTGCCACATGACTTAAGAATGATCACAGACGCGGCGGAATTTAGAGCTAGACTTAAAACTCACCTTTTCAGACAGTCGTATCCATAAACTCAAAATCTTTCACCTTCACGTTCAATGCCCGCGACATCGTAAATAACTAACCTGTAAAAACGTAGAAAAAAAAAAAAAAAAAAATGTAAGCGTTTGTGAAGGTCATTTCATGAACATTCTCCAGCCCTAAAGATTCCGAAATTCTCCAGTATTTTAAAATATATATCAACTATACTTTTGCCACTAATCTCCAATAGTCCTAAATTCTCTAGTATTTTAAAATAAATACCTCTACTTTTGCCATTAATCTATTCACAAGTGTAATAGGTACTAACAGCGATGAGGGTAGCAAATAATGTAAAATCACGCAATGTCCAGTGTGTTAACTGTAATGTCCTCCGCGTGCAAAGCCGTATCTTCTCCAAGCATAAACTTATAATTAAAGTGTGTTTATCGGAAGTGACCTGCCAGGTAAGTATGTTTCTGTATCCATTTGTAAATAGTAAAATCAGTTAGAACCTAAGCATTCCTAATAAATTGTACAGCGCCCTTGAGGTGATTTTTCACAAAAACGGCGCTTTATAAATTATCCAATTATTATTATTATTATTATTAGGCAGCCTGCTTGATTCAGTGTCCTGGCTTGGCTTGAGGTGGTATTGCACGAAGCCAATAAACCGCTTGTATACCAATTATTTTATTCACGTGCGGGCTTGCTCAAATTGGCAAAACGCTCTCCTCAAATAACCCTCGGACCCGTTCAATTTTCCGACTTTTTAACCCCTGAACGACCACGCGAGGTCTAGCGGGTATGAATACTGAGCGCTACACTGAATACTTCCGGCAAACGGCCGGGAATAATTTAACCCTTTCAAACCTGAATTAAAACAGTTATTCGGAAAAGACAGAACTTTGAAGAAAAGTGAAAACAAAAACATGCATTTCCTAATCTAACCTACGAGTAATATAACCTATTATTTTATCATGAGCTGTTTTGTCGCCGCTATTTTAAAAATTGTAAGTGGTTAAAAGAATATTATTTGTTGCTCGATGACTGGTCGACTTAATTTAAAAAAAATGATAGTGATGATATTTTTGGGAGGCGGGTATAGGCATTGCTGCCCCGGGAACCATTTATTTGATAACCAACACCCCTGTTACAGGTTACCCTCTGGTTTGCTACGTTTGGTGACTTAGCATGGGTGCACGGGTTCATGGTGTGAAGTTTGCCGGATCTTGGTGGTGGATGCGTCAGCCCACCAGCTGCCTGGCTCGGATCGGGAGAGAATGGTTGGGGTAGTCTTTTTGACTTCTACAACCGTACTCTCTCGAAACATCGCCTCGCAACGCAGTGGGAGGGATGGATTCAAACGTTCGTTACTCCTGGATACACTGATCCTCAGATTCCTACCCACCCTTATACCCTTTTTCTTCCCAGAACTTTCACTCCTTCCTTTCCTAAAAAGACCCTCTACACAGAATCCCCACAAAAGACCCTCCGCACTATTTCCTTCAGGGGCCTATGTCATATTTGGGGAAGCTGCGTATTGGGTCTTTTTGGGCAAAGGAAGGGGAGGAAGTACTGGGAAGGAATAAGGTATGAAGGGTCGGTAGGAATATGAGGGTCAGTGTGTCCAGGAGTGACGGTTGTATGAACCTATTCATACCACTGCGATGGAAGACGATGTTCCGTTGGAGAAGTCCAAAGAACTTCCCCAACTTGTCTCTCCCGATCCGGCCCGTCATGCAGTAGGTGGGTAAACGTATCTGCCGCCAAGACCCAGAGAAACCTCACCCCATGAACCCGGCACTCCTACTAAGTCAGTCATGAACCACTTTGGGTGACCTGTGGCAGGGAGGTTGGTTATCCAATAAATGGTTTCCTCCCAAATAGTATATGTAATAATATAACTAAGTATATTGTGGTTTTGTCGTGTGCTTCTTCGCAGAGATACAGTGTAAGTGATTGGTTGTCTCTTTTCCTTGCTTACCTTGATTTTCCTACACACACTCTCACCCAATTTCAGCAAATCCGATGACGCGAATAAAGTTACCACGGCCCTTAAAAACATTGATACTTCCTTTAATGCTCATCATATTAAAATATACAGGTTGGGAACGAAGAAAGTCACGAATAAATGTAGACCAATCAAGTTATAATTCAAAGAGGAACATTTTGTTAGGACAATCTTGATCAATAACAAAAAATTCAAAGATGGTATCAAAGCCAGAAATGATCAGACCATTCAACAAAGAAAACACCTGATGATGCTTCGGGACGAGCTGGAG
The DNA here is from genome assembly GCA_917880885.1 of Limnephilus marmoratus. Lineage (NCBI taxonomy): Eukaryota > Metazoa > Arthropoda > Insecta > Trichoptera > Limnephilidae > Limnephilus > Limnephilus marmoratus. Next base: position 847,867 of record OU862932.1, on the reverse strand, counting down.
TCTAGGAAAAAAAATGGTGAATCAAATTTAACAATAAAATATATAAATAACCTACCTAAAATCGTCAATGTTTTGCCAAAAAACTCCAACTAAATAAATGTAACATCTACTATCAGAACGTCGGAGGCATCAGAACGAAACTAAAGGAATTCAGAATAAGTGCACCGTCTCTCTCACACGATGTCATCATGTTAACGGAAACCTGGTTAACACCATCAATTTTCTCAGCAGAACTTGGATTGCACGATCACCACATCTACCGAGTAGACCGTAGTCCAAACACCAGCTCCAATACAAGAGGGGGTGGAGTCCTGATTGCTGTCCACAAACGTATTCCGTCAAAAGTGCTTAAAAACAAAAATAGTGAGGTTGAACAAATATTCGTGTTGCTCGAAAACAAAAATGCTGGCAAGTTGGATATCCAATAATTGGATGTTTATATTTACCGCCATCCTCCGATACACAGCTGTATACAAAACATATTGAGGACGTGGAATTTTTAAGGTTTAAATATCCCAGTGCCAAACTGGTCGTAGTAGAAGACTATAACTTGCCAAATATATCCTGGAACCATGATGACCCTGAATTGTCTGGTATTAATATGTCAACTGCTAATCTTAGTGAGAGAGAGATTCTGGGTATGTCGAATTATTTATCAATCCCACAACTAAACACTGTCGCTAATATAAATAGTCGCATTCTTGATCTAGTTTTTTGCAGTGAGCCCACTGCTAACGTATGTAAATCTTTGGAAGAACTATTACCTGTAGACGTTTACCATCCTCCTCTGGACATAGTTATTCCATTTGTTAACAACATTCATCTTAAAAATATCAAGTCATCTTATAACTTCCGTAAAGCAAATTTTCAAAAAATTTCTGATTGCTTAAATACAACAGACTGGTCCTTTCTGGAAAACGCAGATATTAACGATAATGTAAATAAATTCTATGACATTCTAAATGATGCTATTGCAAATTTTGTGCCCCTTCGACATAATAGAATTTCTCATTTTCCAAACTGGTTTAGTCCCAATTTGATCACTTTAACACGTAGTAAGAAAATAGCTCATAAAAACTACAAGCGATCCAAACTGACGAGTGATTACAATAAATTTCAATTATTAAGAAGGGAGTGTTGTAAAATCTCAAAATTGTGCTATAAAAATTACATTGACAAAATTGAAAGTGAAATTCGTGTAAATATAAAACAGTTTTGGAATTACACTAATTCTCAAAAAAATACTAACTTAGGTATTCAAACTTCTATGAATTTCAAAGGAAAAATTGGGTGTAATGATAAAAACTTTGTAAATCTATTCGCCGATTATTTTAAGTCTGTGTATGAAGACGATATACCTAGCAACAAAATTCCAAAATTCTCATCGAATCTTCGTCTGGATATATCTGAAGTACGCATAGAAATTAAAGATATCAAAAACCATGTAAATTTGTTAGATGCTAAAAAAAATGCAGGACCTGATAATATTCCACCTGTGCTAATTAAAGAATGTTTAACGGCTTAGTTGTTCCTCTTTTTCTAATTTTTAACCAGTCACTAGAGACAGGCAGTTTCCCTGATACATGGAAACACAGTTTTCTTACACCCATTTTTAAAAAAGGGGACAAATCGGACGTAACAAATTATAGACCAATATGTATCCAATCATCGATACCCAAGCTTTTTGAAAAAATTGTCCTCCATAAAATATCCACAAACATAAAAAAAATTATAACTCCATACCAACATGGCTTTTGTTCAAATAAATCTACACTGACCAATTTAATAATATACGAAAACTTCATATCTAAATCATTAGCCAACAGGTGCCAGGTTGACTCAATATACACTGATTTTAGCAAGGCCTTTGACAAGGTGTGTCACAAAATACTAATCAATAAATTGGCGAAACTTGGGATTTATGGTAGCTTATTAAATTGGTTTGTTAGTTATTTGTCCAAAAGAATTCTTAGTGTGAAAATAAATGGCACAGAGTCTTACAAATTTATAGCAACAAGTGGAGTGCCGCAAGGCTCCCATTAAGGGCCCATTTGGTTTATTATATTTATAAATGATATTGTTGATATATTTACTGACATAAATGTGCTACTGTTTGCCGATGACATGAAACTATATAAAGAGATTAACCACATTAATGATTGTATTATACTTCAAACTAATTTGATATATCTTTTTGAATGGTGCTCTATCAACAAACTAGCATTAAATATAAATAAATGTCAGTTCATTCATTTTGCCAAAGTAAATAATCCTATTATTTTTCAGTATTCTTTAAATGATGAAAATTTAAATTGTGTTAGTGAAATTATGGATCTAGGCATTATGTTCGACAGTAAACTCACCTTTGTATGTCATATTAATAATATTATCAACAAAGCCCTAAAGACTCTTGGTTTTGTTTTGAGAGCTGCAAAAGATTTCAATGATTTAGACACATTTATTATGTTATATAAAACCCTTGTCAGATGCCAACTTGAATATAACTCTACGTTATGGTCTCCCTTTTACAACATTCATTCCGACAACATTGAAAAGATTCAGCGGAAGTTTCTAAGGTTTATAAACTATAAATTGCATATTCCTATACCAAACATTGATTACAATTATCTCCTGGATAAAACGTCTCTATTGAAACTTTCAGAAAGAAGAATAAGCACAGATTTAATACTATTACATAAAATACTGCATTACAAAATTGACTGTTCTGAATTACTTCAATTTATCAATATCCATGTTCCCCAAAAATCATGTCGAAATTTATTACCCTTCTACTTCAATAACACCAGGACACTAGCTTATCAAAATTCTCCGTTTCCGAGACTTCACAGTCTCGGAAATAAATATTCTAATCTAGGTGATATATTTCATCTTAAAACTAATCAGTATAAACGTTGTATATTCTATCACTTTTATTCTTCTAAGCACAAATAGATTTACATAATTTCTTCAATTTTTGTTTATATTGAATATGAGACTTCTTATCATTTTTACATAATATGTATTTTTATTTTATTATTTGTTTTGTTGTTACACTGTTTTGTGTATTTTCTTTTCTCATTGTATTATATTTTCTTCATTGTTTGTTACTCAACTTATAAATTATAATGTAAAAGCCCATCAGGGCGTGTAATAAATAAATAAATAAATATCATTTCGTCTATTTTATTTTTTTATTATTTACATTACGAGTGCATCTGAAGCTGTGATTCGTAGGTGGTTTTTGATGCAACAGAAAGGTACTCAATCAATTTATTGAAAACGTGTTGGCAGCTGCCAAACTACTCGTACGTGCTGAGACTCCCAACAAACTAATTGATAAATCGGCAGTCAAACTTTAAAACTACAATTTTTGTCTCAAGGAAAGTTTTGACTTGCACAACGAAGTGATGCTTGGTAATGGATGCTTTGAAAACATTGATTCCATTTTCCACTTCTAATGGTTAGTCATCATGATAGGTTTTAATTTTTTTTATCTCGATTATAAATTAAACTCAGTTATATCACAAAATGGTGGTTTGGCGGTCTCTTTGTGGTTTCAGGGATACTAATTTGTATTGTATCCGTTAACTGCGTAATTACAGCAACTGGGTCATAGACGTCGCTGTAGTGTCCTTTTCGATAAAAAAAATGACAAACTGAAATGTTCTTGTAACATTGTGATCTGCATCTTTGTGAACTTTACTTTCACCGGATCAACTTAACCTAAGTTGTCCGTCGTAAAATACTGTCAAACTGTGCACCAAATATTAAGTGTGGAAAATATTTCAGCTTTCTTGATATTTCATCCGCGAGCAGATTCATCAATCGATTGAATTTTAAGGTATTATGCCCAGAGAGTGTTGGGGCTATTTACACACACCCAGGTTCATAATAAGATACATCTTATTTATGTGAAAAAAGGCTTCTCGTTTATGGTGGATTTAAAAACTAAATGCAGAAATCGTTTGAAATAATTTACTTGTGTGTTTCAAATGTCGACCCACTTATTGAAAACTTTATGTGAAAAACAAACTCAACCGTCGCAGAATGGGGAAGTCTGGTCCAGCCGAGTTTTTTTTTCCAAAAACGTTTTTTTTTTCAAAGAAAATGTTGAGAAATTATGTCTTAAAACGAAGCCATGCGAAATATTGCAAAATCATACAAAATCACGTATTTTTGTTTTGAAAATATAATCGCTTAGAAGTATTATAGATGCTTCAATTAAATACCGCGAGTAGAACATATCTTGGCCCTTAAAAATATGGGTAGTTTTTTTATAAGTCCTTTAATAAGCCTAGAAAAAAAAATATTAGGTCTATAAAAAAAAAACAGTTTCAAGTGCAAACTCTCCTACTTTTAGACCCTTTTTCCGATATGGTTTTATTGTATAATGTGGCAAATTCAGTTTCATTTATGATAATCACAAAAAAATGATATTTATGCAAGTACTTCACAAAAAAAAAATTAAACATGAACTTTGGAGATGTTCTTTTACAGCAAATTAAAAGAGGCGTTACCCAACTGCAAATTTCACCCTTACACGATCTTTATTTTTATTTATTTATTTATTTATTCAACGCCCAGAGGGCTTTTACATGTTTGGTAGTACAATGTTGACAGATGATTTTTCAATAGATAATGAAATAACAAAAATAAAATTAGATAAAAAATGCACAGAAGTCACAAAAATACAAAAAAAAATTCAGCGATTTGATAAGTTTACAAAAATACACATATGTTTAGTAATAGTTTTGGAATATGTTTTTTATAACATCCACAAAATTCGCCAAGTTGATGTTAAATATGTCGACATCACCTAAGTACTGATTCCCCATAGTGTGAAATCGTTGTATAGGAGAGTGGGCAATGTAGTTCCGCTTGTGAATGCTGCAGTAGAATAATGTATTTTGTCGCGTGGTTACTATCGGTATTCGTAAGTTTATGAGTTGTAGGAGTTCGCAACAGTCGAATTTAGAGTTAAGTATTTTGATTAAAAATGTTAAGTCGTTTATTTTACGTCTGTCTTCTAGTGTATGTATTTTTAGAATATTTAGTAATAGATTATATTTTAAGTCTTCTAGTGGGATACTTAATTTAAAATTTATAAAACGCAGAATTTTTTTTTGTATTCGCTCAATATTATTAACGTGAATTTTGTAAGATGGAGACCAAACTACCGAGTTATATTCAATTTGGCTTCTAACTAGAGATACATATAATAGTTTAATGGCTTCTATGGAACTAAAGTTTTTAGTTGTTCTTAATACGAAGCCTAGTGTTTTCATACCTTTGTTCATAATTTGGTGGATATGATTTGCGAAACTTAGTTTTTCATCCAAAATAATTCCAAGATCTCCCATTTCCGTGACTCTTTCTAAAACTGTGTTATTGATGGAATATTCAAATAAAACAGGATTTTTATTTCTAAAGAAAGTCAAGGTTTTACACTTTTCTACATTTAAAAATAAATTATTTTGAACGCACCAATCTTTAAACTTACTAATATTTGACTGTAGTATATGGCAATGATTTATATCTGTTATTTTCTTGTATAGCTTGATGTCATCAGCAAAGAGCAATACCTCGACATCATTGAAGCAATTGGTTATATCATTGATGAAAATGAGGAACAAAACCGGGCCAAGATATCTACCCTGCGGTAGGCCACTAGTAGCCCAGAAAGCTTTCGAGATCCAAGATTTTATTTTGACGAACAGTTTACGATTTAATAAGTAGCTAGTAAACCATTTTATCATGTTATCCCTTATTCCTAGAGCAAATAGTTTTTGGATTAGTACAGGGTGTCCGGTGTCAGAATTAGGTTTTAAATTTCGAATTTCTCTGTAACGGCTAAGCGGACGAGCAAGGAGGAGGCCGCGTTAGCTTTGTCGTTCGTGCGGATTATTTAGTCACGATCAGTCACGATGTCGCATTGGACGGGAGAGGAACGCGCGTTCGTAATCGAAGCCTATTTCAAGGCTAACGATTCTAGTGCAATCGCGCGTCGAAGATTTAGTACGCGTTACAGTATTCGACGCTTACGTGATGCTCCAAGTGAAGATTTGATTCGATCATGGGTCCGAAGGTTCCGGGCAACATGTTCGGCGGCAAACGACTCACGGCCGGGGCCCAGGAGGACGTCGAGAACAAATGAAAACATCGAACTCGTCACGAACAGTTTGCGCGAAAATCCGCGTCAATCCGTGCGCAAGAGAGCGGCTATCCTAGGGCTTCCAAAAACTATTATGCACAAAATATTGAAGAAGGACCTTAAATTTCATCCTTTTAAGATTCAAATTGTGCAAGCGCTTAAACTTAATGATTACAATTTACGTAAAATTTCCTGCGAGACAATATTAGAGCGATTTCGTACGGTAAACACTATCTTTTGGAGTGATGGAATGGAAGTGTAAATAAGCAGAATTGTCGTTATTGGTCACCTAAAGGAGAGAACCCACGTTTAAAACATCAACAGCCACTTCAAAGTCCCAAAGTGACGGTTTGGTGTGCATTGTCTACTTTTTTTTTTAAATCGTTGAAGGCAAGCCATTACTGTGAACGGGGTTTCTTATCGGGGCATGCTTAATGATTTTTTTTGCCAAAAATGAGAGAACATCCTGCCTTCAATTCACACACATGGTTCCAGCAAGATGGCGCCACGCCTCACACTCCTAGAGAGACTATGGCGCTACTTCGTGATTTGTTCCCTAAAAAAATAATCAGCCGTTTCGGTGACATCCCCTGGCCAAGGGCGTCACCAGATCTCACTCCTATGAACTTTTTTCTGTGGGGGTACCTCAAAAGTAAAGTGTATGAAACCAACCCCGCGACCATCTCTGCACTAAAAGAAAATATCATTCACGAAGTTAATGCTATCCCGATGTCACTTCTCCAGCGAGTGGCACGAAATACTGAGGCCAGATTCCAAAAGTGTGTCCGACGTGATGGTCTACATTTAGACAAAATAAATTTTTAAGAAATAAAATCCGCACTTCTCTTCTTTGAAACAGTTATTGAAATAAATTTATATCCTAGGCAGCTTATTTTTTATTTAAGTTTTAAATCCGAATTCTGCCACCGGACACCCTGTAGTTTATGGGATACTTTGTCAAATGCCTTCGAAAAGTCTGTATATATGCAGTCGACTTGTTTATTTTCTGCAAAAGATTGTATTATGAAGTTTTGAAATATTGTTAAGTTAGTTGCTTTCAATTTGGGAGGCGGGAATGGGTACCGCCGCCCCGGGAACCTTTATTGGATAACCAACACCTCTGCCATAGGTCACCCCAAGTGGTTCGCTACGTTTGGTGATTTAGCAGGGGTGCCCGGGTTCATGGGGTGAGGTTTGTCTAGGTCTTGGAGGCGGATGACTAAGACACACTGAACCCCAGATTCCTACCCACCCCTTAAACCCTTTTCCTTCCCAGAACTCTCCTCTCCTTCCTTTCTTTAAAAAAACCCTCCACACAGCATCCCCAAAGATGACATAGGCCCTGAGGGAAATTGTTTTCCTCAGGGCCTCCTGTGTGGAGCTCATGTAAAAAAAAAAAAGTTGCGGTAGATCTACTTTTGATAAAACCGTGCTGTTTTTGGTCAATTAATTTTATTAATTTGGGATAGATTTCATCAAGGACCAGTGATTCAAAAAGCTTAGGTAGTACTGACTATATGCAAATGGGGCGATAATTGGCTATATTAGTGTCGTCTCTTTTTTTGTAGATAGGTGTAATGAAGCTAGATTTCCAGCGGTCTGGAAAGTGTCCAAGGGACAAGAGACGGTTGAATAATAATGTGAGTGGTTTAGATAATATAGTAGAGCATTTTTTGAGGAATATTGGTGGAATGTTGTCTGGACCAGCGGATTTGTCAGTGTCTAAGGGAAGTTATTTCTGTTCGCAACATTTTTGCGTGATATGGCAATTTGTTAAGTGTGTAGTCTTGCTAAATTCGTATTCAGATATTTTATCATCTGGGGTTTCTTCATCATATACATTTTTGAAGAAGTCTGAAAAAAGGTTTACAATGTCCTGTGTATTGTTTGCACTGGTTCCATTCATTTGCATTATTGGCGGGTAGACTGTGTTTTCATTGTTTAGTTTTTTAAGAAATTTCCAAAGATTTTTGGATTTAAAGGCAGTGTCCTCGATAGAGGTTATATACATTTTTTAACATTGTTTGGAAAGATCTTTAAATTGTTTCCTGATTTCGCTAAAGATTTTATAATCACTTATGGATTTGCTTTGTTTGAATTTTTTGTGTTGACTCTTCTTTTGCTGAAGAGAGGCAGTAAGCTCTGATGAGAACCAAACCGGGTAGGAATAGCTTCTCGGTGTATAAAAAGGTACATAGGATTCAATAATATTAGAAAAGTATAAATAAAGTTGGTCTAAAGATTCATCAATGTTTTTATCAGATAAAAAGATCTACAGAAAGAATGAAAGCGCGTTGTATTGTCCCAGTCGCTTGTTCCGCCCAATTTCGAATGAGTCCAGAACCCTAGTTCGGGGATCGTCTGGATCGTCTTAAACAAATTAATCATAGTTTACACGATGCTGAAGTAATGTGTAATAAAAATAAAAACAATTCGCCTGTATAAGTAACTTGAATCCAACGAAAAAAAATAGCGCGAAAAGCAGTATTGTTACCAAAGCAAGAAAAACTCAGATTTTCATTCACTCTATACTATACAGCTGGGAGGGAAAAAATTCTGAAAATTTCTTTATTTTTCTAAAATACATAGGTCAGAAAGGGTTAAATAATATTTGTCAAGCGCCCGGGGTCAGGTTTGCTCCTCGGGATCGGGAGAGATAACCCTGCTTCAGGGTTGCCACATAAATCTTAGAGATAATTGTTTTAGCGGGATGGCAGGTCCGGAATTGTAGTGATTTTAAACAGTTTTGCAGGAAACCCGGGAAAATGCCAAAAATATGTTTTATTTCACGCAAGTTAACCCCTTTAAAGTTAATATCTGAACTCGTTTTACAATATTTTATGCTTAAAAAGTGTAACATGTAAATATTTGACTCAATCTGTTCGATTTTCCGGTCATTGATTGTATATGTTCAATTTGGGAGGCGGGAATGGGTACCGCCGCCCCGGGAATCTTTATTGGATAATCAACACCTCTGCCATAGGTCATTGATTGTATTAGTTCAATTTGGGAGGCGGGAATGGGTACCGCCGCCCCGGGAATCTTTATTGGATAATCAACACCTCTGCCATAGGTCACCCCAAGTGGTTCGCTACGTTTGGTGATTTAGCAGGGATGCCCGGGTTCATGGGGTGAGGTTTGTCTAGGTCTTGGAGGCGGATGACCGGGACATACTGAACCCCAGATTCCTACCCACCCCTTAAACCCTATGAATGAACTCTCCTCTCCTTCCTTTCCTTAAAAAACCATCCACACAGGATCCTCAAAGATGACATAGGCCCTGAGGGAAATTATTTTCCTCAGGGCCTCCTGTGTGGAGCACATGTAAAAAATATATATATATGTATGTGGCACTTAAAACTAAATACTTATATTACCAATATTTGTTTATTTGCATGTTCACGAAGAGTTTTCGCACATCTAATTAACGTACACGTGCAAATCCACGTACAAATATCCGATTCGATCCAATTTTCAAACTAAATTTCGTATTATACAAAACACATTTCAAAACATATAATCATACAGTAAAATAAATCAATTCGTTTTCTGGGAAAGCTACTTTTCATTTATTTTAGCTACTCATCATTTAAAAAAATCCGCGCACGTGTTTACGATAGCTTCAGTTTGTCTATTTATTTACGGTCTCACAAACTAATATATTTAAGATTTTTTTACATTCTTATTTTGCTTAGACATTATTTTAAAATTATAAATACTTATTATCAAAAAATAATTACAAAAAGTACATTCACAATTAAGAATATTTTCCTCAGGGCCTCCTGTGTGGAGATAATGTAAAATAAAACCTAAGTATTGGACTTTTTTTGGATTTTTTGGTTGTTAATTACTTTGTCAATTTTCCATCTATCCTTACTCCTTTCATTTCATTGACTGGAGGAGCAGAGGCCATTTTTTTCAACCCACTGTGAAAACTGAATATATTTATACGTGAACTGAATATTATTACACATGTTATTAAACTGTTAACTTTAATAGAGTATTATACTACCCTGAAGGAGCTACGGTCGTAGCGAAACCGGTCGGCATAAAGTGTATAAAAAATAACAGTGGTGCTTACTTAGTTATTGTTTTATTTAAAATTATAATTTTATATTACAATATTTCATATTTAAGTCCGGCTCTTGAGCTTTGGTTGGTTTCGACAATAATTTCGGCTAGCATTTCTGACAGCGGTCGGCTTCGCTTCCGTTCCTTGTTTCGGCCCGGATCTAGATTGCATATCTTAAGCCGTGGAAACCCTCCCCCCCCCCCCACCTTATACAGCAGCTCCAAGATACCACGGCGAGAGAGAGGTCCCTTTGCACATCAAAGGATATTGCGAAATATGGAACTATGGTAAGATAGCGTGGGAATATTTGCACCACAACTGCTACAATTATAATAACTAGCAATTAAAAATCCGGGTTTACAGCTGGTAACAAAGGTCCAATAATAATCCATTATCATCCAAAACCAGACTGGTGAGATTCATACAAATGCAAAACCAAGAGTGCTTAGGTCTGCCAGCCGACGTTCCTCGTACTAGCTGTTAACATAAGTGGCCCCACCTTTTTGCTTCGGTTCTATTACTATGGTTTATGGTGATGATTATGGCTTAGTCATAAACTTCACGTTCACAGAAGGTGGTTTCCATATGGAACGGCGTCAGAGTTGAACTCGGAGTCGGATTCTTAAATTTCAACCGTACAGCCGCTAGGGTATTAATACTGTCAGATTATTGACCAACTTTTCGATTTTGATATTGTGGAAGGCCTCGTATCATAATGATTATTAATTTATTTATTATTATCAAGTTTATTCTGGGGAATTATATTTTAATTTTTATTTCTTTTATATATTCAATAATATTATTATTTATTCTATATACAAGTTACGCCATGCAATAAGGAACTCCAGTGAAAAATATTAGTGCATTGAAAAAAAGCCCATACAGACCAATAAACGCTGATTCTGAATATATAAGTTTTATTTAATAATATTAAACGCAGAGTTTCAATAAAAATATTCATATGGTCATAGAAACACGCCGTCAAGTTGGTATTATAGAATTTTTTAGTGGTGACGTCACCGAACACCGTAAAGTCATTGTATGGTAATGTAGGTATGACAAGCCATCGATTGACAACATTTCATCTTATTCGTGTATTTACATACTGTTCATAGAGATTTAGTTGTTGCGTTTATTGAAAAATTATTTAGGCCTAAAAATAAAGGTATCTCTTATTAGTTTATCTCTATTATTGAAAATATCCAAAAACTACTGCACAAAAAAATAGTAATGCTACTCTAGGGAGGATACTTCGAACTCTGAATTTCAAAATGGCGCCAGTTTAACAGCAGAAAGTCCGATCTTATAGTAACTTTTCGGAAGTGATGACGTCACACGATTCATACGGTAGTTTTTGGGAAATGTTTTTGAAAAATTAGAACTTCGACAATTATTAAACTATTAAAACTAACTCTAAAAATAAAAATTACTATGAAGGCTGTTGAGCAGTTGGAAATTAACAAAAATTCTAATAATCCGAATGATAAATGAACAAAAAAATATAATTTGCTCGCCACTCTTAGATATGTTTAAACCAATTACAAATACCAAATTATTCTATGAAGTTAATTTAATTAAGTTTATTTTATAGCATATAACGACCAGATTAACGACCTTCAGTCAAATTTAAACAATGTCGTATGCAAGAATTGAAAAAGAAGGGATTGGGCGTGAAATATAAATATATTTTCAGTGTCTGCGCAACTTGTTGGTTTTTTTCCCGTCCCGGCGCGACGTGAGGAAAAGAGATTTGTTCATGTTTTTTCCGAGACTATTGAAATGCCCTCATCCACCTTCTAAGTATTTTAATATATTTATCTCTGTTAATAATGTTGAGTGGTTTCTGAGCAATACAATCATTCTGTATATACGCAGCAGCCACGTCTTATATGAAAAGCTTCACACAATATTACTTATTTAAGAGTAATATTATTTTGTACGGATTATGGGAGACCCGTCGAGTCCTTTAAACCCGGGCCTATTTTGTCGAAAGATCAAAATTTTTCCGCTGTACAATAAAATAAAAATAAATTGAATATTTCTGAACGCATCTGAAAACTAAAAACGTTTTTAAAAGGTGATTAAATAAGCTTTCAAGTTTTATAATTCAAAATGAATATAATGTTAGACATATGAAATTTTTTAATGCCAACAAAAGCTTTTAAAATGTCTCACTTCACGGTTTTTCTAACTTAAATTATTGTTTAAACAAAAATAAATAAAACACATATATTTTTTTTCGTTATTTGTTTTTGGGGTGTTATGCCGTGTTGCGCTACCTCCTTCTATATATGCTATATATTCTATTACGCAAATGTATTATAAACGTTATTGTCAATTCATTTTTTTGTAGTTTCGTTTAAAAATAATTAATAAAAAATTCCTAAGGTTACATAATTTTTTTTAAATTGTGGTCGTAATCTTTGGTTTCATAAAGGTATATGAATCGTGTACGATAGCACGGGGGTTTAGAATAACCTGTGGTTATTCCTTGCTAAATGAAACGCTTATGGACTTCGATAGAATTATGCCCAATCACCAAACAAGATCCGGTATACACAATTAAGCAATACTCACTGTTGTGTCTTGTAGCTTGATCTTCATTCGGCGGCGGTCATAGGTGTATCCAAGGTGTACGATAAGATTGTTCGGTTATTATAACCACGATATAGTTTGAGTCACGATAGGATGAAGCGGTTCACACGAAGCATTCGGTAAAGACGGCGATATAATAATTCACATTACACGCTTCCGATTGATAGAAAATAACATTTCAACGTCGAGCGAAATGTTGCGTTACGTTTTGTTTCGATGGTTGTTGATAGACTGGCGATATAGCGGTACTTGACTTAGTCCACCGTATAGGTAAGTACGCTTAATGTGCGGAAGTCCAACTTCTGGATTCCTCCGATCTGCATGGTAAATTGGAACACAAATACCTACCTATGAAATCCATCAGCGTTATGAAACAGTATACATTTTTATTATCTAAAGTTATTTCAATTTGGGAGGCGGTTATGGGTACTGCCTCCCATTTATTGAATATTCAACACTTCTGCCTTAGGTCACCCCAAAATGGTTCGCTACGTTTGGTGACTTAGAAAGGTTGCCGGGTTACTGGGGTGAGGTTTGTCCGGATATTGGCGGTGGATACACCTGCCCACCAACTGTGTGGCAGACCGGATCGGGAGAGACTGGTCAGGGAGATGTTTTGAACTCTCCAGCAGGACTCTCTCGGAAGATTACCTTGCACGGCAATGGTAAAGATAGATTCAAACGTTCGTCACTCTTGGATACACCGACCCCAGATTCGTACCCATCCCTCATACTAACAAAAGTTGTGTGATTGCAAAAGAGTAATAAGTAAAAATAAAAATAACGAGTGTGCTTTAGACCACACGACTAAGTAAAACTTCACTTACTCATAAAAGAACATATGACATTGGGGTAACATATGACATTGGGGTGACATTGACATTGGGGTGACATAAGACATTGGGGTGACATATGACCATGGGTGACCTATGACCCTGGGGTGACCTACGACCGTGGGGTAACTCTCTCTCTTTCTATCTTCACTAACTTATATCTCCCTCTCAACTTCAAGCGTGCGTAAAGGCCCGACCGTTCGCCTTGTCTGATCACCGTTCGTATCGATCACCGTCCGCATCGATCACCGTTCGCATCGATTACAGTTCGCATCGATTACCGTTCGCATCACACTTTTCGTAACGCATTCACCACCTTACCCCTCAAGTCGAGCGTGCGAAAAGAAGTTCTGAAATAGTATTTATTTTAATTCAATCAGTCAGCGGGGTCAACTGTCGGCGGGTCAATTATCGGGTACTAATTATTTATGCAAAGGCTTGATGAATCATAGATAAATCAAACTACAGAGGCTCCGAAACTAAGGAACATTACCACAAAATCACCATTAAATTTGACCTAAAACCACAAATAGTAGATAACGTTTCCACCCTCTAATTCAGGGTTTCCCAACCAGTGGTCCGCGGATCACTAGTGGTCCGCAAGAGGCTAGAAGATGGTCCGCGATGGTCCGCCGGTCAATAAGCGAGCCAGCCCTGCGGTCCCTGTTTGAGAAGTCTGAATAAAAAAAATCGGTACAATATTCAGTATATCATTATTGTACCTTGTGGTCTGCGGCTATTATGGTATTCCGTTTCGCCCCACCCCATCCTACCCCGTTCTACCCCCTCCGTTATGGTAAATATTTTGCCAGAACCCGTCCTACCCTATCCCATTACGCCCCTTCCGGGTGCCACCCATGCTAGCCTACACCACTGAACACGAGCAGTGGCTTAGCTCAGCATGGGTGGCACCTGGGACGGATAGGGCGGACAACTTGGTGTCAACCCCCCCCCCCTTATTAAAGTTGACAAACACAAATATGCCACTGCTTGTGGTCCCTGTTGAAAAAATAAACGTACGTCCCGGGTCAGAAAAAGGTTGGGAACCGTTGCTCTAATTGATATAACCCGTACACCACAATACAGATTAACAATAGGTACGGCAGATAAATATAGACTGTTGCCCTAAAGCTGAAGTCAAGCCACGTGCCACTATTAGGGTAAGGTACGTAATGTGAATGTGACACGTGTGGATTACTCAATAATCTCCGGTCACATCCTTTAGGCTTTATCCCCATGAGGAGGACGGAATTAAATACCCTCCCTAATATAAAATGAGGCATTTTTAAACCCCATTGTGATTCTGATGTTAGTATGAATATAATTTTAGAGTTTTTTTACTGTTGAGAGCAATTTATTAGTCAATTAGTCTTTATTATTTAACCCCTTAGGCTAATTTGTTCGCTTAGCTTAACTAATATAGGTCTCATAGAAATCTTTCTTTACTATCATAGTGTTAAATCTGATCTAAACGGTATTGGAAAGAAAAAACATCCACGCTATATATTAAAATCTAAAAGTTGGACACAAAATATTTAAAATGTACACATATATTTTTATATAATATTTTTATTAATTATTTTTACTTGAAATGACAAAAAACTGAGGCAATAATAACGTGTATTGTGCAATTGTCTAATAATAATAATACTTAAACAGTATGGATGTAATAATTCTTAAACAATATGGATGTATTTGACAATAATTTGAACTTAGCGAACTTCAAACATCATATGTGCCAACTATGTATTTCTACCTATCCCATAAACTAATTTGAAAAACAATTTTAAACATTACCAACTTTATGTCAACTCCTATATTTTATGGACTATATTTTGTTTCTTATATTTTATGTTACCTGTATTTTGTTAAAGCTTATATTTTATGTAACCTAATTTTTTTTTACGCTTATGTTTTATGTAACCTATATTTTGTTTTTAACATATTCACAAGGTCAGTATTACCATTTTACTGTGGTAATACTACGACCAGGGCACAATTCAATATACCACTCAGAGGCGTAGCGTGGGGGGGGCGGGGGGGGCGGCCCGCCCCGGGCGGCACTTTTAAGGGGGGCGGCCAATTTTCACAATAAATAATAACATTATCTTGGAAAAATTTAAACCATTTCAAATCATAATTTAAAAATGTTCAACGATACTTTCGTTTACGAATCCAACTCTTTTTTTAATAATTTATTAAAAATATCAATAATTATATTTTTTTAAGCTGCAAATTTCGCAATTCGTAGGAAAACCGTACGCATATTATGAGAGTGATACTAATTAAAACTGATATCTCGCAAACAGATTCACTCTTAACTAAAATCAGAATTGTGTTCAGATTATATTAACGAATACATTTCGAAAGAGACCATTATTTTATTAGAAGTGCAGTTATAAAATTCTAGTTGCAGACTATGTATGTGCTGCCAGAATCAAAGAGAAACCATTTTCATATTCTGAATGTAGTTTTAATTTGCCAAATACAGATTTAATTTAACTCGTCTAATCGCAGGAGACGCTAATTGTCCCACACGTTTAATTTTAAAATAAAAATTTGAAATTATTATTATATTACATTTATTTTCAAAATAAATTTGTGATTGCGATAAAAAGTTAAGATACAGTTTTATAACATTTTTTTAAGAAAAGGAATCTGTTTTTAAAACTTTAAGTTCATTATATTTTAGGTACTTTAATTCGAATATTCGCAGGCGTGTATTTTTGAACCAATTCACATATCCAATATGAAAATTTTAATATTTAGAAACAAGAATGTTCTAATAAGCACGTCGGAAAAAATATTTTATCTATATTTTCGAACAATTTTATTTTTTGCAAAAGGATAAAAAAAGCAATAAAAAGGAACATTTAAAATGCATGGGAAGAATCGGAAATTTTGTGCGCAAATTTGTGCGTATTTTTTTCTAATTATTCGAAGGGTTAAAGCAGTTTTCAGAAAAAATTCCATCTGAGGATTCATCTGCTGACACAATTCAAACTAAAACATTATCTTATTCGAAGTTCAGTTATAAAATTCTAGTTGCGGACTATGTATGTGCTGCCGGAATCAAAGAGAAACCATGTTCTTGTTCTGAGTGTATTTTTAATTCGCCGCATACAGACTTATTCAAACCAATTTTGTGTTGAGAATGTAAATTTCTAGTTGTGGATTCATCTGTTGACACATTTCGAAGGAAAACATCCTCTTATTTGATGTTCAGTTATAAAATTCTATTTGCAGACTATGTATGTGCTGCCAGAATCAAAGAATATCCATTTTCATGTTCCGAGTGTAGTTTTAATTCGCAAGGTAGAGATTTAATTTTAACCAATAAAGAATGTCAAATTCCAGTTGGATTCATCTGCTGACACATTTCGAAAGAAAACATTCTGTTATTCGATGTGTAGTTATAAAATTCCAGTTGCAGACTATTTATTTAGTGCCAGAATCAAAGAAAAATCATTTTCATGTTCCGAGTGTAGTTTTAATTCGCAAGGTAGAGATTTAATTTTAACCAATAAAGAATGTCAAATTCCAGTTGGATTCATCTGCTGACATATTTCGAAAGAAAACATCCTGTTTTTCGATGTGCAGTTATAAAATTCCAGTTGCAGACTATTTATTTAGTGCCAGAATCAAAGAAAAACCATTTTCATGTTCTGAGTGTAGTTTTAATTCACTGCTCACAAATTGGTTTTGTGTTCAGAATACAACGATACATTAAATAACGAGTTGCAGATGCATGGTGCATCAAGTGAAGCTTTACATTTGAGTTACATAATGATGTAAAATTCTGAGAAATTTATTGTTGCGTATGTAACTATTATTTGGGGAGTCTAACGCAGTATCAATCAATCTACTAAGGAGTTTTATAAGCATGATTTTCGTTGAAAGAATACTCGTCAAATGGGATTATTAAAAAAAATCCGGCTCGTATATAAATAGGTCATAATAAAAAAATAGGATTTCCATATAAAACCCCCCCCCCCCCCCGCCACTTCAAGTACCCTAATAAGTGGGCGGCGAAATTTTCCTCCGCCCCGATGTTCTGAGTTTAGTTTTAATTCACTGCATACAGATTTAATTAAAACCAGTTTTGTGTTCAGAATGTAAGTGCTGGCAGAATTTATGAATTTTCATGTCTGAGGGTAGTTTTTATTCACCACATACAGATTTAATTAAAACCAGTTTTGTGTTCAGAATGTAAGTGCCGGCAGAGTCAAAGAAAAACCATTTTTATGTTCTGATTATAGTTTTGATACACCGCGTATTTAGTTTAATTATAACCAGTTTCGTGTTATCAATATAACAATCAATTGCCGATTCATCGTGTACCGAGTGAAGCTTTGCATTTGAGTTGCATTCCACACGTATGCGTATGCGTGATGAAAATGCGAAATTCTATTACAGGCATACAATTCTTGATTTTTGAGAGCAGTTGTATATAAATTTGTAGTAGAATTTGTAAGTATGATTTTATTGGAATAAAACTAAGCACATGGGATTATAAAAATCAGCATAAAAATAGGATGCTAGAGGGGGGGGGGGGGGGGGGGGGGGGCAAAATTTTCCTCCGCCCCGGGCGGCCAAAACCCACGCTACGCCACTATTACCACTACACAGAATCCAACACTTGGGCAATGTGTATTAGCACATAGATGTATGGAATATGTCACTGACACAATTTAAAAATGAAATAATGAAATCATTTATCCGTGATACAAGTACTCACTAAGGAATTCTTTGGTAAATTTAATAAACTACTCGTTCATCGACAAATTTGCTAAACTATCTCTAACTATCCTAAATGTAATGTCTTAGTAAAATCATTGTAATATGTATTATAAACCATCATAACCTGTAGTATTATTTAGTTATATTAAAAAAAAACATTATTTAATTTTCTTAACTAAAATATTAAAATCCAAATTATTGTTCTGTGCTCCTGCAACTTGCAGAGGTACTGGAGGTACCATCGATGTAGCGGTTTGCCACTTTGCGAAACTAATACTTACGTTTTATTAGACATGGTTAATGTTGCAATTTTGTAAACCTCTGATCACCTTACTTTAAAATTTTTGTTGTTTGTATTTTTATATCATGACATGTATGTATTTTTTTATCGTAACTTATCGTTATTATATCTTACTGTAATTTAAATTTTTGTTGCTTATATTTTTATTTAACTAATGTACTTTTTTATTTCTATTGTAATTTTATTTATATTATTTCCTTCTCATGTTAAAAATGTACTGCCTTTATTTATTTATGTAAAAGCCCTCTGGGCATATAATAAAACAAATAAATAAATAAATATATTATGTCACTTGTCTTTTGTAAACCCATTCTTTTCACTGTAATAAAAAAAATGTACAGCATTCTATGTAAAAGCCCTATGGGCGTTTAAATAAAAGAATAAAATAAATAAATAATAATCATTGTAAGGGGTTTAATTTTTTTGTTGTTACCAGTAATTTTAATCAGAAAAAACGTAATGCGAGCCAATTTTAAAACTTTTTAAAGCTTGCATTCAAAATTTGTATATCTTTATTATTATTTCACATTATAAAGCAAAGTCGCTCCCGCTGTCTTTTAAACTACCCACCGGATTTTCACGAGGTTTTCACCAGACTTTACCTTAAATAGAGTGATTCATGAAGAAGGTTTAGGTATATAATTTATCAAGGTTTTGTGTAAATTGGTTGAAATATATAATAATAATAATAATAAATACATAAAATAAATGTTTATTCCAGGATGTGGGGAGGATAGCGCAATCCCACACGTCCCATATAGTTATACATATTTACAGAACAGATAAAGTATATATATAATATACAAAGAAAGCGGGCTGGCAAGCGTATAACGCTGTATAACGATACATAAAAATAATATATACATATTTCGCTAAATCACCGTTATACGAACAAGTCTGAAAGTTACACAAAAGGGAATCGTTCTTCCCTCGGACGTATGGGGTATGCATTTCTCCGTAAATATTATATTTACCGTGGTGACAGAGACGCTCCGCGCAAGATCAGCTCGGCAACTGAGCTAACTGAGATAGACAGCGCGCTACAATGCAAAATAAAATAATTCGTTAATTTTTGTGTATCACTTACGTCTATCAGATATAGATTATCTTTCTAGGGTTATACAAATGCATAAATGTAAACGGTTGGTATCAACTGTAATGGTAGTAACAGAGTTTTCCTTTGAAAGAGGCTTCGTTAATCACTGGAGCGATTTTTACCACAATATGGCATTATTTACACTCCACTACAAGGGAAAATTTGCCAAAATAAATTTTGACAAATTTTCCCTCATTTGTAAGTCATTAAGTAAAAGTTTTCGATTTTATTATATATTTTTTACAAATCCTACAAATACGTAATAATCGACAAAAGATAGGTGAAGTCATTTGCTATACAGAACTATAATCAGTTTGTATGTCTTCATATTAAAATTCGGAGGTATGATTTTTTTAACCCGTCTGCTTGGTTCAATATATTCGCACCTCACAATCCGGAAGCCTCGGTTTCGCGCGTAAATTCTGAAACCGTCACTTTGGATCGAGATTGTAAAATATCTATTCAAGATAGCTTTCATATTTCAAATATAATAAGAAGCATTATTTCGTTCCCTTTCTGGTTAAAAGAAAAATACATATGTTTGCATGAGAGGAAGAGAGATATATAGCTTTTTAAATGTAAGGTCGCTCGGGACGTTTTTGGTCTTATGAAAGTATAACGCAATTACGTGTTTTGGGATGTATTTATTCCTAAACAAGAAGACGGGTTGTGGTTACAAAAAAATCTCGAGCAATCGGAGAAAAAAAATTTAAATTGCTCCGTCGCTCCAATGGTTAATGCTAAATGACTCGATTTTCGAATTTATTTTATTCAACAGCAAGATTCCTCTCCCATCGACATGGCCATTAGCAAGTAACTCCTTTCAGCGGTGTGGTGTATATAATGCACAATGTTTGTCAGCATATTCTACTCTCAACTTTCCTGCGAACGCTGCTATTTTATTATTCCGTCTTGTTGTTTGACTTTTGATGTAATACGCCTTGACTCGACTCCACTTCCTTCTTGAGCTAACATTTGGGTCAGCTTTGCATAATGCAAAATATGCATTGCAAATCCTATTGAGTCTTCCCTCAGACAAACGAACTAGGTATAAAATATATATAAAATCAAAATATGCTTGCTTGTGAGTTGTCTATGTATCGCTTTATTAAGCATAGGAAATGTTTGAAACTTTCAAAATACTTTCTTTCCACCCTCGCGAAGGTTTCTGGATTATTACAACCGCATGACAATATATCTGAATAGTTTTTTTTATTATTACAAAAACTCTTACGAAACAGTCAAAAATGTCACTATTTTAGAATGACATTTGCAAAACAATGATCGTTCAATCGAAATTCAATTTTGGAAACTCTTTAAATTAATTAAATGAAGACAATTTTAGCGAAACTCAATCGAAAATCTGGGAACAGAAAAATCAGAAAAGATATTTGCACCTCTGCGACTCGAACCCAGGCGCAGTGGTTAGCGCATTTGCCCGGAAAGCGAAATATTCTGGGTTCTCGTCCCAGAGGTGAAAATATATTTTTCTGATTTTTCTGTTCCTAGATTTGCGATTGAGTTTCGCTAATATTGTCATCATTTAATTAAATATAACAATTTGAGGTTTTACTCATAAAGTAAAAAAAAAAAAACTTTAAATTAATCAATTTATTTGAAGTAGGTAGGTACTCATGGTACTAACCACCGAGACTGAATATATTGAACGTGGGAGAGGGGAGAGGGAAGGCGGGAGAGGTAAAGGGGGAACGTCTGAGGAGAAGGAGACAAGGGAGGGGAAGGGGAAACGGACGAATAGGAAAAGACACGCAGGGAGAAACAATTTCTTTATTAGTGGCAGTGCATCGCATGTCGGAAACTCGTTAGTATATAATGTTTATTTTTTTATTTATTTACGCCTATTTAGGCTTTTACATACATACATATAACAATATTAACGAAATTATACTAGTAAATAGTGCAGGAAACTACTGTTTAAAACACTTGCATAAAAATAAATACAAAGTAAAAATATTAGGTATTGAATTTGAACCACACAGGATGTAGGTACAAAATACAAAAAAATCCTAAATAGTTTTTTTTTTCTTTCAGCCAACAAAATACTGTCAATGTGTTAGTCAATTTTAATAGCTTTATCAAAATATTCCCCTATTTGATGAAAAAAACTTCAATAAGGTATGCTTGTATAATAGAATTGATGTACTTAATATATCAACAACATCGGAATATTTGTTTCCAAGCTGTTGAATCCGTCGCATAGGAGTATAATATTGATTTGTTGACTTAGAATTGCTACAATAATATGGTAGGTACTGTCTTGTGACTGACCTGCCTGGAGTATGAAAAGAAATTACATATAATAAATCAGGGGTATCAAACATTGAATTTATGATTTTATACCAACAGGTTAAATCGGAAATGATTCTAGGATCAGATAATTTTATTAAATTTAACGAACAAAGTAGGTTATCGTAGTTTAGGCATTCACTAGGAATGCCCATTTTAAAATTCACATATCTTAAAAATTTATTTTGGATTCTTTCAATCGCATGTGAATGAACCTCATAATTTGGGGACCAAACCGTGGAATTGTATTCTAAATGACTCCTTACGAGTGACATATATAATGTTTTTATAGTATTGACATTGTTGAAATCACTAGATACCCTTAAAATAAATCCCAACATTTTCAAAGCTTTATTGGTTATTATTTCTATATGCTTGATAAAGTTGAGTTTCCTGTCAAACCAAATCCCTAAGTCATTGATTTCCGAGACAGATACTAACGACATATTGTTAATGGAATAATCGAAAAATATTGGATTCTTTATTCGATAAAACCGCATAATTTGACATTTGCTTATGTTAAGTTGCAAGTGGTTATCATGACACCATATAATAAATCTCAACAAGTTATTTGACAATATATGGCAATCATTAATAATATGTAGATATAACTCTAATAAACTTTTTCTTTGTTTCAGGATATTGGCGTCGTCAACATTTTCAACTCTCCCGCCGGGAGAGCTGTCGTCAACCAAACTGTGTCTCCAGAAAAGAAGAACAAAACCAGCAACAGAACGTTCTGCTCCAACAAAACTTCGAATCCAGAAACGGCAAAATTTGTACTGACCCCTGAAACATTGATAGATTTAAAAAGCAACCATTTTAACAACTATCCCCCACCCATAGATTATAACTACCCGAACCCTAAAACTTTGAAAAATAATATGCCAATTTTCAACCCTATAGGAAATTTGACAAAGACTTATGGTAGTTCTAATTTTGTGAAAAATGGTTTCGAAAATAATTTTGACAATTCTACAAACAGCGATAATGATCCATTCAATCAAATAGACAGAATCACTAGCATAAAAAATGGTTTCGGCAGTTATAACAACATACAAAATTATTCCAGTAATACATTTGACAATACTCTCAATAAGTTTAACAGTTCCCCTAGTAAAAAAAATGGCTTCGATAACAGTTTTGTAAATTCCACTAGCCAAAGCAATGGTTCTGAAAACAGCTTTGAAAGTTCAACTAGTATTAAAAAATGTGTTGATGGCTTTGAGTCTTCAACAATTACCAATCCGTTTGAAAATTCTACCAAAAATGATGATTGCTTTGAAAGTTTAAACAGTAGTCTAAACGGGTTTGATACCAATTTAACAGATGCAGCCAAAAGCGAAAGTATTTTATCCAATTACACTAATCAACGGAATGAATTTGACAGTTCTAAAACAATTATCAACGGTTTCAATAGCAATTTTGATATTTCTAATATAATTAAAGACGGGGTTGATTTTAATGATACTAATTTGACAGATGAAGTCAAGAAAGGAGAGAATGATAGGGGAACAAATGCAGGTATAATCAGAAGATCAATTAATGGGAAGATAACGACTAGCAATAAAGACAAAAAGGAACAATTAGAAAGAGCGAGATCTTTAGAAGAGGAACAAGACAAAAAGAAACGTCTGGAAGAAGTCAGAATATCAGATAAAGTTTACAGTAGAAGTGCAGATAAGAATTTGGCAAAGGAGCGAAGGTTTTCTGATGAGAAGTGTGATATTTTACGGAGAATTGTTAGTGGGTTCCTCGGAGGATGGACCACCGGAAGTGTCGTGGATATTGCAAGATGGCGGAAGCGAAAGTCGAGCGAGGAACTATACCGGGAGGCATCGCTTGCGCTAGGGATTCCTTGCGAGCTGACGGATTCATGCAGGTGTTTGGAATGTCAGGTGAGATAATTAATCGTCACGGTATCTACTCATCTTAGTGTGGGATTTTGCTCCCTCCACTTGCTACGAATGCCGTCTATTGGCTGTGGTCTCTCGCCATTCGTTTGCAGTTCTCATTCCCTCCCATCCTGCTTCATTCCCCTTTCACATAGTATAGTCCATCTACATCTTCCTCGGTCTGTCTTCTGGGTCGCTTACTTCTTGGGGCAGCCAGTGTTCGTAATTCAATAATTCAAACTTACTTTATTACTTTATTTTTGAACAGCGATAGACTAAATGGTCTTAGCTCTATAATTATCCAGTTTTGTTGAGAAGTTGTTTAATCGATTGCCCGTTGATATTAGGTAAGAAACAAATTATTTAAAATTTAAGAGTGCCATAATTTTATTTTTCTTCGTATATTTCTCAATAACTATACTAAGTACTTTGTAATATAATAAAATATTTTCATTAATAATAATATTAGACATACCAAGTGCATTATTTTTCTTTCCTTTTTTCATTTCTATTTCATATCAATTATTTTTTCTATTTGTTATTCTTTACCTACTTTCTGAAAACTTGATATTAAAACTTATTTCCCCACGTTTCTCCATCTGTTTTACACGATCGTGTTGCTCTTTAAAATGTGTAACGCAATGTATTATTATATAAAACAAAACTTTTTTTGCCAAGGTTTTTTGTGGCAGAAGAACTTCAATGAAAACATCTTCCTTCAATGGCGAATTTCAACTTGTTTATTCACTTTATAAAGCGCATGTTACAATAACTTTTTCCCGACCCGACAAGCACTGAAAATGGTCACTAGACCATTTACTAGTTAATTCTAGCTGTTTCCAAGAGATAAGAGAGATAAGGGAGGCTTTTTACCTAAAACGCATTTATAACATAAATCCTCACACACAATCAATAAAAGCTACGCATGTCAGCCTGTCAATGCAATATGGGGATACACAGAAATCTGCTTTATCATTAATCAGTGAAACCCTATATTGCAAGCATGGAATCTGTAATTAAAAAACAAGCTTCAAAGTGTTACGCTAGATGTCAGCAACCTTCGCTTTTTAAACAGTCTTATATCTGAATTTTTATTTTATATTAACACGTCAGTCTTTGAAACGGTGAAATTTCATGGATGAATTTCGGAATGCTTCCGATGTATTTTAATTGTGCTTATGTTACTAATTTTTCATGAAAAGAAATTATTATTATTTATTGATTATTTTTAAAATTTATCTAATTATGTCAACTGCTATGAAAAGAACATGTGTCAAGTCTGTAATTAACAAAACGTCCAACGCGTTGAATCAAATTATAAAATTAAATTAAATTGATAAAATACTTAATTATTTATAATTAATAAACTAACTTTTTAAGACAAGATTTTTAGGCATAGCACAAAGGGTAACAATTATTATAAGCAATAATTATCAGCCTGAAACACTCATCTACATTGAAAAAATCTTCCGAGAAAAGATACATGCCGCCAACGGGACTTGAACCCGTGTCATTCTGATTGCCGGTCAGGACAGCTCTACCACTGAGCTATGTCGGCAGTGTTAGAGCACCTGATTGGCAATCAGAAGGACACGGGTTCAAGTCCCTTTGGCGGCATGTATCTTTTCTCGGAAGATTTTTTCAATGTAGATGAGTGTTTCAGGCTGATAATTATTGCTTGTTATAATAAAATACTTGTTTATTCAGATGAAATGAAATGAAAAGTTTCTCCAATTACAACATTTCATATGAGAGATTTAAATCTTGTTGTAAAAAGGGAACAAATCTGAACTCTCGCTTAAATGGGCAATTCTATGTTTCAAAAATCTTTCGCTACAAACAATGAAGATAAAATCCATAGAAATGTGATTCCTGTACACCAAAATGAAAGAAATCTACACAGGACCTGTAGAGTCCTATGTATTTGATTATCCGACCAAGAACAAAATTTGGAATTCTATTTTTTTTAAATATGATGAAAATCACGTATTCGTAATATGCCTTTATTGATTTTAATATATGTATAGACAACCGACGGGGTTTCTGAGTTTCTCTTGTCTCAAGTTTCTTAAGGGTTTACATATCAACTAATTATAATTACTACAGACGGGAAAGTAATAGAATAACAGAGAGATATGCAAGTAGAACCGAGGGAGACGACGTATTACAGGAAGGAGTACGTAAGGGAAGGGGTTTCAGATGGGTAAACAAATTAAATATAGGACCATCGGTTAAATTTATTTGGTTAATAATTACTTTAACGTTATTATTAACGTAACGCAACGCAATCTTCCGAACAGGCCCTCCATTAATATGCTTGGTGTAATTATAAATGACCAGCTCAGGTATGGGGGCTCCATCGAAATCAGATTTAAGTTCGGGGCTCTCAGAAACTGGGCGTATGTACAAAGCTCGTAGATACTTTAATAGTACACAACTGCTAACCCTGTACAAATCGGTACACGGTTTAATTTGGCAGCCACCTCTGGTCTGGAGCTCCAAAATATCTGAGAAATACCCTCGACTCTGTGCAAAAACGGGCGGTCAGTTTGATAGATTCTGCCATCTTAACAGACGAATTGCAATCTTTAGAGCACAGGCGTCGGGTGGGAATGCTATCCTTGTTCTACCGGTATTACAATGGAAGATGCTCCGAGAAACTAGCGTCATTAATCCCTTCGGTACCGGTGCATAGTCGGGAAACACGCCAAACGCGTGCCCAACACATGTTCATGGTTGACATTTGTCACATGAGAACGGGTCGCTTCTTGTGTTCAACAGCTCGGCTATGGAACGATTTGCCGGCCTCTGTGTTTCCTCCTTCCTTCAACATGGGTCTCTTCAAGACCAATATTCATTCCTTCCTCTCCTCAAAAAGACCCTCCACACAGCATCTCAGATGACATAGGCCCTGAGGAAAATTATTTTCTTCAGGGCCAAGTTAATGTAAAAAACATGCACTCATTATCAAACATCTCCCTCACATGTAAAAAGAAAATGAAACACCATTTCCGCCGCCGTAGTTGAGCCAGAAACCGTAATAAGATAAATCTTTTTCCTCAAAAGGAAAAAAACAGTACTTTGGAGGAAACAGAAAAAGTGTATTTTATGTAAAAAAGAGATGCAGCATTATAGCGATAAGGAACGTATGTTTATTGCCTTTTTTGTGTCGTTGCGATACAGTAACCGTGGGTAGTCACGGTAAACATAAAAGCCCTCTTTGGAACATTGGTGACAGAATTTTTGCACAGTATTTTATTTGGTTTATTTTTGTTCAATTTCTCCCGCAGTAAGAGACTTTCGAGCTTCCTTTGGGCACACAGACACGCTCACAACTCACATCCATCAGATTAAATCTCTTCAGTGGACTGAGCCCCTTTAGATATAAGTTTAGATTTTCGGTTGAAAAGACATAAAAAGATAATAACGCCGTATGTAAAGTTTTATGACGAGAACAACGTTGCTGAGAGATGTGGGAAAATGCTGTAACTATCTTATGTCTTCATTCGTATAAATAATTCAAACGGAAAATTTGTAGATTTGAAGGTGTTTTAGATGTTAACCCTTTGGCGTACGGAATTTTTTCATCAATGGATTTTTATTTTCTGTTTTGTATTAGATTAACTGAACGTTTATAAAGCGCTGTTTTTGTGAAAAAATCACCTCAACCTCGACTATCTTTTTGTTTTAATATTTGTATTTATTTGTCTTTTTTACATTGGCACTATTGCAAAACTTAATCTAACCTAACTTAATTTGACAAAAATGACCGAAAGTCCCAATGGCCTATATAGTTAAGGCATTAAGGCGCTGTGTTCCGGTAAGACGAGAGATCCTGGGTTTGAGTCCCAGTTGCGATCGTTACCTTTTTAATTTTCGGTGTTTTGTTGGGTTTCATATTTGATTTACATTTATTATAATTATCTTCTTCTCAATAATAATATAACATATCCTAACCTTTTTTGCTCTAACACCGCACAGGAGGCCCCGAAAATAATTTTCCTCAAGGCCTATTTCATGTTTGGGGATGCTGTGTGGAGGGTCTGTCCGAGGAATGAAACTAGTTAGCCTGAGTTTTGAAGAGACCCATGTAGTAGGAGGGAGGAAATACAGAGGCCAGCAAATCATTCTACAGCCAAGCTGTTGAACTCAAGAACGACTCGTTCAAATAACAATCAGACTGTACAAATGTTAGACGTGCGTTTGGCATTTGGCATACATTATTATTAATTAATTTATTGTGAGACTACACAAATTAATTAAATTAAAATGATTTCGCCCTTGGGGATTAGAAACCTCGACCTCCGAAACCATTACGAGCAACATTTCAATTCTGACTGATGTCTTTCTCACAGGCAATACTGAGAGTATTTAAGTACCACTCGCACATAATTTCATCACTAATATTTTTTATCAAAATTTCCTATCTTTTTTTATTGTTTTTATTTCTTGCTAAAGCAATCCCGATGAGTTACAAAACTCATTTGAGGACAGGGGGAACATACAAATCATGGGTGGGAGGAAATAGTGAAAATTTTACATAGAAATTTAGATATTAAAAATACAATACAATATAGACGAAAAATAAAAGACAAGTTAAGTAGAACAAACAACAATAGAAAACAATTAAAGAAAAAGGGAACATGGTTATACAGATATGGATGATTTCAACTAAATGGAAAAGAAAACAAGAGAAAAAGAGACAAGACAATTGAACAGGACAAGAAAATTATATAGTTTCATTCAAACGTACTAAAAAAATATTCTTTTAAAGCATTACTCTGAATTTTTTATTTTGCTGGATTCCCTTGTACATACTTGATAGCGAAATTTATAGTGTAATGTTACCAGGAGGTGTATTTCTCCACAGAGAAAATATACGGAAAAATTGTTAACTTCGCCAATTTAATATTAAAGTACGTAATTCTATGCTATCATCTGAAAGACAGAAATAAAAATTCTGAAAGAAAGTTTGTCATGTCAAAAACACAGACATTTCCAATTCCACTGAGAATTATAATATTTGAATTGTTATACGAGTATTAAGTCCCGTCAAAGGGTTATGTATAACTCTAAATTACCCAAAAGTTTGAACTCAATAAAATTTTATCGGGCCTTCAATTTCCATAGGTGTTTCGAGAACTGGGGGCAGGTAACTTCTGCTCGAACTTTCCCAACATTTTGCAAAAAGTTCAGTAAAGGACGAGGGTAGGCGGAGAAGTTTAATTGGTCGTTGAGTTGAGTTGAGTTGGCATAATGTTATTTATATTCGTCGAATGTTGTAACATTTATTGCTGATGTCATAAAACCTTTATAGATGTCGGTAAATAATCGTTCATTTATTGCAAATATATTTCTTGGATGGCCTGTTAATATATTTATCATGGATTTTTATAAGAAAAATTCTCTTTGTATTTGTGTTTAAGGTTATTCCCATCAATGTCATTAAATTCAAATTTCCATCATCATTGAAGAATAAGATAATTATAATAATCTAAACGAAAATATGAAAGATAACAAGACACAGAGAAACAGAAAAAGATGATGGTCGCAACTGGGACTCGAACCCAGAACTTCTAGTCTATCCGGGACGTGCGTTTACCAATTCTGCCATTGCGCTCTACTGTCAAACCCTATTTCTCATATTTCAAATTTTAGAAATAACAATATTATCCGGATTGACGAGAGGTTCTGAACTGAAATGAGAGGTCGACTCCCAGTTGCGACCATCATCTTTTTCTGTTTCTCTGTGTCTTGTTCTCTTTCATATTTTCGTTTACACTATTATCATGATCTTCTTCTTCGATGATATTTATCATCGCTTTATAACTCACAGGAAATAACATAATTTTACAAATAGTACCCAACAACAGTGTATTACATCTTTACTACCTCACTGAGTGCTGATTGATAATATTGAAAAAAAAAAGATTTTGCAAAAGAAAAATAGAAAAAAAGACAACAAAAGGCCACCGGAGACCAATATTTCATTTACAAGCTTCAAATGATGTCAGGAATCATTGGTTGTAAGTCGAGTACTCGTACGTTCCTTAAGACCCCGTACAAATAGATAGTTTAGTAATGAAAAAGATAGTACTCTGAAGGAAACAGACATACGTGCATTGTGTGTCTCATCTTTTGTCTCACCATTATTTAATGTGTAAGAAAGAGCTGTAGCATTTTTGTGATAAGGAACGTAGGTTCGTTGCCTTTTTTGAACTGTCGCCGTTCAGTAAACGTGGAAATATTAAAAGTGCCAAATTCCTTAAGAGGGCATTACCAGAGAAAACCGGAAATACGTCATTTTCAAAAAAGTTTTTAGACCTATTGACTCTTTTCCACAAAAAATTATAAATTGATTTCGAAAGATTGTTCTTTTATCTAGCATTCGTATGTAATAAATTTTGAGAATTTTTTAAAAATTTTAGTATAATAAGGTTATTCCATAGGTCGTTGGCAGATTTGTTAAATTTTCAAAAAAGTTTTTGTATTATACCACACCCATTTCAAATAATATAATCATGCAGTAAAATAAATCAATACAGTATCTAGCAAACGCATGTTTTAGAATTTTAATTTTAGTTTCAATAAAATCATTAAAAAATATGTACGTACATGTGTTTCTTGACGAAAATTGGTCCATTTGTGTATTTATTTGCGCACTTACAAACTAATATATTTCAGATTTTTTTAACATTCTTATTAAATTTAGACATTATTGAAAAATGATAAATACTTATAATCAAAAAATAACTACAAAAAGTACACTATTTTAATAGTTTTATCATCACGCCTTTCAGCATTTTTGGATGAAGGTATAAATTAAAGCTAATTTGGATTGAAATAAATTCGATATTGAGTTATAATTTTAAAAAGCTGGTACGGAGAATAATTAATCTTTCTCATTGTATCCGCCCTGCACGATCGTAAGAACAACTTTCGACGAAATGTGAATTTTCGTCCGCTGGCTGGTTAAACGCTCTTAAAATATCGATATTTCAAAAATTATATTTCATTTTCATATATAAAGCAATCTTACTATAGATGTTCTTAGCATTCAATCAAAATTTCGAATAGTTTGTGTCTAACGTATGTATAATTGGGACAGTAAAATAACAATTTGGGAGGCGGGTATGGGTACCGCTGCCCCGGGAACCATTTATTAGATAACTAACACCTCTGCCATAAGTTAATACCCTAAGTGGTTCGCTACGTTTGGTAACTTAGCAAGGGTGCCCGGGTTCATGGGGTCAGGTTTTTCCGGATCTTGGCGGCGGATGTGTCTGCCACCAACAGCGGGGCAGGATGGGTCGGGAGAGACTGGTTGAGGGAGATATTTTGATTTTTCCAGCAGGACTCTCTCGAAACATTGTATTGGATGGATTTATTCGTCCGTCACTCCTGGACACACTGACCCCCAAATTCCTACCCACCCCTCGCACCTTTTTCCTTCCCAAAATTTTCTCTCCTTCCTTCCCTAAGAAACACCCTCCACAAGTCATGCCCAAAGATGAAGTAGGCCCCGATTGGAATTATTTTCCCTGTGTGGAGCTAATGTAAAAAAAATCTTTGTTTGTTCAACGGTGTCACCAATTCGTAAATATTCCTATAATGATGCTAATTTATTTGTTTTTTTCAACAGTGTCACTACTTCGACTGCGGTGACACGGACAGCGACACCAGCGAGACATCCATCAACCTGTACGACTGCGATATCGAAGAGATGTCGTACGACCAAACGTCGTCCAACCACAACTCCGACGTCGTCTTCTACGAGGACGAGACCAACGAAACGTGCTACAGCAGCACAGACCGACAGATATCGATCGACATGCCGAGCGACAGTGACGACGACCAAAATCAACGAGAAATAGCGAGAATTTTCGACAATGACAACACTGAGAATGAGGAAAAAGAGTGGAACGGCGGGAAAACTGACAGATCGGCGCCGGCCATCTTCCAAGATGGCGACGATTTGGCGCCAACGATAGAAATCGCGGCGGGGACTCCCGTTATTTTGGACCATTTGTTGAACAATCCGATGACGTGCACGCTTCAGTGATAGATGCATAACATATTTAATCGAGTTATTTATTGTAAGAAACGATTTTTAGTCGATAGCCAAACAGTGCATGGAGATCGCTATCTTATTTATTACTTATTTATACACAACTGAATTGATTACATTAAATAACTAACTAACCATCACGCCGTTTCTCCGCAGAGGTAGGCAGAGAGGACGGACCGCCAAACAACTTGATCTTGGCACACACTCCTTGCCTCGTTCACATTCATACATCGTCTCATACATGCTCTTCTATTATTCCGACTTTTCACATGGCCCGACTCAAGTATCTGATTCACTTGGTCGTGCCATGTCTTCCTCGGGCTTCCCCGACTTCTTCTACCATTCACATTGGCTTTGCGTCAAATGTTCTCCTTACACTCCTTTCCTCGTTCATTCGCTCTATATGCCCAAATCATCTGAGCGTCCCTTTCTTAATCTTACTCATTACGCTTACACCAGCCTGCCTTGCATTCTTCGCGGATCTTCTCATTTGTCACACGATCATACATGGTTTTACCACACATACGCCTCAGGGATACCATTTCTACAGCATTCAGTCTACTTTCATCCTTCATCTGCCAGTTCCATGCCTCACTGCCATACATCAGGGTAGGTACCAGCACTCCATTATGGACGGCAAACTTCGGTTCTTTGGTCAGTTTTTTGTTGGCGCCAACGTCGTTCAGTCCTCCATTAATAGAGATGCCAGCATTTACCCTTCTTTCGATATCTCTGTCAGCCCTCCCATTTCTCGTAAACGTACTTCCCAAGTCCAAAAACTCATCCACCTGCTCCAAATACTTATCATTCACAACTAAGTTGCACATTGTTTTCATACGCTCTCTTTCAAATACCATGACTTTAGACTTACTTTAAATCTGATGAGCAGAAGAGGACAACTTGTCAGAGGACAAATTGTTATAAGCTTGTCAGCTTATAACAATTTGATAGAAAACTGAAACGCACCTAGAATCATCGGCTTCATGGGGTGAGGTTTGTCTAAGTCTTGGAGGCGGATGACCAGGACACACTGAATCCCAGATTCCTACCCACACCTTAAACCCTTTTCCTTCCCAGATCTCTCCTCCCCTTCTTCCTAAAAATACCCGCCACACAGCATCCCCAGATGACATTATGCCCTGAGTGAAATTATTTTCCTCAGGGCCTCCCGTGTGGGGCTCATGTAAAAAAAAGAATCGGCGTTTAACGCGAACTCTTCAAAAATCAGAAAAGAAAATTGCATTGAATTGACATTTATTTACCTACCAACTCGGATTCTATGATACATTAATTTTATTTCGTGTACATCGCGTTTATAAGGAAGAGTGGATGAACTACACTCTATTGTTTCATTTTCAAATGTGTGGAGATATGCATTTTTATAAATACTCCATGTATTTGTGCCAAAATATTTGTTCCTAGAGTTCAAAAATACGAAATTTAAAATAAAAAAGTTTTATATAAAAATAAATACGAAATTCATTTGTAATTTTAGCACAAAAGCTTAATCGGTAGGGCAAAATATATATATGTAAGTAAAAAGACGCTTTTATTATTACCGTGACGATTCACGATTATGGCACCGTGGCGGCATAAAAAGGGCAATAAACATACGTTCCTTATCACAATAATGCCGCAGCTCTTTCAAAAGATGAGATACACAATGTTCATAGTTCTGTTTCTTCCAAAGGAAAATAGTGAAATTTTCTTGCAACTCTCTCACACAGCGCATAGTGACATTTCCGTAGACCCCTACGATACTACTAGCCGTGACGATAATTTTGAAAGTATGGAATATAGTCACAAAGATTAATATTGAAGTGTGACTGAATTCGAAAAAAATCGAAAACGTCAAAATTTTGCTTTTGTTCTTAAGCATATAATGCTGCTGCTCTTTCTTACACACTAAATAACCACAGTCGAAAATAAAACAAACGATGAACGTACTTCTGCACCCCCCCCCCCCAAAGGAAACCTACAATCATTATCATACATCTCCCTCAGGCATAAAGAAAATGAAAGACAACGAAAAAGTAGTATTTTTGAAGAAACAGTCACATTTATGTTTTGTGTCTCATCTTTTGTATCACCATTATTTAATGTGTAAGAAAGAGCTTCAGCATTATAGCGATAAGGAACGTACGTTTATTGCCATTTTTTACCGTCACGGTACCGTAGCCATGAATCGTCACGGTAATTATAAATGCGCATAATGGGTCCGTGTTCAAAACCATAATAATATGTTACTTTTTAAATGATTTATTTACTTATTTCAAAAATATTTATAAGATTCTTCTAATGCAGCAATAATGTAAAAATATATTGTTCAATATACGGTGTGAAACGGTTCCATGCCAACTCAGAATCAAGTCAATTCAACACCTCTTTGAAAAGTTATGAAAAAAAATAATTTCAAAATAGCTCATACCCTAACCTAACGTAACCTATTTAATAATTTTTTAATATATTTTTTACATCACTTTCAATGACTTTTCAAAAGAGGTTCTGATTTGATTTAATTCCGAATTATCTGGTCACCGTTATGTGAAATATGACGTCACCGAATCAGCTCGATGGAACGACTCCGTATCCAATAGGTTAATGTTGGTCTCTCCTTTTGAGAGAAACTTTGACTTCTCTAGCCAGACTCTTTCACAGTAGGAGGGATGAATTCATACGCCACTACTGTACACATTAACCACCCCCCAGACTTGTCTTTCCCAGAACTTCCTGTCCTTCCTTTTAGGTACCCACTTAAAAAATAACTCAACAGAATATCCTGAAAGATGACTCTTACGTGGAGTTAATGAAATTTTCGAAGTAAAAACTTCTTTAGCACCGGACGGGGAGACGGGGAGACGGAGAACCGGGAGACGGGAAGACGGGGAGACGGAGAGCCGCGAGACGGGGAGACGGGGATACGGGGATACGGGGAGACGGGGAGACAGGGAGACGGAGAGCCGGGAGACGGAGATACGGGGAGACGGGGAGATGGGGAGACGGGGAAACGGAGAGACGGATGATTGCATTGAGCTATGAAATTTTATTGTTCATGTACATATTATATAAAAATTAATGAAAATGCGCACAATTTTTGTATTTCAAGAGACTTGATGTTTTTCATAAATAATGTGGTCTTTCTCTTAAAATGTATCTACCAATAACCATATTCCAACTCATACCGCGAAACTTTCGGGGTGAACATCCATGATAATCTTAGAAAAAAAAATCTTATTAAGTTTTCTGAACAAGGCAGTTCTAAAATCTTAAGAGTTGTAAGTTTATTGTATTATGTTAAATGTTATGAAACATAACTGCTTCCTTTTTTTTCATTTTTCTCTGAATAAGAATATTTATTCTTCGGTACAACATTTTTCAGGGCAATGGCTCAATTATTATAAAGGTATGTTTATACGAATGTTTTGTAAACACAAAAAAATTAAACGTTCATGTTTTTTTATGAAAAATCAAAACCCCCTCCACCCCCACATAGTTTGCGGTATGAGCATGGAAAATGTGTATACAGTCAGCTAAAATAACACGTGAACATAACGAAGGTTGCATTACAATCACCGAAGAAAATATAAAATGTTCTGTAACCCTTATACAGGGTGTCCGGGGGTAAAGTGTATTAACTTCGGGACGTGATTCTACATGATGGTAGGAGTAAAAAAGATTAACGAGTTTTTTCGAAATTCCAACATTTTTTTCTAAGACGTACTTACTAAAAATTCTTAGTGTGAGGTACGATCTTACTTGCTAAGCACCCGCCGGGCACGATTGTGGCAACATTGCATGGTTGTAACTGGCCCCCTCCGCCCCCCCTTACGCCGCCACTGAATAGTATCCATAATGATTTGAGTGTTGATTGAGGAAGAGCAGATCATTATCTCTGAATCTACGGGAGGGGAATGAGATCAAATTTAATCATTGAAGACAATATTAGTGACTCTCGAATAAAAATTTTAAACATAAAAATCAGACAAAGATTCGATCTCATCTAAGAGTCGTAACAGCGGAAAATAATGAAGCTGGCGGCACACGCTGGTCTATTTTCATCTTTTTACCACAAAACAACCCCTAAAAGTTGGAATTTCGAAAAAAGTTTTTCATCTTTTTTACTTATAATATCATGTAGAATCACCTCCCGAAGTTAATGCACTTTACCCCCTAACACCCTGTATATGTAACTTTTGGTTGAAATAATGGCGTAGATACACTTTTCATTTTAAATAAAAGCAGTAATTTGTGATTAAATAATATATAATATTATATCTAATTACGGTTAATATCTAATATTGTTTCGAAAGTTCGTATGTGCTATCAATTTAAAATTAATGTGAAAAAATATTTTCCCGCAAAATGTACACTATTTTATTAAAAAAAAATTAAGCATTTTTGTATGAATTGTATAGCAGACTCAAATAGTTGATGACATTTTTTTTAGGTGTAGGAACTACTAATGATTTTAAATACTGGCAATTTTTATTTAATTGTTACACGTCGGGGTCACCAATATCGCGGGATAGTTAATGTGTTAGGAAGCATTTAAATTAAGAGATTTCATATTCAAACATAATAAGTACTCAAATTTACAAAAGCGATAAGCGAAAACACGAGAGTTTATATGAATGTCGCGCGATACTTGAAACAAACTAAAGGCAGAAACATACTTTCGTGTCGTGGCGTGTCGTGACTACAAATTAACCGATGTGCTTCTGGCGCGTCACGACACGCCACGACAGGCAAGTATGTTTTTGCCTTTACGGTTCATTCAGAAGCGCGGTCGAACGCGCATGCGTTACAGTGTGACAATTAGATAAAAATTGCCAACATTTAAAATCACAAGTAGTTCCTACAAAGGTATAATGTAACATTAATTAATTGAAGTTACTTTTGGGAATTTCTCCATTGTTTTATATTATCATTGTTAACTCCATTAAAATATTCTAGTTAACTCCTTTATACCAATTAAAATGAAAATGAAGTTCTGAATAGTTATTATTGTTGACCATATTTTAAGTGTATTGTATAAATAATGTTCATATTTTAAATCGTGTTCATATTTTATTAATAATAAGTATGTATCTATATTGTAAAAATTATTGCAAATCCGAAAATAATACCGACGTAAGTCAAAAAACGTTGGTTTCCTAAAATTGTATTTATAATTTTACTGTGACATCCATATCCATAGCGTATTAGTCTACGAGATATACGTCTATTCAGGAAACTGTTGTTTCAATTCTCCCCACAATTTAAACAATTTTTTATTCAATTTATATTGAAATGACTCTTAATTCATATATTTTAACTTTTGAAGGTCATTTGCATCAATATTTTATATCAATGAAGAACAAGATAACACCAATAAATCTAAACAAAAATGTGAAAAAGACCAACACATACACAAATAAATATTCATTTAGACCATAGATTCTCAACCTTTTTTAGCCCACCGCCCACTTTGAAATATTTTTATTTCCAGCACCCCCTAACTCGTGAATCCAAAACAGCAATTGACCTCAACGGGGGGAGGGGGGGTAACTGGATACCGCTACAGGGTTATGTGTGCCAACACAGGGGGCTTAACGGGATTCCACGACGAATAGGGCGTAATGGGATACCACGACGGGATTACATTTGCCACAACGGAGGAGGCGTAATGGGACAGGGAAAATATTTTTGTGGATGGATGGCCCCTAATGGTATGGGATGGGGCAAGATAGGATGGGGTGGGGTAGGTTTCTCTGGGTCTCCTACCGCCTCCCTTAAAGTCTGAAATGCCCCCCAATTTTCTCTTGGTCTCCTACCGCCCCCCTGAAGGTCTGAAAATTTAGACTTTTAGTCAAAGTTTATTGATCTGTAAAATCGGATCCGTTTGTCCGATACACTATGATTTTAAAAAGTTGCTTTCATTAACAGGGGAAAAATTAGTCAAAGTTCCTAGTTTCGAGTTCCAGTTTTGTTTTGTTCGCATATTTTCATTTAGATTTATTGGTAGTATCTTATTGTTCAAAGATAAGCTAGCAATGTTTTAAAATCTCCTACTACCATCACAGTAGAGGAAAATGTTGCTTGTAAACTAACAACGCCTGGGTGGGAACCAGACGCGATGTCAACTCAGCCACTGACCGGTCAATATAATACATTATACTACATATTATATCTGTGTTTGTTACTAGCGTCTATTTCATGATTTTATTACAAAATTATTTCACAAAAACCAACAAAACATTTTTCCATGCAATGTTTCAGATTTTTTGACTTACGGTGCTAATTTCTATGGAGCGTGCTTTGTCAAACGAATTTTGACGTCTAAAATAGTTAAGATTTCATCTAAAATATTCCACGTTACGTGTAAATAATTTTATTGTTATTCTTCATAATACGAAAATAAAGTTAATATTAAAATTTGTAATATAAAACTTGTCACACTTTTGTCCTAAAGATTGCAATTTTTTCGATTTGGTAAGAAAGACTTATTAAATATAAAGTTTGCATATTATTACTGAAAATGTTTTACGATTATAAAATTGTAACTAATTATATAATAAAGATGCCAAATTTATTCCTTACTCAGTAAAATAAATATAAAAATGTGTTTTATTGTTTTTTTATTATTATTACTATGTCAGACAGGTTAAGACACACGAGTGCTGTAAGAGGCTGGAGGTCCCAATCCACGGGGGCGCCAAATGTCATTGGGACGAAGTATAGTCAATCCACAGTTCTGAAGTGTACAGCGATGTGCAGAAAACGTTGAACAGTATTATTTTTACGATTGGACTGCATAATACAATTACAATTTAAAAAAAACATGTGCTTGCGTTCAGAAGAAAAATGGTTCTTATTCAATTTTTTTTTCAATGCCGGCAACCCGGGCGTTTATTGTAATGATAATATCTTAATCAAACAAGTTAGTAACCCGCCTCACTAGACTAAGTCTGTTCCGAGGCGGGTACATGTATATATATACATAAACTTACATACACATACATTTACATATATGTACATACATATATATATATACATACATACATACACTCATATGCACACATACATACACGCAGGTATTCGCATACGTGTACATAATCGAACACATAGATACATAGAAAGAAAAAAAGAGAAAACGAGAAAAAAGTAACTTTTCTACGAGTTTGAAGAAGTTGCATATTATTATTTTTTTATTGAGTTATTCCCTTTTTCCTGTGGCCGCATATTAACTGTCAAATCGATATGTCAAATTCTAATTTTTTAACATAACCTCAAAGCAGATTGTAATGGTTATTATCGCTCGAAAATTGGCATAAATCTTGTAATACTAATGAAATTTATTAAACAAACTATACTACGTACCAGTCATTTCTGCAGTTCGTTTGTAAACATCTTCTAAATCAGATAGAAGCTTCTTCTTGGAGGAAGAAGCTTCTATCTGATTTATTTGAAGACACTTGGCTAGGCAGCGTTGAAAAACGCAGAATAGAACCCCTCTTGCATCACTATGTAATGGTTTATTCATTTTAATTAAATTCAGGCAAACAATGAATAAAAATATTAATTATTATTTTTAATTGTAAAACTAACGTTTTTAAGACAAGATTTTTTATGCATAGCACAAAGGGTAACAATTATTATAAGCAATAATTATCAGCCTGAAACACTCATCCACATTGAAAAATCTTCCGAGAAAAGATACATGACGCCAACGGGACTTGAACCCGTGTCCTCTCGATTGCCGGTCGATTGCTCTGACCACTGAGCTATGGCGGCTTATCTCGTACCCGCCAAATGATTCAATATATGCTAGTGTTTCATTCAACAATTACTGCTTATTATATTTTTTTCCCCTGAAAACAACCAACTTTATTTTTGCGAGAGAAACATTGTAAGTGTTAAATCCCTCGCTAGGTGGCGTCGAGACAAATTATGTCTTCATTTATTGGGGAAATACTTAAACTTGTCAAATATTAATTATTATTTTTAATTGTAAAACTAACGTTTTTAAGACAAGATTTTTTATGCATAGCACAAAGGGTAACAATTATTATAAGCAATAATTATCAGCCTGAAACACTCATCCACATTGAAAAATCTTCCGAAAAAAGATACATGACGCCAACGGGACTTGAACCCGTGTCCTCTCGATTGCCGGTCGATTGCTCTGACCACTGAGCTATGGCGGCTTATCTCGTACCCGCCAAATGATTCAATATATGCTAGTGTTTCATTCAACAATTACTGCTTATTATATTTTTTTTCTTCCCCTGAAAACAACCAACTTTATTTTTGCGAGAGAAACATTGTAAGTGTTAAATCCCTCGCTAGGTGGCGTCGAGACAAATTATGTCTTCATTTATTGGGGAAATACTTAAACTTGTCAAATATTAATTATTATTTTTAATTGTAAAACTAACGTTTTTAAGACAAGATTTTTTTATGCATAGCACAAAGGTTAACAATTATTATAAGCAATAATTATCAGCCTGAAACACTCATCCACATTGAAAAATCTTCCGAGAAAAGATACATGACGCCAACGGGACTTGAACCCGTGTCCTCTCGATTGCCGGTCGATTGCTCTGACCACTGAGCTATGGCGGCTTATCTCGTACCCGCCAAATGATTCAATATATGCTAGTATTTCATTCAACAATTACTGCTTATTATATTTTTTTCCCTGAAAACAACCAACTTTATTTTTGCGAGAGAAACATTGTAAGTGTTAAATCCCTCGCTAGGTGGCGTCGAGACAAATTATGTCTTCATTTATTGGGGAAATACTTAAACTTGTCAAATATTAATTATTATATAATAATTGTTACCCTTTGTGATATGCATATTATTTTTAATTGTAAAACTAACGTTTTTAAGACAAGATTTTTTATGCATATCACAAAGGGTAACAATTATTATATAATAATTAATATTTGACAAGTTTAAGTATTTCCCCAATAAATGAAGACATAATTTGTCTCGACGCCACCTAGCGAGGGATTTAACACTTACAATGTTTCTCTCGCAAAAATAAAGTTGGTTGTTTTCAGGGGAAAAAAATATAATAAGCAGTAATTGTTGAATGAAACACTAGCATATATTGAATCATTTGGCGGGTACGAGATAAGCCGCCATAGCTCAGTGGTCAGAGCAATCGACCGGCAATCGAGAGGACACGGGTTCAAGTCCCGTTGGCGTCATGTATCTTTTCTCGGAAGATTTTTCAATGTGGATGAGTGTTTCAGGCTGATAATTATTGCTTATAATAATTGTTAATAAAAATATTATCAAATCAGCGATCTTCTACTTAGATTTAAGACAATAAATCAACCGTAACATGCGATAACATGGCAGCCATAGGAAACGCCATATAATTC
The DNA here is from genome assembly GCA_917880885.1 of Limnephilus marmoratus. NCBI lineage: Eukaryota > Metazoa > Arthropoda > Insecta > Trichoptera > Limnephilidae > Limnephilus > Limnephilus marmoratus. The sequence goes on along the minus strand of OU862932.1, from coordinate 806,435 downwards.
GGTGCTGCCATAGTAATGAAAACATTTAGTTCCAATTTATTTAATTTCTACACTTTCTTGCCAAACTATACGTATATTATTTAAATAAAAAATAAAAAAATATAATTCTTTTCTTTTTCTTTTTTTGTTACAAATAAATTTTCAGGCATTTTTATTAATGTATATTTAATTTAAAAAATTAAAATGAACATTTTGTTAATTTTTTTTTTTTTTTGCATTCTCACCAGCATTTGGTTCCTTAGAACGGGCAATCTGCCTAGCTAGGAGCTAATATCGAACCACAAGACATAATAATACTTGTACACATTTTATAGTTATTTTTCAATATTATTATTATGTTATTTTTTTTCCATACAAATCTATCAAATGTAATGTTATAAATAAATAAATAAATAAAAATTAAAACACAAATACAAATAATCAAATAAAAATTATTGGGAGTTGAAATGCAGTTATCATGAAATTAACATATTTCCATCAAACCAAAAATTCATCAGATTTATTTGTAGGGTCATTTATTAAAGTGAATATTATCTACATTTACGAATTAAGAACCAAATACATTTATTTATTCTTTTGATATTGAAAACAAGGTGAAGAGATACAACTCGCCCAAGTCGAGAGTCAGAGGCAAAATCCAATGTATTTGGAAACCAGCGACTTTGACGTTTTCCGCTAGTGGCGCTAATGTAGTGGGCTGTCCGTAAAATAAGATGACAGCATTACGACACCAGAGACAAAGGAACAATTCCATCTGTTGCACCATTCAGATTAACCGAAGCCGCGGAAGTTTAAAAACTAATTACAGAGCGTAATTCACACCTGGCGGGTGCGGCGAGTGGAAGCTACATCGCGAACGGCTGCCACGCCGAGACTAACCATCGCAGAGAGCGCAGCATGGCGGGAATTTGGCTTGTGGAAACCCCAGTATTGCTGGATTGCGCGTAAATCATTTATCGCGACCACAGCACCTTGGAGACCTTATTTTACCAACAGCCTTCGTATTATAAGTTGTTTTGTGTCTAGTGTCTGGCCGCAAGAGACTAAATTAATATTATTCTAAAACAAAGAACTAATGTTTAAAAAGCAATATGCCTGAAAACTACTTACCATTGCCTTCTGTAGAGTAAAAAATTAAAGGCATTAGGTTCGGAGCTTGACTAAATTATTAATGTATTAATTGTTTTTGTCTTTAATTTGTAGAACTCCATTTCAATTTTTATAAATTTAATTAAAATTAAATTTGATGATGTTATTATCGAGTTCTGCAAGTATTTTAGAATGCATTTTAGTTACAGCTGTTTCGACGTGTAAGGTCATTTTCAAACATTGCCACTTACGGACGACTTATTTATTATATTTTAAAAGTGAATTTTCGAAGGTTTTTTTTTTTTTTTTTACATGAGCTCCACACAGGAGGCCCTGAGGAAAACAATTTCCCTCAGGGCCTATGTCATCTTTGGGGATGCTGTGTGGAGGGTTGTTTTTAAGGAAAGGAAGGAGAGGAGAGTTCTGGGAAGGAAAAGGGTTTTAGGGGTGGGTAGGAATCTGGGGTTCAGTGTGTCTTGGTCATCCGCCTCCAAGACCTAGACAAACCTCACCCCATGAACCCGGGCACCCCTGCTAAATCACCAAACGTAGCGAACCACTTGGGGTGACCTATGGCAGAGGTGTTGGTTATCCAATACAGGTTCCCGGGGTGGCGGTACCCATTCCCGCCTCCCAAATTGAAGAAGGTGTCTAAATTAGAACATAAACATTAAAACTTTTATTTCGACGTCATTTTTTGTCATCAATTTTTATCATCATACAATTTAGGAGGCGCATATGGGTACCTCCGCTCCGAAAACCATTTATTTGATAATACCCTTGCCATAGGTCACCCCAAGTATTCGCTACGTTTGGCGACTTATCAGGGGTTCCCGGGTTCACGGGGTAAGGTTCGCCTAGGTCTTGGTGGCGGATGCTTCCGCCCATCTACTGCGTGGCAGGTCAAATTGGGAGAGACTAGTTGATGGAGATAAATAAATTAATAAAAAAATAAATAAATATCCACCCCTCATATTTCTGTTCTGCCTGGAAATTTATCTCCTTCTTTTTCCTAAAAAGACTCTACACACGGCATCCCCAAAGATGACATAGGTCCTGGGAGAAAATATTTTCCTCAGAACCTCCTTGTGTAAAAAAAATGTTGGGAGCGTTCTGCTAATTTAATGTTATTGTCGCTAACATTTTATAAATAACCACACATTGCTGTGGCTAACGAAACCTTTATAACCAACGTTATCTGTTGCGTAATTCACAGCGCCCGTTTGTCAACCCGCTGCACGCTACGCGCTGCCCGCTGCCGCTTGGCCAGATATACTATATATTTCAACCAATTTACACAAATCCTTGACAAATTATATACCTAAAAACCTTCCCTATGAATCACCCTATCTAATGGTGAAAACCGCATGAAGATCCGTTATGTAGTTTGAAAAAGCGCATATACAGCGTGAACGACTTCATTTTATACTATGTAAAGATAGCGACCGACTTTTTGACTAGATAGCGACAGTTGAAATGAAAGAGTATAAATCAAGATTGGTTAGGTAAATAATGCAGACTGATAGCTTCACTTTCCCAAAAAATAAACTGGACAAATAAATAGATTTAATGTATTGTTTACTCGATATTAAATGGAAATCTACAAATGCCTTTAACGATTATTACATCTCGTTAATTTTTGACTAAACGACCATTTAAGTAGGATAATAAATACATGGCTTTAGAAGTACTAAAAGTAACACTTTAACCCGTTTAATCACAGGACACCAAATTTGACCCAGCTCACATAGATCTCATATAGCTCGTTGAATCTCCCTTACTGTCATGGTGAGAAATATGATCGAAACAGTTTTAGAAAGAGGAAACTCCATGCTTTATATTCAACCATAAAAACAAAAACATGTGCAACTTTATGAAACCAAAGTTTCCGATAGCAATTTGCGAAAAATGCATAAAATTCGATTTCATTCAATCGATTTTAATAATAATAATTTATTCCAGAATGTAATAAATTGCAGGTATAGTGCAATGCAATTCATTCCATATTTCGAAATAACAAAATAAATTAGATAAATGATAAGAAAAAGTAAAAAATAAATAACAATATTTACATAAAATGAAAAAGGAATAAGTAAGTGAAGTAATAACTAGTAAAGGTAGGTTTGTAACTACATACATAGTTATAGGTGAGATGTGCTTGTGTCGCACAAGCGACTTGCCGTACCTACATATTGGTGATTAGAAAAAGTAAGTTGATTATGAAGTTGTAGAAGAATACGAAATTATTTTTTTACTTTTTAGTGCATTTCTTGAAGTCGTTTTTTTGTTTTGTTAAAATTTTAGTTTATTTTTTGATTTTTAGTGAATCTGAAGTACACTAAATAATTTGTCTGAATATGGGTAAACCTACTAAACGTGCCGCTCATATGAGACAGACATAATTTGACCATAACGACGTTCGGGTCAAATTAAGAGATTCGGCCGAGTTTCGTTAATTTGTCATGGATACGATAATCAGAACTTAACCAAACTCTCATAAAATTACCCTTGAAGTACATCCTTTCCAATAAAAAAAGAATTATCGAAATCGGTTGGCGTGATATTGAGTTATTCGTCCATTTGTCGCGCACATACTTAATGCAAATTTAAGACTTATACGGTTTTCTCATGGATGCCATTGTCGGAACTGAACCAAATTAAAATGGGACCACACGGGAAACACCAGCTTTTAAATAAAAAAAGAATCATCAATATCAGTTCACCCAGTCAAAAGTTCTGAGGTAACAAACATAAAAAAAAATAAAAAAAATACAGTCGAATTGAGAACCTCCTCCTTTTTGAAGTCGTTTAAAAAGGAATAAGCATGAAAAATGAAATTGAAAAAATATCAAATGCAGAAATGAATTCAAGAATCCGTTTTTTTTTATATTAGCTTCACACAGGAGGCCCGGAAAATAATTCCCCTCAGGGCCTTTGTCATCTGGGGGATGATGTGTGAAGGGTCTTTTTAGGAAAGATAGGAGAGGAAGTTCTAAGAAGAAAAAGAGTATGGATTTATGAATCCATCCCTCCCACTGCGGTGCAAGGCGATGTTCCGAGAGAGTACGGCTGGAGAAGTCAAAGGGACTCCGTTCAGGCCAGCTAGTGGGCAGACGCATCCGCCGCCAAGACCCGGATAAACCTACTCCCATGAACCCAGGCAACCCTGCTAAGTCACCAAACATAGCGAACCACTTGGGGTTGACCTACAGCAGAGGTGTTGGTTATCCAATAGATGGTTCCCCGGTCGGCGGTACCCATACCCGCCTCCCAAATATTTCGGAGTAATATGATGTTTGTGACTAAGAATGTCCTTCAGAAGCTTGAGGGGATAAGGTTCTTTGTTCCCAAACCTTCGTCTTTCCCTTCTCTAGGTATAATTCAATAATGTCCGTCAAATAAGCCCTCCAGGTAAATAAAGTGGAAATTCGGTATATGTGCTTACAAGGTAAATAAAAATACGCTGTTTTAATGATGAGCAAACAAAATCTAAAATAGTACTTCTTTTAAAAGGTTGCGCAAATAAACTTTTTTTATGTACTTAGTATGATTTATAAACACAAGAATGAGTTTGTTGTTATTATTATAAGAACGTAAAAATGATGTTTTATGATGTTGTTGAAACGAAATGAAGTTAATCTTTGACAGAAGATTCCTAGGTACCAATTAAAGTTTACTAATTGTTGAAACAAATTGCGTTTTCCGGTGGATTTTTCTCATTTTTCCTTTTTCGGATTCGATTTCGGAACAAATATAAGAATATCTCGAACGGAAAATCATAAGTGGATTTATATTAAAATAAATAAAATATTTATATAAAAATCAGTACCTAAATGTTTGCTTTTATGTGTGTGAGTTGTCTATGGTATATGTACTGCTTTATTAAGTGGGAATAACTAGACAAAACCGGAAATACGTCATATTTAAAATCAAATTTTAGATGTCTTGACTCTTTTCCATGAAAAATTATAAATTGATTTCGACAGACCATTCTTTTATCTAGTGAAACTATGTTGTAAATTTGGAGAAAATTTGTTTATTTTTAGTCTAATAAGGTTTTACCATAGGTCGTTTGTAAAAATTTTCAAACAAAATTTTGTATTATACAACACACATTTCAAATCATATATGCAGTTAAATAAATCAATAAAAAAGCTCCTTTTCATAATTTTAATTTAAGTTTAAATAAAATCATTAAAAAAAGATCCGCGCACGTGTTTTGTGGCGAAAATACTTCAGTTTGTCTATTTTTTTACGGTCTTACAAAGTAATATATTTTGGATTTTTTTTACATTCTTATTTTGCTTAGACATTTTTGAAAAAATATAAATACTTATGAAAAAAAAAATAATTACAAAAACTACATAATTTTAATAGTTTTATCATCACACCTTTCAGCATTTTTGGATGTAGGTATAAATTAAAGCAAATTTTGAAAGAAATACAATCGACATGAGTTATTATTTAAAAAGCTGGTACGGAGAATAATTAATCTTTCTCATTGGAACCGCCCTGTACAATCGTAAGAACTTCTTTCGACGAAATTGTAATTCTCGGCCGCTGGCTGGTTAATGGCCCTTAAGCATAGGAAACGTTTGAAACTTTCAAAATACCTTCTTTCCACCCTCGCGAAGGTGTCCGGATTATTACAACCACATGAAAAGTTTTTTAATCATTACAAAAACTATAATTGTTTTTGTGTTTAATTCGCAGATCTCTATTTAATTTTTTAAAATTGAATTTTTTTCAAATCGTTTATTTTTCCCAATTTTACATTTTATGGTTACAAATTTTGAAAATAATAAAAGTAATGGGAACCCAATAAGGCGCAGCCTGTGCGTGGGTAATATAGTTAAAAGAGCGTTTAACCAGCCAGCGGATGAAAATCCACATTTCGTCGAAAGTTGTTCTTACGATCGTGCAGGGCGGTTACAATGAGAAAGATTAATTATTCTCCGTAACAGCTTTTTAAAATATTTACTCAATATCGAATTTATTTCAATTCAAATTAGCTTTAATTTATACCTTCATCCAAAAATGCTGAAAGGCGTGTTGATAAAACTATTAAAATAATGTACTTTTTGTAGTTATTTTTTTATTATAAGTATTTATCATTTTTCAATAATGTCTAAACTTAATAAGAATGTTAAAAAAATCTGAAATATATTAGTTTGTAAGTGCGTAAATAAATACACAAATGGATCAATTTTTGTCAAGAAACACATGTACGTACATATTTTTTAATGATTTTATTGAAACTAAAATTAAAATTCTAAAACATGTGTTTGCTAGATAATATATTGATTTATTTTACTGCATGATTATATTATTTGAAATGGGTGTGGTAAAATACAAAATCTTTTTTGAAAATTTAACAAATCTGCGAATTTATTGCATGCGAATGCTAGATAAAAGAACAATCTTTCGAAATCCATTTATATTTTTTTGTGGAAAAGAGTCAATACGTCTAAAATCTGATTTGAAAATGACATATTTTTGGTTTTCTCTGGTAATGCCCTCTTAAATATATTATATTTTAGTACCTAGAATTTAATAATATGTTTAATAATTTAATAATATGTTTTCATCACGTATTTTAGTATTGATTTTTGTTAGAGCTGTTTCGGCTTACAAGGCCATTTTAAAATTGTTACTTCGGCTTACAAGGCTCGGTATATCGAACTAAAATCGTCGAAAGACAAGCCCATCGATCTTGGATCCTAGCACGGGCAATCGATGAGGATTGATAGGATAACTTCTCATCGTTCCCTAGCTTGACTGCAGATCGCTAATGAATAAGTGAAGTGTTCTGTTATTTTATGGACACACTAACAGATTCTCCCAATCCTTTGGATGGAGATTATTTCGGAATTAAAATAGATTCGTCTTCGTATCTGGATGACAAAGACCTGAACGTAACCGCAAAATCTCTCACGGATTCATCCACATCGTGTTTTGCCGCAAAAAATACTTCACGTTCCTTAAACACCGACCGTTTTTTTGTACAATGTTTATCTAGGGTTGACAATAAATTATCAAAAGTTATATCCGTTAATTTTAGTGGAAAACACAAATTAATCAGTGAAGACAGTGTTTCTTGCTCTAAGAGATTCAACAGACAAGCCCTTTTTTGTCTGCGTTTAACTTGTCATCATTTATGATGAAAAACTGTTCCAGTCTAAGCCTAAACAGCCTATCCAATCTCCTACGAGATGCTTAAAACTCGGAATCCTTCCCGACTCCATATCCCAAAGGAAACAGACCACAATAACTACAAAAAAAAAACGAACCCGCAACAATTCCCTCCACAAAAAAAGCAACTACTTAACTACTCCGGAACTCTTCTTGGTCCTGTGTCCAAGTCTTCCTTCCTTCCTTCAAATAGTCCTCCAATTTTGCGTATAATCACCGCACGCCTTGGCTGTGATCAATTGCCCGGTAAACACCGCTCGCCTTGGCAGTGAAAAAATGTTTTTCCCCTGGTATTGGTCTTCTTTGTCCTTTGGTCTTATATTCTTCTGAACCTAAAACATAAAAATATTCTGGCCTCCTCGCCCTGGAGAACCCTGGTGATTTTCCTTCTCCATGAAGGAAAAAAAAATTGAAAGTCACGCTTACCTTAGACCTCTCGCTCCTGGTCCCAAACTGTTGTTGTCGTGTAACAACAAAATAAAAACGCAGATAATCCACGGCTACGCCAGCCGTAGTGTTCTGTTCTTTTATGGACACACTAACAGATTCTGCCAATCCTTCGGATGAAGATTACTTCGGAATAAAAATAGATTCTTCTTCGTATCTGGATTTATACTGGACGCTGCAACGCTGTAAGAAACGTTGGCTAAAGAAGGAGATAGCACAACACGACATAACACCACAAAAACAAAAAAAAACGATAAAAAAGCTCACATAACGTTTAGAAACATATCATTGATTTTTATACATATGTATAGAAGATAGATTTTAAAATATTTTTCTAATAGTAAAAATATGGAAATATTTGTGTAAATTCGGAATCGGTGTTTTGATCTCCATGATCACGTTGTGTACAAGACCCGTAGGCCTGCACAAAAACTGTAAACAATAAGCGCCGGCACACAGAGACGCCCGACAACTGCAATGTCTTGATAGAGATGTTTTCTCGCTTCGACAGCTATTGAAGTTCCGCAGTAGAGTATCTGGTTACTGAAGCATCCATGCTGGGTATCTTCCGCCACGCATTGTGAGATGAAATGCTCTTGCATCGGAGTATGTAGACTGCGCTGGACGCTGGTTGTGTATTATGTGAGATGGGCTGCGCTCCAGATGATGTATATTCTCGAGTTTGTTATGTATCCAAGGGAACAGAATCTTAGGCAGGGGCGGTCACAGCAATTCTTAAGTAGGCCGGCTTGTCATTGCATGGCGGTGGGTCGCTAGCATCCTAGGCTAGGGCGGTCGCAGCCACTCACATCTTGATTGGCTCCTGGGTATCGGTCTGCATTCCATTGGGCGTGCTGCAAGTGCTTAGCACGCATCTCTAAATGATGTCATCATTTGACAAACGTGGCGTCATCATCAGGTAGGTCTGCTTTCTATTGGGCGTGGCGGGAGTCCTTATACCGACCGGCAGAACAGACGTCTTGGCAAAGCATAGCATGACGAGGGGAGTGGTGCTGTTAAATGAAATTGCAAACCATTTGGATGTAAGTGACTGTTCTTTATATGCCTTAAAAACATTATTGAAGAGTCACTTGCCTAAATGCTGATAGGGTAACTAAATTGTACTGTAATTGGAATTATTCTGTTGTACAATAATAATAAAATAATAATAAATAATAAATAATAATATAGCGCGTAGCGCAACGCAGTGTTTCCTCGGTTGATTCGAATTGTATATCCTCGTCTTCAACGGATTTCTGGCAATTTCAGACAGTAAAAGTGTAGTCCAATATGGAACCCCGGGGGCGGTATGGTTCAGGGCTCTCCAGGCTAACAGCCCGGAGCAAGATAGCCAAGAGCGAGGGGTAGCGCAGCGGCTTCAAGGGCCTGTTAAGAATCAGCACGTTCAAAAAAGCCACGGATGGCCACGAGGCTCAGGCGTTATCATCAGGGCAGAGAGATGCGAGGCTCGATGCAAGGGGGCCTCGGGCTAGCAGCCCGGAGCAAGATGCAAGGGGGCCCCGGGCTAGGAGTCCGGAGAAAGATGGTCAGGGCTCAGGCGTCAGCGTTTTGTAGGTATTATCCCATCGGGTGCTTGAGGTGAAAGAGTTGCGTCTTGAAGCCTCGAAAGGTGACGGCGAAACTGGCGTCTTGAAGTTCCAACCGGTGACGGCGAGACTGGCGTCTTGATGTTCCAACGGGTGACGGTGAGACTGGCGTCTTGAATCGAGTGGACGATCTGAAGAGATGTTGCTACGATCACTTGTCCGTGAAGACTGAATACCAACTGCTTTCTTCGCAGTCGTTTTATAGGGCCAGTTTCGTTGGTTTCACAATATTTTAAATTCTTGTAATAATTTCTACTTCCGCGTGAATCATCCCAGGTTGCAATTTCACGTTGTTTAACAAAAAAATTTCTATTTTCGGGAGCATGAATCACCTCACATTGAAAGTGTTGAGAAATCAATATTTCGGTGATGCGCCGTTCAAATGAAGAATATTTCCTCTTCGATAAAAATGCATGATATTAAGAGTTTGCCATGGTTTCATATAACACGTTCGATATACGTTGTTTTAAAGTAAAATAGAATTAATTAAAATTTCTTATTGTTGAAACCAAGGTTTCGATAGGAAAATCATTTTTATCCAGGTACCTATAGCAGGATCCCATTTCAAAGAAAATAAACATGCATATATTTCGCCCTCTGCCAGAAATTTTGGAAAAAAACAAACTATTCATTGAATTTAGGCATTCGCATGTTTGGTGTTTTTAAAACCTATTTTTGTGTTATTACCTGTTCTTATGTATTTTTTGTAAGAATGTTTAATATTAGCATTAAACACAACTGATGTAAAATATCGTAGTTTTCACCCTCCTCAACATTTCTCACCTGAGAACCCGAAGGTGGTTGAAAAGGTGATTATTTCCGCTACACAATGCCCATTTTTCACTTGTCCCTTTCCCAATCCCTTCCCTATGACAAGTCCGAAAGGTTAAATCATTCATTCCAAACCTTCTATCTTTCACGTGTATTTATCAATGTCCCCCACGACAGCTCTGAAACCATTATCGTGTGTTGAAAAGGGTTATTTAATAAATTTAAGTTAAGGATTCACCAATTTATTATTGTATTATGCACCCGTATGGCTTTTACATAATAAAACTGTTTAAAATATAGTTCAAAGTTCGAAAGCAATACGGCATAAAGGTCAGAGGTTTTCACTAAAGGTTAAAAAAGATAAATCTATGTTAAAAAAAAATAATGTAAGCGGTAAAATTAACATTACATATGATATAGGTTATACTATTAATATTACAAAGGCGAAAGTTTGTATGGATGTGTGGGATGTAAGGATGTATGTTTATTTCTCTTTTACTCAAAAAATTCTGAATGTACTTAAAAAATTCTTTCCCTAACTGAAAGCTACTTATTTAAATATTTCACACTTAAATAACAATTAACATAAATTATAATACTTCATAAACATAATTTTAAGATACACATAATTCAACCGCGGTGACTGGGTCAAGTCGTCCCGTCTCCTCTGGAAGTTGTGGGTGCCTTGCGACTTGAACGCAGTCTTCCCGACCCCGACCATGGTCTCTGTTGCCGTGCCTGCTCCGACACCACTTCCTCCCCCACCAACCTGGAATCAGGAGAAAACCCAGTCAATCCACGCAACAAGGTCGAAGTCTCTAACTCATGAGGCTCGTTCCTCAAAATTTCAGACGCGGGATGCTGCGCAATATTGCCATCTTCCTTCCAGCTCACTGACATTTCCCTCATTTGGTCCACATGTCTCTTCCATGTCACATCAGTGTTTCCTATTTTAATAATATAAACTTTTTTACCTAGCTTTCTAGAGACTACATCCTTAGCCCAAACGACTTTATTATCATGACGATAATCTTTTGTAAAACATTTTTGTCCAACTTTAAAAACCCTGGTTTTTACCCCTCTGTAAAACCTAACTTGATCCGATTGAGCTTTAGAAATGTTAACGTTAGCTTCCTTGACTTTTTCCGAAAAGTCTTCTCCATTTTTCACTGGCAATAAACTGTCGAACGTAGAACGCAGCCTTCTTCCTAATAACAGAACCGCTGGTTCAATACCTGTCGAACAATGGAAAGAATTTCTATGGTCCATTAAAAAATTCAATAGCTTGACATTAAAATCTAGTGGGAATTTACCGTTTATTAACAGTTTCTTGAGGAACATTTTCGAAATTTTTACTGCATTTTCTGCCAATCCGTTTGACTGGGGGTGTTTCACCGGAGAAGTCATAAGTTTAATATTGTTCTCCTTTAAGAAACCTCTAAATTCCTCACTTGTAAAAACTGAGCCATTGTCAGATACAATTAACTCAGGGTTGCCAAAATTAGAAAAAATTTTCCTCAATTCCATAATCGTATGAGTTGAATCTGCCTTCTGCACCTCGATACAGTCTAACCATGTATTCCTTTTCAGCTGCGCCACTTGTGATGTCCAATGTTTGCAGGCAATACTGGGCCCTTTATCTCCAGTATTCCTCTAGGATGTTTTCAAGGTTATTATTTAAACACGTAGAACTTTGATACACGGAAACTGTTTAATAGAATATAATAGTACAATGTTGGCTGTAAGCCGTCTGACGAGAAAGAGGGCGCGCGAGATCTCCGCTCGCTATTATATCGTACCGATGTTAGGTCGCTTCGGCTAGGTTCGGGTAGGTTCGGAAATACCGAACCTACCCGACAGATTAACATATTACCAACACTACAGATAATTATAGAGATTCCTTCGATATTTAAAACTATACTAATCTATACAAATATTATAAATGCGAAACTGCGTGTATTTGATTGTTACGCTTTAATAGGTAGCATGCGAGCTCTTTGAAAAATGAATGTAACGGGTATGTAGGGTATGGTAAGCGGGGAGGGGTGGAGGGGGGGGGATGAGGGGGGGGGGGAGTGGAGGAGGATAGGAAAGGTGGAGGAGGCGGAGTGGAAGTCACACACTTCCCCAAATGATCATCTAGTCAATGCACGCTATGCAATTGCACTGTATAAGTATTATAAATACAAAACAATACAAGAACAACATGTCAACCTACTAGGGACCAAATGGGAAAATAATTCACCGACTCCAGATATTATTTTCATATCAGAGGGTTCGGCTCTGTGGAACTCCTAATTTGACCTATAAATCCTACTGATCCCTCAATATAAATATTTAAAAAATCTTTTCTAATCATAGATGTATTTAAAATGACTGATTTTTGCATTTTGATATATAAATTCTTTGACAAATCTATTATGCCTATATTTCGAATGAGAGAGCTAAGTATAATGCCAGTAGCCGAAATAACAAATAGTAATATTTTTATAGTCTGAGAATGCCAAATTCTTTTAATCTTATTTCCTAAATCTGTATATTTTCTTATTTTTTCACAAACGGCTTTTTATTTATTTATTTATTTATTAACGCCCTTTTTCGGGGCTTTTACATTACATATGAATAATAAGAAAATACAAAGCATAACTGAAAAATACATAACTGAACTGTTTCAGTAACAATATTTTATATTTGTTTAAACATAAATTGAAGATGTCCACTGACTTGGTATAATTGTTTCCCTCCATTAGTATTCTGGGCAAAGAAGAATACATATGGTAGTTAGTTCCAGAATTTCTACACTGAAATAAATCTTGACTTCTAGTATTACGTTGTGGAATCCGGAAGCTTATCAATTCTAGCAATACCGGACTATCAACTAAATCATTTAGAATTTTATATAGAAATACCAAGTCAGAGAAAATTCTTCTGTCGGACAATTTGTGCATATTCAAATCATTTAAAATAGTGTTGTAGTTCAACATATTAGCTGGAATACCCATTTTAAAATTTAGAAAACGTAAGAATTTGTTTTGAATTCTTTCAATAGCTTGAACATGTATACTATAATGTGGATTCCAGACGGGAGAATTGTACTCAAGTTGACTTCTAACATAGGCAAAATATAACAGTTTAATACACTTTATATTGTTAAAATTTCTAGTAAGCCTAGTTATAAATCCCAACATTTTTAAGCCCTTATTAGAGATTTCTGTTATGTGGTTAACAAATGAAAGATTTGATTGAAAAGTGATGCCTAAGTCTTTAATTTGTGTTAATGTCTGAAGGGCATTGTTATCAATGTTGTAATTGTAAATCACTGGATTTTTTATTCGAAAAAATCTAACTATTTGACATTTTGAGATATTTAGGTAAAGTCTATTTTCATTACACCAAATTAATAATTTATTGATATTATCTTGAAGAATGTTGCAATGGTGAATATTTTGAAAAATTCTAAAAATTTTGTGGTCATCAGCAAAAAGTAAAATGATTACATCATAAAATATTTTTGTAAGATCATTTATAAACAAGATAAATAAGATTGGACCGAGGTGTGAACCCTGTGGAACTCCACTTGTTGCATAAATTATTTCCGACAGAGAGGATTTTATTCTAACAATTTGTTGTCTTCCAGTAAGATAGCTTTCAAACCAGGCTAATATATTGCCACGTATACCAAGTTTTTCTAATTTCCAAATGAGAATTTTATGAGAAACTGTGTCAAAGGCTTTACTAAAATCAGTATAAATAGAGTCTACTTGTTTTTTTTCTTTGAAAGCATTGGTTATAAAATTTTCATAAATAATTAAGTTGGACAAAGTACTTCTACCTGGCATAAATCCAAACTGGTGAGGTGATATTATAGGTTTTATTTGTGATAAAAGTTTGTCAAGTATAAGACTTTCAAAGAGTTTCGGTATGGTGGATTGAATGCATATTGGTCTGTAATTACAAACATCACTTTTATCACCTTTTTTGAAAATTGGAGTTAAATAACTAATTTTCCACCTATCGGGAAAAATTCCACTGGATAAAGATAGGTTAAAAAGTTTGGTTAATGGAAGAGCAATTACTTTGATACATTCTTTGATAAATATTGTTGGGATATTATCTGGCCCAGCAGATTTGTGGATATCTAAGGATTTCACTTTAGTAATTACATCAGAGATACTTATGGTACACTGTGAAATATCAAGAGTTTCATCTAGAGTTGTTGTTGGATTAGGAGCATTATTTGAGTCTGTTGTATAAACACTTTTAAAAAATTTTGCAAATAAGTTAACAATACCATTAGTATTATTGCTGTGGCTGCCATTTAGGTGCATAATGCTCGGGAAATCAGAATCATCTTCTTTAAGAGATTTCGAGTATTTCCAAAAATAACTAACATTATTTATTATGGAATTTTGAATTTCATTTATATAGTTACGGTAGCAGGTCATAGACATTTTTTTACACGAAGTTCTCAAATCTTTAAATTCAATGTAATCAGAATATTTTTGAAATAATTTATATTCTTTATGTTTAAGTTTTTTGGTGACAAGTAGATTTATAAGTTCTTTGGAGTACCATTTTGGATAGGTATTTGGCTTACATTTCATGGTTGGTATATACATGCTAATAGCATTTTCCAAAACAGAATAAAATTTATTGGTAGCTGTGTTGATATCATCATATTGCACAGATGACCAATCAAAAGAGACAAGATAATTACAAATTTGCTCATAATCAGTTCTGAAAAAATTTTTGTAACTGAAAGACAGTTTACAAGTATTAACATGTACATTAGAAATAATAATTTCCAGTGGAGGATGATAAGTGTCAATTGGCACCAGCGGCTCACTACATTCTTCAATTACTAGTGACTCTAAATTAGAAAAACATAAGTCTAGAGTACGATTATTTTCATTTGGTATAGTATTTGCCTGATTCAGACCTAAGAATAACGCCATGTCTAGAATAATGCGTTCCGACTCACTAACACAGATATTATTGTCACTGTTCACCCAGTTCACTTTTGGAAGGTTATAATCACCAGCAAGCAAAAATGTTGCACTAGGATTCCTTTTTAAAATAGTTTCCACTTCCTCACTATGACACCTGTATACTTCATTGCTTGAATTTGGTGGGATATAAATACAGCCCACAATAATCTTTTTATTCCTGGCAACATTCACTTGAAGGAAGATTTGCTCAAGTTGTTTGTGTTTAGTTGTAATTAAGTTTGCTTTATATTTCTTGCTGATAGCGATTAAAACACCACCACCTCTGCTTTTAGCACTTGTCAATGTATTTCTATCTAATCTGTGTACATTATGATTTATGAAGCCTAATTCACTAGAATGAATATTTGGCTCTAACCACGTTTCAGAGAGTAGTACAAAGTCATGCTCTAACATTGGTATTGTAGACTGAAGAAAATTCAATTTTGTTTTAAGGCCTCTGACATTCTGGTAGTATATTTTCATTTTGTTTAGTTTTATCCTATTACTTCTGTTTTTCTGATTTGACCTCTGCTTTACTGATTTGATGACGTTGTGTGAGAAAGTAGGGGAGTGTGAATGTTTATTGGTGGAGCTTATTAATGGCATAAAAAATCGATTTTCTTTTTTTCTGCTTCAATTTTTCTCAAATGTACTGAACATTCATCACTCCAAGCAAAATGGTCAGTTGGCAATTTTAATTTTAGTTTTTCATTAATTTTTTTGCAGTTAATGCACTGAACATCATTTTTACAGTTTTCATTGTCATGTGCTTCGGAACATCGAGTGCATGCTTTTTCACTTCTGCAGTCTTGTGCTTTGTGCATATAGCCATTGCACTTGTAACATTTTAGAAGAGAGATGTTGTCGAAAACTCTACATCTATCCCATCCAATATTAACTTTACCTTCGTGTAGCATTTTCTCGTACGTTATTCCATCAACTTCCGTGAAAATGGTGTAATTAACATCGCCTCGTTTGGTTTTCACTTCTTTTATAAATTTTACCTCAATTTTAGATTCAACTGTTTCAAGGTAATCATTTTGCATCTTAATTTTTGAAACAATTTCATCTGGAGTATATTTATCAGATAAACCAATAATTTTTAGTTTTGGATACTTAGGTTTTGGGGTATTAACATCATATTTTTTTCCCATCTTAGAAATAATTTGTTCTTCCATTTTTTTCGTTGAGGCTACATTTTTGCATTCTACTATTACTGCCCCTTGTTTGAAATTTCTAATTCCGGTCACACCAAAATTTACAGGATCTATATTTTGTTTTATTTCATCTTTTGTAACTGTATTTTTTTGATCCTTATCTTTTGGCTTTATGATGATGATAGGTTCATGTTTTTTACATTTTGTTGGTTCTTCAATAATTTTAACATTTTTCGTTGCTTCAGCATACGATTTAGAAACAATACTTGATTTGAGATTTTCAATGTTCTTATCTATATTAGATAAGGATTGAAACAATCTGTTGAGTCCCTCATTCTCATTGTTTATTGGTGCCTTGCATTCTTGCACCATGGCCTCAATGTGACTCATCATTTCGCACATTGCTTCCGTTAGGGAGGTCTTTTGATCCTTTGACAAGATATTCGAAGTCAATGTTTTGTTAAAATTTTTCACAAGAACTTTTGCATTTTTAAGCCTCTCTTCTGGTGTTAAAGAAGTCATTTTATATTATTTGCTTTTATTTATAAAAGAAAATATGTTTTGTAATTTATAAAAAAATATTTTTATGTATTGAGCAATAGTTGTAATCAAATTAAATTTTCTTTCACAATTTATGCACGCATTGCCATCTGTTGTTCAATAGCGAAACCATCCATTAATAATTTATTATTGCTCGTAGGTATTTACTGCCATCTATGGAGAAGTAGCAAAAGTATACCACATGTAGGTAGAGTATTCAGAATTGTTAAAAATCGCAATTGTTCAACTTTTTAAAATGACTTTTTCTTATAAAATACGGTTCAGTACGTACATAATATTCGCTCCAGAATTACCGCAGCACTGTTATGCCACTGTTACACTAGTGTTTATTGATAAAAATATACTTTTTTCACTTTATTTCACTTTTTTATACGGAGCAAAATTTTACTTGACATCTGTCACTGACTGTTGTTTTGAATATTATAGGAATTTGGAATATCTACATCAATGATATAAGTTATTTTTTTTATATTTTGTCATGTAAAACTATATCAGGTCTATTATGACTAATTGTTCTGAATGTTAGTATAGTTTTATAATAATATATTTTATAAAATTTAATTTTTAAAATTGAATTCGGTTCACATTCGTAATATGGTACTGTATTACGGCACATCCCGATATAATATGTTTTATAGTTTCCGAAAAAGCCAAACATTTTCTACATAAATCATCAATTTGATTTATATCTTTGATTATATGCTTCCTATAATTTTTAGTATTAATAACGCTATCTTGAATGGCAAGCATAAATCCTTCTATTTCTGCGCTCAACTCTCCAATACTCAACCATTTGTTTGACGAAAGTTTGTCAACATACGTCTGGTTGAGGATAAGTATTTTATTTTATTTAACCAGGAATCTAATAATTCCTGGCTAGTATTTATAAGAATGTTGGCATTCTCCTCATATAAATTTGAAGGTGTAATGTAATTAAATAATATTTTCTAATAAATTAATTATTTTTAGAAAATCATTATTTTTTTTTTATTATTAGAAAATTCATACATACACACGTTACGTGCACACAAATATACATTTATTCACATATTATAGCTCTAAGTGAGGAGATCATCAAGGATATGTCATTGTAAGTACAAGTTCCTTCTGAAGGTAATAATTGAATTTTAAAATACATCTAAGTCGTCATGTTTGCAATATGTATTGAATAATCGAGTCATTCTTGAGGTAGGTTTGAAAAAAACTAGTATTACTACGGTAAGTATCGATCCAAAAGATTCCAAGGTTTCACGTGAATTTCGGCTTTATATTAAGATTAATTTGATTATTTTAAAATGCATAGTATGGGGGCCAAATCACGAAGTCCTCTAAAATACTTCTTACATATGAGTACTACAAGATTCTGAAGCTACTGAGGTTCTTGCTGGAAGGTTAAGTGTATTATAAAAGCTACCTAAAAGATTACAGACTTATAATAAATGGCGCCCGAGTGTGTTCCGTATAACAAATAGCATAAAGAAATCGCCACTCTGAATAAAAAGTGTCCCAAACACAAATGCGACCATTTGTCTTGCACGCTCGGGGGGTCCCGATTTTTCCGGAGAAAAAATTATCAGGGCAGCATACTCATCCCACTGGGAGCGCGCTGTGGCCTTATCGACCTCATAAAGTAAACCTTCTTGGGTTTAATGATGTGTCTAAAAAGATTAAAAAATCTTCAAAGGCCCTTTAAATTCTCTCTGTGCTCCAACGAATAAAATTAATATATTTAGTTTTTTTTTTACATTAGCTCCTCACAGGATGCCCTGAAAAATATAATTCTCATCAGAACCTATGTCATGTTTGGGGATGCTTTGTCGAGGGACTAGGGGTGGGTAAGAATCTGGGGTCAGTGTGTCCAGAAGTGACGTGTATATGAATCAAGGTGCAAGGCGACATTCCGAGAGAGTCCTGCTGGAATTATTTTCTCAACCAGTTTCTCCCGATCCAGCCTGCCGTCAACGTCAACGTTGTTGGTGGGCAGACGCTTCCGTTGCCAAGATCCGGACAAACCTCACCCCTTAAACCCGTGCATCCCTACTAAGTCACCGATCGTAGCAAACTACTTAATTATGAATTCTTAGGCTCTATCTCATTTTATTATTTACAAATAGATACCGAAAACATACTTACCTGGCAGGTCACTTCCGATGAACATACTTTAATTAGAAATTTTATGCTTGGAGAAGATACGATTTTGCACACGGAGGACAATGCATTTAAAATATTTGATATAGCATTCTTTTTAACATTTCATTACATTAATGCCAAAAGTTGAGAATATTTATTTTGAAAGATTGGAGAATTTAAGACCCATTAGGACCGGAGAATTTTTTTTAAATGACTATTCCAAAAGCTTACAAATAAAAATTTGCTTACATTTTTACACAATTAGTTATTTAGAAAGACGCAGACTGTGAAGGAAAAAAATTTTTCACTTTATGGATATAATAGAGAACTCCAGTCCAATTTTTTTAAAATGAATGATGACCTTCTAACTGAAATAATTGCATGTTTTAAAAGTTAAAATAATTGTCAAAGTTTTAATTTTTCAAGATCCCCGAAAACCACCGTATGTGTAGTGAATCGTGTGACGTCATCACTACTGAAAAGTTATTTTTATTTAGTTATATGAAAGAAAGTATGATACTTTTCGATTAGTTAAGACATTATTTAGGTGTAATTATTTATTTATTTTTAAATATATTGAATTATTATATTTTTCAATATTATTACGGGAGAGTAGTATAAAAATTGTTAGAAATTATTATTTTTTAGCTTTTAAAATCAATTTTATCGAAAACGAAGCATCACCTGCAAAATTTTAGGCAAATAAGTTCCGGCGCCGATCAGCTGTTCGATTACGGCCATTTTGGATTTCGATGAGCGCAGAGTTGGCCGTGGAGTAGGTAGCATTATGATGTAGCATATTATACGATTTTTTCGTACAGTTTAAAGTTTTTCAATATTTTAAATAATAGATATAAACTAATAGAGACACCTCTATTTTTGATACTGAATTATTTAGGATTAAATAACGTTTCAATAAACACAAAAATTATATCTCTATAATCAGTACATATAAGAATGAATAAGATGATAATGTTGTTAATACGATGGCTTGTGTCATATCTTTATTCCCATACAATGACTTTACGGTGTTCAGTGTTCAGTGACGTCACCACTACACATTTAGTAATACCAATATGATGGCGTGTTTCAAAGAGACGATTAAAAACAGACTTTTTTTTTTTTTTAAACTCTGCGTTTAATATTATTAAATAAAACTTATATATTCAGAATCAGCGCTCATTGGTCTATATCAGTGATTCCCAAAGTAGTCCAGGTGGACCCCCAGGAGTCCACGGGAGACTCGAAGGGGGTCTACGTTGGCGTGATAAAAAATGGGGGTCCACAAGTTGTTTGTGGGGGTCCACGAAAATTTATCTGGTTTCGATAGTAAAGAACAAATATTTTGGCTTAGCTTTACCTATCAATGTAGGCAGATAATACACTACTCAAAAAAAAATTAAGGGAGTAAAAAAAATCTAAATTTTGCGGTGATTTTTGACAGGCTCTATTTCAAACACCCTCATAACTTCGTAACGAATTGAAATTTTTAATTTAAATTGAATTGAACATATTCAATAGTTATACTAACAATTTATGAAATAAAAACATTTTTTTGAGTCATTTACTTGTATTTCCCCCCTTAGTCTGTAATCATATTATTTTAATAAATAGAACACAAAAAAATACATTATTTTCCTTTTTATTTATACCATTCCAGGGTTGGAACCAGCCGCGATGCAATTTTCCATCGTTAGATCTAATCTTCACATTTTTTTTAGTTTTGGGAATGTGGTAGAAATGTAGCAGCAGGGGGTCCACCGAAATCAGTAAATTTTTGAAAGGCGTCTCCAGAGGTTCCCAAACTTATTTTTCTCATAGACATGAGACAAATAAGTTTGGGAACCTCTGGTCTATATGAATATATTTTTTTAAAGCCATTATATTTTTCACTGGAGTTCCGTATTGTCTGAAAAGATGGGTATTCAATTTAGCTCAAAATTCTGTCGAGTCTGTGATCATTCTTAAATCATGTGGCAGTCGATTCCAGGCTTTACACTCCGAAAGCACGCTCACCTAACTTAGTATCTGGTGTGCACTTTGGTTTTTACAACCTTCCGATAGTTGATGATACTGCTGATTGTACGAATAATAATTAATTGTTAGCATCTAGAGCTGGTATTAAAATAGGAAGAATTAAATGAACCCCAAGCCTACACAACCACAGTACATAATAAACTTTTCAAAATTTAGGGAAAACACTTAAAATAGTAAGGCGGAAATAACAGAAAGCTGTTAATCTCCACGACCGTAAGACAAAAGAGTGATTGATGGATGACCGTAATAGATTTAGAGTGTTTGCCGTAGTAAGGTTTACGATCCCTGAATAATACAGTCATGTAGTATGGCGTAGCGTACATATACATCTCTACATATTATAAATTAAAGTCCTCCGCGTCGTCTGTCTGTCTGTTTGCGATAAACTCGAAAACTACTGAACGGATTTTCATGCGGTTTTCACCAATAGATAGAGTGTTGCGTGAGGAAGGTTTAGGTATGTAATTTGTCAAGGATTTCTGTAAATTGGTTGAAACATAACGATAATTGTTAGAAGAGTCGGGAAAAGTCAGCCCGCATGGTAGCTTTCATCGAAAACGCTGCCTAATCCTTTTGGGATACAACAAAATAATGCATGATGGGATATTCCACTTTTATAGATCTTGTTACGATGCACGAATTACGCCCCTAGAATTGCCATTTCCCCTTTTGCGTGTGTCCCTTTTCAATTTACGCGTAATTAATGACCGCCCTCGGAGAGACTCGAGGCAGAGAGATTTGTTAGGCCCCATGCCCCGTCGTAGCTAGGATTATTAATTCTATCTGTGCTTTTTAATTGATTGTGAAATGTACCACTGTTATATTTTAAACGGATTCTTCCAAATACAAATCCTATATATATATATATAGGGTCCTCAGCGCTCAGCCGGCCGTAGGATTGAGATATAACAGGAATGCCACATTGCCCCGAGGAGAATCTACCACCCTAGTGATGGAGTCCTCAGCGCTCAGCCGGCCGTAGGATTGAGATATAACAGGAATGCCACATTGCCCCGAGGAGAATCTACCACCCTAGTGATGGAGTCCTCAGCGCTCAGCCGGCCGTAGGATTGAGATATAACAGGAATGCCACATTGCCCCGAGGAGAATCTACCACCCTAGTGATGGAGTCCTCAGCGCTCAGCCGGCCGTAGGATTGAGATATAACAGGAATGCCACATTGCCCCGAGGAGAATCTACCACCCTAGTGATGGAGTCCTCAGCGCTCAGCCGGCCGTAGGATTGAGATATAACAGGAATGCCACATTGCCCCGAGGAGAATCTACCACCCTAGTGATGGAGTCCTCAGCGCTCAGCCGGCCGTAGGATCGAGATATAATAGGAATGCCACATTGCCCCGAGGAGAATCTACCACCCTGGTGATGGAGTCCTCAGCGCTCAGCCGGCCGTAGGATTGAGATATAACAGGAATGCCACATTGCCCCGAGGAGAATCTACCACCCTGGTGATGGAGTCCTCAGCGCTCAGCCGGCCGTAGGATTGAGATATAACAGGAATGCCACATTGCCCCGAGGAGAATCTACCACCCTGGTGATGGAGTCCTCAGCGCTCAGCCGGCCGTAAAGAGCTAGTTCGACGGCAGAAGGTAGGGACCTCAGCCAGGTCACCTCACAATCTACAAAAAAGTTCGCGAAGCCATATATCTATCTTTTACGGATAGCTTACTATATCCATTCTATTTTCTAAAAAAATGGTCACTTACATTGCGGTAATTGAAAAGTTATTTAGACGGATACAGTATTAACCCTTATTAACTTAAATACGTTAGTTACCCCAAGCATTTCATTCACATTATTACAATCTTTCACACCATAAATTAAAGTCCTCCGCGGCATCTGTCTGTCTCTTCGCGATAAACTCAAAGACGGCAGTGGTTATAAAGGTTGGATAACCATCCAGTAGATGACGTTGTGTTTTATTAGCCACAGCAACGCGTGGCCGGGTCAGCTAGTAACATATAACAGAAAGTATCCAAAGGATTTTAACCAGCGATTACCGAACATATTTGGATTAAAATTGTGACTGTCATTTTGCCGTCCGATTATATTTTGTTTTCTATTAAAAACAATTTAAAAAAAATAATAAAAACAATTCAATCACACGTCGCTACTGCTACGCGCGCTATTTCGTGTGTCACCGTGCTGTAAGAACGAGAAGCAGCGCTTACCAAGTGACCCGCCACTCTATAAACGTGCTACTCTCCTGACTACTCAGTTGTAACATGCGATGGAAAAATATTTTTATTGTTTTTAATTTTTAAAAAAATGTCATCGGATAGCAAAATGACATCAACATCGACATCACACTTAGGATGACCCACGGCAGAGGTGTTGGTGTCCCGGGGCGGCGGTACCCATTTCCGCCTACATATATATTTTTATATGAATACTGCACGAGAGTCCCAACTGCTCCTAATCGTCTGAAGCCAGTGAGACTACAGCATCCCTGATTGGGGTATGTTATGAGGCTGAAGGAAGGGCAGATTAAGGTCGGAAAGTATCTGGCTATTCAAATCTAGTCACCAAATACGACCAAAGCCATTCAAGAGTAGTACGACCAAAGCCATTAATTTCACGTGGAACGTGCCGCATAAATTATATGATATAATTTTTAATGAATAAATTGTGAAATAAAAGCAATTCGTGATTTGAACCCACGACCTCCGGATTCATAGTCGATGATTGTAACCATTCAACCAAGGAGACCGACTTTTTTCTACATTAGCTCCAAATAGGAGGCCCTGAGGAAAATAATTCCCATCACAGCCTATGTCATTTTTGGGAATGCTGTGAGGAGGGTCTTTTTAGGAAAGAAAGAAGAGGAAGTACTGGGAAGGAAAAGGTATGAGGAATCTATCCCTCCTACTGCGGTGCAAAGCGAGAGAGTCCTGTTGGAGAGGTCTAAAAGTCTTCCTCAACTAGTCTCTCCCGATCTGGCCTGCCACGCATTTGGTGGGCAGACGCATCCGCCGCCAAGATCCGGACAAACCTCACCCCATTAACCTGGGGTGACTATGACTATGGCAGAGGTGTTTTTTATCCATTAAATGATTACCAGGGCGGCGTTACCCATACCCATCCCCAAAATTTTAACATTAAAAAAAATAGTCTAGTTATTTATTTTCTTTTAAATACGTTGGTTTATGTCAAATCTGTTTCATGAAAACGTAACAAAATATTTCTGCTTTTAAAAGTCTACCTTCTAAAACCTTTGAAAATCTGAAAAACAGGTCACGCTAGCACTTCTCTTTATAGGCTAAACCCGACAAAATCCTCCTCACGTGTTTCAAAATTCCCGGGCACATTATATTAACACATAAAACATGTACAATGTAAATTCTCGTAAGTTTATATTTATCCGTGTTATAACCGGGAATTCACGTCGGGAGAGCGGAGTAAGTTGTTCATTTTTCGAGTTCACAAATTACAATAAGAGAGACTGCCCCCTCTCTACCCCCCATCCCGTGCGTGGCCAACCCTCTCACACCCAATTTACATACTTTCCTTGTACAAACTGTATCAGAATTCGAGCCTGGAATCTCAAATTTTGGGGACTGTTTGTTTGGTAAAGCCTTCGTACAGCGGCGGTTTAGGTTACGCGTTTTATTTTACGCGGAATTTAGTTTGAAAATTAATAAAAATATTTGTAATACTTTTAGTGTAGGTACGCCTGTGAATGAGATGTGCCTAACAGGAAAAACAAAATGCAAAAAAAAGGTTAGTAAGACAAAGATAAATTAAACAGGGCAAAAGAAAAACTCATTCATGAGGCTCCATGAGGCGGCATTGCATCTGTAAAAACCTGCAAGCACCTGCATAAAATTGAGAACATAATTAATACAATAAATCTTAATAATACTGCTTACTAACAACGTATGCGAGGACACTGGAGGTCTTGATTCATTCAAAATGTAGCTTAACAATAAAAAATAAACTTAGCTTTAGCAAAAAAATTAGAATCTAGCGAGAGCCTTGAAGGAGTAACCATCTGTTACTTATACCAGGGCGGGTAAGTGGTGGATAACCTCCAATTTGAATGAGACGTATCACGTCCAGCATGTAAAGCCGGGTCCAAATATGTATCATTTTACCGTATCGTTATAATATCATTGTTGACCGGCGTGGTCCAGGAGTATTTCACAGTACAGGTTGTTGATTAATTTAAAATAATATGTAGAATAGCGGCACATTACAGAGCGGAAGATACTCTTAGTATCGCCACCATTATCGACCACCATTCAGAATTTAAACCTTGCTTGAAATGGCTTTAGCCGTGTTTGGTGACCTGATCTGAATTGCCAGGTACTTCTCCACGTTCGTCTTTCTCATCTCCTTCCCCTCCCCACTACCTTCAGCCTCACAATATACCCCAATTGGGTATGCCATAGCCTCACTGGCTCAAGACGGAGCAGCTGAGACTCTTGTGAGGTATTCACATAAATTATTATTTTTTTAATTGGTAAACTAATTTTATTTTATTTTTTATTTTTTTTTATTTATTTATTTTAGCATATAAAATATAATATACATTTAGATAATGTAGTAATTTGCGTACATGTTCATTTTAAAATACGTTAATACCACTCTTCCATGGAAGCATTAGCTTGTGTCTGGAAGAGTAGTGTACATTTTTAATGCTATATTTAAGTTCTTAAATTACAATGTGAATGTAAAAAACAATAAGTTGTAAGTTCGGTGATATGTAAATAGTTGCTAAGAACAATACAAAATTTAACTTTTTTGAAGAACAGAGTATCACTTGGAAACTGAGTTATAAGTAGTTGTTCTTGAGATTAGATTAGTCGGAAACTTTTTTTTTAGTTTTTTTTTTTTATATTATCTTTAAAATATTTTTTAACAGTGTTTATTAATTGGATTTTATCATTAATTTTTCTAATTTCATCCGGTAATCGGTTGAAAATAAGTCTTCCTTGATAAGTATAATATTTTTGTGCAAAGGAAGTGTTTAATTTTGGGCATGAGAAAATATATTTATGTCTAGTACGGTTTTCAGTTATAAATTGATATTTTTCTTTTTCTTTTATAGTTTGAATCAATGCATTTCTATTGTATAGATCTTTGAAAGATGGTACTTGGAATTCCTTAAATAATTGATCCGTTGGGTAGTCCGAAGGTTTTTTCAATATGATTTTAATTATTAGCCTCTGCACAACTTCAATTGGGGAAAGATTAGTTTTGTATGCGGATCCCCAGCTAATGATAGCATATTGTAAAGTTGATTGAACCAAAGCGTAATATATTAGATATAAGTTTTTTACAGATAAAAAATTTCTGATTCTTAAAAATATATAAATCAATTTTCTAATTTTTTTTACAACTTGACAAATTTGTTCCTTCCATTTCAAATTTTTATCGATAATGACTCCTAAATATTTGATTGTGTTTATTGTTTTTAATATTGTGCAGTTTTGGATACAATAATTTTTACTATGTGTTTTGGAATTATCATGGATGATGATGTCAATGTTTTTAGGGGTATCATTTTTGTGTATTGCAAATGGAATTACAAATGTTTTATCACCATTTAGTGATAGTAAATTTACGTCGAAGAAATTCTTTAAAATATTTATGTCTTCGGTGGCTTTAAATGTTACTTTTTCCCAAGTTTTATCGCTAATTATTAATACCGTATCATCGGCATATGAAGTAATTTGGCCATGTAGTGGTTGAAAAAAAATGTCATTAACATATATGGTGAAAAGGATTGGTCCTATTACTGTACCTTGAGGGATTCCAAAGTCTGATATTTCTTTATCGCTATTAATCTGATTTATTTTTACGACTTGCGGTCGATTTTTTAGGTAGTTCAAAATCCATTTAATTGCATTGTCTTTTATACCTATATTGTTTAGTTTTTTTAGTAGAATCTCATGGGATATACTATCAAAAGCTTTTCTGAGATCAATAAATATACCGGCACATTTTTCACCTTTATCCAATGATTCGTTGATGTATGAGGTTACATTAGCAATAGCATCTTGTGTACTGAGTGACTTTATAAAACCAAACTGGTTTTTGTGAAGAATTTTATTACTTTCTAGGAAACTGACTAATTGATTTTTCACAATTTTTTCAAAAATCTTTCCAATGTTTGAGATTAGACAAATTGGGCGATAGTTAGTTACTTGTTGAGGATCTCCAGATTTATAAATAGGTGAAATAATTGTATTTTTATAGTTTGTCGGAAATATTCCCTCTGTTAAACTTAAGTTTATCAAATGAGTAATTGGTTTCACCAAATGAATTTTCATGGATTTTAGAAAATATACTGTAATAAGGTCAAATCCGGGAGACGAGCCTCCTTTCATGCCTTCTATTATTTTTAAAACTTCACTTTCTGAGGTTTTTTCAAATTTTGATAAATTACTATGATTTTGTACATTTTCAATCGTTTGTGTTTTCGGGTTAAAAGATTTATTGATATTTTTCGCAAGATTTTTTCCTACATTAGCAAAAAAAGAATTAAAGATGTTTGCACATTGTTTAGGTTGATTATTAGCATCTATGATTTTATTTTCATGTTCAATGTATTTTATTTTTTGTGTTTTTTTTTAGTGTTATCCATGGCTAAGTTAACTGTTTTCCATATTTGTTTATTGTTATTGTCTGTAGAAAGTATTTTATTTTTGAAATAGTCTTCTTTATTTTGTTTGATACAGTTTGTTAATTTATTTTTAAATTTTTTGTAAAAAGTGTATGCTTTTTCATTTAGAGGATTTTTCAATGTTGTTTTGTAAAGTTTTTCTTTGTTTCTAATTGATATTATAAGTCCTTGTGTTATCCAAGGCTTTAAAATTCTTAGTTTAGATTTAATGCGGACTGTAGTTTCAGTAGTTGAATTTTTTATGTGTTGAGACAATATATTTTCAAAGTTTTTTGAGCAAGTCTCGGTATCATAACTATTTAACACATTGTTCCATTGTTCATTTCTTAGTTTTTTGGATAAAATAGTCATATTTGTGTAGGATTTTGTCTTTGTTAGATTAAATTTTTTATGTTTAATTTTGTTATCATAGAAAAGAATGCATGCATGGTGGTCAGTTATATTCGTTTTCCAAACAATTGATTTCATTTTGTCGATATCTTTAATATTTATGTTAGTCCATATATGGTCTAAACAAGATGGAGTGTGATTTTTTATTTCTCTCGTATTTTTGTTAATGCACGATATGAAGTTAAATTCAGTCATACAATTAATATATTCATTTTTTAAATTATTTTCTACGTTTTCATTAATGTTTATATAAAAATCTCCTGCAACAAAGCAAAGTTTATTTCTAAATTTTAACAGTATGTGTTTAAATTCATTTATAAATGACGAGATATTCGAACCGTGTGTTCTGTAAACAGCTATTATGTGGTAGTTTGTTTTGTCGAGTTTTAATTGTATTTCAATACAGTTTACTAGATGTATAGGATGTTCAGTTATTTTGACAATACTAAATTTATCGTGAATGAATATGACGAGACCACTATTTTTATTGATGTTTATTTTGGTTGTAACATAATTATATTCTGGTAAATGATAGGTGGGTGATTCGTCATTAGTAAAAGTTTCTGATAATATTAGGATGTCAGGTTTTTTATTTAGATTGTTTAATTTTAGAATTAATTCATCTCAATTTCGTTCCATACTTCGTATGTTAATATGAAAAATGAAAATATTGTTGAGATTCTTTGAGATTATGTCATTACATGAATCGGTGTATACACACTCATATTCTTGTATTTTAAAATTATTTTCTAATTCATTAGCTATGAAGTCATCCATTTAGTAAAAATATTAATGTGATATTGATTTCTTTTAAATATTGTATAGAGTATTTTCAAAGTAGAGTGTGACATAGAGTTAGTAATACAAATACGGATTTTATAATGTGTAGATTGTTGAAGAATATTCCGGTTTTTATTGATCATATATTGATTGATCACATCTTTATCATTACTAGCATAGTCATTTACAATATTTAAATGCATATCTCGTATAATAATATTATTTATATTTCTAAAATTCAATAAAATGTTTTTTGATTCTACTATAAATTGTTGTACTGTAGACTTATGTGTAGGATAAATAGCAATATAATGCGATAATTTATTAACGTCTTTAAATTTTATATTTAAAATATTAACATCGTAATCATTAAATATTTCATTAATATTGAGAACATTATACTGGTTGGAAATAGATATTCCAATATCAGAGTTTTTGTTTATACTTATTATTGTTACCTGGTACCCTGGTATGGAGTAATTAGTTTCGCCAGTAGAGTAGGTCTTTGTAAACCCAATCAAGCCCGGGAAAAAAATTATTTCTTTTAAAGATATTATTAATTTTTCAAAAAATTTTTTTACACTTTTAATATTTTTATGAAATTGAGTAAATCCTTTTTCAGTGCATATAAAATAGAAATCTCTTATAGAGTGATGTAAGTTTTCTTCAATACATATTTTTTTACCTAATGCGTTACATAAAAAATCATTCATTGTTAATTTATAGATAAGAGTTTGAGGAAATGAAAATTTACAATATTTATTCGTAGTCAATGCGTTCTTTAGCAATTCGAATCATTTTTTGCCGGTAAAGGCATTTTATGCTATCGACTCTATGATCGGTGGAATAGTTCATATCAAACCTTTTGTTTTGGACACAGCAGTTGTTGCAGATTGGAGTTTGTTCTTTGTTTTCACATTTAGATAGTATATGTTCCTTAGTGCAATGAGGGCAAATGGGAGGCTGCGTCCTGGCGAGACATCTTTGGGCTGTGTGGCAGAACTTGAGGCAATGGTAACATTGTGTGATCGGGCTGCAGTCGTTGACGTACACTCTTTGGAATTTGATGTTTATTTTTTTTTTTCTATAAGTTTTTTCCTTAATTTTCCTGTTGTTTCGATAATGTAGTTAGTGGTGTCGTTTTCTTTTCCTTCATTGTACTTATTTTTTAATTCCTTGATAAGCTTAATGTCTTTTTTGTCTTCTAGGGTTAATCCTTCATTTTGTTGTACAATCCCGTCAATAATTTCTTCTTCAGTCAATTGGCATTGCAGGCTTTTCAACATTAAGCACGGTTTCCTTTTTTTTATTTCTTCGGCCGATACTTCTTTTCCAATTACTTTATTTATCTCTTCGGTTAATTTTTCTGCATCTTCTTTTTTTTTGGCAAGAAATCACTAATTTTTGTTCTCCGATCTTTTTTACTCCATTTACTCCAACTTTTATTTTTGTTAAATTAATATTTTTTTGAATTTTTATTTTTATGTCCTCGGCCTTCAAGGTGTTTTTTGAGGTAATTAAAATGGCGTATTTCTGTTCTGCATTATATGAAGTTTCTACGAAGTTTTTATTGTTACTTAGCGCACTTGCGTATGATTTTTTGTTATTTTGATGAATTTCTTCAAGTTTCTGTGTGTAGTGATGATTATTTTTAATATTAATTTCTTGTAATTCTATGATCTTCTTTTGTAGACTTATTAGTTCGTGTTGAATTTTTTCTTCCAGTGATACAATATTTTGTTCCAGTGTTAATTTTATTTTTGAGTCTTTCACTGAAGTGATCTTATTAACTAAGTCTTTAATATTTTTAAAAATTTCTTCGGTTTCCATATTTAATGTTAATGTTAATGTTAATGTTTAAGACAAGATTTTTATGCACAGCACAATTATTATAAGTAATAAATAATTATTAGCCTGAAACACTCATCTACATTGAAAAAATCGCCCGAGAAAAGATACGCGTTGAGAGAGAAAGGGTTTTCTCCTAGACACTGACCCCCAGATTCTTACCCACCCCTCTTACCTATTTCCTTCCCAGAACTTCCTCTCCTTCATTTCTTTTAAAAACCCTCCACACAGCATCCCCTAAGATGGCTTAGGTCTCGAGGGAAATTATTTTCCTTTAAATTAGGGCCCCCTATGTAGCTAATGTAAAAAAAATAAAACTAAGAAAAAATATACTATCAGGCCCATAGAAACTGCAAAATCTCACTCCCGCAAGGCCCTTATCGGTTATGGTTTTATTAAATAATGTAGAAAATTAAATTCTTCAGAAAATTATCGTAAAGCATTTAAAAATTTGTGCCCGGGCTTTGCAAAATAAAATACACTTCTTTAAGATTTTTTTTGTCTTGAATAAATCAAAACAAATAAATCAATTTAAATAAATATATTAAAGAGTTAAATATTGTATTTTTTCAAATAAATTCTTTTAAATACTGTTATCCGTAAACTTGCATTTTATCTTTTTTTAACAAATGTATAAAATATACGAAAAATAAAGTGATAGCTTGACCTTTGCCGCCGGCGCATCGGTACCTCGTGACGTCAGCGCCACTCTGTTGACACTTTTTATAACTTTGCTTTGCTTAGTCGAACTAAATCCACGTGTTTGGCTTCCTTATATTAAGGCTCTGCAACCGGGCCAGAAAAGAAGAAGATAGAGAGATACGAAATTACGTGTGATAGAGGAGAGCACTAACATTTACAGCGACAAAATCGATGCGAAAATTGCGAAAATGTTTAATAAAACACGACTCGTTTAAAATAGAGTAAAAATCTCGCGGACATTATCTTAAACAGTATTTAAAGAAACACTGTGATTTTTTTCATACATATAACTTGTAAAATAACTGAAACAAACGTGTTAATAATAATTTCTGGAGCACACTTTGCGATATTTTTCTATCGAGGTAATTTTATATAATTTTCGTTTCGGCGCGGGCAAAGTCTAGATATTATCTTCAAGAATAACATATATTTAACTTTAACTTTTAACTTTAGGGCGCACGTATTTTTTAAGAGCTTTAAAGCTTACCGTGTTTAAGGGAAATATGTAATTAATCGGTACAAATCCGGGTTGCGGGCCCTTAAAAGTGTGTGATACGCAGCCACGTGATATGCCGACCTCACATGATAAGTAATAGGGCCCGTTCCATCTGGAGTCGGCTTTTCCCTGATTATCAAAGGTGATATGGAATTATGCAAGGTATTATTTGAAACGTATCTATGAAAATGTAGTACAACGGGAGGAGCATTTAATGCTTGCAAGCAGGCTTGATGTGATACGGTGAAGCGATACGATTTTCGATACGGTGATCTGATACGCTAAAATTATATATTATTAGGACCCACTTGAAAGACGAACGTTGGTATTCCAATTATCGAAACACAAACCAACGCAGATAATATCACCTCTAGTGTATTTAGTGTAATTTTGTCTATGAAAAACATTTTTTTCCAAGCGCTCAAAAGGACAAAGAAAGGAAGAAGTGGAAATTCGAATTTTAGAGGTAGTGCGCTAATATTAAGAGGGTACAACCAGAGAAAACCAGAAATATGTCATTTTTAAATCAGATTTTAGACTATTTATTAGTATTGACTCTTTTTGACAAAAATTGTAAATTGATTTCGAAAGATTGTTCTTTTATCTAGGAAACGCATGTGTTAAATTTTTAGAAAAAATGTTTATTTTTAGTAGGTGTAATAAGGTATTCCATAGGTGGTCGGCAGATTTGTTAAATTTTCAAAAAAGATTTTGTATTATACCACACCCATTTCAAATCATATAATCACGCAATAAAATAAATCAATAAATTATTTGGGAAACGCAAGTTTCAGAATTCTAATTTTAGTTTAAATAAAATCATTAAAAAATATATACGTACATGTGTTTCTTGACGAAAATTGGTCCGTTTGTGTAGGTATTTAGTTGCGCACTTGCAAACTAATATATCAGGTTTTTTTTAACATTCTTATTTAACTTAGACATTATTGAAAAATGATAATTACTTATAATCATAAAATAATTACAAAAGTACATAATTTTAATAGTTTTATCATCCGCCTTTCAGCATTCTTGGATGTAGGTCTAAATTAAAGCAATTTTGGATTGAAATAAAATCGATATTGAGTTATAATTTTTAAAAGCTGGTACGGAGAATAATTAATTTTTCATTGGAACCACCCTGTACGATCGTAAGAACAACTTTCGACGAAATGTGGATTTTCGGCCGCTGGCTGGTTAAACGCTCGTAAGGAGCAAATTGTGAACAATTTTAATAAAACACGACTCGTTTAAAATAAAGATAAAATCTCGTGGGAAATGTCTTATACAGCATTTAAAGAAACACAGAATTTTTTCATTGATATAATTTGTAAAATAAGGGAAAAAAACGTGTTTACAATAATTTTTTGAGCATACCTTGCGATTTTTTTCTTTCGAACGAATTTCATATATTTACCGTTTCGGCGTGGTAAATGTATAAAACCTTCGACCAAGTATAACGGTAGAGATTCGCAATGCCGCGGCTAAATACTAAATTACCCACCCCGTCGGCTAACTCTGTTTTTGTAAAAAAGGTGCAATGTTTTTTTGCACGATATTTCGATACATTAAACACACCGTTCCCATTTAATGTATAAAATGGAGAGATATATTTTTATCAGTCGGTTTATTTGAACACAGAATGCTGGAAAAGTGCGGAGCCTGTTTGACTTTATGATTATTCCTTCGAGTATTTCAGAAAAATGCTAAACAAATTACCTAGAACAGGGGAGTACAAAAAATGATTAAGAACGTTAGAGGATGTGATAATTTTTTCTCGCCATTTACATTGTATACAACTAAGGATATTAACATCACTAAAAATTTATTATCAAAATGTACGAGGGATACGAACAAAACTTCAACAATTTTCCAAAACTGCATCAATTCTTCCTCACGAAGTCATCATCATTACAGAAACTTGGCTTGTTTCCGACATCAACACAGCTGAACTGGGACTACCAACTCACAATGTCTATAGACTTGATAGAAACAAGAATACTAGTTCTAAATCAAGAGGTGGTGGTGTCTTGCTAGCAATTTCTAAGAAATTAGTCTCAAAGCAGCTTAACACTACCTATAAAAATGTGGAACATGTTTTTATTATGATTAACACTAACAAAAAAAATAAAATCATATTAGGTTGTGTTTATATTCCTCCTTCATCGAATCTAATTATATATAAAAACCATATCGATGAGATTCAACTATTGATATCTAAATACCCCGAACAAAAATAATCATCGCAGGTGATTACAATCTACCTAACATTAATTGGGATTCTATATCCTCAGAATTATCCGGAACTAATCGCTCTAACTTATCTAACATTGAAAGTGAAATACTTGAAATGTCCAATTTTTTAAATTTAAATCAATTAAATGAAAACAAAAACAGTAATGACAGAACTCTGGATCTAGTTTTTTCTAATGTCAAATCGGTAACCGTAACTTAATCCTTAGATACTCTTCTTCCTTTGGACAATTACCACCCATCATTAGATATAACCATAAACAACACTATAGGTGAAAATCCTAAAATTAAACAAATGTCTCACAACTTTCATAAAGCCAATTATACTGAGATTTGTGACTTCCTCCTTAAGGTTGATTGGTCATTTCTAAATGATGGTGAATTAAATGACAATATCAAACAATTTTACTGTATTTTAAAACAAAGTATAATAAGCCACGTACCTGTTACGTCATGTAATATATCAACTTTTCCTAAATGGTTCAACAATAATCTTATAAACTTAGTCTTTAAAAAGAAGATTGCACACCACAAATTCAAAACAACGAGGTCATTTCATGATTATACTGAATTTCATAAGTTGCGTAAGCAATGTGCTGTAACTTCAGATAAATGTTACAAAAACTATATAAAAGAAGTTGAAAACTCTATAAAATGTAATGTTAAATCTTTCTTTAATTATTCTAAGTCATTACAAAATAATTATTTTTCTATCCCTAACATTATGAACTATGGTGGCAAGACTTGTGCCAAAACTGATGATATTGTCAATCTATTTGCAGACTTTTTCAAAAGTGTATATGAGGATGATGTACCTGTTGATAGTATTCCCGAATTTGTTACAGATATTAACTTGCAATTATCTGAACTAGTAATTGAACGTAACAATATTATTGCCGCGATTAAACTCTTGGAACCAAAAACAAGTTCTGGTCCTGATAATGTCCCATCCAAATTCTTAAAAAATTGTATAAATTCTCTTTCTTATCCATTGTACAAAATCTTTAACAAATCTCTTAAAACAGGCCAATTCCCCAATAGCTGGAAATCCTGCTATCTCACCCCCGTGTTCAAGAAGGGTTCAAAAAACGATGTTTGCAATTACAGACCTATTTGTATTCTGTCTAGCATTCCTAAGCTCTTTGAAAAAATCATTCTTAGCAAAATATCCTCTAACATTAAACATGTAATTACCAATTGCCAACATGGGTTTGTCTCTTCTAGATCTACTCTCACAAACCTTACAGTATATGAAAACTATATAAACACAGCATTGACTAACAGGCTACAGGTAGACTCCATCTATACTGATTTTTCCAAGGCTTTCGATAAGGTCTGCCACAAAATATTAATAAATAAACTAAAAAAATTAGGGTTAAGTGGTAATTTTTTGGCTTGGTTGATTAGCTACTTATCTGATAGGTTACTCTTTGTAAAGATCAATGACTGTTTATCCTACGAATTTATTGCTACCAGCGGTGTGCCGCAAGGTTCTTACCTGGGACCTTTATTATTTATCCTATTCATCAATGACGTTACTAGCATTTTCCATGATGTCGAAGATTTACTCTTTGCCGACGATATGAAAATGTTTAAAGTCATTAATGATGTGCACGATTGTATAATCTTGCAAGAGAATCTCAATAGTTTTTTCAAATGGTGTTCAGGTAATAAACTTCAGCTAAATATTAACAAATGCCAAGTTATGAGGTTCTACAAAATTAAACGCCCAATAATATATAATTATGCACTCTGTAATGTAGACTTAATCTCTGTAGTCGAAATACTTGACCTAGGCATCATTTTTGACCAAAAACTCTGCTTTTTATCTCATGTAACTTCTATAGCCAACAGGGCTATGAAAATGTTAGGTTTTATTTTAAGGATTTCCAAAGATTTTAAAAATATTCACACATTAAAAATTCTGTTCACATCTCTCGTTAGAAGCATTCTAGAATATAACTCTACAATTTGGTCACCTGTCTTTAATAATCACATTAATATCATTGAAAAAGTTCAACGCAAGTTTTTGAGGTGTATTAATTTTCGACTTGGGAATAATTTCGGTTTACGGAAGGTCTTCCAAAATATTTTTTTTTTTTATACTAATTATGGGCCGGAAAATCCAAAACTGAAAGAATTTTTTTTCGGAAAGCAATATTAACAAAGTTACACGACTTTAAAATTTTCTATAGGCACACATGAAAATCGACATATTGGAAGTATTATGACAGTTTAAAGTCATAGATAAACTAGAAAAACGTTTTACCACACAAAATTAAATGTTACCATGCAATAATATCATCAAACATACCTTATAAATCGACGAAGTATGAAAATTCGTAGTCTTAAAAATGCGTAACCTAACCTAACGCTAGGTTTGTGTAACATGGTTTGTGCCGCTTTATACCGCCTGCTCGCGTCCCTAACCTAACCTAACCTAACCTAACGCTAGGTTTGTGTAACATGGTTTGTGCCCCTTTATACCGCCTGCTCGCGTCACGGCAAAAAAACATCCCTGTTTTCAAGTAGTTTAGCGGCTA
Organism: Limnephilus marmoratus; assembly: GCA_917880885.1. Classification (NCBI taxonomy): domain Eukaryota; kingdom Metazoa; phylum Arthropoda; class Insecta; order Trichoptera; family Limnephilidae; genus Limnephilus; species Limnephilus marmoratus. The sequence continues at coordinate 769,799 of OU862932.1, read as the reverse complement.
CGCTAGGTTTGTGTAACATGGTTTGTGCCCCTTTATACCGCCTGCTCGCGTCCCTAACCTAACCTAACCTAACCTAACGCTAGGTTTGTGTAACATGGTTTGTGCCCCTTTATACCGCCTGCTCGCGTCAATTTTAAAAAACAGCCTACGTTTTCAAGTAGTTTAACGGCTACGCTAGGTTTGTGTCACATGGTTTGTGCCCCTTTATACCGCCTGCTCGCGTCAATTTAAAAAAATATCCCTGTTTTCAAGTAGTTTAGCGTTTACGCCAAAAGTGAGTAAAATTTATAAAAAATAATTACTTAAGTTAGTTATTGATATGGCAACACTTAATTTTATGTGGCTGTTTCTATGACTTTAAACTGTCATAATACTTCCAATATGTCGATTTTCATGTATGCGTATAGAAAATTTTAAAGTCGTGTAACTTTGTTAATATTGCTTTCCGAAAAAAAATTCTTTCGGATTCGGATTCTCCAGCCAATAGTTAGTATAAAAAAAAAAGTTTTATTATTTTGGAAGACCTTCCGTAAACCGAAATTAAGCCTCGACTTGGAATCCCTTTAGAATCAATAAATTATGACTTTTTATTACACTCATTGAAATTGTCGAAGTTAAGTGACAGAAGAAAATTTTTTGATCTCATATTTTTATACAAAATTGTAAATCATCAGTTGGATAGCCCTGATATATTAAAGTTGATTCACTTTCATGTACCTACCATTAGATCAAGGTTCCCTAGTATGTATTATTGTGACAATTATACGTCTGTTGCTGGATATAATTCTGTTATAAGTAGAATACTCACCGTTGGTAATTTTTATGCCAATGTTGCTGATATTTTTCATATTTCCTTATTAAAATACAAGGCTCTACTTATCAAACATTTCAGCCTTACATATTGTAACGAGGTTACTTCATAACAAGTTATTCTTTTATTTCACTGTATCCTTTTGAAGTTTTCATTAGTTGATAGAAATTTTTTCTCTTCTTCTCTTATTATAAGAAATTTAAACAAAAAAAACAATCTTTCTTCACTGTACTATGACTGTTTAAATATAATAATAATACCATGTTTGTAAATGGCACTTTGTGCCGTAAATTTTAAATAAATAAATAAATAAATTACAAGCTGGCTCCCGGCGGCGTTGTAATGCCATATTCAAAGAAATAATTTGTTTCTCCATGCGTGTCCTTTCCCGTGCGTCCCGTTCCCCTTCCCCCCCCTTCCCGCGTTCCGTATATTTAGTTCCATTCAGATTTTAAACAGCTCGTGTGCCACCTATTACAATTTTTTTATTCAAATTTTCATTTTTCATACATTACAAATATTAATTTTTGAATATCATAAGAATAATCGAACAAATTTGGTAACTAAAAGAGGTACTTTTTTTATATCTATAATTTAACTCCATAGCCAATTCTTTTTTGAAAAAATAAAAAAGACATTGTCTTCCTGCTAAATTCATATTCATCAAACGCGCGAATTGTCAAAAGTGCGAAGTTAAAATAGTCGTTAAGTTTTTTGAAATTTTTCAATGTACTGCGCAATTTTCTAATTTTTTCTTTCCGTAAGAACTTTCTACAAAATATTAGAAAACTTAAAAAAAAAGATTACTGAAATAGGTAAAGTCGTTCTGAAGTTATAGCGTGACCAAGGGAAATAGGGATTAGTTTGTATATATTAAAATTAGTGCAGACCCATGAAAGATCACGGGATATTATATTTTTAGAATTTGTGAAGTTGAAAGTTTATGTAAATAACACATCAGAATAAGGAAATTGCCGGCCGGCGTAGTCGAGGGGTAAGGCTCTTGACTCGTAATCCAAAGGTCGCGGAATCGAATCCCGGCGGTTAATTAATTTGTGTTATTTCACAATTAATTCATTCAAAATAACATATAAGTATATTTGCGACTCATTCCAGAGTGGAAGATATTATCAGAATCGCCCTAGTGTAAGACCACCATTCAGAATTGAAATATTGCTTCAATTTGGGAGGCGGGAATGGGTACCGCCGCCCCGGGAACCTTTATTGGATAACCAATACCTCTGCCATAGGTCACCCCAAGTGGTTCGCTACGTTTGGTGATTTAGCAGGGGTGCCCGGGTTCATGGGGTGAGGTTTGTCTAGGTCTTGGAGGCGGATGACCAGGACACACTGAACCCCAGATTCCTACCCACCCCTTATTCCCTCTTCTTTCCCAGAACTCTCCCCTCCTTCCTTTCCTTAAAAAAAACCCTCCACACAGCATCCCCAAAGATGACATAGGCCCTGAGGGAAATTATTTTCCTCAGGGCCTCCTGTGTGGAGTTCACGTAAAAAAAAAAAAAATGTCTTTATCCGTGTTTGGTGACCATATCTGAATAGCCAGGTACTTATCCAACTTCCTCCAGCCTCGCAACTTACCCCAATTGGGGATGCCATAGTCTCACAGGCTCCAGATGGGAGCTGTTGTGCGATATACATATAAAAAAGGACAATTATTGTGACTGAATCATCAAGAAAAATATCAACGAAAAAATATTAACCGCAGTAACTCTTATAACCACTAACTTATGAAATTAGTAATATCTTGAAATCGATTTTTTTATATGAAAGATCACCTCCTGAAGTGTACAATTATTATCAAGCCGTTTTGTTAATCATATCGTTGTATCCTTTTATCTTTATACTCTCCCTTTATACAAAAAACCAATACTAAAGTTCAATTTTCATTAAAGTTTACTAATGGAACGTATTGGATAATCTGACCGATGTCGAATTCAAATACAGTTTAGCGCAGATTGCATTCAGTACACAAATTGCATTCCAATGTGAATTTAACTCATACAACAACTAAATACTTGAAAAAAATTTTAATTACAAATCCAATAACTTCCAATAATTACTTATTCAACTCGAATAAACGAGGAAAAGAATCTCATTCAAGTTTCATATTAAGAGGTAAGTAAATAGTTTTTACAAAAAAAATACAAGTGTGCAGTGAAACATCATTGAGCGATTGACATTAATTTGAAAACTTCTTTAGCACCGTTGTGATTTGAAACTCGATGAAACGATAAATAGCGACAGTTAACCCTAGAGTATTAATCATCGCCTGGGAGGCCGCACTCAAACAGTTTTTTCGTTATAATTTCAAATCGTGCCACCGTTACGACTCGAGCGCTCCCGCTCATCTCAACTAAGTGCCCAACGTGACGCGGTGGATAGCGGTCGCGCGTCTCGCAAGCTCTTGTCATTCCCGAATTACAGCGTGTTGGATCGCTTGGGAGGCGATGATTAGTATTAAAGTTAATTTTTTTTGGAGAAAATGTCATTAAAAAAGATTTTTTTTTCAAGAAAATATCATTAAAAAGGGAAAACGAAGCATGTGCAACTCTTGCCCAGCAAAAAAAGACGCATGAGTATGTACTACTGTGTGAAATGCAACAAACCATATTGTCTGGAACATCGATCGCCTAATTATTTCACTTGTGATAAGAAATAAATGTGATAAGACACTTGTGATAAGACAAACTTCAAAGTTATGTGACATAAAAACTGGAATGCTAAATGCTATTTTTTTTATAATGATCTCAACAGACTGATATTGTATTTTAATAAAAATGTTTAGTTTTTAAAATTTTTGCAATATTTAATTTTTTTTTCATTTTCTTAATGTATCTTTGTTTTACCAAAAAAAGTTAGGTATGTGTTAAGTTTAAACCACTATTTAAGACTGTGTTGATTTAGAAAACACATTTTTTGTTATTGCATTTAAAAAGGCAGAGGTTGCTCTCTTATGTAAAAAACTTATTTTTCATATTTTAATAAAGACACTTAAAAAAACTACTTGTTTTTTTAAAAGTAGCCTCCCAAGCGATGATTAGTATTAAGCAGTATAAAAAATAAGACTAGTATTCTAGGGTTAAAAGAGGCAAACACACACAGTTATAGGATTTAGCCTGCGAGATAGTATAATCAGTGTCCTCTTTGTGTTGTGTTTCGTAGCCTCCCCACTCTTGTCTACTTAAATTTTTTGAAGGATTCATTTCTACCGCGTGTGATTAGCACACTCTATTTTTATAATATTTGCATATTATGTCTCTTTTTTATGTGAAAATTTCTTTAGCACCGTTGTGCTTCGAAACTCAATGAAACGAACAATAGCGACATTAAAAAGAGACAAACACATGTATCTATAGGATTATTATATATTATTTTAAAATTAATTGTGAAATAACACAAATTAACCAAATAAAATTTATTAGCGTCCGCCGAGATTCGATCACGCGATCTTCGGATTGCGAGTCAAGAGCCTTACCCCTCGACCACAGAGGCCGTCAAATTAAATATGTTAATCTATTTAACACAGAGATTGGCAGGAATTGGCTTATTACACAATTTTTTCTCAAATGAAACATAATTTTTTTTTTAAATTAAAGTTTTTTAATACCATAAAGCTTTTCGATTAGTCGTCACAAAAGTTGTAATTTGAAAAAAACTTTTACCTTCAAAGTTTGAAAAGATAACTTTTCATTTTATCTTTCTCCAGTTTTATAACTTTCTACGAAAAAAAACAAACGTTCCATTTTTGGTGGTCAGTTTGGGTTATAAATGTTGATTTTACTTGATAGTTTCAGATACTATCCACCAGATTCTGTTCAAATCAATAACTAGCGAATATAGCCCTCTATGGAATAAAATGTGTAATAAATATAATGTGTATAAAATGGTTCGGCGCTTGGCTGAACCCCTGTCGTCTGTTCTAGTAATTAATCGTCAGATGGTATCTAACCCTGTCTCTTTGACAGTTATGTGTTTTTGTTTGATTGCGTTGGTTAGCATTTTTTTAAATGTGATGTGCTTTTCTAATCTTTCCTCTTTTTACACGAAGCAACCAACAAACTAGGAGACTCTTAGATCCCTGGGACCGAGCCGTTTTGAATCATATTTCATGTATTTAGTCAAAGAATAGTGCGGGTCATGTCTAAAGTAAAACTGTAAGTAAGATACTTTGTGATGTCACATTATAATTTAAAATAAAACAATAATTTTGTAAATACCATTTTAATTTTATATACTTTAAACCGACCGGGTTTAGCTACAACCGTAGTTTCTTTAGGAAAGTATAATGCTATACTAAAGTTTAACTACATGTGTAATAGACAATATATCACTTTATTAATTTAAAATTCTCTTCACTGCTTTAGTAAGAAGTAATTTAGAATACAATTCCACTATTTGGTCTCCATACTAGGTATGAATGCTGGATACTTTTGAAAGAAAAGTGCTGAGAAGAATATGTGGACCCGTGAAAGAGGGTGAACAGTGGCGCATCCGGCACAATACAGAATTGTATGATATACATAAGGCCCCTAGCATCTCAGCACAAATGAGACTCCTCAGGCTGAGATGGGCTGGGCACGTACAGCGTTCAGCAGTTCAGTTCCAGCCTTCAAGCTGACAACACATAAAAACATCGCTCCGCGTATTTCTTAATTTAAAAATACAAATAGTGAAAAAGTTAAACTTTTTTTTTGTGCTACCTTGTGTAGTTTAATCAGGGCTACATGCCTATGGTTTTAGATTTTCCAAATTCTGTATACAAGTACCAAATATTAATGATTTTGTGACAAAAACTTAGTTTCTTTATTTTTTCGGGCGATCACGCCAGATCACCCGAAATTCACTATCGCCGTCGGGTGTGAACTAATAAAATACAAGTGCCCTCAAAAAAAGCGCAGTGGAAAAAGACCAAAAACAGCGTTTTAAGGACAAATTTAATATATTAGTGTACTTTTTAGTGTATAATCTTAGTTATATAGTTTAGACTTGTGTAAAGTGATAAGTGACCAGTACCATTAGACGCAGAATAAAATTCCGCGTCGTTTGACTATACATATCCTAAGTTCTGTGTTATTTTAGTGCCCCAAAAAGTGACTTGCGCAAAAACCACGTGGCGAAAGTTTGTTTACATTTTAGTGAAACGGCAGCCATATTGGCTGTAGTATGACGTCATAGTCTCATTGGCAGAACTATTACGTCACAGTTCCACCGGCTGGATTTGTGACGTCAAAAGTCCCATCGGCTGGATTGTTACGTCATAAGTAACAACGACTGGTTTGTGACGTCACTATCTCATCTATAAGACATTTGTGCGAAAGGTGTTCCACAGGGACCGGTTAAGGCCCCTGTCTGTCTGTAACTTTTAAACGGGTGACTTTAATCAATTTCTGATAGCAGTTTTGGAACTTCATTTTCCCCATTTTTTTTCCCCATTTTTGGGGAAAATTTCGAAATTTCGGGGAATTTCCCACGAAAAATAGGGAAAAAAAACTGAAGATGCCATCAGACGTAGTTTCGTCTGAGGATTCGAATGGTGGCAGTGCCACCTCTGGCAGACCACAAACGACTGTAGAATCTGAACTAATTACCCAAATGGAAGAGATCCAGAGAAAGCTTGCCAGGGAAAGGCGACGCAAAAAGAAGGTAGGAAAGAAACCCACTCTATTTGGGCCTGTCGAGGTAGTGGATGTCCCCCAATCAGAGGGAGAGGAGTCCGAAATGGATACGTTCCCCCCCCCCCCCTCGTCCACCCTGCACCCCAATAGCTGGAACAAGTGGAGCAGTATCCATTATGGCGATCCCGGCAATCTCTCCAAACATGAGCACCCGTAAAAGGGCCAGAGAAAGCGACTCACCAAACGCGCAGCAGTGGAAGGTCATCCCAGCGATGACCCGATGCCAGAAAATACGGTCAATAATTACAGACTCCTCAAATAAACTGAACAAAAATGTTAAGAGTCAACTCAATGAATTATTGGACGATTTAATGTCAGACATAACGCACTTAATGTTGGACATCAACACGGCTACCACTAGGAGCTCCACTATAGAGGAACTGATGGCAGGGCAATCCCTGATGATAAAAAAGATTGACTCCATAGTCAAGTCGAAACCCGTACCAGCTGCACCACAACTGACTGTACAGACAGCACCGTCATATGCAAAGATGGCCTCCTCAGCCCCAAGCTCCAAATCACTCATTGTTAATGGCTTTGAGCGACCTGTACCACCAAAACCCCTAACAGTTCTTATTTACCCTGAGAAACCTGAAGGCATGACATCAGAGCAAACTCAGAAAAATTTGGAGAAAACCATAAATCCCCGATCAGATGGATTCCAAGTGGTACGTCTACGTAAAATCAGAGGGGCAGGCATGGCTCTTCAGGCAAAAGACAAGGCGGATCTGGCTAATATTAAGAAAAATGAAGCTAAGCTGGCCGCTAGCGGCCTCAAAATTGTCAGCCCATTAGGAAGATTGCCGAAAATTGTAATTTACAACGTGCCCAGAGGGGACCCATCCGCAGATCAAGACTTATTCAAAGAAGTATACAGTACCAACCTGGAGGGCAAATGCGATCTCTCCTTAGACGATCATATGCGCACCATGCGCAGGGTCTCACTATTCGGCAGACGTGATGTGCCGACAATGAATATGGTAGTAACGGTTCACCCGAACGCCAGGCGCGTCTTGATAGACAGTGGGATGTGTTTTCTCGGCTGGACAGCCTGCCGGACCCGCGACTTTACAGGAGCTACTAGATGTTTTAAGTGTCACCAATACGGTCATATAACTAAGTCATGCACACAAGAAAAGGTAACCTGTCGCCACTGCGCCGCTTTGGGACATGATATAGAGGAGTGCCCCAAGAAGACACATCCCGCTGTATGTGCCACGTGCACAAGGTTCAAGAAGCCGGCGGACCATGCTACCGGGGACAGAATGTGCCCTGCTCATATGGCTGCGATTGAAGTTCAGATAAAAATGACCGACTATGGATCGAGCTAATCCACTCTCCATAGGCCAGATTAACCTGCAGCGTTCCCGGATGGCCACTTTGGAGGTGCTGCGGGTCATGTCTGACCAAAATATTGACATAATGCTTATACAGGAGCAGTACACCTGGCAAGGAAGGACCCCTATATGTTATCCGGGTGCGGTGCTTGAAGTTGGCCGATCTCCGGGGGCGGGTGTCCTGGTCAACACTTCGTTGATCAGCCCCCTCCTTCTGGACGGTCATTCTAACGAGTACCAAACCTGTGTATGTATAAGATTTGGTGATACTGAAATCTATTTGATATCAGTCTATTTTAAATATGGGAACCCGGTAGGACCCCACATCCTGAGTTTGACGCGCGCATTAAACGCGCTTAAAGGCCGTAACATCGTTATCGGAGGTGACTTTAATGCACGCTCTCCATTATGGTTTGACAAATCAGATTGTAGGACGGAACGTTCAGACGCCGTAGAAGACCTGATTGCTGCGCAGGGTCTTAGCATTATCAATGAACAGAGTTCACTTTTTACCTTTTCAAACATACATGGAGAGAGCAACATTGACTTAACTTTATGCTCTGGGTCAGTTGCAACCAGGATATCAAGGTGGACAGTCCATGAGTGCGAAATTAATTCGGATCACAGATTAATCACGTTTACGGTTGGTGTAAGTAAAACAGAGGTTCCAAGATCCTCCTGGAATTTCAACACCACAAGGGCGAATTGGGATAACTTTGGGACAGCACTACGGGATGCGTTAAGGGATTTTCAACATGTAGCTGCTACCGATCCGGATAATTTGGGGAACTTCTTTAATAGGGCGGTAGTATCCGCCGCCAACTCGTCTCTGGGCAAAATAAACCCGAAAACGAGTATTAGGACGCCGTGGTGGTCACCTGAGCTGACTTCGCTGAAGGGGGCCTACAAGAGAGCCTACAGGGTGCTAGGGTCGGCAAGGAGAGCCGGTCGTACGGAGGAAGAGACGATGGCACTCCGATCCGGCCTTAGAGTAGCCAGGGCGGCTTTTAAGCGGGCTGTCCTTCATGCGAAACGAGCTGCTTGGCATAATTGGGTACAAGAAGTGGGAAACGCCAACCCGTGGGAAATCCACAGCGCACTTGAAAAGTCCGGTAAAGGTTCTGACCGGTATTTGTCAACAGTAATTGGGAATTTGGATGGGAGGAACGCTGAGACTGTGGACGTGGCCTCCACCCTCGAGACACTTTTGGGTGAGTTAGTTCCTGTAGACTCAGTAATTGGGGAAAGTGACCACCACAAACAGATAAGAAATCTGGCACGGCTACATCCGAGAAATCTCGCCCAAGAGGATAACAGCTATAGAGTCACTAAGGCAGAAATTGAGGTAATAATTAAGGGTTTGGGTCCTAAGAAGGCACCAGGGCATGATAGGCTCAACGGCGTAATTGCGAAGCAAGTCTGGGTCCACGCCAAGGAGGAGCTCTTCCAGGTGATGGACACATGCATGAGGAGAGGGGTTTTCCCTACAGAATGGAAGCGCGGCGTGCTCAGGATTATTCCCAAGGGGAACGATAAGCCATTGTCGGACATTAAGGCGTATCGACCAATTACACTTCTACCAGTCCTAGGAAAAATATTGGAGAAAATAATCAAACAACGTCTACGCACCACTCTATCCCCGGCCAGCCCTTTGCAGTTCGGTTTCGTCCCCGGGAAATCCACGGTGCACGCCCTGTCGTATGTGCTTGATTGGGTGAAGGTTTGCCCCAAGAGGTATGTTGTGGCCATTTTCCTCGATATAACTGGTGCCTTCGATCATGCATGGTGGCCGATGATACGCACGAAGGTGAAGAACAGGCAGTCCTCCAAACTCTTGTTCAAGATGATTGACGATTACTTGGCTGATCGCAAAATCACGATCTCGTTTGGAGATTACTGTATCCAGCGCGAAGCAGATATGGGATGCCCTCAAGGATCTAACCTTGGACCTGACCTGTGGAATATAACCTTCGATGACTCCTCCAGGTTACCCTTGCCTGAAGGATGTATCTCAGTCGACTATGCTGATGACAAAGTGTATTTGGTCTCAGGGGACAGTAGGAAAGAAGTGGAAAAGAAAGGCAGTGAAGGTTTGCAGATGTTTTTGGACTGGGGTGAAAGAAATAAAATGACCTTCGCTCCCCACAAGACCAAGGGTCTCCTGATGAAGGGCTCTCTCAGCAGAGAGAGAAACCCCACAATCAAAATAGGAGAATCCAATATCCGATTTTTTGAAACAGTCAAATACCTAGGTGTAACACTCGATCGATCGTCCTCCTTCCTGGCACACGTCAAGGATGTATCCAGTAAGGCTCAGGCTCTTTTCATGAAGCTAAGGAGACTCTCCACAGCTGAGTGGGGACTGCGTAATCCGGCTCTGCGTACACTGTACAGGTGCGTATATGTGGCACAAGTCTCATATGGGGCATCTGTATGGGAGCACCGCTTGGACAACTCGCTCATACTCTTGGCTCTCAAGAGAGGACAACGTACTCCCTTGCTGGCACTATCCGGTGCGTATAGAACAGTAGCTTCGGACGCTTTGCCTGTACTGGCCGGCATTTTGCCAATCGATCTGGAAATTAGGGAAGTTGTTACTAAACAGAAGCTAACCAGAGGAACCCCGGCTACCCATCACGGAGTTGTTCTAACCCCTGGTGGCCCGGGGACTCTCCCTGGGCTACTTCGTGAAATGAGAGACCTGTCGTTACAGGTGTGGCAGCAACGTTGGGATAGAGCGAACTTGGGAAGATGGACTTTCTCCTTCTTCCCATCAGTTAAAATCAGAATGGAAGGGGCCTTTATAAAACTGGATCACTACATAACCCAACTTTTGTCTGGTCATGGGGAGTTCAGGGGGAGACTTCATACCCTCTCCTTGTCCCCTCACCCCAACTGTGCGTGCGGAGGGACTAACCAGTCGGCCGAGCACATTCTGTGGCACTGTGAGATCATGATGGATGCTCGAGAGGAAATGCTGGATGGTTTGGATGTCCCTATCAGACCAGTTTGGAACACTGATCTGGTATCGAATAAGGTGAATTTTGAGTGCTTGCGTAAGTTTGCTAGGATCTGGGTTGAAAGATGGCCTGTTCTCAGAGTCGAAGATTAGCGCATCTCAGGTAACCAGGTGTACTAGCTCCTGTTAAACCACGGTTTTTGATTTGATTTTTCTTGCACTCATTTGCCGGATTATGTAAATTTGTATATACTCTTGTTTCTCTTTTTTATTTTACCTTTTTATTTCTTTTCTGTAATATTAGATATACACCTTGCTGGAGCCAGAAACACTTTATTTTACAATGTATTTTATCTTCCTTTTTAGGATATCACACAAATCATGGACCATTTATTACAAGTGCTTTGGTTTATAAGCTCTATAAGAGCTTCTCTATTTTTTTTTTTTTTTACTTTTTATTTTATCATGTTTCCGATTTAGTGCGAATAGCTGGTATGATTTAATTTTGATCTTATACTGACAAGAAATTATTTCTTCTTTAGATCAACACTTATCTTATTAGATATTTAAGTCTGTATTTTATATTAACAATGTTAACTCAATTTACTATATGCTTTTCCATAATGATTGGAGTCTTTATTTTTTTTTTTTTATTTGTTCCCATATAATCTTCGACTGACAATGTAACGGCTGTTACTGAACTCCTTATTTTGTTATGTAATGTCCTCTTCCCCATTAAAGGGGTTGGACTTTGGGCCTTGTCCCTACTTATTTTGTTTATGTTAGATATGCTATATTCTCTATTTGATTTATCTCCCCAGACGCCCGCGCCACCCCCCTGGACATGAAGGGGTAGGGAGAGCGGCTGATCGTCACCCAGAGACTGTCCGTCCCGCCTCCGGATACCCGACGCTTACCTACCTAGGGTCTTCACTGATAGTCCGATAACGTCATCTAGGCACCACCGGCTATCCGGCTAAGGGACGACTTCTTCGGGGAGCGTGAAGTCGATCTAACAACCACCATCATTCTCTAGGGGACTGCCAGGCGCCTGTCGGATTGTACCTAATCCTTTTTTATTATTTTTTTAATTCTTTTTATGGCGGTAATACAACATATGATTATATTTCATACCTGATTGCTCTCCTTATTTTAGTGTGTATATAACAGATGCCTGCAGAGCCGGAGTGTGCGGTCTACCCCCGTTGAAGCGGCCACATGCACTCATGATGGCTGCTTATTAATATTATATTGTTTACTTTCATTTCCCTAGGGTAAGTCAACTAACACTTGTAGTTATTTTTTATGACCATTGCAGTACAGTCTGCAGGCGATCCTACATTTCCGCCACCTAACAAAGTATGTAGGGACATTGAAGGTCTAGATTCGTTCAATTAAATGTAGAGTCGTTTATTCAAAAAAATTAGATTCTTGCGAGAGCTCCGAAGGGGCGACCATAAGTCGCCTATACCGGGGCGGGAAAGTGGTGGGGTACTTCAATGGGCACGTACAGAGAATGCCGGATACACGCGTCCCAAAAAGAATTTTGACTGGACACCCAGGTGGAAAGAGAAAAGTGGGAAGACCCAGACTGAGGTGGGAAGACGAAGTAAGAGGGGATGCAGCACAGCTTCTCCAGGTACCAAATTGGAAGTCAGCCGCTGAGGACAGGAGGAGTTGGAAGCGATTGTTGCAGGAGGCCAAAGCTCGATATGGGCTGTAGCGCCATCGAAGAAGAAGACTAGGTATGAAGCACATCAAATAAAAATTGAAAAAGTTCAACATAAATTTTTAAGGTTCATTAATTTAAATCTCTCCATACCCATTGAACAAATTGAAATTAATTATGTTAAATTAATGAAAATACTTAATTTAACTGACCTATCGTGTAGAAGAACCAAGAGCGATTTGGTTCTTTTATTCAAATTGGTTAATGGATCACTTGACGCACCTGACTTAACAAAACTAATAACATTCCGAGTACCAAATCGTGAAGCGAGACTTCCAGAGCTGTTATTTGTTTATCCGTCTAAAACTAACTATTTCATTAACTCCCCAATTCAAAGACTACATAGGCTTGGAAATAAATTCAGTTCCATTGATTTTTTTTTTTTACATGAGCTCCACACAGGAGGCCCTGAGGAAAATAATTTCCCTCAGGGCCTATGTCATCTTTGGGGATGCTGTGTGGAGGGTTTTTTTTAAGGAAGGGAAGGAGAGGAGAGTTCTGGGAAGGAAAAGGGTTTAAGGGGTGGGTAGGAATCTAGGGTTCAGTATGTCCTGGTCATCCGCCTCCAAGACCTAGACAAACCTCACCCCGTGAACCCGGGCACTCCTGCTAAATCACCAAACGTAGCGAACCACTTGGGGTGACCTATGGCAGAGGTGTTGGTTATCCAATAATGGTTCCCGGGGCTGCGGTACCCATTCCCGCCTCCCAAATTGTAATTTTAATTTATTCCGATCTAAATTTTATTATTATTCTTCTAATATTGTTTTTGTTGTTATTTCTTTTTAATTCTGCTTCCTTTCTTTTGGTGTAAAGGAAAATAATAGTATAAAATAATTGGTATTTTATTGTTTCTATTTCTATTATTACTATGTTACACGATTGATGTAAATGCCCCAAGGGCGTAAATAAATAAAAAATAAATAAAACAAAATGGGTTGTACTCCTTCGGTCAAGGAAGAAGTTGGTATAAGGCAAATGAAGAATTGGAAATGAAAGGGGAATGTTCTTTGTTAATGGGGAACAACCTGAGTATTGGAATTTTTATTTAAATTTATAAGATTGTTAATTACTTTACTATTAATATTTTTGACTTTCCTTAGTTCTAGTGCTTCTAAGATATACAATCTCAATCTGATACCTATTTCGTTTATATACATTAAGGTGATTCCGGTGTTTTATATAGAATTTATGGTTTGTTTCAATAAGATAGTTCGAAAATTCGGAGAAGCTATCTACGTAAACATCTTAGGTGTTCTTTGACACGGATGTTAATGTTATGTGCCGTTTTGCCTATATAATTCGTGGGACAATCACTGCATTGACGTGAATAAATACCCGAGTGGCATAAACTAAATAAATTGTTGAATACTTATTTTGAAACAGAGTGTCTTTTCATTTGATTGAGACCTTAAATATTATGTAGCATCTTTATGATAGTCAAGTGGTCAAATGCGTCGAGTGTCGGGCGTCAACGTTGGCTATTTTTAGTGAAATGATCTTCACTGTATTAGGTAAATATAATTAAATAAATACATTTTTACCTCACTGGAAATTGAACGCGCACATCCACCCCTAAATAAGATCCTGCGATAAAAAAGTTTATCGCGGAATGAAAGAGGTAAAAAGAGGCAAGAACGTTGATGATTGTGATAACAACATAAATTTTCTAATAAGAAAATAATAATACTTTATTAAAAAATAGCACGAAAGGTGGAAAAAATATTTTTTAATAAGATTAAAATTCATATTTTAGCCCCCGCCTTACCTTTACGGCTTCTGACAAACATTTGCCACAAAACATTCATGAAAAACTGAATGTTGCTGGTCTTATGGTGATTATGGGATTAGCAGAGAAATACTGGTGACTAGATAGACCCTTCTGTAAATTCTTTTTTATGAGATTCGTTGAGAAATACCGGTGACTAGATAGACCCTATGTAACTTCTTTTTAATGAGATTAGCTGAGAAATACTGGTGACTAGATAGACCCTTCTGTAACTTCTTTTTAATGAGATTAGTTGAGAAATACTGGGACCAGATAGACCCTTCTGTAACTTCTTTTTAATGAGATTAGTTGAGAAATACTGGTGACCAGATAGATCCTTCTGTAACTTCATTTAATGAGATAAGTTGAGTATTATAGGTCACCAGATAGACCCTTCTAATAATATAATAATTGGATAATTTTTAGAGCGCCGTTATTGTGAAAAATCACCTCAAGGGCGCTTAAAGTTACTTTCTGTAATTTCTTTTAATGAGATTAGCTGAGAAATAGTGGTGACTAGATAGACCCTTCCATAACTTTTTTTTACTTTGATGCGAGGAAACAAGTTGTTGCGTCATTAATTGCAAGAACAATACTAAATGCAATAACTTAGCGTAGGGAGTGTGGCGAACCCATCGCTCAGGGAGTGGAAAACACAAAGCTGCAATAGCCATCCCAAGCCAACGTGTGAGCTACCGTGCTCAGGCTGAATGTCTTGGGGAACAGCGTCACGAACGGTGCTTTCGAGAAACAAGGTCGCATCTCGGAGTATTTAGACCTCACTCCAGCACTCAGGGCTCTGCTGGAGTGGACCTTCTATTTCCCTGGTAACTCGTGGGACAAAAAAAATTGGACCATTCGAAAACTAGGGGCCTTTTAGGAACCTAGGAGTGCTGAGGCCACCTCCGTGGATTTCCTTCCTGGGGCCGTAGGAGGAACCAATAGGAGAAACCGTGGAAAGGTGAGCTGTGGCCACCTCCATGAACGCTTCCCTTGTGGGGCCTTCAAGGAACCAAGGAGAAGGGCACCCTTCCAGCGCGGGGCCTTTGTGGAACCAAGGAGGAGTGAAGTGGAGAGATGATGTCCTCTTCCCATGTGGGGCCTTCGAGGAACCATGTAGGAGTGAAGAGGAGAAATGAGGCCATCTTGGTGAACTGTTCCTCTGTGGGGCCTTTAAGGAACCAAGTAGGAGAGATGAAGTTCTCTTCCCTTCTGGGGCCCTCAGGGAACTAAGGTGGAGTGGACTCTTCCCTTGTGGGGCCTTTAGGTAACCAAGGGGAGGTGGACTCTCCATCGTGGAGCCTTCGGGGAACTAAGGAGTGGAGAGGAGAGATGAAGCCCTCTTCCGTCGTGGGGCCTTCAGGGAACCAAGGAGGAGTGAAGAGGGGAAATGAGACCTAGGAAGACACATTGTCGGACCAGAAGATATAGCTTCATTTCGAATGACAATCCTGGTGAACTTTATAAAAGGGACTGGGTTACTGTCAAAGGAATGAGATAAAATGGGAGATAGTACAATGGGAGATAGTACTATGGCCTAAGTGCTCACGGGAACTATATATATGTAAACCGTCGCGATTATAAAAAAATGCAATAACAATATCAATTTATTTTAAAATATATATTTTCATACTTTTGTATTGTTAAATTTTACTGTTGTCAGTTTTAGTGCTATAAACAACACAAATAATTAAGTTCAATATAGCCGCTAATGAATGAAAAACATGGCGGCCGCGCATGCGCAAATCTACAGAAGTTCAATGCGGCCAACATAAAGACGTCATTATGGTTATAATAACGTTGCAGAAAATAAAATATGCGCATGGAACAGAAACACCGTTTAACAGACGTTAAATGTTTTTTTTATTTATTAGTAAGGCTGTTATTGTTTACACTTAAAGTCAAAGAAACAAAATCCGAAACATTAATCTAAATAAGTCTATTTTTTATTCCCCTTATTAGGATGATCAACACGAAAGGTTACGTATCTCAAATAACTGTATTTTTGCTTATGACGGCAGAATTGCTACAACATTAACACACTTGTGGTTATGTTTTGCAAATGCGGCGCTATACAAATTACAGAATTATGTATTATTATCATCAGTTGCAATAATACGGCGACCATTACGTTTGATGTTGCGGCTCATCCAACAGGGGTTTATTAGCGGCATCGGCTCACAACGAGACGGGACGAAGGACAATTTACCAAAATATGTAATTATCCCCTTTATTTTTGTCTGTGATCCTACCCTAATTACTGTAGTCCCTCCATTTCAATAATTGTAGCACAAATAGGGTCATCCTTTTTTCTCTAGAGAACTCGGAGTCATCAAAAGTTTCAATGTTGATTTTCCCAGTGGAATGATGGTTAATGGTTAGTCTCGTCAAGTATTTTCCCAGTGGAATGATGGTTGATGGTTAGTCTCGTCAAGTATTTTCCCAGTGGAATGATGGTTGATGGTTAGTCTCGTCAAGTATTTTAATTTTGTTTCACAATTAAAAAAAAATTATTTACGGACTTTACAAACATAATATATGATAATTAGTTTGAAGAAAAGTAATCATAAAGAAAAATATGCCAATTAAATAAATATAGAGTCCAGGTGGAAGAATAGTATTATGCTAACATTGGTTATTATTATTGAGATGCGTTATTATACCTACCCTTCTTATAACAATACTAGCTGATCCGGCGAACTTCGTACCGCCTCAGAATCAAAAACTGTTGTCAACTTATTAGCTGAATTGATATAAATTGTTTCTCCCTGCGTATACCATACCTTGATCTAAATTGTTTCTCACTGCGTATCCTTTCCCCTCTCGCGTTCCCTCTCCCCACTCCACTTCTCCCCTTCCCCCGTTCCGCTAACCACCCTTCCTGAGTTCCTTTCCCCCCTCCCCCCTCCCCCCTCCCCCTCCACCGGTTCACAGTTCAATATTATACCCCTTACAATATTGCTGCAGTTCTTTCAAAATAGGAGAATTCGTTCCATACAAAATGTATGGGGAAAATAATTTTCTTCGGAGTGAAACACCCTTTACTTTTAGGGGTATGAAAAATAGATGTTGGTCGATTCTCAGATCTACCAGATAAGCACACAAAATTTCATCAAAATTGGTCCAGCCGTTTCGGAGGAGTATGGTAACAAACACCGTGACACGAGAATTTTATATATTAGATTCCATGTAGTTGAACACATCAACTACTTTCAAGAAAGTATTGCCAACTGTAGCAATGAGTAAGATTAAGAAAAGGACCAACATATGGTTTGGACATAAAAGTAGTGGACAGATGGTTTGGACATGAACAAAGAAGGTAGTGCAAGAAGAATATATGACGTAAATGTGAATGGTAGAAGAAGTCGGGGACTCCCGAGAAAGACATGGCACGATCAAGTGAATCAGATACTTGAGTCGGGCCATGTCAAGAGTCAGAGTATGTATGAAACGAAGTATGAATGTGAAAGAGGTAGTTTGAACCAAGAATGAGTTGTTTGGCTGTCCGTCCTCTCTGCCTACCGCTGCGGGGAAATTTCTTGATGGTTAGTTAGTTAGTAAATAGTACAGAAGTTTATTCATAGTAAGTTATTGATTTCGTCATCTTCGTGTTTATTGACTATGTTTGTTGATTTCCCCATATTATATTATATCATTTATTATTATATTAGGAAACATTTATAGAATAACCAACACCCCTGCCATAGGTAACCCCAAGTGGTTCGCTACGTTTGGTGACTTAGCAGGGGTGCCCGGGTTCATGAGGTGAGGTTTGTCTAGGCATTGACGGCCAATGCGTTTGTCGTTGATCAATTTTAAATCCCCAAAATAAAGACTCTTAATATAACCCGGCTCAAGTATTTGGTTCACTTGGTCGTGCCATGTCTACCTGGGGCAGGGTTCCATGCCAACTCAGAATGAAACCAATTCGGAACCCACACTGTAAAAGCTATGAAAAACTATTTTAAAAATACCCGGTAACCCTAACCTAACTTAACCTATTTAACCAAATTTTTTATCATCACCAATTTGTGAGGCGGGAATGGGTACCGCCGCCCCGGGAATTTATTGGATAACCAACACCTCTGCATAGGTCACTCCAAGTGATTCGCTACGTTTGGTAATTTAGCAGGGGTTCCCGGGTTCATGGGGTGAGGTTTGTCTAGGTCTTGGAGGCGGATGACCAGGACACACTGAACCCCAGATTCCTACCCACCCCTTAAACCCGTTTCCTTCCCAGAACTCTCCTCTCCTTCCTTTCTTAAAAAAAACCCTCCACACAGCATCTCCAAAGATGGCTCCTGTATGGAGCTCATGTAAAAAAAAAAAAAAACTCCTAATGACCTTTCTGAGGTGGTTCTTAGTTGGTTTCATTCTGAGTTGGCCGTTCAAACTCGGGCAGACATGACTTCTTCTACCATTACATAAATTTTAATAATAGCATTTGTTCCCGTTTTATTAATTTTGGAAACATATATTCCTCCAGTCTTCACCTTCAAACCCGACAGCACCCTCGCATCTTAAGTATTTCCATAAAATATATTCCAGGAACATTTGTCATTGATATCATTACAATATTTTATCCCCTTTCGTATTAAAGCAGGGGTCACCATTCGCTAGACAACGGTTATTTATTTTACTTGTAATGTACGCCTAACCTAACCAGGTTAGTATGGTCCTGTATATTTTCTGCCTGCACGGAGTATGAATAAAACAGTACATGTACATTTTTTCGCAGCATCACGTTCATTGGTGAAATCATTGTACATTGTACATTAGGAGCGCTTTTTGCCACAATATGGCACTATTTAAAATACCTCGGATTGCTTTATTGCCAATTTTGGCAAATTTTCCCTTATTGTATAAGTTTACGATTTTATAATATTTTTTTTATAAATCCTACAAATTTGATTTAATTGAATTTTTATTATCTACAAAAGATAGATAAATTCATTGGCTATATAAAACTATAATCAGTTTGTATGTCTCAATAATAAAATTCGGATGTATGATTTTTTTAATGTGGGCGGAAAATATTCAACCAAAAAATCTCGAGCAATCGGAGAAAAAAGTTTAAAATTGCGCTGTCACACATCTACCGGATCTGCCGGATCTGCCCTGATGATGGACACTGCAACGATGTCTAAAACGTTGGCTAAAGAAGGAGGTAGCGCAACACGGCATAACACCCCAAAAACAAATTACGAAAATGCTTTTGGCCGTGAAAATCTTAAAACTTATCTGCACTGTTAAAGTTTATCAGTGATCGATGAACCAGTGGATTCAATTTTTAGCCATAAGTTGTTATAATGGTTTGTTTAGTTTGTAGATAGATGTAAGATTATAGAAATATATTATAAGTTACAGTATTACAGCGCCCTTGAGGTGATTTTTCACAATAACGACGCAATGCAAACCATCCAAATATTTGTATTATTATTATTACACAGCTTCGAACAGGGCTTAACGTAAACATTACAAATAAATAGCGTAGTATAAATACCAACCAGCTGTTCAATAGCTAATATTAATACGATAGTTTAACAATAAAACAATGTTTATTTAAAACAACAATAACGACAATAAAACAAGAGAAAATAATGTTTGGGTCAAGTGAAGTCAATTGAAAACCAAAGATTCGAGAAATTTTGTAAAGTTTTGGTGATTATCGCTAAATACATTTTGGGGACTATCGCTAAATACAGCACTTCGTAATATATACAGTGAATGTTATTTATTTATTTCACTTTTTCAAACACAGCAAACTTATTTTCTGACACCATTTTATTTCCAAAATTAATAGATTTCTTAGTTTTAACCAAATTTATTGTTTTAAAAACCCAACATATTTCGTAAGCAATGCTTTCTTCATCAGGGTTTACTTTAACTAATTACAATAATATTAAATCTTTAACTGACAGTCCTGAAACAATAGAATTAATTAGCGTTACCTGCACAGCGATTCCAAACAAAGATAATTTTTAAGGTAACAATAAACTCAATACAAAATGACTGCATTTTTATTGTCTTTAAATACTGTTGACAACTTTTCTAAAAAGCCTCCTTTGTTTACATATTTTTATTCTAAACGATCCTACTTAAATAATATGTTCTCTGTTATTATAATATTGATATTATTTTTTTAGTTTAGTAACACATAATAGTATCCTATACCTAAATACTTACTTTTATCATACAAACTTTGGTAAATGTACAATCTTATATTGTTATCATTGTAATACTGATACCCTTCTGTGTACCACTGTGTAATCTTACGTAACATTTGAATGTAAAAGCCATTCTATAGTAGAATAATGAAATAATTTTACTTTGTATAAACCACTTATTTGATGTGCAAATCCCATTGCACATCAAATAAGTGGTTTATACAAAGTAAAATTATTTCATTATTCTATAATGGATAACCACAAAGTAATAGCTACATTCAAAAATACCATTCTATAGTGTTTAAATAAATAAATAATAGACGTTGACTTAAAGATCAATGGAAAGGTTGGAGTGGGAGGAAAATAAGATTAAAAT
This sequence comes from Limnephilus marmoratus, assembly GCA_917880885.1. Taxonomy (NCBI): domain Eukaryota; kingdom Metazoa; phylum Arthropoda; class Insecta; order Trichoptera; family Limnephilidae; genus Limnephilus; species Limnephilus marmoratus. Next base: position 748,956 of record OU862932.1, on the reverse strand, counting down.
GTGAACCGCGTACAAATGTTGGGCGTGCGTTTGGCGTGTTTCCCAACGGTGCCGAGGGTATCAATGAAGCTGTTCAATTCGAAATGCTTATTGTATTATTGCCCTGGTAAATGACCGCCATTCAGAATTAAAACGTTGCTTGAAATTACTTTAGCCGAGTTTGGTGACCAGATCTGAATATCCAGGTACTTTCTCTTGCCTTCCTCTCCCCCGTCGTCTTCCCACAACCATCAGCCTCACAACGTACTTCAAGTTGGGGATGTAATAGTCTCGCTGGTTTCAGACGGTTCGGAGCAGTTGTGACCCTAGTGGGAAAATAATTTTTTTTTAAACTTCTCAGGACGGGTAGGCCCCTAAGTTTTTGAATAATATAAGTTGAGGACCCCTGTATTAGACAGATGCCTTTCATCCATCTTGAAGAAATATCCTCTTTCAGATATGGGAAAAATACCCCGAAGACAATGGTAATGTTTTGGCCACTGAACAAATAAACTGATAGAAGTGAATAAATGAGTGTACCATTATAATACAGAACGTCTTTATTATGGTACAAAATAATTTTCAACATGAGAAAAGGAAATTACTGCCAATAAAAATATTACGACAGATAATAAATATACGAAATACAAAAGAGACAATCAATAATAATATTGAAACTCTTTTTACAAAATCCAATTTTTTTTTATATCAGAAAATGGAAACAGAAAAATCAGAAAAAGATATTTGCACCTGTCCCAGAGGTTTTTTTTTGTTTTTTTACGTTAACTCCACACAGATGAGATGAGATGCTGTGTGAAGGGTCTTTTTGAGGAGAGAAAGGTATAAGCATTGGTCTTGAAGAGACCCATGTTGTTGGAAGGAGGAAACACAGAGGCCGGCAAATCATTCCACAGCTAAGCTGTTGAACAAGTCGAAGAAGCGACCCGTTCTCATGTGACAAATGTCAACCGTGTACAAACGTTGGGCACGCGTTTGGCGTATTTCCCGACTATGCACCGATGCCGAAGGGATCAATGATGCTATTTCCTCGGAGCATCTTCCATTGTAATACCGGTAGAACAAGCATTCCCACCCGACGCCTGTGCTCTAAAGATTGCAATCCGTCTGTTAAGATGGGAGACCGCCCGTTTCTGCACAGAGTCGTGTTTAATTAAATACAATATTTTGAGGTTTTACTCATAAAATCAAAAAAATAATAAAATTAAATGTAAATAACTTACTTTAACAATATTCCTTTAAAATATTTTTTTCGTAAATATTATTAAATTACCTCCAACTCCCTCAATACACGTACTTCTTATATTTGTTTAATATTTTTCTGTTTTGAAAAACCAAATATAAAATAAAATAATTTTGCGTTTCTTTTATTTATGTCTATGACTAATTTGACTTAACTGCTTTGTGTGCCGTGTTAAAAAATAAACATTTTAACGATTTTTCTATTTGGGCATCAATTCCCTCAACAAATAAAAGAAAGAGATATGTCTCTTTATAGTAAGGAATACCTATATCTACAATACGTATGCTTACTTTATACTATACCTACTGTGTTAAATATTTACATATTTGCAACGCACATAATTCCATTTTTATAGCTGATATTTCTAGGTATTATCAGTTCACTGGATGGAGTGATATTTTTCGCACTGAGTCCTAAATCATGAATACGGCAAATTCCGCAAATAATATCACATTATATTATTCATACGAGTGCTTCAACTATTCACACAACATTTGCTAAACAGATTATTCACACGTGTCTCACATTAATTTATATTTACTTTATTACGTGTAAATATTAACGGTGTCAAAACGAAATTACACTGGCATGAATGACATGTACTATTGTATTACACTGCCAGAATTACACATGGACGAAATTACACTGGCGTGAATGTCATGTACTATTGTATTACACTGCCAGAATTACACATGGACGAAATTACACTGGCGTGAATGTCATGTACTATTGTATTACACTGCCAGAATTACACATGGACGAAATTACACTGGCGTGAATGTCATGTACTATTGTATTACACTGCCAGAATTACACATGGACGAAATTACACTGGCGTGAATGTCATGTACTATTGTATTACACTGCCAGAATTACACATGGACGAAATGACACTGGCGTGAATGTCATGTACTATTGTATTACACTGCCAGAATTACACATGGACGAAATTACACTGGCGTGAATGTCATGTACTATTGTATTACACTGCCAGAATTACACACGGACGAAATTACACTGGCGTGAATGTCATGTACTATTGTATTACACTGCCAGAATTACACACGGATGGAATTACACTGGCGTGAATGTCATGTACTATTGTATTACACTGCCAGAATTACACATGGACGAAATTACATTGCGAGACTGAAGGTAATAGGGAGGGGGAGGGTATGGGAAAGAGGAAGGTTGGGAAGTACCTGGCTATTCAGATCTGGTCACCAAACATGGTTAACGCCATATAAAGCAACGTTTCAATTCTGGATGGTACCAGGACGATACTGAGAGTATTTTCCATTCTTGAATTAATTTTTTTTTTTACGTTAACTCCACGCAGGAGGCCCTGAGGAAAATAATTTCCCTCAGGGCCTATGTCATCTGGGATGCTGTGTGAAGGGTCTTTTTGAGGAGAGGAAGGAATGAACATTGGTCTTGAAGAGACCCATGTTGTAGGAAGGAGGAAACATAGAGGCCGGCAAATCATTCCACAGCCGAGCTGTTGAACACAAGAACGAGTCGAAGAAACGACCCGTTCTCATGTGGCAAATGTCAACCGTGTACAAATGTTGGGCTCGCGTTTGGCGTGTTTCCCGACTATGCACCGGTGCCGAAGGGATCAATGATGCTAGTTCCTCGGAGCATCTTCCATTGTAATACCGGTAGAACAAGGATAGCATTCCCACCCGACGCTTATTAATTTTGAAATGAATTAATTGTGAAATAACACAAATTATTCGATCCCGCGATCGATTCTATTCTATCCCGCGACCGTCAGATTAGTCAAGAGTATTACCCCTAGACCATACCGACCGTATACATAGAATTTATAGTAAGACATGAAAACCCAGATAAATTGAATTGAAGAAGTAGACTGAATGCTGTAGAAATCAGATATCTGAGTGGTACGTGTGGTAAAACCACGTAGATGGTGAAGCTTTCATGGTTTGAATATGTGGAACGAATGAACGAAGACGGGAGTGCCAGGAAAAATAATATGATGCGAAAGTAAATGTTGGAATAAGTCGGGGACGCCCTTCGAAGACTTATTCGGATCATGTTAACAGAAGAGTAAGTGCGTATGAATGTAAATGAAGCAGGGGGTTTGTGCCACGACGGTTTTGTGGCGGTCTATCATCTTTGCCTGAATAATGTTTTGTTGTCAATGAACTGAGTCATAAATGATGTAAATATAGTACCTACCTAAAAATCTGACGCAATGTTAAAGCGCTACTGTGGTTTGGAAAATCAAAAACTGTAAGTATAACTGCATACCGCTGAACTGAACTGAATTTAATATTATAATTTTTAAATTTAAACGTAGGTACCCATATATTTAGTTGGATTAAAATCTTAGATGGGACCTACACATCAAAGCTGCTATTACGGAAAAACTCACAAGCTTTACATATTTCTTTAAACATTTAAGAAATGTGGTAAACAAAAATGATATGAAAAAGGTCTACTACGCTTTATGTCATTCTCAAATTGAATATGGAATCATATGGTGGGGATCTGCTACACATGAGTACATACACAACTTAAATACAATTCTAAAAGGAATCATAAAGACCTTACTGAAAGCACCTATTATAGCTTTGACGTACCAAACGTACTACGAATACATACCAAAAAAAATTTGAAAAAACGAGTTTGCTTTGGACCACACGACTGAAGTAAAACTTCTTTAGCTCCATCTATATAATGGGAATAGAGAAAGAAAATGTGCGCGCGCACTGCCTCAACACAGGCATGTGCCTAGTATGGTGGTCGAAAAATCACCAATTCATGTAACGAACAATTCAAAGAATAAAGAAACATAAAAAAAACTGCTCTCTCTTGCTCCTACAGTGTGATACAGACAATAGGCCTGCACTGTGTCTTAGATAAACGAAACGTAACTGTCTATGAGAGAAAGAGAGAACTAAAATGTGTGTCGGCACCTCTCTCTCTTGCACCTACAGTAATAAACGAAACGTAACTCTCTCTCTTTCTATCTTTACTAACTTATATCTCCCTCTCAACTTCCGTTCGCCTCGCCCGATCACACTTTGCATAACGCTCTCGTCACGTATTCACCAGCTTACTCCCCAAGTCAAGCGTGCGTAAAGGCCCGACTGTTCGCCTCGTCCGATTACACTTTTAACAAAATATTATTGAAGCTATTCAAAAATACTGAATTTTCTATAATTTTTATTGTTATGTATCCATAACACTAGATCGAATAAAAATTATATAAAAAACAATCCAAGTTAAAAAACCACATTCGGACAAAGAAACTATACCTCCTTTGCAACAAAACTCCATAACGTCCTTCCTCAAGACATAAAACTAATAAAAAATGTTAATGACTTCAAATCAAGAATAAAAATATGGCTGAATGAGGTCAACGAAAAAACCCTTATGAAGACACTAAAAACGTCATGGAAGACAAATAATGAACTATTATTAAATAACTTTAGTTCGCCTCGGCATAGGACCCCCTAATAATAATAATAATATTTGCATGATTTATATAGCGCCGTTTTCGTGAAAAATCACCTGTTAAAAAGAGTGAAGACTACTGCCATCTAGCGGCATATTTTTTGTAGCATATTGTTAGTTGATATTGCATTTTACAGATTAGCGACGTAAGACTAAACTAAAACGAAATGTTAGTCGGTAAAGTAGATTTCTGGTTTTTTATGGTGACACGAAAGTGTTGTTTATTTTGATTGTGTTGGAAAACATTATTATAAATAGTCTGCTTTTCTAGTTTTAACTCTCTCTTAGGACTCGCAACAATAACATTTGGCTGTCATCGGTTCTTTTGTTTTGCTCTTTCAAAAAATATTCTTAAACCAATCTTTTTATTGTGTTTTGGCTGTAAAAAGTTTAGTGTGTTGGAATCTTCTCCCCCCTGATCTTCCAGGAGTCACTTCTTGCTGCTCATTTTCAGATATTTATATAATCTTTTTACTTCTGTCACTTTTTATATAAGCTGTAATTTTTTGAACAATGGAGGAGGATTTCCCTCCTGTACCCCTTACAAAGCCCCCAGATCAAAAATTGCCTCTCCTCCATTCAACATCTCATCTCTTCTAAGTCTGAACTCTACTCCAATCTTCCATAAAATTCTGAAATTTGCACATTTAAATAAAATTAATATATAAATTCACCTTTCCTTTCTCTGTAATTATAAATGATGTCCTAGAACACCCTTGAAGGGTGAAAGCCAGAAATAATTGAAAAAAAAAAAACTCTCTCTTAATTCGTGGATCTCCTATAAACAGCTAGCATTGTCTAGCAAGTGGTCAAAGTGACCAAATTTAGTGTTTTGTCGGGTCGGGACAAATTATTGTAACAAATGTGCTGGTGAATAAAACAAAGGAATTCCTCCATTGAAACCAGATGTTTTTCCTTGACGTCCTTCTGCTAAATACCAATTTATAACATCACCTCAAGTGAGGAGGACCAAGAAATACAATATCTATAGTTAATTTTACCATTATATTTTGTAAATACAATTATTTTATACCTACATGTAGGTAGTAGGTACTCGCTCAAATAACAAAAATAATTATTTTATTTAAGTATTTATTTATTGTAAGAAACAAACAGCATTTTTTATACGGGATGAGTTATACAAGAGGTTAAACATGAGGTAAGCCAAAACAGTTTCTTATGCTAATGTTGGTTATTATGATTTAATATGCAATTATAATAATAAAACAAATAAATAAAAAAAAAGTTTTGTGAACAGGATGACCGATGGCAATATGATTACTGAGCGAATATGAAACCTGTGAATTTTAGATTCATGTGAAAGTAGTTCGTATAAATGATGAAGGAGCTACCATCGCACAAAGAAATGTCTTCAAAGAGTAAAAAATTAGTTCCAAACCTTGAATCGTTGTTACCTATAGCTATTGTTGACGTATCTGTAGGCATCTTGAGTAAAAACCAAATATTTTTACTAACAATAATTCAGACTCCCCGAAAAAGCATTCGGTAATAACAAAAATACGCAGTCGGCTTAGTAAAAAACCGCCTTTCCGTCAGTTCCCACTTGCATATAATGAAACTTATTTTATCTGAATACCACACAAGAGTCCCAACTGTTACCAACTGTCTGGAGCCAGCGAGACTATGGCATTTCTTAATCTTGGTATGTTGTGAGGCTGAAGATAGTGGAGAGAGGAGGGATATGTGGAAAATGTACCTGGCTATTCAGATCTAAGTATTCACCAAACACGGCTAAATCATTTCAAGTAATAAGTCTAATAATACTCTTATTTAGACTTTGGGTAGGCGTGATATGAGATATCTGCTTAATTAAAGGACCCCAATCCCCTTGACTCCATGTTTCCTCTGCCCAGATGGAACACAAAGAGACGAGAAAATAAAAACCGAAAAAAAACTCCCCTACGAGATTCCTCCGCTCTCCAATCTGCTCCCTGAACCCTCTCAGGAAACCGCTCCTTGACCCTTGGTGAAGAGACTCCTTCCAGACCGCTCCTATGACCTGGTAACACCGATTGCTGGTGCTGCTGATGGCTGCCCCAGACCACCCTTGTGACCTGGACACCCCGATCCTTTGACCCTCGGAGATGCTGCCGCTTTGACGCTCCTGGACCCTCCCGTGCTGTCTTCCCCCTTCCGAGAAGTTGGGCTGGCTCCAGAGTCTTCTTCTTCTTCACTCCTTCCAGTGAAGATTTTTAATTTCGGTCCGGCCTTTTTTACGGACCCGAAAATAATATGTTACAACACGTTACAATCGCGTATTTTTTGTGCAACTTTGCGCGTCGATTCTTGTAATCGATGTTTAACGATTCCGTATTGGCTGCGCCACTGTTATTTAGACTTTGGGTAGGCGTGATATGAGATATCTGATGACCTTAATAAAACGCGCATGGACGAGATGATTATTTATTTGCACAATATAAAGTCTGTGTTGTAAGCTACGTGCTAACTATCGGAGCCGTCTGCTATTAAGGAGAGCGAGCAGTATCATCACCTTTTATACCTGAATCTGCCGTCTCGCTCTTGCATATTTAAAAAGGCAGGTGTACCAACAAAACCATTCTCACAAATACCTATGTACACTACACCAGCGTAAAAATGCAAAAAACCTATAGTATAACTTATTTTATCTTTAATTAAATGGAGATAAAATTAGCGAAACTCAATCGAAAATCTGGTAAGTGAAAAATCAGAAAAAGATATTCGAACCTCCGGTATACAAACCCCGGACATTTCGCTTTCCGGACAAATGCGCTACCACTGCGCCAAGGTGTCAGTCATTTTTAACTGTATCATACTTCGACTAAGAACCACCCATATTATCTTCATTTTCTTATATGTTTACTTATATACTTTATTGGCTGATTTGTATGTCCCAGAGGCGCAAATATCTTTTTCAGATTTTTCTGTTTCCAGATTTTCGATTAAGTTTCGCTAATTTTGTCTTCTTTTAATTAAATATTACGATTGAGGTTTTACTCATAAAGTTAAAAAAAATAACAGAAATATTTTATCTTATAGGTATATTTGAACAAGAAAAAATGCAACACCGTTGAAAATTTTATTTGACTTTAAATATAACGGCCGCAAGTGGAGAGTCCGACCAAATCAGCTGGAATCCTTGGAAATCAGATGAAACATGAAGTTCAAACCAAAATCGTTATATGCAAAAAAAAGTTTTTGATTGCGAAAATTGCGGACATAAAATGACAATTGACGACAAATATTATCTTCCTTAATTTTGCAATTACTTTGTCCTATAATAAAAATTTTTCATAAGTCGAGATACATACGGATAAAAATTAAATTTTCTTTAATTGAAATATTGAATGAAGTGAATCAGGTGAAAATTCGATGAGCCACGATTCCAACCAACTTGAAAAAACGTGGTTTTGAGAAAAGCGCGTTTAAAGTTTTCGCTTGCAACTGGGCCGCTTGATTTTCCGTTCTATCTGCTTGGCTCGTAACTGTATTAAAAGGTCGAATTTAATCCTATAACTTTGGGAATGTATTATTCTCATGTACAGGAAGATTTTTTGGATCGGCTGGATCAGACTCTTCCATTTGGGCATACCACTGGGCTTGGGTAATAGGCCACTTGCATGGATTTCATAACGACTTGGAAAAAATCGTGTGGATAGATCTTTTTACTGATTACGAAAATTTTAGTAATTTTTTTTAGAAATGTACAGTTTTTTTTATTTTTAAATAAATAAATCCATTATTTGAGGTCGTGACGTTACTACATGAAAATGTCCTGTCTCAGAAAATGTTTCTATTAATTTTGTAAAATTCCACACTGATTTATATTTTTAAATGGCAACACTTTGATTTAAGAAGAATTTTTGAATTCGTTCACTAGATTTATTGTTTGTTCCCTGCGAACTTATCATTTGGTTTGACTATTTGACAGATGTTATGAAGAGAACCCCGTACATTTTAGATGTCGGTACGTGTTTTAGAGGTATAATGGCTATGGTGCTGATTTTAACAAAATCAAATTTTATAATATTATTTTTTATTATTATAATTTACACGTACAAGTATATTACATTGGATTTAGTAATATAGATGTTGTACGTTATAATGATTTATAATCAATAAGATTGATCAAGGAAAAAAATATTTATGAGATGTAATATTTTTGGTATGCCCCGTTATTCTCCTGTGCCATTCGTGTGGAAAACGTTATTTTTTTTAAAAATGATTTTCGGCTATGTAATTATCGTTTTTTCGCACCTATAAAATTATGTCCTGTCTTTCCGGTTTATAAAAAATGGTCTGATTTTTCGGATTGAAATTTTCAAAAAATCCCCAGGGTTTCAAAAATACGATTAAAAAAACAATACGGAATGTCTTTGCATAAACCGGATTTTTTTTTTAAATGTGATGCAAATGCAATAAACATAATAACCTACAGGTACATACCCACCCACAGGTCTACCGGTACAAAATTAATTTAATAGTAGTATCTTCACAAAGTATTTGACTACATATCTCTTCAGTACACACGACTGAAGCCATTTCATGAAACGCCAATGTTTTTATTTTTCTGTGGTTTTTCACTGGGACGATACTGAGATCTTCCGCTATAACATAAGTATCTTAATTATGTTACATCGTTCTTCATTATTATTTTTTTATTACTTAGCTCCACACAGGAGGCAATGAAGAAAATAATTTCCCTCAGGGCCTATGTCATCTTTGTGGATGCTGTGTAAAAGGGTTATTTTAGGGAAAGGAAGGAGAGTAAGTTCTGGGAAGGAAAGAAGACATGAGGAGGGTCAGTATGCCCAGGAGTGGCGGACGTGTGAATCTATCCCAAACCCTACGGTGCGAGACGATGTTCCCAGCGAGTCCTGTTGGAGTGTGCCAAAAGATCTCCCTCAACCAGTCTCCCCCGATCCGGTCTGCCATGCATTTGGTGGGCGGATGAAGCTGGCAAGATCCAGACAAACCTCACGAACCAGCCCTTGAACCTGGGCAACCCTGCTAAGTCACCAAACGTAGCGAACCACTTGGGTTGACCTACGGCAGAGGTGTTGGTTATCCAATAAATGATTTCCTCCTAGGTTGAATCGAACAGGTTATAAGGTTAATGGAAAATTAGATATTTAAACGCGGAAGCGAATTAAAAATGTATGTTCGTTAGGGTTATCTGTTTTTCTAAGCATTCAGTAAGAAGGCAGTAACATTTTCATGAGCATACTGTTTTTTCTCAATTGCACTATCCGGGATGCGCAGATTTGTATATGGAATGAAATTCTCCATTTTGGAATACAATTCCCTCCAAAAAAAAGCTTTTAGTAAAGTGGCCGCCGGCCGCAATTTGAATTTCGAATTTGGAATGAAAGAAAAGTGTTTTTCAAATATGCCAAAGGAAACTTTGGACTTTGTGGGTATTTATTTTAAACAAAAAAAGTGGCGGGCGCAAGCGGTCCGGTATCAAAAAACTTTCTTTTGTTTCAAGATTTTCAGAATGAAGACAAATTTCAAATTTAAAGGATATAATAGGCAGTCTGGTTTAGCGGTTAAGATCCTCGAATACGAATCCGGCTGTTGCGGGTTCAAACAGCATGGTTCATGTGTTGTTTGCATTGTTGACAATTGAAATCGTAGATATGAAAATAGAGATGAAAATAGCGATGGCGTAAAGCGAAAAATGTTGAATTTGGTCTATAATTGGAAGTGAAAAAAGATGTGGTGTATTGTAGGCATAAGTCCACGGAATTTACTTATCGAGTCGCTTTTACGTTATTATGCACAATTTTGGACATTTATTTTACAATTCATTACGCGCAAACTTTTGAAGTGAAACTTCTATAGCCCCGCTATGATTTGGATTTCGGATGGCACGGAAATGACGATTACTGCATCTGCGACGCATTAACTGTACTCATTGACCGCTTTGATTATGATGTCACTTTTAAAGGCTCCTATTGGTTGATATATAAAACGGAAATTGCGCTGGTCTATGCTCATTGGTCGCTTTCAAGTACTATGGCTGAGATTGTTTTGGTAAAGTTTCGATTCTACCGCGTGTGAACTGCACTCGAATTATTTTATTTTTATTGGAACATTTTTCATAACTGACATCACGGACAGTAATCAGAACAGAATGTGATTGTAAATGTAAATATGAATGTTAGTCATAAATAATTATTTTAAGACAGTTGTAAGTAGAAGGAATAAAGCAGTATTGTACACGTTTATAAAAATGAGTATAGTTTTAAGTCACTAGTTTTAAGTCGTAGTTGTAAGTCATTAGCTATTTTGCTTAGTTATAAGCCACTTATTAAACGTATAAATGAATTTGTAAAGCGCCCTTCAGGTGATTTCTCACAAAAATGGCGCTATGAAAATCATCCAAAAATAATAATAATTATTATTCAAAACTGGCCACCAAACATGGCTGCCATTTGAAGCAACGTTTCAATTCTGAACGGTGGTTTTACACCAGGGCAATGCAGAGAGTTTTTCCACTCTGGAACGTACCCCAAACATACTTTATATTATTTGAAATGATTGATACACATCAACTAAAATAAATTCCCCATGACTTTCTTACTGCTAGTCAAGAGCCTTACCCCTCGACCACGGAGGCCGTCAAATCGTCCTATCGTGCAATAAAAGATGAAGGAATTTGAAACACGTTACAATATTGTGTTATTGACTGTTATGTTAGGTAAGGTGAAACTAGGTTAGGTTAGGAAACCTTACAACAAAGTTTTTTATTTGTCATGAGTTTTTTGTCAATATTATGTATTATAAATAAACAATCTATTAATGTCATTGACATAATAACGTTATCGAAAGTATTAACGTTAATTCCAAACCCGTATTGAAAATTTTATAACGCTTTTCAGCAAATAATAAAACTTTTCTCCGACACATCACGTTACAGTCATAAATAATCCATGGATCACAATAAAACATTAACGACAACTTTTTTAATCCGGCGATAATCCGACATGATCCGCCATACTGACAGGGAAAGTCCATTCTCGGCGGCCATGTTGGAAAATGGCGGTTATTCGCGCGCTTTTCGCTGTCACGACCTAAAAATAGAGATTACGCGGGCCGCGTGATTTATGACTGGAATTTAATTCTAGTGTTTGAATAATTATTTATGTATACATTCTTTGTAGAGATTAAGAGTGATGATTTTGGATCCTAAGGTCATTTGTTTGATTCCTTTCACAGTTTTACGAATATCTCGTTTGATGCAGAGAAAAAAAGACAATGAAAAATGTTGGATTTATTATTGAACGATGCTGAATTTATTGAAATACGCTGTAAGATACCGCTGAACGATAATGAGAGAAAGTGAAATGTACTGAGAGACAATGAGCGATGGAAATAAACTCTTAGTATTTTTTTTTCATTTACTAGATTCTTATATTTCTTGAAGAGGTGAATCATTTCAATTTAATGAATTTAAAGATAATGTTCTTTATAAATAGAACGGCGTCATTTGCGCCTTGCAATTTTTATCTCATGTGGGTATTTAAAAATGTTACCTGGCTATTATAAACTTAAAGGTCTTGTGTTTCATCGGTAGGGATAAATTGTTATTTAAAAACCCTACTAAAATTGCATGTTTCATCCAGACTTAATATCAATCTTCATCATCAGAGCAAGTGACCGATGGCCATATTTATTTATTTATTGTGAAAAACAGTTAACATATATGTCCAATTACATTTCACAATTTTTAGTTAACAGTGTAATACATTAATCATATAAATTATTATTTTTAATTGTAAAACTAACGTTTTTAAGACAAGATTTTTTATGCATAGCACAAAGGGTAACAATTATTATAAGCAATAATTATCAGCCTAAAAATAAAGTTGGTTGTTTTCAGGTGGAAAAAATATAATAAGCAGTAATTGTTGAATGAAACACTAGCATATATTGAATCATTTGGCGGGTATGAGATAAGCCGCCATAGCTCAGTGGTCAAGAGCAATCGACCGGCAATCGAGAGGACACGGGTTCAAGTCCCGTTGGCGTCATGTATCTTTTCTCGGAAGATTTTTCAATGTGGATGAGTGTTTCAGGCTGATAATTATTGCTTATAATAATTATTAATCATATAGGTACATTAATAATGACAGGTGCTAAAGAATACCTTAATTCCGTTCTTGAAATGATTGTAGTTCGATGTCAATTTCAGAAGAAAGGTTTAATAGTGAGGTCATTCTCCCCAGAGAATTTACATACCTGTTTGCGTTATGTTGGGAGTGGGAAGGAGGCGGTCATGTCCTTTTAATTTGGAGTTCTTCCGCATTTGCCTTCGGGCATGAGGAAACCATGAAAAACCTCATCCGGGAAGAGTCGGCCGACAGTCAACATGAAACTGGGCGGCCTTCAGTGATTTCAGTATATTATGAAATCCTGCATTTTGTGGTGTGGGGTGTATGTGTCTGTTTTTATGTGAAATATATACTTTATAGGAATTTTAGATTAAACATACATATTATACAATATTATCTAGATACATAAATAGATATACAAACATAAGTTACAGGGAGGGTGTCTGGTGGTTAGGAATACCTACTGCTCGCCCAGTCATCTGCGTCTGAATCTGGTTCATACCAGACGTGGTTCAGGTCCATCAGAATATGTTTAGATAGGCTGTGTGAATATCTGAAAGTAAAGTCACTAGGTGCATTGTATTGACCAATTTCCTTGATATGTCTCAGAGATTTGTAAAATCAGTCCGTCAGTCGGTACGTGTATTCAGATAATGTTGTAATGTCTTCTCTTGCATGTAGTCTTTTCAAATTTGTTCTGATTCTGATGTTGTATGCTTTTTGAAAGCAGAGATTTTGAAGCGTCTGTAGTTTCAAATGATCGGAGTGAGAAATACTACTCCACACAGGAATAGCATATGTCAGTGTATGGCGTATGAAATGCTTTTAACCATGAATGATCAGCACTCATTAAGGAAAATCAGGTTATTCTGCCTTCATAGCTTATGAAAACATACATGAAACAGTAGGTCTACTGTTTTACCTCATCCATTTGATAGAAATCCGATTCCTTTAACAAAGGGCATGTCATTCAACATTCGGCCATGTCTCCTGCTTCCACAGTGTGCTTTCCAGGTAAGACGACATGGCAATAAATATGGAAAAACCTCTCCCCTATATGTTATGTATATAAACTCTAGATTAAGGCGCGACTTCCTGCATTTCTACCGATATAGGTACTCGTATGACATATTTTCCATAATTACTGTGTTTTAAAGCTCTAAAAAATATAGATACATGTTATTCTTGAAGATAATATCAACATTCTCCACTCCAAAAAAAACGTCATAATAATAATAATAATTGGATAACTTCTATAGCGCCATTTTCATGAGAAAATCACCTCAAGGGCGCTTTAAAATGATATGAAATTATTATAAACACGTTTTTTTCAGTTATTTTACAAGTTATATGTATAAAAAATCACTGTGTTTCTTTAAATGCTATGTTAGACAATCCCCACGACATTTTCACAACTTTCGACTAAATAGTATCGTGTTAAAATATAATGTTTAACCACAATTGCTTCTTCTGAAAAAAAATATCGTTTTTAATATCGGCTAATATTATATTAAAGTACAATATCTAACCGCAAAGCAGTGGCGGTTCCTTATAAGGGGACCATGGGGACAGTCCCCACCAGTTATTCCAGAAACATACCAAGAAAAAATTGATAATTCTTTGGGTTCACAAAAAATAATTAATGCGTTCTCAACATAAAAGTGTCATTGCGCTTAGAAATATAATCTAAAAAATTAATTTGGATAAATTTTAGGCTCGAAATTTGAAATATTTCCGCGAATAAACGTGCGACCGCTCTACTTTCTTCCTTATAGCATTGAGCATACTAAACTATACTAACGCGAAACGCGACCGACCGGCCGGTCGGCCACTTCGGACTCGACTCGACGCAAAGGTACTAGATAATAGCGCCCGCTTGACTGTGCGCACTGACTACTGCGCAGTTAGGGGACAACACGGCGATGAATTCCTTCTAAAATTAAGTTTTTGCGCGCGCTGAATATTTTTGTATTTGATTTTAGGGACCCGCGCATGCGCACTTGAACCATCTATACCATAATCGCGGGGACCGGTTCAAGAATCCCACTGTGAAGATTGTGAATATTATGCACGGGCCGGAATTCACGTTAGGCGTTTTATAATCGTATTTGACGTTTAGTAAATAGTAATATTATTATCGATTGATCGAATTATTTCTATAGCGCCGTTCTCGTGGTAAATACACATCAAAGGTAATTTAAACGAAAGTGCCGATGATTATCTTGTGTATTTTTATTAAACTTAATATTTATGTATGTAGGTACCTAGTTGGTGTTCCTGGTTAGGTGCGTGACTTATCCTCTGATCTATTTTACTTTATATACTTTTGTTATACTTTTGGTAAGAAATAAAAAAATCTTTAAAAAGAATTAATGAAGTCGACTTTTAACTGAAAATTATATTCTAAGTATATTTATTTATTTTTTAAATGCCCGTACATAGGGCTATTACATACATAATACAGGTGTATCGAACATTTACAAACATTATATATATATAGAATAACATACAGTACATACATACGATGCATATTAGTACAACAAATATTTATCATTTTACAAACATATCAGTTACATAAATAACTAGTTATTTTTGCTTTGATGCAAGACGGTGAGGTTTTGAAAATATCGAAAAGGTCTGTATACGTATTGGCAGTTCGGTGAAAACGCACTAGCGGTGAATGATAGGAATAGTTAGTGCTATGATTGTCACTGTGGAAAAGGTGGTGGAGTCGAGTTGGTTTAACAGGGACATGAATATTTATAACACTTAACATTTGAGGGCAGTCTATGAGATTGTTCAGTAATTAAAAAAGTATAAGAATGTCATAAATAGTACGCCGGGTAGAAAGTAGTGGTAGGTTTAGATCAGACATTAATGCATTGTAGCTGATTTCAATTACAGGCTGTCTCAATTTGAATTGAACGTATCGAAGAAATTTTCTTTGTACTCTCTCCAAACGGTGTAAGTTACAGGTATAAATCGGAGACCATACAGGAGATGCATATTCCAGCTGCGATCTTACAAGAGAGCAGTAAAGTAGCTTAATTGACTCAATGTTTTGAAAAGTCCTTGTGTTACGTATTACAAAACCTAGAATTTGCATGGCCTTATTGGAAATTGTTTCACAGTGACGATCAAATGTAAGTTTCCGGTCAAAAATAACACCAAGGTCTTTGATAAATGGTACTAATGCAATTTCATTATTGTTAATTAAATACGATGTAGACATTGGAATCCGCGAACGGTAAAAACACATGTGGAAACATTTTTTTATGTTTAGGAATAATTTATTTATTTCACACCAGCTAGCAAGTCATTTATTTATTGTTATCAAGTTTAATTTGTAGAACTCCATTTTAATTTTTATTTTTTTATTATATAATCAATAATATTATTATTAAATTAATAAAAACAGTTTATTTTTAAACAGGTTCTGCTGTGTAATTATTGTTACGCGTGACAGCTGTTTCGCCTTCTGAAGGCATTATCAAACTAGACAGTTTGATAATGCCTTCAGAAGGCGAAACAGCTGTCACGCGTAACAATAATTACACAGCAGAACCTGTTTAAAAATAAACTGTTTTTATTAATTTAATAATAATATTATTGATTATATAATAAAAAAAAAAAATAAAAAAAAAAAAGCTACTAAGTCTATCTAAATTTTGCTGAAGGATAAGTGCATCATTTAAACATTTTATAATCTTAAAAAGCTTTAGGTCATCTGCGAATAGAATGAATTTGACATTATCAAAACATAAAGATAGATCATTTATAAATAAAATGAAGAGAAGTGGGCCCAGATGAGAGCCTTGAGGAACTCCCGAAGTTACTTTAAATTTATACGAAAATTTATTATTTAATTTTACCATGAGTTCACGGTTACAGAGGTAACTATTCAACCATTTTAGGAATGATCCATGGCTTGGGGGCCATCCAGGGCTTGCAGTTTCGCGAGAAGGATATTAATATTTACTTTATCAAAGGCTTTTGAAAAGTCAGTATATATTGAATCTACTTGTGCACGAGACGTGAAAGCTTCACAGATATAGTGTTCATATAGTAGAAGATTGGTTGTGGTTGACCGACCGGTAACAAAACCATGCTGTTCTGGAGTAATAATATGCCTAAACTTATCAACAATCTTATCTAAGACAATACTTTCAAACATTTTCGGGATGGTAGACAGTATGCAAATTGGTCTATAATTTAAAACACAATTTTTATCACCTGATTTAAATATAGGTGTCAAGTGATTAAGTTTCCAAGGACCAGGAAATATTCCAGTTCGGAATGACAGATTAAATGACAGGATGACAGTACAGTCCATGATAGCTTTTTGTTTGACAAGCCCCCAAAGGGCACACAAACTCCAATAGCTCGGAGGGCTTTGAAGCAAAGAATGGACGGTTACCTCGAGAGTATTTTCTCTTGGGGTAAGAATAACCTCGTCGAATTTAATGTTTCAAAGACCCAATCATGTTTGATAACGTCTAAAAGGGATCGAAATGAAAATCTAGTCTCCTTCAACGGAAGCAACCTTCCGAACAGGACCTCCATTGATATGCTTGGTGTAACTCTAAGTGACCAGCTCAGGTACGGGGGCTCCATCGAAACCAGAGTTAAGTTAGCCTCTCAGAAACTGGGCGTACTGTACAGGGCCCGCAGATACTTTAATAGTACCCAACTGCTAACCCTGTACAAATCGCAAGTGCGCCCCACGGTTGAATTTGGCAGCCACCTCTGGTCTGGAGCTGCAAAATACCTAAAAAAAACCCTTGACTCTGTGCAGAAACGGGCGGTCCGTTTGATAGATTCTCCCATCCTAACAGACGGACTGCAATCTTTAGAGCATAGGCGTCAGGTGGGAATGCTGTCCTTGTTCTACCGGTATTACAATGGAAGATGCTCCGAGGAACTAGCATCATTGATCCCCTCGGCTCCGGTGCATAGTCGGGAAACACGCCAAACACGCGCCCAACATTTGTACACGGTTGACATTACTCACATGAGAACGGGTCGTTTCTATGACTCGTTCTTGAGTTCAACGGCTCGGCTGTGGAACGATTTGCCGGCCTCTGTGTTTCCTCCCTCCTACAACATGGGTCTCTTCAAGACCCATGTTCACTCCTTCCTTTCCTCAAAGAGACCCTCCACACAGCATCTACAAAGATGACATAGGCCCTGAGGGAAATTATTTTCCTCATATTTTCCTCATAAATTATTTATCTCTAGATTGTAAGAAGGGGTCAGGTTCTGACAAAATTCCACCGGTATTCATAAAGGAATGCGCTCAGTTTATAGCAGCTCCTCTTCAACACATATTTTTTTTTTTTTTTTTTACATTAACACCACACAGGAGGCCCTGAGGGAAATTATTTTCCTCAGGGCCTCCTGTGTGGTGTTAATGTAAAAAAAAAAAAAAAAAAATATGTGTTGAAGAGGAGCTGCTATAAACTGAGCGCATTCCTTTATGAATACCGGTGGAATTTTGTCAGAACCTGACCCCTTCTTACAATCTAGAGATCTGATCTTTTTATTAACATCATCCAGGGAAATGTGGCATGTTTATATATTAGTTACATTGGTGTATTTAAATTCAGGTAGAGTCACATTATCATTATTGTGTTCACAAACACTTGAGAAATAATCAGCAAAGAGATCAACTATTTCTTGATCATTGTCAGCATGTTTGCGCCCTGAATACATTGATCTAGGACAGCCATTATTGTCTTTAAGAGACTTCACATAATTCCAAAAATGTTTTGGATTTGACTTGATAGTCTGCTCTACATCTGTAATATAATCTGAATAGCATTTTTTAGATAGACTTTTACATTTATTTCGTAAATCAGAAAAAAATTTATAGCAGTCAATAGAGTTATTGGATTTATAGTTAATGTGAGCAATTTTTTTTACATTGAATGAGTTTTTTTAGTTCAGTATTAACCCATTTTGGGTAACAATCGTTTCGTATTACAATAGATGTTGGTATGCAATTTTCAATGGTATTATAAAGGATTGAATTAAACACATTTGTTGCTTCTTCTACGTTTGTTGACATAAAAATGGGGGACCAATTGAGTGAAGACAGATATAATCGCACTTGTTTATAATCAGCTTTCTTGTAGTTTCGTGCGTGAATAGGAGATTGGGGGGTAAGGAGTTCAATGGGGGCCAAATAAATGATCGCTTGTAATGGGGGATGATGAGAGTCAATGGATACTATTGATTCTTGCGATTCGCTGACATTACTATTATTAATGTTTGATATGACAAGATCAAGAATTCTATCATTTATATATTTAACATGATTTAATTGTTTAAGATTGATTATGTTAATGGTATCAATGATTAATTGGGCTTTGGCAGAAATGGGATTTGAAGATTCAGTGGGGGTTGTGCCCAGTTTACAAAAAAAGATTAAAATCCCCAAAAATTATCAATTTTGCATCAGAATATTTCATTTTCAATGATTCAATTTCATCACAATGTTTACAATACACATCAACACTAGCTTGGGGGGGATGTTTTTTTATTTTTTTTTTTATTTATTTCAAGAATTTTTTTTTGTTTACATATTTCAAATGGTTACATATGGTAGGTTATAAAATATTTCACATTTTATTCTACTACTCCATAAGTTGAGCTCTAGGAGCTCGTGTTTATGGGAGGAGTATTTACATGCATAAAAATAATGATGTTCCAATGAGTGTAAACAATTATCAAAGAACTTATGAAATAAAAGTTCAACATTATTTTAGATAAGTACACAATTAAGAAAAAAATATAGTTAATGAAGGACAATAACAATACAATTTTTTTTTAAATATTAAATATTACAATTTTCAGTAGGGGTAATTTACATTAAGAGCGTTTAACCAGCCAGCGGACGAAAATCCACATTTCGACGAAAGTTGTTCTTCCGATCGTGCAGGGCGGTTACAATGAGAAAGATTGATTATTCTCCGTACGAGCTTTTTTAAATTATAACTCAATATCGAATTTATTTTAATCCAAATTAGCTTTAATTTATACCTTCATCCAAAAATGCTGAGAGGCGTGATGATAAAACTATTAAAATAGTGTACTTATTGTAGTTATTTTTTGATTATAAGTATTTATCATTTTTCAATAATGTCTAAATTTAATAAGAATGTTAAAAAAATCTGAAATATATTAGTTTGTAAGTGCGCAAACAAATACACAAATGGACCAATTTTCGTCAAGAAACACATGTACGTACATATTTTTTAATGATTTTATTGAAACTAAAATTAAAATTCTAATACATAACTTTGCTAGATAATGTATTGATTTATTTTGCTGCATGATTACATTTTTTGAAATGGGTGTGGTATAATACAAAAACTTTTTTGAAAATTTAACAAATCTGCCAACGACCTATAGAATAACCTTATTATACTAAAAATTAAAAAAAAATCTAAAAATTTATTACATAACTCTGCTAGATAAAAGAACAATCTTTCGAAATCCATTTATAATTTTTTGCGGAAAAGAGTCAATACGTCTAAAAACTTTTTTGAAAATGACGTATTTCCGGCTTTCTCTGGTAATGCCCTCTTAAGAGTACAATATATCACTATCCAATTTCAGAGACTTAATTTGTTTTTTGAATAATTCATATTTCAGCGTTTCTGTTATGTTTATTTTGTTTTTGGATAATAATATATTGTACCATCTTACACCTAAATACAAATAGTGGTGCTGAGCCGTGGTTGTTCTAAGCATAGGGATGGCTATTAAGCCATTAGTTTTGAATCTATTGCTTATGCTATCTGAGGGGTGAATTTTGTGAATAAAATATTCTTTATAAATTTGGCATAAGGCGTTTCTCTTATACAATTCTGTATGTATGTATGTATGCGCACACAATAATTATTTTTGTCGTTTTTAGTTTCGCTAATATAGCTATTTGTTCAATGTTTTTATTTTTAATAGTTTTGAATGAAACAACTTTCTGATCGATATTAAAACCCCTCCGCCAATAATATTTTCACGATCCAGCCGGTAAATATCGTAGTTGGTGAAGCCTAATTCAGGGGAAGATATTTTTTCATGAAGCCAGGTTTCTGTTAGGCAGTACACATCGTTGTTTAACGTTGGAATATTACATCTTAGGGTGTTGAGCTTGGTGCGTAAACCTCTAACATTTTGGTAGTAGAGTGTTAGTTTTGTGGGGAGTTTTTTGAATGAGCCTTAACGATTTTGGGTATACCATTAATATGTTTGATTAGTATATCTGTTTCTCCCTTTTTCTTTCGCTCCTCCATTTTGTTCCACAAATCTGTTAATTGCTGTCTTTGCTGGAGCGTCCTATCAGGTTTAAGTCGAATGCCATTTGGTAATCTGGTTTTATTAAATATAAACTGTTTAGCTTGCATGGTGTCTTTTAGTTCGATTTTTATAGGTCTCACGTTATCCAATATTTTTCTGCCAATTCTATAGATCTTCATTTCATCAAAGTTTATCTCTGCATTCATCAAACTTAATGTAGACATGACTTGTTTTTTATCTTCAGTAATGCATTCTGCAGTCGATTTGAGTTGCATTCTGGGACATTTAGTAGATCACATTCTTGGAACGGACCTTACGTTCCTCCATTTCAGCTAACATATCACAAAGAGGAGTTTGTTATGAAGTGGTGTTAACTCTTATTTAAAGTTATTATTTTTCTAACACCTCTTCACAACAAGAACCATTGTTGTTTTAATTTTCGTAAAGTGATTAAGAATACGGGCAGGCAACACAGAGACGGCCGGGAATCTATGGTTTTCCGGCTCCGGTTTGGTTTTCACTCTGGAATCGTTTCACCGACGGGCAATCGTTGAAATGTTGGCACAGTCAATTAATTATAATTTACATTAAACCCAGACGGGTGAACGTATAGGAAATGTAAGAATAGTATTTCCACAATGATGGGTAAAGTTTCAACCGAATAAATATAAAGTTTAATCGAGTGTTATGCCAGATTAAATGACCGCAAAGGTCCGCGCGTGCAATGTAAAATTAAATAATTTACTACCGCAAATCGTTGCCATCGCGCGATGTTGTGAAACCGCGCATGCTGCCAAGGAAGCATAATACTCCCGGGGCGCTATCCAGGCCTTATTTTACATACGGGAGTTGTATTAACATAACAACGCGCTCTGGACTGCACCAGCCAAGGCCATCCGCCCGTGGAGCTCCCACATTGTCTTGGATGGGAACTCAATGCGCTGAGATCAGCCACCCTGTTCTGGAGACGCTGGACCCGTCTCCAGGGCACCCTTTCCGGACGGAGATCCTGATGGTTCCAGCTGGGTCTGACGAGATCGGATCCTCACCGGTTTGATGGAGGCTTCCCGCTCACACGCCCGTACACGGTTATATAAATGTTAGTTAGCTTAGATAGAATTTAAACCATCGACCGATCCCTGGGGGTAAGTTTAATTTAAACATATTTGTAATACTGTTAATATGATCAATATATACTACGCTATATTTTTCTGAACATCATCTTTCAATTAACACCCGAACCATCATATCATGCATACCATTGTGCCCACGCTCAGAGATTGTGTCATGCTCTCCTACATCCAGAACATTACTCGGGAACCGAGTATTGGCGCGCAGGATTCTGCAAAGTTCCGGATGGTATATTATTTGAACACCCACACAAACTGTGTTTATATTTGGCAATAGCCCACATAAGAAACTACCTAGCAAGCAACATAACAATTGGCGCCTCATCGCGGTTTGGCTCGTAGGGATTGCATGATGTGTTGAATTTGGTGTTTGTTTCATGATTATTTGACATAATATTGAATATCTTATGTCTAGTGTTTACAATGATGCTTCATAACCTCAAATATACTCAGATATACTAGTAAGGATGACTCATGATTTGCTTTATTCTATGGGAAAGTTTTGATAAGCTATCATCTTTCAAGAAATCTGTGATTTATCTATGCTTTTGCAGCTGTCAGTTTTTATGTCAACATTTATTATAAATAACTTGATTATAAATGAGGTTATGTTAAACTGTCTAATTCATGTTTGCTTCGATGTTATTCACTTGTTTAGTCAAGACATATTGACGTTGCATCATATTGCAAGATTTTAATACTAATATACCTGATATTCAAGACATTTAAGTCATGGTTCTTCAATACAAATTGTAAATTCAAATTACAATCGATACTTCAGTAGTAAATATCCGTTCATCAGTGGATATTATTCTTATACGTACGTGATAATATACAGCATATTAAATGATATCTTTCATTAACATTTCCATCAGGCCGAAATCTAAGAACCTTCAAAATATATTAGGGTGGACCATTTTTCATTGTTCTCAGTAGGGTGGAGCATATTTTTTTTAAACAAAAAAAAATAAAAAATTTTTGGTTTTAATTATACAACAGAAGTTGAGATATTATTACTAATGATTCTACAGCCGTTAGTAAAGAGTTTCTTTTGTTTTATAACAAATAATTTAATTTTTTTTTAATTTTTTATAATTCTTTACGATTACAATTTATTTCTATTTGAGCATCAAAGAACGCCGTCATGTCTACACCAATACCAAATATCAATGGGGCTTCGAAGGAGGTTCTCATAAAAGAACTAAAAGACAGAAATATTGATCCATCGTCGACTTCTCACGAACTACGTTTACAGGCACGAGCTTATAATAAAGAAATTAAGATGCCTACCATTAGTGATATAGGTTCTGAATCATCGAATTCTGAATTAGACGAGACAACTATTAAAAAAGCCCACATCATTAAACAAACGAAGATTATTTATAAAGATTCACATTCTAACAACGTCGACAATTGGAAATTAAAATACGACGGAAAAAGTAGTGTGAGGGAATTTTTGCTATTAATTGAGGAGAAATGTAGGACTAAAAACTTTGACCAGGATCATCTTGTACGCGTTTTTCCCGATCTTTTAGAAGGATTAGCACTCTTGTGGTTTAGGTCTATTTACACTCAGGATTTGAAATGGGATGATCTTTCAAAACTTTTGATTAGACAATTTGAAGCAAATGACCTTCAAACAGATCTTAAGGTAAAATTATTTAACATGACGCAACCTAAGGGTATGTCAGTACTAGAATTCACTCTCAGAATGAAGGCATTAAATAATATGCTTGAAGCTAAATTACCAGAAATAGAACTTTTGCGGTTAGCAAAAAAAGCTTTATTGCCTATGTATGCAAATTTACTGGTATCAAGAGATATAGAGACTTTTGATCAATTGACTACTCATGCAGGCAACTTGGAATCTTATGCATCACTGTCGGATGATTTTGTATCTGTCAAAGTTTCTCAACCAAGGGTAGACTTACCTGTCACTAATAAATCGGAGAAATTTGATGGTAATACTAGACAACCACATAATTTTAATAAAAATATTCATAGACGCCAAGATTATAGCCAGAATCATTATAGAAAACCAAATAACAACAATTTTACTAAAAGTAGTCTCGGAAACATGGATAATAATTATAAATATAATAAACCGTCTTCTTCTACTCCTAATGCTTATACAAAAACAGCACACGAAAATTCTAGAACGTTTTACAACAAACCATTTTGTTCATATTGTAAAATATCGGGACATGTTGTAGAGGGTTGCAGGAAGAAAGACGCAAGGTCTAATAATCCTAAAGTGGGAGCTATTAATGACAAAGCTCATAATAGGTCAAAAAACTAGGTCGGAGTCTCTCTTGCTACAAGCCGTCCTTTGAGCAGAGGAAAGACGAGTGGGAGAGTTGGCTCCAAATAGTTAATAAATTTCTTTCATCCCCGTCAACCGGAAAAGTGGGCCCGCTGCCACGGGAGACGGTGATTGAGAATGATAATCGTCCTTATACATATGTACACATTATAAATAATTTTTACAGCGGACTGCTAGACAGCGGCGCTTCATTGTCGTGTCTAGGAGGCAATAGTTATAAAATTTTTAAGGAATTAGGTATTAAGTTAGTTAAAGTTAAGTTTAGTGTTTCTACAGCGGACGGTTCAAACCAACCAGTCCTAGGGACAATGTCATTGCCGGTCACGTATAAATCATCCACAAAGGAAATTTTTTTCTACGTCATCCCGACATTGTCGCCTTCAATTATTCTAGGAGTTAACTTTTGGAAGGAGTTCCACATCGCACCGGAGCTGTTTTCGAAAGTTACTCATTCTGTTTCGGAAGGAAATATTAGTGGGTTGAGGGCTATTCGGCCAGCCTCGTCCCTAACTATTGAAGAGAATAGGGAACTCTCTAAGATAGTTAAAAAATTCGAGTCAATTTCTTTTGAAAAGAAAGGGTTAGGTCTAACACACTTGGTTAAACACAAAATAAATACAACAGGGCCACCTATCAAGCAGCGGTATTACCCTCTTTCACCCGCACGGCAGAGACAATTGGAAACAGAAGTTGATGAAATGTTAAAATTAGGTGTTATTCGTCCTTCTCGTTCACCATGGTCCAGTCCAGTATTAATTGTAACAAAAAAGGACGGAACAGGTAGGTTTTGTCTTGATTCGCGAAAAATCAATAACGTCACGGAACGTAATAGTTACCCTCTCCCTTCTATTTCGCGCATCCTAGATAAACTGGGCGGTGCCAGATATGTGTCCTCGATTGACCTTTCCAAGGCATTTTGGCAAATAGCCTTAGACAAAAAATCATGTGAAAAGACAGTATTTGTAGTTCCTGGCCGGGGCCTCTTTGAATTCACTCGCATGCCGTTTGGTCTGAAAAATGCTCCTAGTGAATTACAAAGACTAGCGGATGCCTTGTTTGGACCCGAGTTCGATGATAATGCTTTTTGCTATTTAGATGACCTTATATTAGTATCGGAAGACTTAAAATCACATTTTAAATTGCTAAATCGTGTGTATGAACGTCTACGAGACGCGGGCCTCACTATTAACTTAAAAAGTCAGAATTCTGTAAAGCCGAGCTTAAATACTTGGGTTATATGGTTGATTCACAGGGCCTTCGCACTGATCCAAGTAAGATTGATAGTATTAAAGATTTTCCTGTACCGAAAAATGCTAAACAAATTCGGGCATTTGTTGGTCTGTGCGGTTATTTTAGACGATTTATCAAAGGATTTTCAAGCATTGCAGCTCCTTTAACAAGTATTACTGGCTCAAAGAAAGGAATAAGTAACTTCAAATGGTCACCGGAAGCCGAATCCGCATTTATTGCATTAAAACAAGCACTTACTTCAGCCCCAGTTTTAAGTTGTCCAGATTTTTCCAAACCTTTCGCTATACACTGCGACGCAAGCTCCGTAGGTATTGGGGGGGTATTAATTCAAACTATAGATGGACAGGAGCACCCTATTGCTTATTATTCGAGATGCTTAAACGTTCATGAACGTAATTATGGAATAACTGAGCGTGAACTTTTAGCCGTGCTAGACTCCGTTACACATTTTAGACCATACATTGAAGGAACTCATTTTACAGTTGTAACCGACCACTCAAGCCTAAAATGGTTAGGTTCTCTGTCTAATCCCAGCGGTCGTCTCGCGCGTTGGAGTTCACGTCTATCTCAATTCTCTTTTGATGTGATCCACCGTAAAGGTACTCAGCATATAGTCCCAGATGTCCTTTCGCGAATGGATCATGCCGTAATCTCTATTATAGATTCAGAAAATATTCAAGACATGTGGTATAAAAATATTTGGAAGGGTTGTCAAGAATTTCCTCAACGTTTTCAGAACTACCAAATTCGTGACAATGAACTATTTCGTCATACAAAGACTAGTTTAGCACTGTGTAAAGATACCGCGTGGAAAAAAGTAATTCCTCAAGAAAAAAGATTTGACATTCTTAGTAATATTCACGAGTCTTCTCGGTCGTGTCACCCCGGCGTTTTTAAAACTTATAAAAAAGCACAATTACGGTATTATTGGCCAAACATGTACAAGGATATTAAACAATTTGTAAATCACTGTACAGTTTGTAAGGCGCATAAAATCAGTACGGCCTCGCCTAACGGTATTTCATCAAATCCTAAAAAAGTTACACGTCCAATGCAGATGTTATCGTTGGATTTGGTAGGTCCATTACCTAGAAGTTACTCCGGTTTTACTGTTATTTTATCCTGTGTCGACGTTTTCTCTAAGTTTACCTGGCTGTTTCCGCTGCGTAAAGGTACCGCACAAAGTATTGTTAAGAATTTAGAAGAAAATATCTTTCTTGTGCATGGCGTATGGGCGTCAGTTTATATCTAAAGAATTCAAGGACTTATTAAGTAATTATAATATACCACCTCCGTTTTATAACTCTTTATATACACCTCAGAACAATGTTGTTGAGAGATATAACCAAACTTTGGGTACCGCACTATCGATACTAGTCGAATCAGACCACCGTAATTGGTCAAAATTCCTACCACAAATTCAATCAGCTATGAACAATTCCGTAAATTGCGCTACGGGTTTTACTCCGTATTTCCTTATGCATGGTCGAGAGCAAATATTAGACGGGGATTTGCATCGTAACCCTATAGCTGATACAGAATCTAATTCACAACATTCTACTTGTCAGAGAATCTACGCACAAAAATTAGAAGAACTATCGTCAGTTTATGAGCAAGTCTCAGACGCCTTACTAAAAGCTTACCAAAAAGGGGCAAACCATTATAACTTGCGTAGAAAACATGTTAGTTTTCAAGTCGGAGACAGAGTTTGGCGTAGAAATTTCGTTCAGTCGAATGCATTAAATTATTTTGCTCAAAAACTAGCTCCACGTTTTGTGCAAAATATTGTCGTAAACAAAAAATCGGACTTAATCTATACATTAGCAGACCTAAACGGTAAAGAAACTGGTGACTTTCATGTGAAAGACATCGTCAAGTCAGATAATATACCGGTTTAGTAGGTTTCTGATAGTACCTTGGTGGGTCTGGCCACCCTACCAAGTACTCTCAATTAATAAATATTCCGTATAATTTTTCATTGCAAGGGAGCACAAAGCGGCTTGATCAACCGAGTTGGAGCGACCCAGCATTATGACAGTCTTTAGTCCTGTCCTAGTTAATTTAAGGGTATTATAAATAGGCAAATAATAGAAAGAAACATAATAAATTTAGTGTCACACTCTAGTATCTTACTCGAGTTAATTACACGACAATGATGTTGTCTAGATAAATTTATGAGTAAATAATTTAAATAAATCTACGTAGAATATGGTTTTGATTAAACAAGTGAAAGTTAGGTATCATAGTTTATATAATCTGCCCAAAGCTTGGAATGCACGGTGATACTTTCCCACTATCCCTTTGTATTCTAAGTTTCCTTATATGAACTATATGCAAATTTTATACGTTCGCCCGTTACTTAGAAAGTGAAGATGTATCGGTCCAGTACATCTTTGTTTTCTAAGCATATATTTTTTTTAAGAATTGCTTTTGACCAAACATATTTTTGTTTACTTTAATATAATTATCTTGTCATGTTTACAAATGGTTAACTTATGTTAGTACCTTTGATATTTTGTTTATTAATTCATAGTAATTAATGTTATAATTATAAGAGCTGGTTCAGCATAAATCTTTTCATTAAGTTCCTTCTATAACTTTAGTTTTATTAAGTAAAAGTAATTTTATCTATCAATTAGTATGATAATACTATTACCGATTGCACCATTTATAACAATGGATGTATACTATTACCGATGGCACCATTTATAACAATGGATGTATACTATTACCGATTGCACCATTTATAACAATGGATGTATACTATTACTAATTGCACCACATCTATAAGATTGGTTGTTGACAGTTTCACTGGATTAAACCACCTTACACACCTACGTGCGTGTATAGGTTAATAGTTTTTTCTACTATTACGAAATAATGCTTTCCAAGGATGATTATTTTGTCTTATTGTATAAATTCTTTTCGAAAACTTACCCAATAACCAGGTCAGGTAGAGTAGATAGAGTTTTTTTCAAAGTGTGTTTTATCTCCAACGGAGAAGTAGACTCAGTGAAAAGTGAGGGTTGGCTTGCCTCCCTAAAAAGTGTTGCCTGATTGGCCTAATCACCCTATTTATGGGTCAGTGGAGCTTTATGGCTTGAGTTATCCTGATGTGTTGAGAAAGAGAATATTTTTTTTATATACTTATAAGTTTACCTACAATTTATGTTTAAGAATATTATCTGTCATAGATGTAACGTTAACGGCAGTCTTAGACGTTCGTCAATTTATTATCACTCGGTATTCCGATACTGTGGGTGCTTGCAGACTCCGCTCACGTAACATCTTCTTAAATTTGTAATTAAACCATAAGTTATCTTTAAGTTTGAGAATGGCTGCATCGCAGGCTCAACCATCCGGCTGCACGCTCGATGGGTACGATTGGAGCTGCGGCACACTCATTCATCATAAGTTTTGTTATCCAAATCGTAGATTTAGTTTTTTTTTTCTTCCTTACTTTTCTTACAAATCATGATGCTTATATATATAATAGTCGAATGTTTTGTTTTTTTAGATACCCAGAGGATCTTCTCAAGTTAAGTTATTGCAGTTATAGTTTTTAGGGTTGTACTCATGTTTAGGGGCAAACATTTGTGTGGCGCGGGGGGTAATATTATGAAGTGGTGTTAACTCTTATTTAAAGTTATTATTTTTCTAACACCTCTTCACAACAAGAACCATTGTTGTTTCAATTTTCGTAAAGTGATTAAGAATACGGGCAGGCAACACAGAGACGGCCGGGAATCTATGGTTTTCCGGCTCCAGTTTGGTTTTCACTCTGGAATCGTTTCACCGACGGGCAATCGTTGAAATGTTGGCAAAGTCAATTAATTATAATTTACATTAAACCCAGACGGGTGAACGTATAGGAAATGTAAGAATAGTATTTCCACAATGATGGGTGAAGTTTCAACCGAATAAATATAAAGTTTAATCGAGTGTTATGCCAGATTAAATGACCGCAAAGGTCCGCGCGTGCAATGTAAAATTAAATAATTTACTACCGCAAATCGTTGCCATCGCGCGATGTTGTGAAACCGCGCATGCTGCCAAGGAAGCATAATACTCCCGGGGCGCTATCCAGGCCTTATTTTACATACGGGAGTTGTATTAACATAACAACGCGCTCTGGACTGCACCAGCCAAGGCCATCCGCCCGTGGAGCTCCCACATTGTCTTGGATGGGAACTCAATGCGCTGAGATCAGCCACCCTGTGCTGGAGACGCTGGACCCGTCTCCAGGGCACCCTTTCCGGACGGAGATCCTGATGGTTCCAGCTGGGTCTGACGAGATCGGATCCTCACCGGTTTGATGGAGGCTTCCCGCTCACACACGCCCGTACACGGTTATATAAATGTTAGTTAGCTTAGATAGAATTTAAACCATCGACCGATCCCTGGGGGTAAGTTTAATTTAAACATATTTGTAATACTGTTAATATGATCAATATATTATAAGGTTATCTCTCTCTCTCTCTCTCTCTCTCTCAGGTTATGTGGGACCTAGCGATCCGTAATGTAGGAAGGTTCTGCTTTTTTTTTTCCAGAATAAAAAAAGAACAAGATTGTTTGGGAATAAACGAAAACAGGTTTCTACTTGTGAGGTTAAATTGGTTTCAGTAATAAAAGAGTTCTTTTCCAAAACAACTGTAGTGTTGGTTATATGAGTATCTGTCGGGTAGGTTCGGGAATACCGAACCTAGCCGAAGCGGCCGGGCATCGGCACAATATAATAGCGAGCACAGAGCTCGTGCGGTTCTTTCTCGTTAGGCGGCTTACAGCCAACACTGTAAATATTATATTCCAATAAACAGTCTCCGTGTACCAAAGATACTACGTGTTTTAAATAAGTAACCTTGAAAACATCCAAGAGCGATACTGGAGATTAAGGGCCCAGTATTACCTGCAGTACAGGACATTACAAGTGGCGCAGCTAAAAAGGATTACACGCCAGACTGTTTATCAGATTGCGGCAAGTCGTGACAGGGATCGTGACTTGCAAAAATCTCCCGAAGGTGACAATAAATCACTTGGGGCACCGCTGAAGTGCCATCCATCAGGAGATTTTCAGGGCATAATAGGAGACAGTGGAGAAGGAGGAAAGAAGAGGAAAATCACGGGACCCTGGGTAACTAAGTCCAGCCCGGTAATACAGGAAAGAAGAGGAAAATTACTTACGGGACCCTGGGTAACTAAGTCCAGCCCGGTAATATACAGTGGAGAAGAGGAAATTACGGGACCCTGGGTAACTAAGGCCAGCCCGGTATTGATAATCCTGGAAGCGGCTGGGCGCCTGGACTGCAAAGGCGCCGGTTCCTGGTGTCAGGTTGTTTTGTTTCTTTTTCTGGAAGGTGTTATTGTTGCCGGGTGTGTTTTTTTTTTGGTGTGGGCGATCATGGAATCGGGCGGAATTTCCAGGTTCTCTCACGTTAATGGGGATTGGAGTTTGTTTCGCCTGAGGTTAGAACAGTTCCTTCTAATTCGTGATGACATAAAAACGACTAAGTTAGATGCTTCACAGAAACGCGCATATTTGCTAAATCTTCTAGAAGCGGAGACATTAACTCTTTTGATCAACTTATGTTTTCCTTCTAAAGTTACAGACGTGGCATTCGATCAGTTAATAGAATTAATTGAGAAACATTGTTCCAGACCGCGATCGGTGTTCAAGGAACGAGAAAATTTTTATCAGGCCAAGCAATCGCTTGGTGAATCAGTCAGGGATTTTGCAGTGCGTTTACGAGGATTATCTTCGTTTTGCGAGTTCGGAACGCGTTTACCGGAATGTTTAGCTGATGTTTTTGCAATCGGCATTTTGCCGGGCCGAGCCAAGGAAAAAATTTTTCTCGAGGGGACTAAATTAACGTTTAACAAAATGGAAGAATTAGCAATAACGGTTTCAGTTTTAGATAATCTAGTTCCGGAAATTAAATCAGAAATTTCCGTAGGGACGTCGGGCGGCGTGAATTCAATTAATCGCTCGTATTCGCCGGGGAGAGATTCACTTCCTGATAAAACTCAAGGTTTCCGGAGGTCATCTTCGCGGTCGAAAAGTCCCGAGCCGAGAGGATTCTCGAATATTAAAAAATGTACCATTTGCGGTGAATCACATTTAGAAAAATATTGTAAATTTAAGAATGCAAAATGTTTTAATTGTCACAAAATAGGGCATTTGAAGAAATTCTGTAAGAATCACAATGTTTATCCGATTTTTGAACAATCCCGGGAGAAGGTTATTAATAGGATTTCTTACATTAATCCGTTTAGGGCTAATATAATAATTAATAAATTAAAATGTGCCGCTATGATTGATTCAGGCGCCAGTATGTCGGTCATGCCGGATTTTATTTTCAACCGATATTTTAGGGATGTAACATTGTCACCTGATAAGCGTACTTTATCTGGATACGATGGTAAACCACTTAATCTTGTAGGTAGTGCTTGTTTTACCGTGGAATACAATAATATCAAAAACAAGTTATTATTTACTGTTGTGATTAATGGCTCGGAATTGATAGTAGGTCGGGACTTCATGGAGGCTTTTAATCTGAAGATAGTTCCAGTGATGGATAATTCGGTTTCAACAATCAAAGACAAAATTGAAATGATTTACAACGAGTTTCCAGAAGTGTTTTCGCCGGGGCTGGGTAAATTCAGTAAACATAAAGTGAGTTTCAAAGTAAACAAGGAAGCTCGTCCTGTTTTTTTTAATGCGAGGCCGGTTCCGTTCGCTATTAAGGAAAAAATTGAGAGAGAATTAGAAGCTATGGTAGCTGATGGTATCATTTCTCCGGTAACCAGCAGTGAATACGCGTCTCCAATTGTACCGGTAATTAAAAAGAACGGGAATGTTAGGATTTGCGTGGACTACAAGAGATCTTTAAATCTCATGACGGACTTGGAAAGGTACCCGCTTCCCTCCATAAATGAAGTTGTTCACAAAGTAAGTTCGGGTAAAGTGTTCGCTAAACTAGATTTAAGACAGGCTTACTCACAATTAGAATTAGCTGACTTTTGCAAAAAGTATACTACAATAAATACGCATTTAGGGTTATTTCAATATAACAGACTAGTCTTTGGTTTTAAGTCAGCGCCAGCGATCTTCGCTAGGACTATAGCAAGCTGTCTTCAGGGGTTGAAGGGGGTGGCATTCTATTTAGACGATATCATCATTTCGGGGGTCAACGAACTGGATTTAGTGTATAACATACAGGCAGTGTGCGCGCGTTTACGAGAGTGCGGGTTGAGGGTCAACACGGATAAATGCGAATTTTTTGTAGAATCGGTAGAATTTTTGGGGTATGTAATTTCGGGGAGCGGAATCCAACCTCAGCCAAACAAACTTGAAGCTATAAAAAACGCTCCGTATCCTACGGACGTTCATAAATTGAAAAGTTTATTGGGTTTTCTAAATTTTTATCGGAATTTCATTCCTAGGATGTCATCAATACTGGAACCCCTGCATAACCTTTTGAAAAAAGGGGTAGAGTGGAATTTCTCAGAAGACTGTAAAGTAGCAGTCGATACCATTAAAGAATTAATGGGCAACAACACGATTCTTACAAATTATTTTCCGGACTTACCGGTAAAACTGTATACGGACGCTAGTACATGCGGACTCGGGGCTGCGTTAATGCACGTGTTTAAGGACGGCACAATGCGTCCAATTGAGTTCGCTTCTCGTAGTTTGACAACCGCCGAAAAGAAATATAGTATTTTGGATCTCGAAGCTCTGGCAATTGTGTTCGGGTTAAATAATTTTTTTCAGTACCTTTTTGGAAGGGAGTTCACGTTATGCGTTGACAATATGCCGTTACTAAGAATTCTAGGGGAACACAAAAATATTCCGGTTCTCGCAGCAAACCGTTTGCAGAGATATGGCATCATTCTGGCAGGGTTTTCGTACAAAACGGAATTTGTGAAATCTTGTAATAATCAAGCAGATTTTTCTTTCTCGCTTACCGTTGAAGGACACAGTTGAGGGTTTTAAGGATGATTGCGGGACTGACTTTGTTTGTTTTATTGAGAATTGTGACCATGTTAATTTTCAAGCAGTTGTGTTAGCCACCGCAGCAGATAGCGAATTACAGCTAGTGTTTAGGTATTTGCGGCAGGGCTGGCCCAAACGAGTAAATCGTGACAGCAGTATATGGAAATATTGGTTGAAAAGAAATGAACTTTCTATCGTAGAAGATTGTTGGTTTTGGCAACATAGAATAGTTATACCTGTTTCTCTCCAAAGGCAAGTTTTAGATTTATTACACAGGTCACATCTAGGTATTGTAAAAATGAGGGGAATTTCTAAAACATATTTTTGGTGGACTTCTCTAAACAAAGATTTGGAGGAAGTCGTTCAATCTTGTTCAGATTGTTCGTTGTCAAAACAGTCACCACCCAAAAGTCAATTGACGGTTTGGCCAAATCCAGGTAAAGCTTGGAGTAGGGTACATCTAGATTATTGTGGACCCCTAGCGGGGAAGATGTTTCTCGTGGTTTGTGACTCATTCTCGAAGTGGTTAGACTGTATCGAGGTGCAGAAGGCAGATTCAACTCACACGATTATGGAATTGAGGAAAATTTTTTCTAATTTTGGAAACCCTGAGTTAATTGTATCTGACAATGGCTCAGTTTTTACAAGTGAGGAATTTAGAGTTTTCTTAAAGGAGAACAATATTAAGCTTATGACTTCTCCGGTGAAACACCCCCAGTCAAACGGGCTGGCAGAAAATGCAGTAAAAATTTCGAAAATGTTCCTCAAGAAACTGTTAATAAACGGTAAATTCCCACTAGATTACAATGTCAAGCTGTTGAATTTTTTAGTGGACTATAGAAATTCTTTCCATTGTTCGACAGGTATTGAACCAGCGGTTCTGTTAGTAGGAAGAAGGCTGCGTTCTACGTTCGACAGTTTGTTGCCAGTGAAAAATGGAGAATACTTTTCGGAAAAAGTCAAGGAAGCTAACGTTAACATTTCTAAAGCTCAATCTGATCAAGTTAGGTTGTACAGAGGGGTAAAAACCAGGGTTTTTAAAGTTGGACAAAAATGTTTGACAAAAGATTATCGTCATGATAATAAAGTCGTTTGGGCTAAGGGTGTAGTTTCTAGAAAGTTAGGTAAAAAAGTTTATATTATTAAAATAGGAAACACTGATGTGACATGGAAGAGACATGTGGACCAGATGAGGGAAATGTCAGTGAGCTGGAAGGAAGATGGCAAAATTGCGCAGCATCCCGCGTCTGAAATTTTGAGGAACGAGCCTCATGAGTTAGAGACTGCGACCTTGTTGCGTGGATTGACTGGTTGTTCTCCTGATTCCAGGTTGGTGGGGGAGGAGGTGGTGTCGGAGCAGGCACGGCAACAGAGACCATGGTCGGGAAGACTGCGTTCAAGTCACAAGGCACCTACAACTTCCAGAGGAGACGGGACAACTTGACCCAGTCACCGCGGTTAAATTATGTGTATCTTAAAAAAATTATTGTGTATGAAGTATTACAATTTATGTTAATTATTATTTAAGTTATTTAAGTTATTTTGTTATGTAAGTAAGTAGCTTCAGAGTTGAAGGAGGGAGAGATGTAGTGTTGGTTATATGAGTATCTGTCGGGTAGGTTCGGGAATACCGAACCTAGCCGAAGCGGCCGGGCATCGGCACAATATAATAGCGAGCACAGAGCTCGTGCGGTTCTTTCTCGTTAGGCGGCTTACAGCCAACACTGTAAATATTATATTCCAATAAACAGTCTCCGTGTACCAAAGATACTACGTGTTTTAAATAAGTAACCTTGAAAACATCCAAGAGCGATACTGGAGATTAAGGGCCCAGTATTACCTGCAGTACAGGACATTACAACAACCAAAGCCCAGTATAATTTTATAAAGAACATAACAATGTTGCCCTTTTGAGGGGCCGGGTTTCACATCCCCAAAAACATAACAGATTCTGAAACATAACAGATTTGACAGGAATATAATTAAGCAGAAAGAAATATCGTACCTGCGGACCATGGATCTTTATCTAATTCTACACTGACTCGAACTCTTAATTTACTTGAATATAGCGCGTTGATGAACCGCGGGCCATATTCTCTCGCAATCTCCAGGATGGGAACCAGGAAAGACCCCCAGGAAGGCCAGAGAATGAGGACTCCCCGCTAGGGAGTAGTATCCAAGATCAGCACCAGTGCTCCGGTTGAGCCCACCGGATGAAACACGATTTCCGTCAGCACACCTCATCAGGAAATGAACGCCGAGTAACCATCCGTCACAAATATGAGCAGCAATGACCGTACCAGGTCATAAGGACTCTCCCTCGCAAAGCTTTTCAATATGCCAGTCGCGATTATGTAGGTAATTAACAATACCGTTATGTTGCGGACAAATATCGGTCCCAATGGCGGCGACCAATCACATTAGAAACAGCGTTCCGATCACATCAGAAAGAAGCGTTCGCAAAATGTACATCGCCCGGCTCGCGATTAAAATCGTTTAAAACAATTTGTAACGAAGAGATTATCCCATTTTTAAATCCAAAACTATCACTAAAGTGACAAGTCGAATCAACACCGGCTTCCCGTACGGTGCTCATTCAAAAAGTGAAAACCAGAGAGAAAAAAAAAGTGTTGCCAATCCATTCCGTGCTGTTCAAATTATCAGGTTAGTGGTCAGGTAAATAATTATATCACAAATTGATAATTATTTACGTGACAATTCCCCCCTTCTCACGAAAATGTTTGGCCCCAAACATGAAATCCACGGTTCCGATGTAAAAAAAAAATAAACAAATAAAAAATAAAGGTACACTAACTAACTAACTAACTAGAAGATAGGTCCATCAGGTATCCAGAAATTTTACAACAAGTAACCATTAGCAATCATAAACAATAAATCATATAAATCTAGATAGATTGAAAGAACAATGAGAATAGGATGGTACGAGAATAAGGAGTCTACAACACCTTCAGCAACGATGGAGCTGGGTGCTGGCATTACTGGCTGAAGTCCAGACCTGTTATTCTCATGTCATCCTAACATCGGGAACATCTTAAAAATAAAGAACACAAACAATGAAAAGAAAAAAAATTATGCACAAAGCATCACTTTTCCTTCAGCAGGAAATTTTGCCATTAAAAAAAGAGGCTTCACTTTAGGGTGGTCAACCATCCCTCACTTCACTGAATTTAGGCTATTTATTAATAGCGAAAAGGTAACTATTCTATCTACCTAGGTCCAACAGGTCTAATAGGTTAACATAGAATTTTATTCAACAAAATACAGAACAGACATTAAACCTAGAATGAGGAATATCTTTCAGAGATATTTAACTTAGTTTAATTAAGTTTAAAAAAAAGATTTATAACAATGTAGAACCATAAGTAAATGAGTAGTACTTGTGTATTAATGAATTAGTTAGACCAAGATTGCAAAACTTGTCTACTAAAAGTGGTTAGATTAGGGTTTACATTTTTTTAGAAATACCTATCCGTACAGGTGGTTACAATAGGGTTTACATAATAAGAAATACCTATGTTTCAAAATTAAAAAATTAGATCAGGTTTTACAATACCAAAGATATACCTGTCTACAAGTGGTAACAATGAGTATCAGTAGGAACACAAAGACAAGCGAAACAGAATCTAGAATGTTTAGCTGAATGCATAGGGATTACAATTTAACAAAAAAAACCTAGCTAATAGTAGTGAACCACTATGAAAAAATATATACAGTACAAGCCATTTTAATAACTAAAACAGTGTACATAGTTTGCACAAGAAAAAGACTGAGATCACACCGTAGACGGAGATCCTACAAAATATTACTTCAAAAGTAAGCAAAAGGCAAAATTTCTTGAACAGACAATATGTATTGGTGATCGAATATATTGTGATAATCGACACTATCTAAATTGGTGATCAATCAAAACATTTGAATGACACTAGGTACAAAATTGTGTAGAGAAACACTGGTGTTTCAGCAGTGAGACTAATATAAATATTTTACTTATGACTATAAGCTATACAAAAATACGCTCTCCTGTGCTAGAGGTAGAGTATTATATATTCCATGCTGGAATTACTTAATAGGAAAGTATGCCGAAGCAGTACTACCTTTGTTAGA
The DNA here is from genome assembly GCA_917880885.1 of Limnephilus marmoratus. Lineage (NCBI taxonomy): Eukaryota > Metazoa > Arthropoda > Insecta > Trichoptera > Limnephilidae > Limnephilus > Limnephilus marmoratus. The sequence goes on along the minus strand of OU862932.1, from coordinate 710,993 downwards.
AAGACATAATAATGTTGTTAATAAACTATGACTTAATATTATTCACTTTAAGGAAAGCTAAACCAAACTTATTTGTAACAAATACTAGCTAAATATAATCTATTTATTATATAATATAATCTATTTATGAAAATATACACATTTTGTATACCAGAAAGTTGCTCAAATCTCTGCTACACAAAGAACTACACTTAAGAATATATTTTGTTCTCTAGTTCCTTGAAGGATCTTTGGTTATAAGGCATGTCGGAGGGACGACAAAATGGAAAGAAAGCTCCACTGAACTAGAGAAAAAATGGATTTAGATTTAAAAGTAGGGAACATTACAAAATATCCGTTAACTGACGGAGTAGAGATGCGATACCAATGTGTGTGCGTGTGTGCATTGCAGTGATAATACTGACAGAAATAATATAGACAGGGTGTCTACTAAAAAAAACGAGAAATACTCATATCCAATCTAATTATATATATCACTTGAAGAAAAGAAAAAAAAAAATAAGTCATGTGAAGGAGAGAGAAAAAAAAATAATGACTTAAGGTTTGGGCGCCACTGATCATCAGATCAGAGGAAACGACATTCATTACAAACATCGCTTCCTAAAAAAAAATATATTATGAGATAGTAAGAATGAGGAAATTTTGTGAATTTTTTTTTTTTTTTATCAAAAGCTGAGTTTACTGGATGTATAGGGCAAAACAAAAATGAACTGGTCTTTCCAATAGCTCGATAGGTATAGAAAAATTACAGGCGAGGTTATGTATAATGAGACTTGATTCGAGAATTCAGTAGTAATGTGATATGCAACCATAACTCGTTTTAAAGAAAACGAGTAATATGATTGGATGCGTGCTGTTGGGATTGTAAAAAAAAACACAAATCGACAATTCCCGAACGAACTCGCGACATTACACGGTGGAACACAAAAAAAATAGGATTAGGAAGGGTGGCGGGGCCGTATACTCCCATAATCCAAAAAAAATGATGTCTTAACTTGGGTGTTATAAAATGAATCTTGCGGTACTTAAAGCACGGCAGGAAACACAAGAACCCAAGTTAAACAGCATCAATGTCCACACCAAAAAAAAAAAATTTTCAAAAAAGAAAAAATTATGAATTCTCTAAGTCCACAAAACTGCAAAAATATAATGCCTGTAATTATATAAAATTTAACAAACCTATGAATATGTCACGATTGACAATAAAAGTGTTCAATTTATTCAAAACAATTTCCATAATTGTTGTTAAAATGCCCTCAAAATAGTAATAACGCATCTTTGTTATTGTTGACAAAAGTTGTTGTCGCTGCAAAAAGACAAATAAAATAATATAATATGAATTAAATTCGTAAAATTTTTATTGCACTAAGTACCGGACACCGTAGGTTCTGGAGTAATATTAACGTCAGAAAGCATCTGAATCATTTCCTCTTTTGAGGCCCCGTTGATGTTGACGACCTCCGTAGTCCAGTGGCTAAGACTCTTGACTCTCATTCCGGAGGTCGCGGGTTCGAACCCGGCATGCGCAAATAAATTTTATTTGATTAATTTGTGTTATTTCACAATTAATTCATTTAAAATAATATATAGTATATTTGCGGCATGTTCCAGAGTGGAAGATACTATTAGTATCGCCCTGGTGTAAGACCACCATTCAGAATTGAAACGTTGCTTGAAAATGGCTTTAGCCGTGTTTAGTGACCAGATCTGAATAGCCAGGTACTTCCCAACCTTCCTCTTCCCCACCTCCTTCCCCTCCCCACTACCTTCAGCCCCACAACATACCCCAATTGGGGATGCCATAGTCTCACTGGCTCCAGACGGGAGCAGTTGAGATTCTTGTGCGGTATACACTGTAAAAAAAAAAAAAAAAAAAAAAGACAACGTCATTTTGTAAAATGGAATTTATTTATGAAACAAAACGAAGAAAATATTCCAAATGATTTCATATGAAATAGTTAATATTTATGAAATAAACCGAATAACACTATATTAAGTCCGGAAAATTGTTTATAAAGTTATTACGATAACATAATCGAAGTATAATAATGATCGTTTGACATCTGACACATGTCAACAAAAATCGCTATCAGCTGATCTGTAATAACAACTGACATAACCATAGACAAACTTGCCAGCCTACAAAAATGTCCCAAAAATATTATCCGAAAAAAAGAACGAAGCTGTTCTAGTAGGTATATTTATGTTTACGTTACACAAAATTTGAGAGCGAACGAAGCTCAACCGGAAACCAATACAATTTAAAGCAAAGCAAAAAAAATGACATAATAATATGCACAAAATTTCAAACTACCGCGAAATATTTCATATAATCCATTATGACGCATCTACACACACACACTGGTACCATTATAACAGTATGAAGATATTAATGAATAATACATATCCAACCTTGAAAATTCGGAAAAAGAAGCAGAAACTTAAAACATAACAGACCGTTAGAATATACGGGCACCAAAAGCAGAATATTCAACTTAAAACGTTGGAGCGCCAAATATAAGGTTATCTCTCTCTCTCTCTCTCTCTCTCAGGTTATGTGGGACCTAGCGATCCGTAATGTAGGAAGGTTCTGCTTTTTTTTTTTCCAGAATAAAAAAAGAACAAGATTGTTTGGGAATAAACGAAAACAGGTTTCTACTTGTGAGGTTAAATTGGTTTCAGTAATAAAAGAGTTCATTTCCAAAACAACCAAAGCCCAGTATAATTTTATAAAGAACATAACAATGTTGCCCTTTTGAGGGGCCGGGTTTCACATCCCCAAAAACATAACAGATTCTGAAACATAACAGATTTGACAGGAATATAATTAAGCAGAAAGAAATATCGTACCTGCGGACCATGGATCTTTATCTAATTCTACACTGACTCGAACTCTTAATTTACTTGAATATAGCGCGTTGATGAACCGCGGGCCATATTCTCTCGCAATCTCCAGGATGGGAACCAGGAAAGACCCCCAGGAAGGCCAGAGAATGAGGACTCCCCGCTAGGGAGTAGTATCCAAGATCAGCACCAGTGCTCCGGTTGAGCCCACCGGATGAAACACGATTTCCGTCAGCACACCTCATCAGGAAATGAACGCCGAGTAACCATCCGTCACAAATATGAGCAGCAATGACCGTACCAGGTCATAAGGACTCTCCCTCGCAAAGCTTTTCAATATGCCAGTCGCGATTATGTAGGTAATTAACAATACCGTTATGTTGCGGACAAATATCGGTCCCAATGGCGGCGACCAATCACATTAGAAACAGCGTTCCGATCACATCAGAAAGAAGCGTTCGCAAAATGTACATCGCCCGGCTCGCGATTAAAATCGTTTAAAACAATTTGTAACGAAGAGATTATCCCATTTTTAAATCCAAAACTATCACTAAAGTGACAAGTCGAATCAACACCGGCTTCCCGTACGGTGCTCATTCAAAAAGTGAAAACCAGAGAGAAAAAAAAAGTGTTGCCAATCCATTCCGTGCTGTTCAAATTATCAGGTTAGTGGTCAGGTAAATAATTATATCACAAATTGATAATTATTTACGTGACAATATACTACGCTATATTTTCTGAACATCATCTTTCAATTAACACCCGAACCATCATATCATGCATACCATTGTGCCCACGCTCAGAGATTGTGTCATGCTCTCCTACATCCAGAACATTACTCGGGAACCGAGTATTGGCGCGCAGGATTCTGCAAAGTTCCGGATGGTATATTATTTGAACACCCACACAAACTGTGTTTATATTTGGCAATAGCCCACATAAGAAACTACCTAGCAAGCAACATAACAAGTTATCTGGGGTGATTGTTGTGCTATCTTTTCGTAAGTCATTAATTTACCTTCAAGGATTCCAACTTTTGTTCCAACGTCAACCATGACCCCAGAAAGTGTGGATAATTTACCCAGAAGTATATACACAAAAGAAAATTGGGAAAAAAATTTTTTTTGAGAATAATTCGGCAAAAATTATCTAGTGAAGCTGCAATCACTATCCACAAATCAATTATTGCTCCAAATTTTAACTATTGCTCAACTATCCTTTTCCCATGTAACGAACGAGCACAAAATAAGTTTCAAATTCTCCAAAACGGGGCAATGAGAATAATACTTTAAGTAAACAAAATGTTAAAGGAACTGAATTGACTTAATAATTAATATATAAAATTGAATGTTTCTTTGTTTCTCCCTTGATGTGTGATTATGTGGATTCGGATGTCGAAGGACCTTGTATGTGTTTTGAAATATAATATGTGTGATAGACCACTGTACAAGTAGAAATAATGCACTTAAAGGAAAGGAAGGAAGGGACTTACTGCGGTAACTTGTGACACTCTCTGCTATCTTGGCTGGGTTTATTCATGCACTTATATACTTGCGGTGTGCGCGGCGAGTTTCGATTGACGACTGATTGTTATGGTAACGAAATAACAGGTACATAGGGATGGGTAGGAAAAGGAACATGATAGGGATGGATAGGAAAGGAATATGTGACAATCAAGCTACAAGCACAGATGATATATGTAGATATATGTAGGTAAGCTTAGCAAAGAATTGTATAAACGCCCAACCATCCCTTGTGCGGTCTCTAAACTACTCATTAGATTGCCATGAAACTTTGGTGATTTGTTGTGCGTATGCCTGGGAAGGTTCCTGTTTGTAATGGTGAGCTCTGGCGTTATTAAATTTGTACAAAAAATTTCAATATGTTTGAAAAATGTGAGTATGTCAAATAGCTTAGCGACAGGGAGGGAAGACAGGGGGGAGAGCAATATAGGAGGGGAGGTAATAAAAAGATGAGGGGGGTTTGTGGGAGGGGGAGGATGGAGTGGGAAGTGGGGAAGGGAGAAAGGGAACGCTGGAGGGGGGTTCTCGGAAGCGGGGAAGGTAGAAGGTAAACCCGGGAGGAAAATGGTCGGGAGAGGGAAATGGGGGCGTGAAAAGACACGCTGGGGTGGAGGAGGAGGGTAGAGGTGGGCACAGGGAGCTTTTGCGAAGAAGACATAGTAGCGGTATGGGATAGCAGGGGAGAAATTTGTTAAATCTATTCTTCTGATACGGACAGCTGTACGAGTATGTGGCCTGCTCACGTTTTGGAAAAACTTTAAAACTTTTTTCGTGTGCGCACTAGAAAGAAAGAAAAAAACGAGTGTGCTTTAGACCACACGACTGAAGTAAAACTTTACTAACTTAGATCACACTTTTCGTAACGCTCTCGTCACGAATTCACCAGCTTACTCCCCAAGTCAAGCGTGCGTAAAGAAGTTTTACTTCAAAAAAATATTGGGTATCCAAAAGCACTTTAATAAACGGAATTAAAACGAAAAAACTTTCTTTCTTTGAGTGGCATTGCAACGTATGCCTCCTATCCTATTGGATAATATATTATAGAGATGATTAAGTTATTGTGTTCATAATAATAATAACTTAATCATCTCACTGATAGTTGTCTGTCGTACAAAACACAAATTAACAAATTTCCATGCGTAATTCTTTTAATACTGCATTAGAGTCTCAACTACTCCGGTTCCTTGCGGCTTTTGGCATTTCAAGCAACTTTTAATTCTGGAGTCTCAGGATCATCGCTTAACCTAGAAAAATTGCAAAGACCGTCTCTGGTTAGGTTCCAACGTAAATATGAAACGTGCAGAAGATATTATATTGTCGGAAACATTAGTTTCAGCTAGAAGTAAGCGGGCAGATCTGTTATCTGTGGTGGAAATGATCTCGGAGTGAATGCTTCTTGATAAACAACACAGATTACAAGAGATTTAACTGAAAAATCTCAAAAAGAGGTTGTTATCTTCCCTAAGCCAAAAAACGGCGCCTGGTTCGCTTTAATATTGGCGCACATTAAAATGCTTTTATACACGGTGCTTGGAAACTAGCCCTTCAAAAATTGGGTGTATTTTGTCAGAAGGTAAAAATATTTCTGTTTTGCAATAAAATCCAATTAATGGAATATTTATTCAAGTATCCGAAAACTAAAAATTATTTTGGAAAGATGATGAAATACGCTTCAAATTTTATTATTAGAAATAACCATGTGATTTTATTTTTAGTACAAAAGTTTCAAACATACAAAGGTATAAAAAAAATTAACAATAGTAGTCTTGAAAAGTGAGCTCATAATCAAAACGGCCAATGCGGTAAGGTTTAATTCTATCTCATTTTCTCGCAGGCTAAATCCTATAGATGTATGTGTTAGTCTCTTTTTATTGTATTTTCCGTTTCATCGAGATTCAAATCACAACGGTGCTTTCAAAAAGAAAGAAGTTTCACTTCAAAAAGAGAACTTCACTTAGAAGGAGCAAAAAAAAAACAAAAAAGATACGATAAATATTTACAATGTAATTGTATAATGTATTTCCAAACAGCTGGTTCCTGGCATGCGTTGCAACGCTATATTCAAAGAAAAATATTGTTTCTCCCTGAATCACCTTTCACCGTTCTCCTCCCGCGTCCCCTTCCTAACTAGCTTTATAAATTACTAGCAGACCTGACCACACGTTGCTGTGGCTAACGAAACACATCCCCAAATCCACACCACCCGCTTGCCAGCTGCTCGCTGCCTGAATTGCATATTTGAATTTCTCAGCTTTTCTCTACTATAATAAGCATGTATTATACATATAAACCTTCCTCTTGAATCACTCTATCTATTGGTGAAAACCGTATGAAAATCCGTTGCGTAGTTTAAAAGATCTATGCGCACATACATTTTGAGCGACTTCATTTTATACTATGTAATGATAGCCTATATGTTATTCTTACGAATGACTGATATTATTGTAAAGTTTCATTAAAATCCAATCAGTAGATTTTGCGTGAAAGAGTAATAAATACACACACATCCATACAAACTTTCGTGTGTATAATATTAGTAAGATGATATTAGTGTACAGTACCGGTAGGACATATTACGGTTATATGACGTATACTAGCTTCGCTCGCATAGCACGAGTATTAGGGGGAGTTCCCAATCCGCTTCCTCCACCTTCCCTATCCCCACTCAACTCCCCCTCCCCTCCCCCCCTCAAAAGAAGAAAAGTTGACAAGTTGTCAAGTGAAGAAAAGTTCACATCGCACGGTCAACTGGTACCGACGTCCATAAAAGGTTATAAACTTTGTGAATTTCCACAATCATCTCTACTCTCCATGACTTGTGCCTTTTTCACATTGTACCTGGTTAGTGGCTACTGGCTACCCAATCGTTAGAGAATCTGGCAACATTTGGCGTTAATAAATATTCCGCACCTGTTTAGTTGAGTTTGGCCTAGACTAGTCATTTAGGGAATTAAATCTATTATTCATACATAAATGTTTCACGGAAATGGTCAATTTTATTATTGCAAGAGAGAAGATATTTTGATGATATTTTCAATTTAAATAAATTACTTTGTATAAACCATCACTATCAAAGTATCGAAACCAAAGCAGAAGAAAGCAAAAAGAATATTTGCGATTATTGAAGAAATATATATATTTTTGATCTACTAAAAATATAAAAAAAATATATGACGGGTTTTTGAAGTGAAAACTTCTTTAGCACCATTATGATTTGAAACTCGATGAAACCAAAAATAGCGACACTAAAAAGAGACAAAAACGTACATCTATAGAAAATAGCCTGCGAAATAATGAGACAGCAATAAAATATTTATTTGTTCATATGAAGCAGATACTTTGTGATGTAACAAAGTTATTGTTTAATTTTAAAATATTATTGTCTAGTGGTATAAAGCGACCGAAGAACCTTCAGCGGATCAAGAAAATTCAGCAGATCAAGGATCGAATCCTAGGAAATCCAAAAAAAAAAAAAGTTTTTTTATGTAAAATCAATACTTCAAACACTGAACTTTAACCATTACAGCACGATCATCACCTGTAAAAACGGTTATTATATGAATAACTGTAAATTCGACTGTTGCGAATCCTACAACTCATAAACTTACGAATACCGACAGTAACCACGCGACAAAATACACTATTCTACTGCAGCTTTCACAAGCGGAACTACATTGCCCACTCTCCTATACAACGATTTCACACTATGGGGATTCAGTACTTAGGTGATGTCGACATATTTAACATAAACTTGGCGAATTTTGTGGATCTTGTAAAAAACTTATTCCAAAACTATTCCTATACATATCTGTATTTTTGTAAACGTACCTATATATTTTTTTTGTGTTTTTGTGACTTGTGTGCATTTTTTATATAATTTTATTTTTTTTATTTCTTTATCTGTTGAAAAATCATCTGTCATGAATTAATTGTTACCAAACATGTAAAAGCCCTCTGGGCGTTGAATAAATAAATAAATAAATAAATAAATATTATTTACATCGAAAAAAAAAATACCTCTCAATTATTATAGCTTCCACAATCGGGGTATTTTGTGAGGCTTGAGGAGATGGGAAAGAGGAAGGTGGGGAAGTTATTCATATTTTCCACAGACATGGATAAGACGTAATTTTATTAGACCTTGAAAGCTATTTAGAAAACTACGGTGTTCAGAGAGCACTACAATTTATCTAAAATCGGTAAAATAATTATTTTTCCGAGTTTTCCGACTTTAATGCGGCCGAGAACATTAAAAGCTGTACCCGACTCCCCGACCCCCGACACATTACATTTGTGCCGACTGCCGACTACCGACTGCCGACTGCCGACTCTCACGAAACCTAATTTTACATCACGTTTCCTACGGGTCTGGAAAAGCTATCAAGGATGTGTGTTCCTTATGAAACTGAAACCTGACATTTCCCTAGTATTTTTGAAGTAAAACTTCTTTACGCACGCTCGACTCGGGTGGTAAGCTGGTGAAAAATGTCATGCGAACGGTAATCGATGCGAACGGTGATCGATTGCTAGGCGAACGGTCGGGCCTTTACGCACGCTTGACTTGGGGAGTGATAAGGATAAGGATGGTCACCCCAAGGTCGTAGGTCCCCCAAGGTCGTAGGTCCCCCAAGGTCGTAGGTCACCCCATGGTTGTAGGTCATCCCAAGGTCATAGATAACCCCAAGTACTTAAGTCACCCCAATGTCCGAGGTCACCCCAACGTTGTAGGTCACCCCAAGGTCGTAGGTCACCCCATGGTCATATTTCACACCAATGGTATATGTTATCCCTAGGTCATAGGTTACCCCGTTCGCTACGTTTGGTAACTTAGCACGGATACCTGAGTTCATTGGGCGAGGTTTGTCTTGTAGTTTTACCTCCGTCGTGTGATCTAAAGCACACTCGTTTTTTTTAGAAGTTGATTTTCTACTAATGGACGCTTTTATATTTTTTTTATATACCGTGACGATTCACGGTAAAGCGGTATCGTGACGACATAAAAAAGGCAACAAACATACCTTCCTTATCACAATAATGCTGCAGCTCTTTCAAAATATGAGATACACAATGTACGTAGGTCTGTTCCCTCCAAAGGAAAAAAAATCATAATTTTCTTGCATCTCTCTCAAACACCGCACTGTGGCGCAGACCCTTGCCAATATTATAAGCCGTGACAATACTTTTGAAAGAATAGAATATTGTTGTTATAAGGATAATTGACCAATTTACTAATATACGAAAACTTCATATCTAAATCTTTAGCCAACAGGTGCCAGGTTGACTCAATATACACTGATTTTAGCAAGACCTTTGACAAGGTGTGTCACAAAATACTAATCAATAAATTGGCGAAACTTGGAGTTTATGGTAGCTTATTAAATTAGTTTGTTAGTTATTTGTCCAAAAGAATTCTTAGTGTGAAAACATATGGCACACAGTCTTACAAATTTATAGCAACAAGTGGAGTGCCGCAAGGCTCCCATTTAGGGCCCATTTTGTTTATTATATTTATAAATGATATTGTTGATATATTCACTGACATAAATGTGCTACTGTTTGCCGATGACATGAAACTATATAAAGGGATTAACCACATTAATGATTGTATTATACTTCAAACTAACTTGATATATCTTTTTGAGTGGTGCTCTATCAACAAACTAGCATTAAATATAAATAAATGTCAGTTCATTCATTTTTCCAAAATAAATAATCCTATTATTTTTCAGTATTCTTTAAATGATGAAAATTTAAATTGTGTTAGTGAAATTATGGATCTAGGCATTACTCACCTTTGTATGTCATATTAATAATATTATCAACAAAGCCCTAAAGACTCTTAGTTTTGTTTTGAGAGCTGCAAAAGATTTCAATGATTTAGACACATTTAGACGGAAGTTTCTAAGGTTTATAAACTATAAATTGCATATTCCTATACTAAACATCGAATACAATTATCTCCTGGATAAAATGTCTCTATTGAAACTTTCAGAAAGAAGAATAAGCACAGATTTAATACTATTACATAAAATACTGCGTTACAAAATTGATTGTTCTGAATTACTTCAATTTATCAATATCCATGTTCCCCGAAAATCATGTCGACATTTATTACCCTTCTACTTCAATAACACCAGGACACAAGCTTATCAAAATTCTCCGTTTCCGAGACTTCACACTCTCGGAAATAAATATTCTAATCTAGGTGATATATTTCATCTTAAAACTAATCAGTATAAACTTTGTATATTCTATTACTTTTATTCTTCTAGGCACAAATAGATTTACATAATTTCTTCAATTTTTGTTGATATTGAATATGAGACTTCTTATCATTTTTACATAATGTGTATTTTTATTTTATTATTTGTTTTGTTGTTACACTGTTTTGTGTATTTTCTTTTCTCATTGTATTATATTTTCTTCATTGTTTGTTACTCAACTTATAAATTATAATGTAAAAGCCCATCAGGGCGTGTAATAAATAAATAATATTTAAAAATCCAAAAACGTCAAATGTCAATGCGCTGATAGTTTTGCTTTTGTCCCTAAACATGTAATGCTGCCGCTCTTTCTTACACACTAAATAACAACAGTCGATACCAAATGCGACAAATTGTGAACATATATCTGCACCTCCCAAAGGAAAGATAAAATAATTTTCATACATATCCTTCATATGTATAAAAGAAATGAAACACAATTTCTTCAAAAGTAGTACTTTGGAGGAAACAGTCACACGTATTTTGTGTGTCTCATCATTATTTAATGTGTAAGAAAAAGCTGCAGCATTATAGTGATAAGTTTGTTTATTGCCTTATTTTGCCGTCACGGTAAATATAAAAGCTTTCATTTTCAGTGTATTGCCACAAAACAGAATTTGGCAAACGACCTATCCGAAGTATCTTCCTTTGCCTATCTCAAGATATGTTTTAGGCAGACAGTTGACAACTTATTTTCGAGAGCAGACAGATTATTACGCCTGAGCCTGACAGTTCATAGAACCTCCAAGTATTCTTTTCCTTAATTTCAACAAAACTGAAATATTATAAAAAATATCTAATTTAATTACCAAGCAATTTCATTTATGATTCTGATCATGAAATCAAAGATAGTAGACCGTGCTTGCATATAATGCTATCAGATCTGTCTCCAAACACAGCTAAAACCATTTACAGCAATGTTTAAATACAGAATGGTGATAAAATATTTCCGAAAAAAAATCTTTCGGCAAAATTGGAAATTCAGAAAATTTTCCAAAAACTTGGTTGGCAAATTTGGTTGGAAAATGGATCGGAAAACGGCTTTTTTATGTATTAAAAAACTAATGTGCAAAAAATAGTAATGCTGCTCTAGGGAGAATACTTAGAACTCTGAATTTCAAAATGGCGCCAATTGAACAGCTGATTGCCCGATCTTATAATAATTTTTCGGGAGTGATGACATCACACGATTCACTACACATATGGTGGTTTTCGGGGGATGTTGAAAAATTAAAGCTTTGACAATTATTTTAACTATTAAAACTAACTCTAAAAATACAAAAAAAATATGCAATTATTTAAGTTAGAACGATATTATTCATAAAAAAATTTAAAAAATTGGACTGGAGTTCCTTATCCTGCATCCTCTCCGATTGTGCGGTTGTTGCTGTTTCCTCTCGCAAATAATTATCGCCATGATTTAGTGGAATTTGGGTAATGTTGTTGTGTTCGTATTATTATCCCTAAAATACCCAAATAATGTTTTCTCTGTCATTTCTCATTTGTATCAGACGTTCTATGCGATCCTTTCACCTAATAAACACGTTACTCCCGACTAAAAATATACGGCCTTTTAACCGAAGCCCGGCGAGCGCAAGTAAGTTTTATAAGTTTAATTTGTGTTATTTCACAATTAGTTCAATTAAAATAATACATAATATATTTGCGTCACGTTCCAGAGTGGAAGATACTCTCAATATCGCCCTGGTGTAAGACCACCATTCAGAATTGAAACGTTGCTTGAAATGGCTTTAGCCGTGTTTGGTGACCAGATCTGAATAGACAGGTACTTCCCAACCATCCTCTTCCCCAATTCCTTCCCCTCCCTACTACCATCAGCCTCACAACATACCGCAATTGGATATTCATATAAAAATAAAAAAGATATGATTAATTTGTGTTATTTCACAATTAGTTCAAGAAAAATAATATAAGGTATATTTGCGCCATGTTTCATAATTTGGGAGGCGAGTTTGGGTACCGCCGCCGCCCAGGAAACCATTTATTCTATAACCGACGCCTCTTACGTAGGTCACCCCAAATGGTTCGCTACGTTTGGTGTCTTAACAGGGGTGTCCGGGTTCGTGGGGTGAGGTTTGCGTCCGTCACCAATTGCGTGGAAGACCAGATCGGAAGAGACTGGTGAAGGGACACCTTTTGACCTCTCCAGCAGGACTCTCTCGGAACATCGCCTTGGGAGCATTGCAGTGGGAGGGATGGATTCATACGTCCGTCACTCCTGGTCATACTGACCCCCAGATTCCTACCCTCCCCTCACGCCTTTTTCCTTACCGGAACTTAATTTCCTTCCTTTCTAAAAAGACCCTTCACCCAGTATCCCCAATAATGTAAAAAAAAACACTGCGCATTTCATGTGTTAGTCTTTATTCAATGATTTTTTATATACCCGTGTTCTCCACCCGGACCCGGACAGTGTAATACGCATAAAATATCATTAAATAGAATAATTTTGAATTTATTTTCGTAATAACGACGTGGTTTCATTTGCCGTGTTAATTTCGAGTGAATGTTTCAATTTTTTAAAGGTAAAATTTTGTTTTATTATTTTTAGATGTTTTCCGATGCTATCTAATGAACACGTAACATTTTTTTATATGCGGTATATAATGCTCCAAGTATCTCGCCCTGGAGTAGGAAAAACACAATTTTGAGTAGAATTGCTCGAAATGGGCTTAGCCATGTTTGGTCACCAGATTTTAATGGTCAGGCACTTCTCAACCTTCCTCGTCCCCATCATCTTTCCCTTCATTCCCTTAAGGCTGATTCCGTACCCCAATTATTTGCCCATTGAGTTTGGAAAGTAAGATCTTAGATGAGATTAATTTTTTATATTATATTATTTATTGACCAAATTGTTTATTATCAAAAACATAACAGAAATAAATATAAACATATATAATAATACCCTTACAACAACATTCAGTCCGCCTTGGAACAGGAATACCTAGTGAGGAGGACTGTGAACGAACTGCTTTACCTTGTATTTTTATATTGTCATTAAATCTATCTATATAAATAAAAATGAATCGCCGAAATGTATGCACGCGCATAACTTCCGAACGAATGCACCAAATTAGATAATTCTTTTTTTGTGTTCGTTATTGTCAGGACAAGGTTTGTATGAAACTACTGGTGAGCTCAAACTAAAAAATAAAATTTAAATTTAAAAAATCGAGAAAGGTGCGAAGATGTGATTTGCTGCCGTATGAACATCAATATATGATACTTGGTCGATGAGCGTGAATGAATGGCCCATCGACCTTGTTACATTTAAGCAAAAAGCCTTATAAACCGTTACAAAAAACCCTTGTTACACTTATGTAAAAAGCCTTCATTCACCTCCCCGTCAAACTCCCAACAGATGTAGTAGCTTCCCACAAAGTATCAGTGGTACCCACGAGGTACAGGTAGGAGTGAGGAAACACAGGTGTCGTCAAACTCCCAACAGATGTAGTAGCTTCCCACAAAGTACCAGTGGTACCCACGAGGTACAGGTAAGTATACATACCATAACAGAACATATATATTCTTTGTGGGAGGCCCTGAGGAAATAATTTCTTTCAGGCCAATGTCGTCTTTGAAGATGCTGAGTCTTTTTGATGAGAGGAACGAGAGAATATGGGTTTTGAAGAGACCCACGTTGGAGGAGTGAGGATATCACAAATGTCGGCAACATCGTTGAACTCAAGACTGGAGTCGTAGAAACGACCCGTTCTCATGTGACAAATGTTAACCGTGTATATCTGTTGGGCGTGCGTTTGGCGTGTTTCCCGACTACGCATCGATGCCAAAGGGATCAATGACATTAGTTCCAGTGAGTTTCTACCATTGTAATACCGGTAGAACAAGGACAGCTTGCCTACCTACGTGTGCTCTAAAGATTGCGATCCGCTTATTAAGATATGGGGATCTATCAAACGGACGCTAGCTTTTGAACGCAGTCGAGGGTTTTTCAAGTATTTTGGGGCTCCAGACTAGAGGTGACTGCCAAATTCATGAGCGCACTTGCGATTTGTACAGGCTCAGCAATTATGAACAATCAGCAGTATCTGCGGACCCTGTACAATACACCCAGTTTCTGAGAGGCTAACTTGACTCGGACTTCGATGGAACCCCCATACCCGAGTGGTCACTTAAGATGGGTTGTTTCAAAAAATTAGAACAATTCATCAAATATTTGAAGTTACTTTTCACGTTCTGTGTAAGTTCTAACCAAGTTCTGTTATTATATCAGTATATGTTCAGTTGCTTCATACTTGAATAGAACTTTCACAGAACGTGAAAATAAACATCAAACATTTTATGAATTGTAATTTTTTTTTAAAACAACCCGTCCTTCTAATAGTTCTAGTTACACCAAGCACATTATTGGAAGGCATGTGGGGAAGATTGCACATAACATTTTGTAGAAAGTCCTGAAGATATTTTACATTATTTCAAATATTATCGAAGCCTTCGAAGTAGGTTCACATTATAACTTCCAATAGAGCCTTGCATAAACAACCTCTTTCACTTCGGGAACCCTTTAAATCATACACACACACGGGAAATATATGG
This sequence comes from Limnephilus marmoratus, assembly GCA_917880885.1. Classification (NCBI taxonomy): domain Eukaryota; kingdom Metazoa; phylum Arthropoda; class Insecta; order Trichoptera; family Limnephilidae; genus Limnephilus; species Limnephilus marmoratus. Next base: position 695,785 of record OU862932.1, on the reverse strand, counting down.
AAATTGAGCAAGGTTCCATATTATATGAAAAGTTAGGTAAAATATCCCCTTAGATAATATGGTCAAACGGGCGTATTTCTGACCCGGAAAATCACCTGAAGATCTTTAGAGAGATATTTATTAGTTTCCCGAGTACCTTGGCTAGCTGAGGCGCAAATATTGAAGATTCGACCATTTTTCGAGGTTAGCTTCAATTTGCGTCGGAATTTCGATTTGTCCCTGCAAAATTTCGCGAACGAAATCCTGTTAGGGAAGGAAATTGTGTCAGAAAAAGGGTTTAAACCTATTTATGTGAAGTTTTATTGGAGGGATTATTGTACAATATTACAATATTCCTATTTTGGTGAGAGCTATAATGCCCCGAGAGTGTTAACCTTATTTTTCATCGAAAGTGTCTTATTTAAAAAAGATAGTGTAGGCCTAGAGGCCTCGTCGAGGCTATAGGTTCTCTACCTGAATAGGATGAGGGGAAGAAGATGGGTTGACATCTATATATATAAAATCAAAATATGCTTGTTTGGGTGTATTTGCATGAGTATGTATATGAGATGTCTATGCGTTGCTAAACCATTCATCCGATTGCGATGAAACTTTGGGGATTTGATGTGCGCATGCCCGCGATGGTTTATACTGGTGAGCTCTAGTAATATGAAATTTGTACAAAAAAATTAAAAATGGGTGGTACGCGAGCCGTTTGAAAACTGGATGTAACTGAATTTAATGTATGGAATGATGGAGGGGGAGGCGAACTCGGGAGGAGGGTTCGCGGGACGGGGAAGCGGGATGGGTGAGTGGGGAGAGGGAAAGTGGGAACGCGGAGTGGGAACGAGTGAGGGGAAGGGGACGCGGGAGAGGAAGGGAAAGTAGAGTGAATGGGAAAGGACATGCAGGGAGAAACAATTTATTTTTTAAGTGGCATGGCAACGCACGCAGGGAACTCGCTAGTAACTAGTTAATAAACCATCACATAACTAATAATCAAATCGCTTCCGTAGGGGTAGGCAGAGAGGATGGAGTACTTAACAAGTGAGTATTGCCACACACTCCTTGCTTCATTCACAAGTACACAAACCTATCCTTCTGTTATTCTGACTCTAGTATTTGGTTTAGCATATTTTTTTCTGGCGTCCTCGATGTTTTCTACCATTCACAATCGCATCATATTATACACTCTTTACAATCATTTCTTCATTCAATCGTTCTACATGCTCAATTATACATGCGTCCGTTTCTTAATCTCATTCATTACTAATAAGCCTTGCATTATTTGCGAATCTCCACATTTCTCCCACGATAATACTTGATTTCAGTATACGTACGCCTCAGGGATCTCATTTATACAGCATTCAGTCTACTTTCATCATTCGTCTGCCAGTTCCATGACTCTCTGCAGTAAATCAGAGTAGGTACCAGCACTCTATTGTGGACTGCTAGCTGAATGGTAATGAGAATATTCCGTCAATCCTACCAGTAGGGTTTTGTTCAGTAGTTTTTAGCGTGACATAAAAACACAAAACAGCATAAATAATTATAGCGTTTTCAATATTCATATTTTTGATATTGACAATTCGTGGTGGAAGTCCATTATAATTATAATGTAGTAGTGGCGCTCTCGAAGCTTGCCGGTTGCTTTTAATTTCGCTCTTAGCTTTAAGTTGAAAATATTGGGAAGTTCTTGTTTTTTCGTATTCAAAATAATCTTAAAATAACCGTATTAATGTTTAAGTCAAGTGTACAAATTCAAAATAATTTAGTGTGACAGTTTCCAGCTCTATTTAACTTTTAATAAAATAACGCATATTATATTTTCAAACTCTTACGCTGTTTCATAAAAAAATGCCGTACGTTTGCATCGGATGGTCAGTTGGGACACATAAAATAACACATGTGCATTCTGCAAGTGGCTGGACCCAACGGCTATTCCAAAGTGTTCACTTCTCGTGAGGTGATTTATGATGTTTATTTTGTGACGCAATGCATAGTGTAAATACTGCTATTGTCTACAATCGGGCAACTCTTTTAAGTTTTAAAAATAAAAATGTTGTGTTGGACCCTTTAACAGAGTATTCAAGCGGTCGTATCTAACGACGAACGGAGTAGCCTAGCTGATAAATGCAACAACTTGAATGCAATACGATCAGAACGACACGCCAACTTCAGAAGCAGACGACTTGCGGTAGGTACCTGGAACGCACGATCCCTTACCAACAAGTTAGAAGAGGTGGACGATGTTTTTAGATAACAAAATCTTCACATACTCACCGTTACAGAAAGCTGGCACGAAAAATGCGAGTCATATTCAATTAAGAGACTTCAAGCTCTTGGATGTGTTGTTCTTGAGGAGGCTAGACCCAGAGCCACGGAACACGCTCATAACATCTCACACGTAAATCACGGGGGCGTTGTAATAATAGCCCGACAAGGACTGCGGCTTACCAAGGTGGCAAACAGTACATTCAGTACGTTTGAGTACATTGGATGTCGTGTTTCTTCTTCTGGATCGTCGTTTATATTGCTAACGCTTTACCGACCCGGTTCGAAACCTGTTTGTGTAGAATTTTTTAGGGAGTTTTCGTGTTTTTTGGAATGGGCAGTGGGACTTTCCGAAACTCTCGTCATCACAGGTGATGTAAATATTCATCTCGAGCGTGAGACGTCACCCAATGCTGTTAAATTCATTGACTTATTGGATAGCTTTGGACTCCGTCAATGGGTCGACGTACCAACTCACGATGCTGGTGGAATCATAGACATTTTTGTATCCAAGTGCAATGGCCCATCGTTGATAGCAAAAGTTTATGACATAGGATTGTCAGATCATCGTCTTATCCGAACTGAAATCGAATTCAACCCACCGAAAGTGCCATATAAAACAATCGAATCGAGGGAATGGCGTAAATTCGATTTCGACAATTTCCTTGAAGAGCTTAAAAATTCTACTTTATGCATAGAAAGCAGCTGGAAAATTAAGACACCGACAGAACTCGTCGAGGATTACAACAAAATTTTATCAGGTTTACTAACAAAATACGCTCCAACCACCTCGAAAATACGGAAAGTTCGAAAATCTGATGACTGGTTCGATGAAGAGTTGTGACATAAAATACTTACTTATAATACATTCCCTCCAAGGTTAGTCATCCATCCATGTATAGAATGATTAATCTCATACATAGCAAGCAATGAGGTTAGGTAGCAATAAGAAGAAGGTATGTGAGAACAATGTACAATTTATTATAAAATCCAACCCTGCCCTTGGGAACATACTAAAAGAATTAGCTATGAGACTCTAAGTTAACAAATGAATTAATCGTACCCAGCTGTAAATGTTTAATAATTCTCGACATGTGTCAATACGAATGAAATTAAATTGTAAGGACATAAGAAATTAACTGATGGGCGCCTGTAACGTAATACGAAACATATTTATGTATCAGTAATCTCTAAAAATAATCTAAAAGCACAATCTCGATCTGTTAAAAATAAATAATTTAAATCTCACTACACGTGGTCCAAAATGTCTTGAGTCCAGCCATATGACAGCTCGTGCCACTCAACCACTCCACCTGCGGTAACTCCGCCAACTAACGCGCCGATAATTCACGAAGCATCTTCTACCCTCTGTCGCGCATTCGGTATGCAATGCTGCCAACCACACCGGTCGAATTCATAGAGCATTAAAGTGCCTTGGCGGTTCTTACCGCTACAGAGTGTTGGAGTCAGAAGAGGCTTATGCGAAAACTAGAGAGGTCATACCGAAGAAACCCCGATGTTACTCCACGAGACGAGTGGATTCATACTCAAAAGGTGTACAGGACGATAATAAGTGCCAAAAGATCTAAATACTGGATCAATAAAATTGACTCTGCGCGGAAAAATCCACGACGTCTCTGGAACTCCGTAAAAACTGTCCTTGCTAATAATACCGTGCAAACCTCTACAGACATTACTCCGCAGGCTTTTTCCAAGTTTTTCTTTCAAAAAATTGAATCCATACGCGCCTCCACATCTTCTGCCCCCCCGCCAATATTTACAGCTAATTCCAAAGGGACACTGCCATCCTTTAAACCTACAACGCTAGAAGAAGTAGGAAAGTTAATCTTTAGTTTGCCAAATAAATAATGTGTTCTTGACCCCATCCCAACGTGGCTTCTGAAGAAATGTTGCAACGTGTTGGCCCCCTTTCTAGTTCACATGTTTAACAAGTCCCTAAGCACTGATGACTTCCCGGAACCTCTTAAATCTGCAGTGATTACCCCAATCATTAAAAAACCACAGCTTGATGCCGACAACTTGGGTAATTATCGACCTGTGTCAAATCTGCCTTTTGTAGCAAAACTACTTGAAAGAATTGCTGCTTCTCAAATAACTTCCCACTTAAATCTGAATAAATTATTTACCGATCATCAATCTGCATATAGGAGGTTCCACTCGACAGAAACTGGATTACTTCGTGTCCTGTCAGATATTACCCTTGCCATAGAGTCAGGTAAGTTAGCACTTTTATCACTTTTAGATATGAGCGCCGCATTTGACACCATTGACCACGACTTTCTCATTAAGATACTAGAGGTAACATTCGGTTTACATTCTAGCGTAAAAAATGGCTACAATCCTATCTAACCAATCGCTCACAAGCAGTGAAGGTAGGAAATAAACAATCTAACTTCACAAAACTCTCTTCAGGGGTACCTCAGGGGTCCGTTTTGGGTCCACTTCTCTTCATTCTATTCACAAATGATGTCGCAACGATTATTAAGTCATTTGGTCTCCTATCTTACTGTTATGCCGACGATCAGCAAGTCTACTTTTACTGCACACCAAATGAGATCACCGGCCTTAAAATTCGCATAGCTGAGTGTCTAGAAGCAATCAGTCTCTGGATGTCCTCAAACAAACTGAAGCTAAATCCTTCAAAGACCGAGTTTCTGTGGGCAGCCACAAATAGACGTCAACATTTAATAGATAACTCACCAATTGCTATTTCCGGCAATGACGTAATTGCGAAAACAACCGTCAAACTTCTGGGAGTTTATCTGAATTCAGATCTTTCCTTGAAAAGCCAGGTGAATAGGACCGTTAGCACGGGGTTCTTCTACCTTAGACAACTTAAATCAGTTTGTAGGAACCTGTCTACAGAAGCAACTAAGCTTCTTGTGAACTCGTATGTAGTATCACGTCTTGATTACTGCAATGGCATCTACGCAAGTCTTCCTAAATGTCAAACTTACCTTCAGCCTCACAACATACCCCAATTGGGGATGCCATAGTCTCACTGGCTCCAGACGGGAGCAGTTGAGATTCTTGTGCGGTTATACACTTTAAAAAAGAAAAAAAAAACTGACAAACTACAATCAGTTTTCAACGCCGCAGCACGACTTATCACTGGGGTACCCAAATTTTCGCACATTTCGGAACACCTCCGAAATCTTCACTGGCTGAAGTGTCCTGAAAGAATCCAATACAAGTTATGCTGGATGGTGTTTAAATCTATCAATGAAATGGCTCCTCCCTATATCTCTGAACTATATTGAAAAATATTGGTCTAAGGCAGTCAACTCTTAGATCAGCGACATCTTCTGCAATTGGAAGGTTGAAAGAACCTAAGCGAAATCCGAACACTAAGTTTGGTGATCGTGCATTCGCAGTATCCGGCCCTGAAGCTTGGAATAAACTTCCTATGGAATTGAGATGCATAACCAACTCAGCGGAATTTAGATCCAAACTGAAAACTCACTTTTTCCGATACTCCTTTCCATAAATTCATCATTCTATTTAAACTCTGCAATTTTTAATAGTTTTTTTTTTCTCTCTTTTCTCTTGTTTATAGTTAACTCAATCTGTTTAATGTAATTTGTTAATTGTGATACCTCAATCTGTTTACTGTTGAGGGAAGAATCACCTTAATGCAGTAAAGATCGAGTATTAAATTTATTAATTTATTTAAAATATCTATACCTTCCCGTAAATCCAGTTAACCTTCATTATACTTTTTGCACCCGTGTTCTCGAATTGTAATATTATGTAAAAACTTCCTACTTCTTCTGGCGCTAATCTTAATTGTAAATATGTGTGTTAATAAGTCACCAGTTTTAGGTTAGAATCTATATGTCTTAGTCATAAGTCACTAGCTATAAGTCTTAGATGTAAGTCACTAGTTATAAATGTAAATCTTAGTTGTAAGCCAGTAATATAAGTAGCTATAAGTCTTAGATGTAAGTCACTAGTTGTAATTGTAAATCTTAGTTATAAGCCAGTAATATTAATTATTTTATATATTTATTTGTACAGCGCCCTTGAGGTGATTTTCCACGAAAACGGCGCTATATAAATTAGCCAATTATTATTATTATTAATAATATAATAAAACATCTATCATAAAACTTATTTCCACTTCATTTATTTTTGACCGTAACCGGTTTCAGCTTGTTAAAGCCATCTTCAGATTGATACAAAAAATTATTTAGGGGCCATCCATAAATTACGTCACACGTCAAGGGGGGTGGGAGAGGGGTGTAGAGAAGTATGACGAGGGTATGGGGGGTCACCAGCCCTATGACGTCACTTGCAAAAAAATTGAACTACTGTTTTAGTTCTTTTTAGATGTAAAATTGCAAATTATGTGACGTCACACTAGGGGAGAAGGGGTCTCACAAATGTGACGATGAGTGATAGAGACGGGGGGGAGGTGGATTTATGGATGGCCCCTTATCTCGGGAGGTAGTCCACAAGGATTTTATTCAAATTATGTGATTTTTCCACATTTGTTGCCATGTCGTCTTTGACGATTGGATGTTTAGTTATTTGGCAATTAGCTATCAGCAGTAGCAGTAGACATAAACGAAATGGCAACAAATATGGAAAAACCATATAAATTGAATAAAATCCTTGTGGACTACACCCCTCCCTCTCCCCTATATGTTATATATGTGAGGGAGAGGGAGGGGTGTAGTCCACAAAGATTTTATTCAAATTATGTGATTTTTCCATATTTGTTGCCATGTCGTCTTTGACGATTGGATTTTTAGTTATTTGGCAATTAGCTATCAGCAGTAGCAGTAGACATAAACGACATGGCAACAAATATGGAAAAACCATATAAATTGAATAAAATCTTTGTGGATTAAACCCCTCCTTCTCCCCTATATGTTATATATGTGGGGGAGAGGGAGGGTAGTTATATAGATTAAGAAACATTTGTACCAGTCTGAAGATGGCTTTAACAAGCTGAAACCGATTATGGTGAAAAATAAATGAATTTGAAATAAATTTTACATGTGTTTTATTATATCATTGTAGCATATCTTATTGATTTCTTACTTAAACTAACATTAAAAAATATCTAAAAATTAAACACAAAACCTACGAGTATATAAGTGGAAAGGAGTGAAATGAAAATATTCTTCGAAATCAAATCAGGCTCACGATGTGAAGCGTAACCTTTTGTCTATGATCAAGGTTCCTAGAAAATGTACGTTATAATATATACATCTTCCAGCAACCTTAGTCTCTGATGTTAAAAATAGAATCATTTGAAATCTGTTCTCTCCGATAATCCATACCAATTATTTTGAGCACGACCTTTACATTTATAGTGTTTTTTTTTTAAATCCTTTTTCTTATTATTGAACCATCGATAATAATATTTGGATGATTTATATAGCGCCGTTTTTGTGAAAAATCACCTCAAGGGCGCTGTACAAACTTATAATACATTTCTAAAATCTAAAAAACTACAAACTAGGCAAACAATTATAAACAACTTATGGCTAAAAATTGCATACACCGGTTCATTGATCACCGATACGAAAATATATGTACAATATTTTGACCAATGAACGCGATGCTGCCTAAACTTTAATGAAAACAGGACCATACTTACCTGGGAAGTCGCTCGAAATTAACACTGTATATGACCGGTCAGTGGTTGAGTGGGCATAGCGCTTGAGTCCCATCCGGGCGTCGCATGTTCGATTCCTCGGCTGGCTAAGTCCTCCATCACAACACAAGCAACATTTTCGGCTTTCTGTGGTGGTAGTAGGAGATTTTCAAACATTGTTGGGTTATTCGTAACCCGGGAATGTTTGTCTTTCTTTTTATAAAAATATATATATATATATTGTCCATTTAAAGAAATTTAGATAGAGTTCGCACGCAGAGGACATAATTGGGAACACATGTTATTTAATCCTGAAAAAATATTTTAATATTAATATGTAATGTATTCTTTGACGAGTGTATTTTGGAAAGTAAAAGCAACATGTAAAGGTGGGTGGTACCTATAAGGATTTGATCTTTCTAAACGTGATTCGTCAAGAGACAGATTGATATGTAAGGAATCGAGTAATTTTAATTCAGTAAGAAAAGTGTGATTAAGACATATCATAGACAATACAAGTATGATACTCTCAAATAGGTATATTTAAATTACGGGTATGAGAGCCCAAAAAGGAAGGTTTTTAGTTTGGACCTAAACTCTGTTGGGCTTGTTATGCATCTTAATTCCGGAGGAAGTCTATTCCAAGCCTTAGGCCCAGATACTCCGAAAGCACGATCTCCAAACATAATATTTAGCTTTCGTTTAGGTTCTATTAGTCTGCCTTTAGCAGATGAAGTTGCTGATCTAAGGGTTAATTGTCTCGGACCGGTATTTTCCGGGACGCATAATTCGGAGATGTAAGGTAGGGCCATTTCGTTGATTGATTTAAAAACCATCCAGCACAATTTGTACTGGATTCTCTCAGGGCACTTGAGCCAGTGAAGGTTACGAAGGTGTTCTGAAATATGCGAATATTTAGAAACCCCAGTTATGAGCCTTACCGCTGCATTAAACACGGACTGAAGTTTGTCAATTTGATATTTTGGAAGACTAGCGTAGATGCCGTTACAGTAATCGAGCCGCGAGACTACAATAAACGAAAGACGTTAAATGTAATGTTATAAAAAAATACTAGCAGTTAAAAACCCGCTCCGCAGGTTTTTACTGTTAGGCCCTGCGGGCGGCTTTTGATTCGGCTTCGCCCAGTTAGTTAGTGACCATTTTATAAATCCAATAGAAACTGATTCCAAAAATAGCCCGTTCCTCGGATCCACTGTCATCGAGTGATAGCTGGTCACCGGGACAAAGTCACCGGGTCAAAGTCATCGGGACAAAGTCACCGTGACAAAGTCACCGGGACAGGCCATTACGTCATATGTAATATATTTATGGCCACGTGATTATAACTGATTATTACCGACAATCTTTCCTATCCGGAGAGATACTACATATTCACAAATTCGTAGCAGTTATACCTAGGGAGGACACGTCCCCATCGACCTGCTGACGGAAGTAGTGACATCTTGTGACGAATTCTTGAATCCGAAACCGAATTACAACGGTAGCTTTGTTTGAAATTCCACGTTCACAGATGTTATTTGTGACGTGGCGTCAGACATGCAATCTAAGCCGGTTTCTTAAATTCAATCAATAGCACTGATTTTATTTTTAAGACACTAAATGTTCCCAACCTGCAAAAATTGTATTCAAAAAATATCCTGCTTTATCAATTTAAAAATACACACATGTTTGAAGAACGAATAAGCACTAGAGCCTTAAGAGAGTCAAATGTAAAATCCTTTAACATCCCAGTTTGTCAAACCTCTTACGGGCAAAGAAGTTTTAAATATAATGCAACAAAGCTGTTCAATTCTCTACCTCCTGAAATTAGAAACACGCAATTCAAAAATGCATTTAAAAGTAAAATCATTGATCACCTCAAATAAACATTACCATCACGAGTATTTAATAACATACTTACCTTTATACCTACTGTGTGTATATATATGTAACCATGTAGCTACTGTAATCTTCTATATATATGTAACATACTTGAATTGTATATTTAAAGAAAAAAAAAGATTTTGTATCAACCTGTCACTTTCATAATATTTTTCAAAATATTACTTAAACAAAATCATAGATAACCACTCTGTAAATTGCCATCTCAACACAGGCGTTTCACACCTAGTGAGATGGGCAATACGTCACTATTATAACCAAATGTAATATGAAAATAATGAAATAAAAAAAATAAAAAATAAAATAAAATAAAAAAAATCACGCAGACGGATGGCTTTAATACTGTTCGATAATAGCGTTTTCTTTTAATTTTTTTATTATCAATATAGTAATTCGGGAGTTTTAACAGTTCGGAGCCATTGGCACTATACCAACCCCTAATTGGGAAGAGCACTGAACAAAAAATGACTGGAAGTATTAACCATGTAGTTAACTTTAAACCTGTAGATTGCCAGGCCCTAAACAGATCAGTGATTTTAACAATATGCTTCCTCCATAAAATAAGGAAGAACTAAATAATTAATAATCTGAAACACTTGTTATGCTTACGTTGGCAAACAAATTAGATTTTAGCACAAAGAAATGTGTCACAATATCCTTCACTCGTTGTAAAAACATTATAATTTACGATTATAAAATAAAAGGCGAAACGTTATCACGTGTAAAATCCGTGAAGGATCTCGGTGACGTCTTTGATCCCGAACTGACATTCTCTTGCCATATATCGCAGCTCACTCAGTCTTGCTACAAACTTCTTGGATTCATCATCAGTACTTGTAAGCAGTTTGATAACCAAGAAGCTATGCTAGCTTTATTCGATGGCATACTGAGAAGCAAGCTGGAGTACGCGAGCGATGTTTGGGCACCGTACCACCAGTAGTACATTGATATGTTAGAGCAAATCCAGAAGAAATTCCTCAGGTATGTTTATATGCGGAAGGATGGAACCTATCCAAGGTTCATGCACCATATTGACTTACTTGTGACTTGTGGAAACTGATTCTGTGAGCCTAGAAACTAGAAGGAAAGCAAGTCTTGCTATTCTGTTTTTCAAAATTTGGAACAATTTCATCAATAGCCCATTTCTTTTGGGATTCTATGGTTTATATGTACCTACAGCCGAAGTCGACATCATGACTTACTTAACGTACCGAACGGCAGAACAGACGTCTTGGCAAAGCATAGCATGACGAGGGGAGTGGTGCTGTTAAACGAAATTGCAAATCATTTGGATGCAAGTGACTGTTCTTCATATGCCTTAAAAACATTATTGAAGAGTCACTTGTCTAAATGCTGATAGGGTAACTAAATTGTACTGTAATTGGAATTATTCTGTTGTACAATAATAATAAAAAATAAAGTAATAAAAAAATAAACATACCAAAAGTCGAGGATGTGATGTTCCCATATGATATAATATATTGTTTAGAACAGTATTTCACATTCGCAATGCTTTGAAGCCATTATTTTGTTTAGTTTAACACAAATGTAGGTTTATTCTCAACCATTATTACAACTCAATGCGTTCCGCCTTGTAACTAAGTAAGCTTTCTTTTGGGAGCTTTTCTGTACCGAGAATACGTGGGCTTTATTCCATCCCCTATAATTAAATCTATTCCCCTTCATTTGAATAATAAATCCGTTTGTCTGTAACAAAGAAATTGAAACGTTACCAAGAAGAAACAATATGACAAAGTATTTATCGTTCACTGAGTATTTTAACGAAACTGGAGTTTAATTTTCTTTGTAGGTTTTTATACAATCAAAGGAGTTGTTATTTTCTCTAGTGGAAAATATCATTTAACAATGCCATGAATGAAAAATTTATTATTTACACCAACATGTGCTGGTACATGATAATAATTTAAAAAAAAATGTTTAATCACGGATAGGATAGAAAGAGAAAAGGTGGATATAATATTTTCTGTAGCCACGCAATACTGTAGGTATATTGCTTGGGCTCAATCTTTTACAGGGTGACTGGTAATTGATTACCTATGCTGATAAATGTTACTAAGTGTGTTTTCACATACGCTGCACAAAGTCAAAAGTATACCATATAAATTTTACTTTTTGATAATTTCTCTTTTATTTGAAAACTTCAAGGGTTTGTAGAACTCGAGATTGAGGTTGAGTGTTGGAAGTCTTTATTGAGTTCTAGCGAGATTACAATTTTACAAATCAATTCTGAACTGGACAGCGGAACAGATTAAATACACTACCGGTACTAGGTAAACAAACGAATGGATTTTACTGGGTCAAGATTAACTGCGGTTGCGTGAGGCGAGAATGCTGAACGCTATGTAAACACTGGAAACACTGTACTGTGTGCATTGCTGAGCCCCTTTATATAGTCCAGCGAGTCGGAGTATTGCTTTGTCTGTTAGTAATTCTTCACTCGGCGACTTTCTTGAAAGCGCCTGAACTGTGCATTTCAGGCGCGCAATTCGTACCTTTTCTGGAACGCGTGAGAGGTAGGTAGGTCTGCAGCTCATTATCGATGCGATAGGTACCTACACATCCAGCCATCGCAATGCCGGCGCTAGGTGTATTTAGCGAGAGGCGGCCGGAACGTTCTCGTTAGTTCGAGTCCCAGAGGTGCCAATATCTTTTTCTGATTTTTTGTTTCCAGATTTTCGTAAGTTTCGCTAATATTATTTTCATTTATTAAAAATTATAATTTGAGGTTTTACCCATAAAGTTAAAAATCAAAATGAATATTCATCCTATACTTGCAGAAAAGTTAATAGACGTCGCATATTAAAAATAAAATTTGTGAAAATTTACCCAGATACTATCTAGATAGCATTTAGTTCGTATTTGAATCTTGCAATCATGCACCAAGATAGTAGCCAATAAAATATGAGTTAAGAAAATGAAGATAATGTTGGTGGTTCTTAGTCGGAGCATGATTATATGAGACCAACTTAAAAATGACTGAATCGGATATCGACACCTTGGCGCAGTGGCCCGGAAAGCCGAAAGACTTGGGTTCGAGTACCAGAGGTGCCAATATCTTTTCTGAATTTTTTGTTTCCAGTTTTTCGATCGAGTTTCGCTAATATTGTCTTCATTTAATTAAATATTACAAATAAATAATAATTTAATAATTATTGTTTTCTAATCAACCTGTAAACAGCACACTTGGTATTTACCCTCGCGTGGGAGATGATCTGATGCCTAAACAAGCAAAGAAGATTAAGGCTTGATAAAGATTTTATCTCGTGTGGGATGTTTTTGTAAAATATTATATTATATACCGTCAGTAGATATGCCGTTACACTTGAGACGCGTCATTCACGAGATAACTTTTTACTTTGTCACTCATATTCCATGTGATACTCTGACCTTTGTTGTCTTCTTGATGATCAATAAATCTATTTTATTCTTTATTTTACCAACACAACTGGAAAAGAGAGACAAAATGTTTTATTTTTCCAAGTCAATAAGAACACCTCGAAGTATCCCAACTGCTCTCAGTCCCAACTGTAGGAAGTGTCATTATGGCAGAGGAAAAAATCCTCAGGGCCTATGTCATCTTTGGGGATGCTGTGTGGAGGGTCTTTGTAAGGAAAAGAAGGAGAGGAGAAATTTTGGGAAGGAATAAGATATGAGGCATGGGTAGGAATCTGGGACTCAATGTGTCCAGTAAAGATGGACGTACGAATCCATCCCTCCCACTGCGGTGCAAGGGAGTCCGGCTGGAAACACCCCATCCCGTCTTCCTTCCGTGCCGCTATCAACTATTTGAAATACACTCATTATTTAAACGCCATTTGATATAAAAATGTAACACGAATTTCAGAACTCCAGAGCTCACCATTATATAAAGAAACCATGGCGGACGTACGCAGAACAAATCATCAAAGTTTCATCGCAATCGAATGAATGACTTAGGGTCCGCGTAAGGGGCAAAAAAATAAACATTCATTTCATATATTAAGACTATATTATACTTGCGAGTTTCCGGCATGCGTTGCTCCACTTAATAAAGAAATTGTTTCTCCCTGAGTGTCCTTTATTTTATTTATTTATTTATTTACGCCCTTTTACGGGGCTTTTACATAAGTATGAAATTTACAAATTACACTATGATTAAATAATATACAAATACTATTTCTTTAACAAAGAAATATAATAGGTTTTTGCAACGCAATATATAGTATTTATTGTACATAAGTGAACTGCCTCAGTAATAGTATTTTGCATTTGTTTAAAGATAAATTGAAGATGTCCACTGACTTGGTATAATTATTTCCCTCCATTAGTATTCTGGGCAAAGAGGAATACATATGGTAGTTTGTTCCAGAATTTCTGCACTGAAATAAATCCTGACTTCTGGTATTACGTAGTGGAATCCGGAAACTTATCAATTCTAGCAATATCGGACTATCAACTAAATCATTTAGAATTTTATATAGAAATACCAAGTCAGTGAAAATTCTTCTGTCGGATAATTTGAGCATATACATATCATTTAAAATAGTGTTGTAGTTCAACATAATTGCTGGAATACCCATTTTAAAATTTAGAAAACGTAAGAATCCATTCTTTCCCATTCATTCCGTTCCCCTTCCGTCTCCCCTTCCCCTCACGCGTTCCCACTCCCCACTGCTCTTTCTCCCCTCCAGCCTTCCATACAGTCAGTCCCGATACAATCATTTTTCAAACATAATGCCAGAGTTCACCAGTATACATGAAAAACCTTCGCGGGCGTTCTCAAAACAACTCACCAAAGATTCGTCGCAATAGAATAAATGGTGTAGGACGTTGGAAATAATTTCATGACGCCAGGGCTCACTATTATACATAGAGACCATCGGGGCAGGCGCACGTCAAATCCCAAAAGTTTCTTTGCAATCGGATGAATGGTTTAGAAACGTATAATTTCATGTATTCATGTATCAAACGTATATTACGTATAGAAACTATTAATAATAATAATAATAATTGGATAATTTGTATAGCGCCGTTTTTGTGAAAAATCACCTCAAGGGCGCTTTACAATTTATTAAGAATTCTTAGTTTCTATCTAATTACCAGAATAAATGCGATGAGATAAATGACGACCTCAAGAGAGGAAATGTAGAAAGAGCTCACGCTGCGGTGAAAGACTTCTTTGGGATGAGAGTTGGAAAGGGTAATGCAATAGAAGGAGAAGACGGCAAAATACTTTTCGAAAATCACCAAATAGGAGAGAGATGGAAAAGATATCTCGAAATGCTGTACAATGGAAAGGGAAATAATGACAAGGAAACATTGATAGAAAGAGAAAATGAGGTAGACGCAGATGATTTGGGAGATCTCGATGAGTTGAGGAGAGTTTGACCTTGCACTGAAAAATCTCAAAAACGGGAAAGCACCCGGAATCGATGACGTTCCGGCTGAACTAATTAAGCCAGCAGGAAAAGGAACTATAGATGCCCTCTTTAAAATGATACAGACAATGTATAAGACTGGAAAGATACCAGAGGATTTCGAGAAATGCCTAATTGTCGCATTACCAAAGAAGGCGGGCACGACGAAATGTGAACAACACAGAACTCTTAGCCTAATATCCCATGCCTCAAAAATATTGACTAATATCATTCTAAAAAGAATCGACCCAAAAGTAGAGAACATCCTTTCCGGAGACCAGTTTGGATTTAGAAGAGGTGTAGGAACCAGAGAAGCAATATTGTCGCTACGAATACTACTAGAAAAAAGAATAAAAAGAAACCAAAACACATTCATCGACCTGGAGAAGGCTTTCGACAAAGTAGAATGGAAAAGACTCTTCGAGATTCTGAAGAGAATTGACATCAAATATAGAGATAGAAGAATAATCCAGGCGCTATACAAGAATGAGGCCGCTATAATTAGATGTGACAATGATACAAAATAAGCCAGTATAAGACAAGGGGTGAGACAGGGATGCTCTCTGTCACCTGTTCTTTTTAACGCTTATATACAAAGTAATACTCCTAAAGAGAATACTCCTCATCAAGACCTATGTATGGAGTATCTTGATGTACGGCTGCGAAACATGGTGCCTATCCGAAAGAGATAAACGGAGACTAGAGGCTTTTGAGTTGTGGTCCTATAGAAGACTACTAGGAATTTCCTGGAGAGACCACATCACAAATGAGGAGGTTCTCCAAAGAATCGAAGGAGGAAGGCACCTGCTCAGGATCTTGTCCGAAAGGCGCGCAAGATGGATCGGCCATGCAATAAGACAAGAAGGCCTCTTGCATGCCACAATGGAGGGTATGACCGAGGGGACAAACGCTAGGGGACGCCCACGCTGAGAGTACCTGGAGGACCTGCTGGTGGACGTGCGCTGCTTATCATATGCAGACTTCAAAAGAGCCGCACAAGACAGGGAAGAGTGGAAGAAACGAATAGATGAAATTGCTGCAAACCAATCCCAGGATTGAAACCAGAGAGAGATCTAATTTCACTATTTACAAACAGATACAGAAAACATACTTACCTGGCAGTTCACTTCCGGTAAACACGCTCTAATTAGAATGTTTATGCTTGGAGAAGATACGGTTTTGCACGCGGAGGACATTCTATTGAAAACACTGAATACTGCACGATTTTACATTTGCTACACCCATATTAGTATTACATTTATTAAAAGATTAGTGACAAAAGTATAGCTGATATTTATTTTGAAAGACTGGAGAATTTAGGACTCTTCAGGGTTAGAGAATGTTCATGAAATGACCTCCAAAAACGCTTACAATTAAGATTTTTTAATTTCATTTTTAATTATTATTATTATTATTTTTTTTTACAAATTAGTTATTTAAAGTATCGCGGGCAGTGAAGGTAAAGGTGAAAGGTTTTGAGTTTATGGATACGACTGTCTGAAAGTGTTCGTTTAGCTGTTCCGCCGAGTTTGTAATCATTCCATTCCAGGCTTTAGGTCCTGACACTCCGAAAGCGCGCTCACCGAACTTAGTATCTGGTGTGCGCTTTGGTTCCTTTAACCTTCCGATAGCTGATGATGCTGCTGACCTTAGGGTTGACTGTCGAGAATTGGAATTTTCTGGAATACACAATTCCGATAAGTTAGCCGGAGCCATTCTGTTAAAGGACTTGAATACCATCCAGCAGAGCTTGACCTGGATTTTTTCAGGATATTTGAGCCAGTGAAGATTTTTGAGATGCTCTGAAATATGGGAATATTTAGATACGCCAGTGATAAATCTTGCCGCAACGTCGAAAACGTATTGTAATTTATAGATTTGGTATTTTGGAAGACTTGCATATATTCCGTTGCAATAATCTAGAAGTGAAACAACATACGAATTGACTAGTAATTTGGTTGCCTCTATTGGCAGGTTTCTCCTAACTATTTTAATTTGCCTTAATTGAAAGAACCCCGTGCTTACGGTTCGGTTCACTTGAGTTTTAAGGGAAAATCAGCACCCAGTTTACATGTTTTACATGTCTTTGGAGTGATGTCGCTTCCTGAAATGGTTATTGGGAGTTATCAATGTTATGCTGACGTCTGCTTGTGGCGGTCCAGAGAAACTCTTTGACGGATTCAATTTCAATCTATTTGAGGTCATCCAGCGGGTGATTGCTTCTAGACACTCAATTATGCGAGTTTTTAGACTGTCTACTTCCTCTGGTAAGCAGTAAAAGTAAACTTGTTGGTCATCAGCTTAGCAGTGAGATAGAAGGACAAATGATTCGATTATTTTAGCGACATCATTTGTGAGGAGGATGAAGAGAAGTGGGCCCAGAACCGACCCCTGAGGTACTCCAGATGAAAGGGTTGCATATTTTTATTGGTTGATTCCAGATACTAATATCTACAGCCTGTACGTCGGACGAATATCTACTGTTGGGCAAATATCTATGAACTTCAGAGTATGGACTAATATCTACAGGGCTAAGGTCGGAAGAATATCTATGATGGTCTCAGTGGTGACTAATATCTATGGAGCGTATGTGGGACTAATATCTACAGAGGGCAGCTGAGCAACAGGTTGTACGGAAAACCTAACCTAACCTAACCTATCAATATTACGTTATTCCAATATGCTATACGTAATTGCAAATCCAACCTCTGCCAGTGCTGTAGATATTCGTCCTCACTTTGGTTCTCATAGATATTAGTCAGCAGATTGAGCTGTAGATATTCGTCCACACTTTGGTTCTAATAAATATTAATCAGCAGTTTGAGCTGTAGATATTCGTCCACGCTTTGGTTCTCATAGATATTAGTCAGCAGTTTGAGCTGTAGATATTCGTCCTCACTTTGATTCTCATAGATATTAGTCCGATTTGTTCAGTTTTTGGAATTCCTATAGATATTAGTAGACGCCTCCGTTTTTCCCCACCTTTACGGATTGTAAACGGTTGCCCAAGTACGATATCAACCAGCTCTTAATGCCATTTAAACCAAAGGATTCTTCTAATCGTTTACAAAGAAAATCATGGTTGATCGTGTCAAAAGCGGCACTCATGTCCAAGACTGAAAGGAGTGCCAGTTTTCCCAACTCGATGGCAAGAGTTATGTCCGACAAAACACGTAGTAATCAAGTTTCCGTTGAATGAAACCTTCTATATGCAGATTGGTATTTAGTCAGTAATTGATTTGAATTTAAGTGACATATTATCTGTGAGGCAGTGATTTTTCGATATTTCTGGAAGATTTGAAACGGGTCGGTAATTTGAGAGATCTTCAGCGTCCAATTGCGGTTTTTTATTAATGGAGTCACAACAGCTGATTTAAGGGGTTTTGGGAAATTACCCATGCTGAGTGGAAAAGATGAACTAGAAAGGGAGATATTTCCTTGCAACACTTCTTTAGTTACCACGTTGGAATGGTAAACACTGCTTGAAGTAATTATTAACTTCCTTACTTCCTCTAGGGTTGTAGGTTTGAAGGCAGAAAAGTTTCCGCTATTGCTTTTAGTGAAAGATTTTTACTTAAAGTGAAAGTTTTGACTTAATTTTGTCAAGAAAAAAATTGGAGAAGATTTCCGGAGCTATATGGGTTGTAATTTATGCACGTACATCGGCAACGACCGTCTTAATCGAGTTCCACAGACTTCGTGGTTTATGACGCTCTGAATCGATCCTACTTGTCCAATATTCAGATCTTTTCAATCGAATTAATAACGAGTACTCTTTTTGAGCCCGTATCCAATCGTCTCGTGATGTAACTCCTGAGTGTCGGACCTCTACAATTTACGCATTGATCTCTTCTGGCTTCGACATTCTTCGTCAAACCACTCATCAGATTTTCGCAGTCGCCTAATTTTGTTGAAGTTGGCGCATATTTATTTAGAAGGGTTGAAAGAAAAGTGTCGTAATAATCCGCCAGTTTGGTTGGTAAGTGTTTCCCCAACGCTGTACAAAGCGGAGAAGCTTTTAGTTCTGACATGAACTCATCAAAGTTAAAGCTACGCCATGCTCTTAACGTGATAGCTACGTATGGGATTTTCGGAGGATTGAAGTCGATTTCAGTGCGAATTAGCCTGTGATCTGATATCCGCTACGATTTTGAAACAAAAATATCCAAAGTTCCGCCAGCATCATGAGTTGGAGCATTAACGCATTGATGGCATCCAAAGCAGTCTAACAAGTCACTAATTTTAACTGTGTTGGGTGCATCCGCTCTAGGTGTATGTTAATATCGCCCGTTATAAAAATTGTATCAGAGAGTCCTACAACTCACTCGAGAAAACACGAGAGTTCGTTGAAAAAATCTGAGGTGATTTGCTTTGAGCCAGGCCGGTACAGGGTACATAAAAAATTATGCTCCCGCTGAAGAAACTCTGCATACCAAGTATTCAAAAGTAAGGTACACACCAATCGACACCTTTATCAGGCGTAATCCCTGGCGAGCTAATATCGCGATTCCCCCGTGATTTACGCTAGATTTGATATCATTCCTAGAAATCGTGGCTTTGGGTCGAGCTTCTTCTAGAACCACGTACCCTCAAGCTCGGAGTCTCTTTATTGAAAAGGAGTCACCATTATATGCCAAGTTTCCGTAATGGCCAGGATATGCAGATTCTGTTCATTAAAAACTTCCGCTACTTCCTCTACTTTATTGTTAAGAGATCTTACATTCAAACACCCATACATAGTTGTCGGCTTTTAAAGTTGGCGTGCCATTGTACTCGTGTTTTAACAACATTATATTCTCTCTCAGGCTTTGAGAGGATTTGTGTTGAAATGTTTCCCTGTTCTGGTATTGGTAATGATGTAACTATTTCAATTTCAATTTGATCATTTGTAATGCCTAGATGTTTTTTCCCGTTCCGCCCTCCACGACAGCCGCGGAATCTAATTTCATTTTTATGGGTAGTGGTATTGCGTTCGAGGCTAAGCAGCGATGTCTTTGCAATTATATAGAAGAGGGTCTAAGACACTTTCACTTTTGAGTTTAAGTAGTGTGGCATGGTCGTAAATAATACTGTTCACAAACACCATAGCACAAAGTATACCACCGTAAATCACTTACATTACACTTGACACTTGCTATTCACTGTGGTCCACATGTGGCAGGTTGCAGACCTTTTTCGCCCTATGACCGATGACCGGCGTCCTGGAGCATCACTATGCCGTTCTAAAACAACGTGGCAGATTTCAAGTTTAACATATCATAACATTTATGATTAAACTTTAATTAAGCCCGACAGAGCAACAGGAAAATTATTTTATTTTTACACACTGTTAAGAATAGTTAGTGACATCTATGAGATAAATACTGTAGTTAATTCCATTGGTTTAATTATTCTTAGTTTATTAAAAGAGTATGCATATTAGAGACCTCTGTGGGAATTTTATAGAAGCTAGTGTTACCGGCCAACTAAATTAGGGCACGTGACCTCAGTGGATATCTGCTACTTATATTGTGTATTATTATTATCGTATTTTTAACAGTCTGAAAGACGGTATTTTTATAGTTTTTAGCAGTATAAAAAGGGCGATACTCAAGTATTTCCTTCTCTCGCATTAACCCCTACCTAGAAACGACTCTTCAGTAAAAAAAGTGTTTTACAATAAAAGTCCACCACCCTTGATGAGATTGAAGTGACCCTGACACACACCGAACTTAAAAAATTTGCGGTTATTTTTTGCTACATTTACTCCCGAAAAACTAAGAACTTTCCAATATATTCAAAATAAACTCGGAGCGTTCACAAAAAGCCGCCAGCAGCAATGAAGCGCCAGAGTGTATTGTGGGCATGCACACATCAAATCCCCAAAGTTTATCGCAATCGGATGAATGGTTTAGCAACGCATAGACATCTCGCATACTCATACACACTATATATACTCTTATACACTCATATTCTCTTATACAACCAAGCAAGCGTATTTTGATTAATAGATTATAATAATATTGATTTATTATTATATAAGTACGTATCTCATGTAAAAATAATGGGAATAATTAAAGAATAAAAAAATATCGTTTTTATTATTTAAATAAACTAAGAAATATGAGACTTTCAAGATGCGATATTTTCAATTTTGATTCTTTGATGCCCTTAACTCTATTGCAGCTGTGATTTATCTAATTAGGTGTATTTTTGGTTGTCAATTCCTGTGTTTGAAAAGAATATCTAAGTGGTAGTTAGGTTACCAAGTCCGCATACACGTATGATGCCGTCAGAAGGCTAGTGGGTAGCTTGAAGCCTGTAATGGGTACTGCGCCGAGTAGAGCGAGTAGAGACCGTTTGGTTTGGTGTGCAAGGGAAGTGCATGCAATTTGCATCTCAGTGCGTTTTAATGCCAGTGCATTCTGCTAGGAACAATGGTGACTTGTTCAAACCATTCATCCGATTGCGATGAAACTTTGGGGATTTGATGTGCGCATGCCCGCGATGGTTTCTAGTTTCTGCGAGTACCTAGGTAAATACAATAGTGAGATTTTGTGCCTTGAAATTATTCATTTTTTTTAATTTTTAAATTTTAATTTATTTTTTATTGAAATAATAATAATAATAATAATTGTTGGATGATTTCTATAGCGCCATTTTCGTGAGAAAATCACCTCAAGGGCGCTTTACAATTCATTTACACACTTAATCTATACATGTATATTACAAGTGGCTTATTACTAAGATTGGTAACTAATGTAATGACTTAAAACTAAGACCTATATGACTAGTGACTTAAATAATAGATAATACATATTAAAATCAATAAACAAGTCCTGCTAAGCTAATTGAATTGGCTTGTCAACAGGTGCTTATATTATAGTTACATATAGATTTTTTACATTTAAAATTTACATCTTATATCTACAGATTCAACATTTTTTCATACATATATCAATTTAAATATTTTTTTCCGATAGCCAATTTTTCACCATATATTTAACCTTATTCATAACTTATTATATTTTACCTTATTAACATTGCTTTATGGTGTCAGGTAATAAATTAAATATCTTCGGTATGATGTATTCAAACGTTCTCTGTCCGTACTTGTTGTTAAATTTCGGAACTATTAACCCGTCGTTGCGCGTGAATCTAGTGCTGTATTTATGTTCTAATTTCTCTTTATGCTGCGGGGTAAATATATGTTGAATTATAATTTTGTGCCATAGTATTGCCTTAACCAGTAAAATTGTATAATGTCTCTGTTTGAAAATATTAGGGACGACTAATAATTTTACAATTGCGTTTTGTACAACTTGAACTTGTAGTAGTATTTCCCCATATAGTTAATCCATATCTTATAATAGATTCTGCCAATGACATATAAATTATTTTAAGTGTTTCAATTGATAGGAAAAAAATTAATGTATACATTCTGCCAGTAATTGATCTGAGTCTTTTACAGGTTTTTTTATATGTGTGTCCCATTTAAAAAAAAACAATCTACTGTAACACGGAATACACATATTCCGCAACTAATTCTAAGCTTTCACATTTACAATTAGTTGGAATATTTTTATGGGTGTAATTAAAATTATGAGAAATAATATTAGGATTAAATTGAAATTTCGCATTAGGTGATCTTATATGCATAACTTTGGTTTTTTAGCATTTATTAATAGTCCTGCATCATGTGACCATTTACAAAGTTGATTAAAGTCAATTTGCATGAGTTCAATTGCAATTTTTAGATCTTTGTGTGATATGGCCAATGCCGTATCATCTGCGAATACAAAATGTTTAACAAAAGAGAAAAGTTTTTTCATTATAGTTACATAAATTATATATAGTGTAGGCCCCAATATGGAACCTTGTGGAACTCCTGCAGATACATTTTTTGTTTTACTAAAAGTGTTATTTATTTTGGTACATATTTTTCTATCTCTAAGATAATCTTTAAATAAATTTAACACATTGCTAACCATTCATCCGATTTCGATGAAATTTCGGGGATTTGATGTGTGCATGTCCACGATGGTTTCTACATACAGGGTGTTAAGGGACGTACTTGACTTACTTTAACCAGTGATTCCTGACATTATTTGGAGTAAAAATGTAAATGAAATTTTGGTCTCCGGTAACATTTTTGATGTTTTTTGACGACACGTGGAAGAATTTTTTTTTTTTGATTTTGAAGAAAAAAAAAAGTCATCAAAAAAAGTCCCCGGAGACCAAAATTTCATTTACATTTTTACTCCTAATAATGTCAGGAATCACTGGGTAAAGTAAGTCAAGTACGTCCCTTAACACCCTGTACCTATAACTAGCTGCCCGGTGAACTTCGTACCACATCAGAATCAATAACTGTTGTGTTAACTTATTAGCTGAATTAAATTTAGTTTTTTTATTAAGTCAAGAATTACAAAGCAATTATCAATGCGCCACTGTGCGTGTTTTATTTTTGTCAGTATCAGAGATGGCGTTATGTACGGATTTATGTTTTTTGTGATTTTCTTACTTTTCAAATAATACTCACGGGAATTGCGTTACATTAACTTTATACATGTGAGGGAGATAAATTATAATTAGTGTTTTTTCCTTTGGAGGGTTGCAAACGTACGTTCTCCGTTTCTCATTTTCCGTTCTCATGAGAGTCCGTTCCACACACAATGTATGAGGAAAAGAATTTTCTTCATAATTTTTTTTCGTGAATTTTTCCGATGTTTTAATAGCTATTCTGCTATTTGAGGCGGAGACAAATCCAACAAATCAACGATAATAAAAATCAGCCCAGTCCTTCTCGAGTTATAAATGGTGTAACTAACCCGACTTTGTTTTATATAAAAATATAAATCTGGCATTAAGAAATAAGTCTAAAACTCGAATTCCTGGAAGTATGCATGATTATTTATTCAATTTGGGAGGCGGGAATGGGTACCGACGCCCCGGGAACCTTTATTGGTTAACCAACACCTCTGCCATAGGTCACCCCAAGTGGTTCGCTACGTTTGGTGATTTAGCAGGGGTGTCCGGGTTCAAGGGGTGAGGTTTGTCTAGGTCTTGGAGGTGGATGACCAAGATACACAGAACACCAGATTCCTACCCACCCCTTAAACCCTTTTCCTTCCCAGAACTCTCCTCTCCTTCCTATCCTCATAAAATACATCCACCCAACATCCCCAAAGATGACATAGGCTCTGAGGGAAATTATTTTTCTCAGGGCCTCCTGTAACTCATGTAAAAAAAATTAAAGTACGTTGTACATAGTAAAAGCAAATAAATAACACAAATCTGACCAGATATCACGTCTGTTAACTCATAACGATCCCACAAAAGATGTAGAATCGCTCGTCTGATTGATAAGGATCATACTGTCTGTCATACCACCTGCGCTAAAATCCTTAGAAGAAATAGGCATGGAAACCGTTTAAATAATTTGGAAGCACTAGAAATAAAAAAAGCACTAAAAACCATATACATAATAACCAATTAGATGCATTTATCGACCCAATACTAGGTCTGTTTCCAATAAATAAATAAAAATCCAGTCAATGCTTTATCTCTGTCGACATCTATATATGTTTGTTTGGGGATATATGAGTGAGTTTATGAGATGTTGAAGCACAGGAAATGTTTGTTTGGGGATATATGAGTGAGTTTATGAGATGTTGAAGCACAGGAAATGTTTGTTTGGGGATATATGAGTGAGTTTATGAGATGTTGAAGCACAGGAAATGTTTGAAACTTTCCAAACATCTTCTTCAAACCCCCGCGAAGGTTTCAGGATTATTACAACCACATGACAAGACATCTCAAAAGTGATTTAATCGTTAGAAAAACTCTTGCGAAACTGTCTAAAATCTCATAATTTGAGAATGACATTTTGCAAAACCATTTTTTTTTATTTCAAAACAAAGACAAACATTTCCGGGTTACGAATAACCCAACAACGTGAAAATCTCCTACTACCACCAGAGAAAGCCGAAAATGTTGCTTGTGTTGTGATGGAGGACTTAGCCAGCCGAGGAATCGAACACGCGACACCCGGGTGGAACCCAAACGCGATGCCCACTCAACCACTGACCGGTCAATGATTGTCAAATCAAAATTCCATTTTTGAAGCCCTTTAAATTAATGATGTATGTTTGTTGCTCTTTCACACAAAAACTACAGAATGGACTTTAAAAATTGTTTCACTAATAGACTAACTAACTAACTAACCATCACGCCGTTTCCCCGCAGGGGTAGGCAGAGAGGACGGACCGCCAAACAACTCGGTCTTGGCACACTCTCTTTGCCTCACTCACATTCATACATCGTCTCATACATTCTCTTCTATTATTCTGACTTTTGACATGACCCGACTCAAGTATCTGATTCACTTGATCGTGCCATGTCTTCCTCGGGCATTAATAGAAAGCTACATTATTTGCGAGTACTATAGGCTATATATATTGGTAAGCTCTGGCTTTATGAGTTATGAATAATCTCTGGCGTTATGAAATTATTTATCATACGTTTTCTGTCCCTAACAAAATCCAGTTATTGCAAACGTCAGAAGAAAAGATAACCAATTGTTGCCTTGGAAACGATGTTTTTTTAGGAATTAGGCAATTCACGCTAAAAAGAGTGCTTTGTTGGCGTCGCAGTTCTATCTATAAAAATGATCGCAGTCGAAAAACGTCGCAGATCTATCTATAAAAATGAATCGTTGAAATTTGTGTATGCGCGTAACTTCCGAACGACTGCAACAAATTGGATATTTCTTTTTTTTTGTTCATTATTTTGTATAAAACTACCGTTGAACTCTGCCATTATGAAATTTGTGTAAAAAATTGTAATAGATGGTACGGGAGCAGTTTTAAAACTGATTGCACCGGGAATGAATGTGCGGAATGTGAGAGGTGGGAGAGGGGAGAGAGGTGTGGGGAGGGCGGTGGAGGAGGGAGAGGGGAGGAGGATGGGGTGGAGGGGGTTAGGGGTGTAAGAGGGGGGGAAGGAAGGAGGAGGGGTGGAGGAGAGTGGAGTGGAGGGGTAGGGGGGGGGGGGAGGGACCGGGGGAGGGCGTTTATGGGGGGAGTGGAGTGGAGAGAGGGAAGGTGGAGGAGGCGGAGTGGGAATCCCCTAATACCAGGCGAGCGAAGCCGCGGGAAAAAGCTAGTGTTTTATATTTGTTTTATTGTAATACTAGCTGGTACCCGGCGTGCATTGTAATGCCATTTAATAGAGAAATTATTTCTCCCTGCGTGTCCTTTCCCATTCGTCCCGTTCCCCTTCAGCTTCCCCTTCTATTCCCGCGTCCCCTTTCCCTCTTGCGTTCCCACTCCGCCTCCTACACCTTCCCTTTCCCCACTCCACTCCCTTCCTTACCCCATCCCGCGAACCCCTCTCCCGAGTTCCCCCCCCCCCCCTCTCAGGTTCCCCTTCCCGCTCCCTGAAAGATTTTATTAAATCGGTTTAGTGGTTTAGGCGTGAAAGCATAACAAACAAACTCACACACTTTCGCATTTATAATCTAATATATAAAATTCTCGTGTCACGGTGTTTGTTACCATACTCCTCCGAAACGGCTGGACCAATTTTGATGAAATTTTGTGTGCTTATCTGGTAGGTCTGAGAATCGACCAACATCTATTTTTCATACCCCTAAAAGTAAAGGGTGTTCCACTCCGAAGAAAATTATTTTCCCCATACATTTTGTATGGAACGAATTCTCCTATTTTGAAAGAACTGCAGCAATATTGTAAGGGGTATAATATTGAACTGTGAACCTGGGGATGGGGGAGGGGGGGAAGGGGGGGGTAAAGGGGGAGGGGGAGGGGGGAGGGGGGAAAGGAACTCAGGAAGGGGGTTAGCGGGACGGGGGAAGGGGAGAAGTGGAGTGGCGAGAGGGAGAGGGAACGCGAGAGGGGAAAGGATACGCAGGGAGAAACAATTTAGATCAAGGTATGGTATACGCAGGGAGAAACAATTTAGATCAATTCAGCTAATAAGTTGACAACAGTTTTTGATTCTGAGGCGGTACGAAGTTCGCCGGATCAGCTAGTATTATTATATTATTGAGGTGATTTTTCACAAAAACGGCGCTCTATAAATTGTCAAATTATTATTATTATTATTTAATTTTTCCTTTGGAGGGGTGCAGACATACGTTCACCGTATGGCAAGGTACTGTTTAATATACAATTTATTTTATGTACTGGCAATTTTGAATGCTGGTCACACCGGAAAGACTAGATGTAGTTCCAAATGCTACCGCAAAATCATTCCGTCCTGAATTGTTCTGGTGTGTACAGCTATCAGATTTAGCCCCGCAACTTTATATTGTGTCGCGATTGTGTTTAACTATTATAATAAAAAGAGAATCTATCACATTGTTCTAATCATTTATTTAACTCCCGTGACACATATGAAAGTGTTGATTTGGTAAGAAAAACACCTTTCCATAACCGTTTGTCCCATTTTCGGCTGTTGACATTTAGTGTATAAGAAAGAAGGGCAGAATTAATGTTTATGAACAAAAGCAAAACAATTCACTCACTACCTTCTCAATATTATACTTGTCACAATAATCCTGAAGCTCTTTAAATAAATGATAACAAGGTAATCAAAAAACTATTTAAGTACAAGCCCAGAACATCTACAAAAAAATTATATATGGAAACAAAACTATTAACATTAAGAAAACTATATGAATACAATAATACATGTCATCTTATATAAGTACAAAATAAACAATAAACTCGTACACACAAACACAGAATTCACTAAAACGTCCCAAGTACACAAACACTTTACAAGACAACACGATAACATACATTTAAACACCATCCACACTAACTATTTTATTTATTTATTAATCTGAAGTTAGCTCACATCTTTGTGTGTGCTAATATTTTATAAAGATATAAACATTTACAAACATAATCATTGGCAAACATAATAATTCTTTAAGTATTACACATAAATAAAGACATAATTTACAAATAATTGAGTTAGACATACTTTCCTAATTATAACTTATTTATATTTTCTATGTCAGTAATTTCATTCGGGATGTTGTTATACAGTTGGACGGCCTGGTACATCAGAGATTTCTGGGTGCTTGATTTTTTTCTTGTCGGCAGTCTAATTTGCTTTGAATTTCTTGTCCCGTGTCCGTGTGTTTCGTTATTATAATGTTTTTTTCTTTTTAGTTCTTTATTAATGTAAATGTTTTTAGTTCTTTATAAATGTTAATTTTATGTAAAAAAAAAATATGTAACTATGGTAAACAATCCATTGGTTACGAGGGGGGGCAACTTATATAATTGCCTCCCAAACGACATTAAAAACGTAAAGAAGGTGGGTAAATTAAAAAAATATATATTAATATTTATTCTTGATAAACGAAATAATGAAATTGGTGTATAATTATTTCTAGTTAAATGAGTGGAAATGTAATTTTCTTTTAACTGAAATTAAAAAAATTAAAATAAAAAATGAAATTCGTTCCATACAAAATGTATGAGGAAAAGAATTTTCTTCATAATTACGTTTTTGATGAATTTTTCCTATATATAAATATTTATTCTGTTATTGGGGCCAGAGAATAAATTCAACAAACCAAAGACCATAAAAATCGATCCAGCCGTTCTCGAGTTTTAAATGGTATAACTAACCCGACTTTGTTTTATAATTAAAATTTGATAAAAGAGTTTTTTTGTTGGAACCATTATTACGTAGGTATTTTTCCCTAATGTCATTATTAAACTATGTCAACCACCAGCTTCTATTCAACTCGTACTCTCCTACAAGAACAATAATTGCTAGAAGTATGAAAAAATAGGCAGTGTTTCTTTAAAAGCTACTTAACCAAGATGTCGATAGATTTTTGCTTATTTTTTTTTTACATTAACTCCACACAGGAGGCCCCTGAGGAAAATAATTTCCCTCAGGGCCTATGTCATCTTTGAAGATGCTGTGTTTTAAATGCTAATTTTAAATATATAAGTCGTGTTTTATTAAATATTCCTATATCTTCCTTTTAAACCATTTTCAGTAGTCTTCTTGTCCTTTTTGAACGGTTAAAACGGAGGCTTAAGCCGCGGCATACCCCATTTCTACCGATTTATTACGTATGTACCTTAAACACTTACAGCCTTACTAAAAAACCCAGTGAAAATTTTATTCAATTGATTTTATTTAATTAAAAAATTGTTCATGGAAAATAATACACTTGGTTTACACGGCCTGAGAGGGTAGTTTATCTCTGTTTTAGTAATGATATCTGAACAAAATTTGAAACTTTTCCAAAGTATTTTGAATGTTCTATATATTTCTTATTTTTGAAGGTGTTGTAAAAACAAATACCATTTATGAAAACTAGGTAAAATTACCTTTTAGATTTGTGTAATTGAAATACACTTTAGTTTTTGAAAACTGCCATATATTAAGATTCAAACGCGAAAAAAAATGGAAGTGTACAGAAATTTATAAAAAACAAAATTTAAAAAATACGGACCTTTTATATAATGAATTTGGAACGAAACTGTCACCTCACTTTTTCCTCGTGCATACAATAAAAAAATGATTAAAAAAAAAATTTATTGCCAAAAAACTAATCTAAAAAATAATACCTACTTTTATAACAGATTTCTTGCAACTCTAAAGACGTTAATTTCATTGAAACGTTTAGGTACACATGTATTAGATATTAATATTAAAAAAAAAACACCACTTTTATGAAAATC
This sequence comes from Limnephilus marmoratus, assembly GCA_917880885.1. NCBI lineage: Eukaryota > Metazoa > Arthropoda > Insecta > Trichoptera > Limnephilidae > Limnephilus > Limnephilus marmoratus. Next base: position 665,870 of record OU862932.1, on the reverse strand, counting down.
ACATAAAATAAAATACTTTAGAGGTAAATTTAAATTTTCATGTTTCACAAAAAATACTTATTGACATTTCAATTTTAAAAGTATGATTATGGTTATTATAACTTGACTAAAACTTATTAAAAACTACAAAAAACACCGTAAATATATCAATTATGCGAATGTAATAGTGAATTAGTCATATTAATAGATATTACGATCAGATTTGTGTAAAATTTCGCACACACCCGCGAAGTGAGTTTTTTTTTGGCGGTTTTAACGCGAATGACGAATGTGAAGGCGCTGCCATCTAGCGGTTCTGTAGGAAAACAAACAATTAAATTGTGTATAGTATGAAAAATTACATTGTTGCCAAACTTACAAAATACATTTTAAGAACAAATCTTATTAGTAATGTTATCGTGTTTTAGTGTATTTTTGTTTTATTCATGTTGCTGCAGCAACGCGGGTAATCGGGCGTGACGTGGTTTTTTTTTAGTAAGGCTGTTAAAGTTTTAAAACTCATAAAAAATAAATATTTTATTCTTGAAGATAATATATACATATACATTCCCACGCCGAAACGGTAATTATATGAAATTCTCTCGATAGAAAAGTATTATAAACACATTTCTTTCAGTTATTTTACAAGTTACTAGCGTGAAAAACTTCACAGTGTTTCTTTAAGTGCTGTTTTAGACAACCCCCGCGAGATTTTTGCTCTATTTTAAACGAGTCGTGTATTATTAAACATTTTCACAATTTTCGCTTAAATATTATCGATTTTAACGTTAGCGCGCTATCTCTAACATTCGTATTTACATATTGTTTCATCTTCTTCTTTTTGAGCGGGCATACCGCGTCTTAATTAGCTGAAATAATTTCTGAATGAAAAACAGTGGTTTAGTTTAGTTTCCGACCAACAATTGGTGACCCCGCGTCAACAAAGCCGCCCCGCGCCGTTCTGGAACACGTCGCTGAGCAAGTTTATCCGAGGGGTTCACATTACGTATGCATTGTTTTACGTTTTACGCCCTGTTTTCATCCGAGGAACAATAAAACTAGGTTTCGAACTCGCTAATGGACTTGTGTGCAGGGAAAGTTACCCACAGTTTTTTGCCGTAAAATAATTGGGGATCCATTACAACAGCTTGGAGGTCTTTTCTGTCGGTTTTCAAGACCTTCACTAATGAACAATGTTGGTTTACTGTACGTGCAAACGACTTACTCGAAATTCGGAAGAATATAAACTTAATTCATGCTGATACATGTAATCTTAAATTAAATAATTAACTAATTAGGGGGCAAACAGTAAAAAAAGAGGGGGGGGGGTCCAGCAAAATCTCACTTTACTTGAAAAGAATATACGAAGACCCGAATTTATCTAACCAAGGGGGGAGGGGTCTAGATTGCAAGTAAAAACTGCTCACGTAATTAATGTATGCTCCCCTTAGACTAATTAAATAAATATCTAATTAACATGAAAGAAAAACAGCGATCTTATATTATTATTTTTTTAACATTAACTCCATAATTTCCCTCAGGGCCTATGTCATTGGGATGAAGTGTGGAAGTCTTTTTGAGGAGAGGAAGGAATAAACATTGGTCTTGAAGAGACTCAGCGAAGCTAAAGAACACAAGAACGAGTCGAAGAAGCGACCCCTTCTCATGTGACAAATGTCAACCATGTACATGTTGGGCACGCTTTTGGCGTGTTTCCCGATTATGCACTGGAACCGAAAGGATCAATGACGCTAGTTCCTCGGAGCATCTTCCATTAAAATACCATTAAAAGAAGGATAGCATTCCTACCCGACGACGCCAGTGCTCTAAAGATTGCAATTCGTTTGTTAAATTAGGAGAATCTATCAGACGGACCGCCCGTTTCTGCACAGAGTCGAGGGTTTTTTCGGGTATTTTGGGGCTCCAGACCAGCGGTGGCTGCCAAATTCAACCGTGGGGCGCACTTTTGTTTTGTACAGGGTTAGCAGTTGTGTACTATCTGCAGTATCTGCGGGCCCTGTACAGTACGCTCAGTTTTTGAGAGGCTAACTTAACTCTGGCTTCGATAGAGCCCCCATATCTGAGTTGGTCACTTACAGCCGTTGTGTCCAACCTATGCTCAGCCGAGATCTCCGCTCAGCCCTGCTCAAATGCCCAAATACGCTGTGTCGAAACACAATGATCGTCCCACCACACTCAAATGTAATGAAGGTAGCCGGGTGGATTAAAGTTGCTAAGGAAGATCTACTTATAAAAACTGACAACAGAGCGAACAAAAATCCGCTAAAATAATCGAGCTGTCAATGTCAATTAATTATCGTAATTATCTGTCATCAGTTCACTCTTTTGTCGGCTTTTTTATTTGGTTTTTCTATTTGAAATATGAATCCTATATTGAATATAGTGAATATGGTTGAATGGGCAGATATGCTTGACGATAATATTGGATTATATAGGCGGCGGCAAGATGCCGATATAAATTTTATGGAAGTATTAAATGACGGCGATTTTTATAACCGCTTTAGGATGACAAAAGCGTGTTTTTTTATATGTTTTGAGCCAAGTAGAAGATAATTTAACTTACGCAAGCGAAAGGTAAAGTTTTGACTTATTCGAGTGTCATAATATAATATGTGGAATATAATTAGCACATGTCAGGTCTGAAAACCTGATCTGATTTTACAAGCGTAGCGTAGTTTGGGCCACCTGTCGCTTTCGACAAAATGACCTGCGACGAGGTAACTAGGTCTACAAGTCTCATTTTTTCGTTTGGCGTAAAATTTTTCGAACGCTTCGCCTTGTCCATTTTGAATACAAAATTTCAACTGATTCTAATGTCAAACTTCAAACGCACGTAAACAAAAAAGTAAGTCAATTAACACCTTATTTTTAACATATTAAATACGTTTGTTTTAAAAATGTAAAATATCGGTTTATGTATTACACTATTTAAAATAAAATATCTCTATAAATAATAAATAAAATTAATTAACGTTTCGGTATTAATTTAACATGTAAAGTTCCTAACTTGACGTCATTTTTTGGTGTACGAAAGCAAATGGGGTTACACACCGAGCGCTACGATCAAGTTGTTGGACACAGCTAAAATGGAGCATTTTTCTAACATACCTTAGCTTACCGGCGCAAGGCGCTAGGCTCAGCTTCACTCGGATTAATCATCCGAAAATGTTGGACACAACGGCTGTTAGAGTTTAACCAAGCATATCAATGGAGGGCCTGTTTGTAAGATTACTTCCGTTGAAGGAGACTAGATTTTCATTTCGATCCCTTTTAGACGTAATCAGACTATAATAATAAAAATAATAGCTTATTCCAGAATGTATAATGAGTAGTGCAATGCAATCGAATAATGTAATACAAACATTCTTTTTATAGATAAATAAATAAAAAAAAAAAATACATTCCATATTTCGTAATAACAAAAGAAATTAGTCAAATAAAAAGAAAAATTTAAATAACAATGCACACATAAAATAAAAACGAACAGTGGGTAAAAAATGAAACTGAAAAAAAAATATTACACTCTAAAATATTATCTCCCGTCTCCAGAGGACCATCTGGGGCTCATGGGGGACTCCATCCAGGCAATCATGGCAACGATGATTGTTTTCTTCGACTAGCGTAGACTGCGCCATAAACTTCCCTTTCGGTAGTAGAGAAGTGCTCCGAAAGTGTACAGTTGCATCCAGGAACATTTCTGAAGCGCTGCAGTATCTTGGTAGGCGGAAAAGTTGACGACAAGTGTTATTGTGGGCGATTTTTTTTACTTATGCCATTGGAATGCAGTATAATCTGCCCACAGTTCTGACGTATTTAGCGAGGTGCAGAATATGTTGAACAGTATTCTTTTTGTACTGCAAAAGTGAAAACGCTGCTTTAACGGAAATCGCTTTTCTTTAATATATAGATTTTTTTTAAAATTAGCTCCACACAGGAGGCCTTGAGGAAAATAATTCCCCTCAGGGCCTATGTCATTTTTGAGGAAGCTGTGTGGGTGGTCTTTTTAGGAAAGGAAGGAGAAAAAGTTTTAGTAAGGAAAAGGGTATGGATCCATCCCTCCCACTGAGGTGAAAGGCGATGTTCCGAGAGGTCAAAGGGACTCCGCATCCGCCGCCAAGACCCGGACAAGCCTCACCCCCGTGAACCCGGGCACCCCTTCCAAGTCACCAAACGTAGCGAACCACTTGGGATGACCTATATCAAATAAACGGTTCAAGGGGCGGCGGTATCCATACCCGCCTACTTACAATGATGCTGCCTCATTAACACTCGGTTTTTTCTCTCATAAATTTAGAAACACTTCTCTTACATTGTGTTATTAAAAATGATGATTTTCAGTTCTCCCTGCATAAATTCTAATAGATATTAAACAATATTTCGTCTGTTCTGTCTCCACAGTTTGACAAAAGACCAAAACTCCAATAAAATCCTTCCAAACAATATCTCCAACTTTCACTTATCTCGTCTCTTCTCACCACGGATGTTGGGGACACCACCAGTGGACACCACTGGTTGAACATTGATGAATTTTCTGTTTGGTGGGACACGAAATATAATTGTTGGTTTTTGCTGCTAGGTCCTGCGGGCGACTTTTGGTTCGGTTTCGCAGTTTAAGTGTTAGTGACCATTTTGTAAATCTGATAGGAACTGGTTCCAAAAATAGCCGGACGAACCGGACAAAGAAACCGCGCCAGGCAATGACGCCGTACATAATACATAAGTGCGTGGTAGAAACAGTTTTGCGAATTTTCATCCCGCGACAAAATACCCCCGACAATCTATCCTACGGTTCTACGGAAAAAACATCCCCCATCAAAACACCTACTAAGACCTAACCTAACCTAAACTAACCAAACCTAACAAAAAATGGTACAAAAATAATACACACAACCTGTAAACAATAAAAAGATATTTGCTCCGCTGGTCCCAGCGGAGCCAATATCTTTTTCTGATTTTTTTGTCTCCAGATTTTCGATTGAGTTTCGCTAATATTGTCTTCATTTAATTAAATATTATATTTTGAGATTTTACTCATAAAGTTTAAAAAATTTAAATAAATAAATTATTTAATAATGAATAACATATCACTTTGTTTAAACCACTATATCATAAACAATATCTACATGTTTCGATAACAATGTTATCTTCATCAGGATATGTCAATATAATAATATATTATTATTATATAATTAATGATGCCACAAAGTAATTTTGCGAAGTTTGAAGAAGTAAATAAATTATTCTTCAATAATATTACAAAATGGGACAAAAATAAAACAGACATCCTGTAAAGATAATAAATTATTGTTCAAAAATAGCAAAACGTAAAATAAGTTTAGGTTAGGTTATGTTAGGTTGTTAGGTTAGGTTAAGTTCGGTTAGGTTAGGTTTTAGTAGATATTTTGTTGGAGGATGTTTTGTCCGTAGGATATTTTGTCCTTGGGATATACGTCGAGGGATATTTTGTCGGAGGTGGAGGTTTGTGTCAGGGATATTTTGTCGGAGGTGGAGGTTTGTGTCAGGGATATTTTGTCGTGGGATGTAAACGCGCGGTTCTGGTAGAAATCACAGTGTTATTATTCGCAATTGCCAGTTACAAAAATATTAATACCATCCCGATGTTGCGGCGATTCGTGGACCGTAATTGCAATTCAAATTATCTATTTTATTATGCTTAAAATTTGAATTACCAAACTGCTTCGTGCTTTCCATTCACCAAGGTATTCACCGGAAAGGTATGTGTTAGTAGGAGAGATTTGGGAAAAGATTGGTGATATTTGCTTTTTGAACACGTAATGGCAAGCGAGACTTTAATGCGCATTAGGCGACATTCACTGTTTTTGTGATTTTGTGTGCGACTTGTATCCGTGGCGGAACTAAATTCAACTTACGAATTATTGCGGTTTTCATGGACATCTGTCCCTTGCGACGGTGTAATTTCAACTGACTAAATAAGGCAGAGGGCAAACAATCGGTAGTTGCCAAAGAGCAACATGCAACCATAAACTAGCGTAAGCTATCTCCCCCATACCCTGAGAGATTCACGAAAGTACAAATCCAATGGTGCTTACGCCTGCCAGCCAACGTTCCTCACGCTAGCTGTTAGCGTAAGTGGCGCCATCTTTTGGCATTGCTTGGAAGTAAATGTGTAACAAACTCAGATTTGTACCTTAACTTTCAACCGTACAGACATTAACGTAATAATAATAATAGAATCTACGGTAACCCGACAGTTGATTCCCCGAAATTATAATTTTGTGTGCATTATTTACCAATTTCAAAGCGAAAATCGACTTTAATAATACCTCGATTTGGTTTTTTTTTTAAATCAGCTCCACACAGAAGGCCCTGGGGAAAATAATTTCTCTCGGGGCCTGTCATCTTTGGGGATGCTGTGTGGAGGATTTTTTAAGGAAAGGAAGGAGAGGAGAGTTCTGGGAAGGAAAGGGGTTTAAGGGGTGGGTAGGAATCTGGGGTTCAGTGTGTCCTGTTCATCCGCCTACAAGGCCTAGACAAACCTCACCCCATGAACCCGGGCACCCCTGTTAAATCACCAAACGTAGCGAACCACTTGAGGTGACCTATGGCAGAGGTGGTTATCCAATAAAGGTTCCCGGTGCGGTAGTACCCATTCCCGCCTCTTAAATTGAAAATCCTCCTACTCCATCTCCAAAGATGATGAAATTATTTTGTCTTGTGAGGAGCAAATGTAAAAATCAGCAATTGCGGTATCCGTGAAATCTTTAGTGGGTACCATACTTTTCCCATTTCGGTTGAATATTTCAGGGCGGGTATGAAACTCAAAAGTTTGGCATTAAAAAAATCTTTTTCAGCCAAACTTTTGGTTCTTTGAGGCTTGAAATGTGTTGTTTTTTTTGGTATAATACGCTTTTAAAAATATGTTTTTAATCATAAATATTTTAAGAGGGAAGCCCTCCAACGGATTATTTATTCAAAACTAAACCGAAGGTTTTTTAGATTAAAAATTGTTTTATTTTATGTGTTCACCGAAATTTACTACGCTGGAAAAGATAATACTTTAAATGATTTGATAATTTCATAGCGCTGGTAAGTGAAAAATCACCTCAAGGGAACTCTATTTACATGGAAGATACCTCAAGGGAACTTCATTTACATAGATGATACCTTAATGGAACTTTATTTACCTAGAAGATACCTCAAGGGAACTTTATTTACATAGATGATACCTCAAGGGAACTTTATTTACATAGATGAAATCTTAAGGGAACTTTATTTATATAGAAGATATCACAAGGGAAATTTATTTACGTAGAAAATACCTCAAGGGAATTTTATTTACATAGATGATACCTCAAGGGAAATTTATTTACATAGATAATACCTACTATTTATTTATTTATAACTTCTCACCATACGTTCTCATTTTTTATTTTAACATAAAAAAAAAAATTAAACTCACTAGGACTAGGCCTGTGTTGAGATTAACATTTATAAATTTGAGTGAGTTTACACTATACTATACATCGAGGGGAGAAGTATCACTTGCTCCATTTAATTTTTTTTATTTATTTCTATGTATTACAGTATTTACCTATTAATTAACATTTTTATATAATAGATACATTTTTAAAACATTTTTACACAATATATTTTGCAGTTTTATTATGTTGGGTGTAAGGTAGGTTTGTGAAGGTGAAACTGTGGATAGGTATTGTTGTATGTTTTGTGAACACCTCACTAGGAGAACCTGTGCTGAGGTGTTTACGTATTTATTTATGATTATGTGTGACAAGTATTTATGTGTTGTAATAGAAAGTTTTATATTTATTTAATTTATTTTTATTTTAATACTTATTGTACATTGGTTATTTAGAAGAGAAAAAAAGTACATATATATATATATTAGAGAAATATAAAAAAAAATATAAACATACACATATTGAAAGGCAAGATAGAGGGTCGCCGAGGGCCTGGTAGGAGACAAATGTCTTGGCTGCGAAATATACGAGTGTGGACCGGCATTAGAAGTATGAATTATAATAAGCATTTCCAGGCAGCTCAAGACAGAGAGACATTTTCAAGAATGATCGCCAACGTCGGGGGGACCTGATAGGCCACACAAAGAAGAAGAAGAAGAAGAAGAAGAAGATAATACCCCAAGGGAACTTTATTTACCTAGAAGATATCTCAAGGAAACTTTATTTACATATAAGATACCTCAAGAGAACTTTGTTTACGTGGAAGATACCTTAAGGCAGGGGTGGGGAACCTCTTTAGCGTCGCGGGCCATTTGGATGTTCGTACTTTAACCCGCGGGCCGCATTCCGTTTTCCGTCTCGGGGGGGGGGAGCCACATTCGAATCAAAGAACTGGTTTTACCGTAACTTATTAAACAAAATAGTTACGTAACTGCCAGCACTCTTTAATTATAGCTACACTCAGAACATGCAAATGGTTTTCCTAAAATTTGGCTGTATATGGTCTGCAACCAAAATTTTATAACTGTACTTTGAACACGAGAATGGTTTCCATCAAAATGCATCAGCAGATGAAATCACAACTGAAATTTTTCGTTGCATTCTGAACATGGAACTAGTTTCAATTTAGATTAAATTTGCATGCGGGGAATTAAAACAACACTCATAACATGAAAATGGCCTTTCCCTAATTCTGGCAACATAAACTGAGAAACTTGAATTTTATAAATGCACTTCCAACATAAGAAATGCGTCAGCTAATGAAATCAAACCTGATGCGTTTTAGTTGCATTCTTAACACAGAACTGGTTTTAATTACAGGTTAAATCTTTACAGGGGAATTAAAACTATACTCAGAACGTGAGGTTGCTTTCCTCCAATACTGGCAGCACATATGCAACTACAAATTTATAACTGTATATTTATGCACTTCACACACGAGAATGGTTTCTTACGAAATGTGTTAGCGAGATAAAACCCCACCTGGAATTTTTTCGTTGCATTCTGAACATAGAGCTGATTTTAATTATAAAGTGAGTTTGTATGCGGGGAATTAAAACTCCACTCAGAATATTAAAATGGCTTTCCTCCAATTCTGGCAGCACAAAGTACGCAACTAGAAATTTATAAATGCAATTCTAACACGAGGAATGCGTCAAAAAATGAAACCCCACCTGGATTTTTTTGGTTGCATTCTTAACACAGAACTATGGCCGGGCATTGGCCGCATGCGGCCCGCGGGCCGCAGGTTCCCCACCCCTGCCTTAAGGGAACCTTATTTACATAGATCATAGATGATACCTCAAGGAAACTTTATTTACATGGATGATACCCCAAGGGAACTTTATTTACATAGAAAATACTGGTAGTACTTTTGAAAGTAGATCTCGCGTTCAAAAGACGGACGTTCCTAATTTTCTCTTATTTAATAAATCACAAACAAAATTTCCACTAAAATTAGGACATCTGTAAGAAGGTAGTAAATACCTACCTACATAATTATAAATTATGAAATACCTATTTTATGCATTTCTACCAATTTATTCCATATTTTCCCTTAAATACTTACTTTAGGTTGTTTAAAAAAATTTGATGAATTCATCAAACATTTAAATTTAATTTTCACGTTCTGTGTGAGTTCTTTTTAAGTTCTGTGATTATTTCAGTTTCAACAGAAACAAAATGATGTAATAACAGAACTCGAACAGAACTCGAACAGAACTTTTACAGAAAATTAAGTTCAAATATTTGATGAGTTCATCAAACTTTTTGAAGCAACCCGTTTTAAAGCTCTTAAGCTCTTATTATGTCATTACTGAAGATGCTATCTATCCGTGCGCAAACGACAATAGAGAACTCCAGTCCATTTTGGAATTTTTTTTAATGAATAATGACCTTCTTACTTAAATAACTGCATTTTCATTTTTATTTTTAGAGTTAGTTTTAATAGTTAAAATAATTGTCAAAGTTTTAATTTTTCAAGATCCCCCTAAGACCACCGTATGTACGGTGAATCGTGTGACGTCATTACTCCTGAAAAATTACTATAGGATTGGGCAATCAGCTGATCAAGTGCCGCCATTTTGAATACCGTTATTCGAAGCATTCTCCCTAGAAGTAGCATTACTATTTTTTTGTGCAGTAGTTTTTCAATATTTTAAATAATAGAGATAAACTAATAGAGATACCTCTATTTTTGATACTGAATTATTTAGGCTTAAATATTGTTTCAATAAACACAAATACTAAATCTTTATTTACTGTGAGATGAGAGTTTCACCATAGATCATTGTGACTAGTTCATATCAATTTTACTCCGCCTTAAAGTTTATTTTAAACGTTAAATCGCAATATTCAGCAAGTAAACAATAGTGCTTCCTGTTTGTGGCATCATAGTCTAACATATTCAAATAATATCTAGGTGTTTTACTGTCGCACTTATTTTAATTCAGAATAAACACTATTCTATTATAATAACGTCGTGTGGGTAGTCATTATAAATCATTTACAATGCACTGCCGCGTATGCCCTGAAGTTATTCTATCGAATGAGTCGATATTTGTGTGTTCAGTGTGTAAAGGCACCTACCATCTAGCCTGTGGAGGAATAACGGAAAGCACTTTCCGTCGACTCACTCAAGAACGTCGAGAACAACAGAAGTGTAAGCAGTGTAAAAGGGACACACGGTCGACCGCCGTCAGCGATAACACATCTTTGGAACCGCCCAAAAAAACAACGGCCACTAAGGATCAAGCAGCTCCATCATCACCTTCGTCCCCCGCTATTCTCGAAGATATCCAGAATTTAGTCATGACCAAAACGAACAGCCTGGATAAAAAACAGAACGACATCATGGACCAAAACAACAAGATACTGGAAAGCATACAATTCATGAACGCACAATATGAAGACTTTATGGCCAGAATCCGCGACGTCGAGCACCGTAATGATGAGCTTACAGCGAAGAATACTGCACTGGAAGCTAGAATCGTAATACTGGAGAATAGTCTTGATTCCCAAGAGCGGGCCTTAAAGTCTTGTAATGTAGAAATAAGAGGCATCCCCGACATCAAGGACGAAACACTAAAAGACGTGGTCTTCAACATCTTCAAAACAACAGGATCTCCCTTAGAAACTAAGGATATCGATGCTGTTTATCGTCTTCAAAAAAATAACAATAATCAGAAGCAACCCAGGACTTAAACTAAAATCGAACATGGCTAGAAATCAACTGCTAGCTGATGTGAAATCTTTCAACAAGAATAAACCCAATACCGAAGATAAACTCAACACGTTAAATATCGGTCTCGCCGGCCCACGGTTGCCGATCTATGTATCTGAGCAGTTAACATTTCGGGCGAAACAAATTTGGTATAAAACTCGCCAATTTGCTAGAGCGAGACAATTTCAATTTGCATGGATCCAACAGGGACGTATATACCTGCGGAGGGAGACAGGTTCAGGCGCAATTCTTATATCCGATGAAAGCAAGCTGGCTTCCCTATGATTATCTCAAACACAATATACCTACTGCCGACAACGTTTACAAGATGAAGATTCTATTATTACTATTACTACTTCTACTACTTAGTACTACTGCCGACAACGGTTACAAGATGAAGGTTCTATTATTATTATTGCTACTACTACTACTACTTATTACTACTGCTGACAATGATTACAAGATGAAGGTACTATTGTTATTATTACTACTACTACTTATTACTACTGCCGACAACGATTACAAGATAAAGGTTCCTGTAGACAACGATTACAAGATGAAGGTTACTGCCGACAAAGATTACAAGATGAAGGTTCTATTATTACTATTGCTACTACTACTACTTACTACTACTTCAGACAACGACTACAAGTTGAAGGTTCTTTTATTATTATTGCTATTATTATCCTGTGATTATCCCCATCCAATCATTCGAATCAAATATACCTACTCACGAGAAATGGATCATAATCGTATAGTAGTGAAATTTCCATTGCATCACATCTCACCTGAATAATCATGATTCAATTACCTCCTGATATTTACAATGACACAGATGTAACGTGCAACACGTATGTGATTGACGATCTCAACAAATTAAATAATTTCAGTTGGAAGTCTTATAATTTAAAGATTATCCATCAGAATATCAGAAGTATGTCAAACCTTGATGATTTTCTGATATTTCTAGATCAATTCAATCATACTTTTGATGTTTTAATTTTATCAGAGTGTTGGATCAATAAAAACTACACCTCTAAAATAATACAAACTTACACGGAATATCACTCAATTAAAAATATAAATAAATCTAGCGGGATTGTTGTCTACATCAAAGACGGTATACAAGCACAAGTCGAAGAAATTATATTATCACAAGGTAACTGCCTCAGAATTGTTCTGAATAATAATTTATGTATTTTCGCTATTTATAGATCACCTTCTTTCCAGAGCATAGATTCTTTTTTGAATTCACTCCAAACAATTATTAGCAATTCCAATAAATTTGAACGTCAAATCATTATAGGAGACCTTAATATTAGCACCTTATCTCCATTTCACAACCAATTCAACGACTACATATGCCTGCTCACAGAAAACGGATTCATTTTGACAATCAATACACCAACTCGAGAACAGGGCACGAACAAATCCTGTTTGGATCACATCAACGTAAAAAATATTAACTTCACTGACTCATTCGTTATCCACACGTCAATTTCCGACCACTATACGACAGCCCTGTGCTTTAAAGATAAACCGCCCCTCCCTGCTAAAATCAAGTACGTCCCTCGATTAAATTTTAATAATTTGTAGCGACACATCATTATTATCATCGCCATCAAAAGAACATACGAGAAACATCTAATATTCGCGCCCATCGGCAAACCTACTTGCCTAGGTACCTTCGTACCTATACTGGCCGCGATGTACTTTCTCGCCGGCCGTGCCAGCCCGACGATAATAATATCGCCCCGCCTAGAAAGGTCTCGAGACAGCACCGTACAATATCTGTACGGCGCCGAATATTCTCGAAGTGGCTCGTATTACCTACCGCGAGGTAGTTACTCTACCGCGGCTATATAAGCAGCCGATCGCTCGCCCGCTGCAGTTCAGTCCAGTTCAGTCTCACACTTACAGTCGGTCAATATCTCAACATGTAATAAGTGCTCCTGCATGGCACCGCTACGCATCCAGGGCAGCTTCCTCGAGGTCCATCACCACGTCTCAGCTACAAGGCCCATCGTGTCTTCAGCTCCTGAGATCAGCTCCATCCCGCGACTTATAAGGTTTGACGCACCTTCAGTCCGGGGATCAGCTTACCACTTCATGGCACCCCGAAGCCCACCGTGCTTCGCTGCCATGGAAACACGCTCCGCCTCGTCAGGACTACCTGCTGGTGGCTCAGCTCACCGAGCCACACACCGTTCATCTCCGCGATTTAAAGCGTCGAGCAACGGCCTGGAAGATAGGTCATCTCCACCGCCATGGTGTTGAGCAACTCGCTGACCTTCACCACACCATCTCCACCTCCGTACGCCTGCAGCATCATCTACGGCACTCCGCATTACATCATGTTACCGACCACCGACCATCTGCTACGTAGCCCAATAAATGACTGACTCACCACTTCGACTTGCCGTCTTTCATTTCTGTCTCCCGCTCCCTCAACTGGTGACCCCGACGTGATGTGAACACGTAACCTTCTGATGTGAACATGCAGCACGCAACATCCTGACTTGTGTGTTACCACGACACACCGGTAACACCGCAAAAACGAGGGAATCGGTAGATACACATCAGCATGAACGCGCCGACCAGCAGCATCAACCCGGTTTTTCCTGCGACTCCTGGCATCATCTTTCAACCCTGTACTCCGTACACTGGGAAGGGGGTGTGTAGCGACACATCATTATTATCATCGCCATCAAAAGAACATACGAGAAACATCTAATATTCGCGCCCATCGGCAAACCTACTTGCCTAGGTACCTTCGTACCTATACTGGCCGCGATGTACTTTCTCGCCTCCCGTGCCAGCCCGACGATAATAATATCGCCCCGCCTAGAAAGGTCTCGAGACAGCACCGTACAATATCTGTACGGCGCCGAATATTCTCGAAGTGGCTCGTATTACCTACCGCGAGGTAGTTACTCTACCGCGCCTATATAAGCAGCCGATCGCTCGCCCGCTGCAGTTCAGTTCAGTTCAGTCTCACATTAATCGTCGGTCAACATCTCAACATGTAACAAGTGCTCCTGCATGGCACACATCCAGGGCAGCTTCCCGAGGTCCACCATCACGTCTCAGCTACAAGGCCCATCGTGTCTTCAGCTCCTGAGATCAGCTACATCCCGCGACGTATAAGGTTTGACGCACCTTCAGCCAAGGGATCAGCTCACCACTTCATGGCACCCCGAAGCCTCACCGTGCTTCGCTGCCATGGAAACACGCTCCGCCTCGTCAGGACTACCTGCTGGTGGCTCAGCTCACCGAGCCACACACCGTTCATCTCCGCGATTTAAAGCGTCGAGCAACGGCCTGGAAGATAGGTCACCAGTTGAGGGAGCGGGAGACAGAAATGAAAGTCGTCATGTCGAAGTGGTGAGTCAGTCGTTTATTGGGCTACGTAGCAGATGGTCGGTGGTCGGTAACAAGATGTGTGCAGGGTGCCGTGATGAAATGCTGCAGGCGTACGGAGGTGATGGTGTGGTGAAGGTCAGCGAGTTGCTCGACACCATGGCGGTGGAGATGACCTATATTCCAGGCCGTTGCTCGACGCTTTAAGTCGCGGAGGTAAACGGTGTGTGGCTCGGTGAGCTGAGCCACCAGCAGGTAGTCCTGACGAGGCGGAGCGTGTTTCCATGGCAGCGAAGCACGGTGGGCTTCGGGGTGCCATGAAGTGGTAAGCTGATCCCCGGACTGAAGGTGCGTCAAACCTTATAAGTCGCGGGATGGAGCTGATCTCAGGAGCTGAAGACACGATGGGCCTTGTAGCTGAGACGTGGTGATGGACCTCGAGGAAGCTGCCCTGGATGCGTAGCGGTGCCATGCAGGAGCACTTATTACATGTTGAGATATTGACCGACTGTAAGTGTGAGACTGAACTGGACTGAACTGCAGCGGGCGAGCGATCGGCTGCTTATATAGCCGCGGTAGAGTAACTACCTCGCGGTAGGTAATACGAGCCACTTCGAGAATATTCGGCGCCGTACAGATATTGTACGGTGCTGTCTCGAGACCTTTCTAGGCGGGGCGATATTATTATCGTCGGGCTGGCACGGCCGGCGAGAAAGTACATCGCGGCCAGTATAGGTACGAAGGTACCTAGGCAAGTAGGTTTGCCGATGGGCGCGAATATTAGATGTTTCTCGTATGTTCTTTTGATGGCGATGATAATAATGATGTGTCGCTACAAATTTAATTGAGGACTTGCATTTAGAAAACTGGCAAAAAGTATTTGATCAAATTGACACTGACATTGCGATGAAAGAATTCATTTGTATTCTACATACATATATATCTAAACATACAAGTAACAAACACATCTCGAACAGCCAGTTTAAACTTACGCCCTGGATCTCTCCCGGCCTTTTAAAATCGATTCACAAAAGAAACCAACTTCACAAAAGGGCCAAAAAGTTTCCAGATAATATTTTAGTACAAACTCACTACAAGAAATATAGGAACTTATGCAAAAAGATTATTAAATATACAAAGGAAAATTATTTTAAAACGTTCATTTACGAAAATTCTTATTCTCCAAAACGTATGTGGGAAGCATTTCGAAATATTAGTAAAACAAAAATAAACAGGTCTTCCGAAATTAAATCGTTAGATATCGGTAACGTAAACTCCTCTAATCCTAAAAATATGGCGAATTTTGCTAATAAATACTTCACATCGGTGGGAACCACACTTGCCAAAAAAATTCTCGATAAATGCAATAAAACAGAAATCGAACTTGCCAAGTTGGTCACCTCCAGCCTCGTCCATAAAATAGACAATATACAAACATCGACGAATGAAGTCTTGGAAATAATTGACGACCTAAAGCCATCTAACGCTTGTGGACCAGACAAAGTCTCGACTAATCTGCTTAAAGTAACTAAGTCATTCATAGCATCTCCGATAGCGTTCATTTCCAATCTAAGTCTCAAATCAGGAATATTCCCTAACCATCTAAAACATTCAGTTGTTGTATTACTACACAAAAATGGAGATAAATCTGCGATTCAAAATTACCGGCCGATATCTTTGGTCAATTCAGTCTCAAAAATTATAGAGAAAATTGTCAAAAATCGTCTTAGCTTTTATCTTGAAGATAATAACATTCTTTCTGAGAGACAATATGGCTTCCGTCCGGGTTTAGGTACTGAAAATGCCATTGGCAATCTGACTAAAGTTATTTCTAATAACATCGATCGAGGAATCAAAAGCATCGCAATCTTCCTGGATCTGGCTAAAGCTTTTGATACCATCTCGCACAAAATCCTTTTGAAAAAATTACAGCTAATCGGTATACAGGGGCAGTTACTTAAATGGTTAGGAAGCTATCTGGAAAATCGGAGCCAAAGAGTGATTATTAGTGGTACTCTAAGCGATCCAGCCAACATCGTATTTGGTGTACCACAAGGAAGTACTTTAGGACCGATATTGTTTAATATCTATATCAATGACCTTTGCAACAGCAACCTTGCCGATCATATCATCACTTTTGCTGACGATACGGTCTTAATATTTGAGGGCAAAAACTGGTATGAAGCGCACAGAAAAGCAGAAATTGGAATAAACAATGTCAAACATTGGCTAGACTATAATCTTCTTACTCTTAACACGGATAAGACAAAATTTATACGTTTTAGTGCAACACAAGCGGGTCAACCGAAGGTTATACTAAATATTACTATTCACATTTGCAATGAACCGAACTCTTTTACTTGCAATAACCTAGAATGCGTGGATAGTTTAAAATATCTAAGGATCACCATAGATAAATATCTGAGATGGGACGAACACATTAACGCAACGGCCTCAAAAGTCAGAAAACTTACACATCTTTTTATAACCATCAGAAATATTCTCTCTGTTAAAGATATGAAATCAATATACTATGCTATGTGTAATTCTTTACTCGAATATGCATCCCTAGGATGGGGTGGATGTGCCAAAACAATATTAGACTCCCTGGCTAAAGCTCAGAAATCAATACTAAGAGTCATCCTTAAAAAACCATTCAGGTACCCCAGTGATGCATTATTCACGGAATTAAAAGTACTTGATGTTAGACAATTGTATATTAGAAAGATTATATTACATGTGCAAAAACAACGTCAACACTTCCCGTCCATTGACCATCTTCACGACACTCGACTTTCAAGGAACAATCCAATAGTCCCAATAAAAATCACGACGTCCCTCGGCCAACGGCAATTTTCGTACTTAGGACCTAAATTATTTAATATCATTCCTAATGATTGGAAAACTAAAAGTGCAAATGTTTTGCGCAAATTGATCAACGACTGGCTCCTTGATTTAGGGAGGATCAAAAGCGAAGATATGTTGACCAATAGTTAGTCTCATCATATAAAATAAAACAAAATTAAAAATATATAAGAAAATAAAAAAAAACAAAATAAAAAAAAAACACTCACTCATAGTTCCATTCATTACAAAAACACGTACTTACCATTGCAGAACACAATTGTCTATTCTTTTATCAATACCCTTCCCATTTTTTTCTACATTCAATTCCTGCGGAGATCTTTCTTTTTATTATACAAAATTACGTAAATTATAATTTATACATAATACGTATAAAATTATACAAAATTACGTACTATGCGTAATATTACAAAAACACGTACTTATCACTTCAGAACATAATTGTCTACTATTTTATCAATACCCTTCCCATTGTTCTACATTCATCTCCTGCGGTGATCTTTCTTTTTATTATTACCATCTGGATTTTACTTACTTTACCTGTTTTATTTTATATTAAGTGCTCTAAGGGAAAATATCTTAGTAGGATGAAAAAATGACGCAAGGAAAGGGAAATAAATACAATTGGTTATCAACCCCTTTCTCATGTCACTATTTATACATTAACTTAAGACATATTTATATACAAATTGTTTTTATTCATTTGCTGCATCCTTTTCGAGTCACATTCTTTTTGAGTTTCTTTACCCGCTCGTAAAGTTGAGGGATACGTCACTCGCGTTAATTATACTTATTTTTTGTAATCATGTTTAAACATCCACTTTAATTATAATATGGATTTTGTCATCACACTTGAAGCTGGTCTCGATTCTCAATTTTTGCTAGCGATTCACATGTCCAAACATTTATCTATTGTTAAACAAGCATTCGATACTAAATCTGTACTTTAAGACATTGTTTTTTTCTCTTCGCTTATTCTTTTTTTTATGAGTTCAAAATTGTAGTTATTAACTAAAGCTTCTACGAGGAATTTAATCGTAACACTTGTTTCATTCATTAAATAATATGTATATAATTTATATGAAATTATGATATGAACTAAATTTGTCAATTTGACTGGCCTAAAACAGGATCCATTCCTAGTTGGCTAGTCAAAGTTTCCACATATGTTTCATTGTATAATTTTATGCGAAATAAATATTATTATTATTATTATTATTATTATAAACAGTATGAAATAACGAAAAACATGAAATGTTGTTAATTCTGATGGCTTGTGTCATACCTACATAATCAAAGATTTCAATACAATGACTTGCAAGGACTGGTGACGCGTGACGTCAGCACTAACCATTCAGTAATACCAACTTTACAGTGTGTTTTGACAAGAGGTTTAAAAATGCACTTTTTAATAATTCTTTAAGAACTCTATGTTTAATACTATGAAATATAACTTGCATATTCAGAATCAGCGTTTATTGGTATATATGAACATATTTTTTTAAATCCATAATATTTTTCACTGGAGTTCCTTATTACAAAATGAAAATCCCTTGATAGAAAAAAAATCGCAAAATATGCTCCGAAAATTATTATAACCGCGTTTTTTTCATTTATTTTACAGGTATGAAAAAATTCACAGGGTTTCTTTAAATGCTTTTTTAGATATTATTCCCCGCGAGATTTTTGCTCTATTTTAAACGAGTCGCGTCATATTAAACATTTTGACAATTTTCGCTTAATATTAACGCGCTCCCTCTAACATTCGTATTTACATTTTTTTTTCAGGTTCTCCATAAAACAGTAATACACCAAATTATTACGGAGAATATTACAAAATATAAGAGAAAAAAAAGGCCAAGGGGCAGTTTCAGTATGTTGAGACGTATGTCAAAAGATAGTTACTAAACTCTCTATAGGTAACATTGAAGATGTCAATGCTCAATGCAGAATCGTTAAGCAGTTGAATTGCTCTATTTAATGGGGCATTCTGAAAGGAAGAAGTTCTCCCACGAGTATACGCGTTAGGGACATATAGATTAATTTCCTTCAACATAAGTGGATTCAGTACAGTACCGGAGATCAGCTTAAAAAACTAATAAATAAAAATATCTCTCCTTCTTCTCCTTTTTGAGCGGGTACGACCGAACTTTAAGCTTGGTGCTTTACGCTGAAACTCTAAGACGAGTACAACAGATGTCAAATAATATCCGCCATCTTAAACTATATGAAAATCGCTACCAAAATAGAACACACCCTTTTCACCCCGGATCCAAAAGGAAAGATGTTTCCGTATGGAATGTTGGAAAATTGTAAAACGACCATTAGATCTACGAGTTTATTGCGACAAAATGATCAGCCAAGTCACGATAATGATCATTCCATCTCTCCATCTCATCTCTCCAGAGGTCAACACCATAAATTAGACAATGACGGGTAACGAGTCCGTGTCGCCAGATTGCCACTCCATAAATCCACATCACGGCACCGGCACGTGATCATCTCCCAATGATCTCCGCATCATTAATTAAATCTCGGACACGGACGTATTTACGAGCACCTCGGTGCTATCCCGTGTGCGCCTACCAGCACCATAGCCTGGTGCTAGCCGCCCTGTGCTACCCTCTTGGCATATTTCAGTTAATAATACTTGACTGACTGCGTGGCGTAGAGTAACACTATAAAACAACTTATAAACACTAATCTGCATTCGGCGACAAATGTTTTTTGCACGTTTGTAAATAAAATTACGTAGATCTTAGGAGGAACTTATAATGTATTGTATAGCGCCCTTAGTGTGATTTTTCAGTAAAAAGGCGCTCTACAAATTATCCCATAAATTATTATGTTTTGCACCGTTATTGGACGGGTGATAGTTGAGTCGTTCAACTTCTATATCCGCTATATCAACTTTCACTGATTCAGAGAAAACCGCAAAAAACTGTCACATCTCTAGCGAAAATAAAAAAATAACATTTTATTTTTTTGTACAATGAGTTGGAGTAATACACATTCGAATAGTGTTCATTTTTCAACGTATGTCTAGAAATATTTATGTAATTTGGATAAATAAAATGGATAAAGCGGATTTTCATACTCACTTCGTGATTTATATGGTATACAGAGGTTTTTGAAACTCAACTGACCTGAGGGGCGTGCTTCTACCTCCGCCATTTTGGCAAAATAAATGCTCGTGATTGGTTGAATTCCGATGTAGCGGGTTTAGAAACTTCTTAAATTATATAGCGGGTTTTGTTTCTCACTCGCAGTTTTAACACGGTTTTTGGTCGTGATGAGTGAGGTTTTGAAACTTAATTTCAGATTAGTCTTGTTCCTCGCAAAAATGTGAACAAGATGTCATACTCAGATCATTTTGTCAAATATCGGATATAGCGGGTATTGAAATTATAGGACTCAGTTTATCTTTGATTTTTTGTTATGCCTAATTCTTTGGTGCACATCTTTATATCCTATTTATATTCATTTATGTATTTATTGAAGTAAAAGTAAGAGCGTTACGAAAAGTGTAATCAGGCGAGGCGAACGGTCGGGCGAGGCGAACGGAAGTTGAGAGGGAGATATAAGTTAGTGAAGTTTTACTTCAGTCGTGTGGTCTAAAGCACACTAGTTTTTTATTATATTTATAATTTAAAATATTATAAAGGCGAAAGTTTGTATGGATGTCTGAATGTATGGATGTACGTACGTTTGTTACTCTTTCACGCAAAAGCTACTGAATTATTCGTGTACGCACCAGACGGAAAAACAAAAAAATATTGCGTATCCAAAAGTACTGCGATAAACAGAATTTAAACAAAAACATTTTCTTTGAGGGGCATTGCAACGCACGCCGGGTACTCGTTAGTTATAAATAATATCAAATCCGAAAGAAGTTAGAGAGAGAAAGCAGTCGGTAGTTGAAAAAGAAGATTGCGAAGTACCAGTTTATTCAGATCTCGTCACTAAGAATAATAACAATAATCATTATATAAATAAGACAATATTGGGGCAACTAAATCGAAAATCTGGAAACAGAAAAATCAGAAAAAGATATTGGCACCTTTGGGATACGAACTACGAACCCAGGATCTTCGGCTTTCCGGGCCGCTACGCTGTTAACTGCGCTAAGATGTCCCGTTTAATTAAATCCAATTCCGTAATTTTTAACTGAATACTACTGTGGACTAGGAACCACCAACATTATCTTCATTTTCTTAACGCATATTTTAATGGCTGCTATTTTTATATGCTTGCAAGATTCAAACCCGAACTAAATGCTATCTCGATAGTGTCTGGATAATTGTTTATCCTTTTTATTTTTAATATGTGACATCTTTTGACTTTTCTGCAAGTCTAGGCAAGGACGAATATTTATTTTTATTTTTAACTTTATGAGTAAAAGCTCAAATCGTAATATTTAATTAAATGAAGACAATATTACAATTTGAGGTTTTACTCATAAAGTTGAAAATAAAAATAAAATAAATCATCATATGTATATATTTTTGGAAAAGTTTCAATTCTGAATCTTGAAGTTCACACAAATATTTTTTTTGGTCGCTCCATGTGTTGTGCACGTGTCAAAGAGTAAACCCCACTCGTATATATTACAGGTAAAATAATTGTCAAAGTTTTAATTTTTCAAGATCCCCCGAAAACCACCGTATGTATGGTGAATCTTGTGACGTCATCACTCCTGAAAATACGACCTATACGACCGGGCAATCAGCAGATCAACTGCCGCCATTTTGAATTTCGTTGTTCGAAGTATTCTCCCTATAATTAGCATTACTATTTTTTTGTGCAGTAGTTTTTGAATATTTTCAATAATAGAGATAAACTAATAAGAGGTATCTTTATTTTGGAAACATTATTTAGGCCTAAATAATGTTTGAATAAACACAACAACTAAATCTCTATAAATCGGTAAATAAACTAATAAATTAATACGATGGCTTGTATCATACCTACATTCCCAAACAATAACTTTACGGTGACGTCACGACGAAGAGTAACGTCACTACTAAACATTTCAATAATGCCAACTTGACAGCGTGTTTTTACGACCCGGTTAAAAATGGACTTTTTAATATTTTTTTAAAAACTCTGCGTTTAAAATTATTAAATAAAACTTATATATTAAACCATAATATTTTTCACTGGAGTTCCTTTTTATAATATTTGGATAATTTGTAGATAGTCGTTTTAGTGAAAAATACATTTATTATCAATTCTTAGGCTCTTTCTAGTTTTATTGTTTACAAATAGATACAGAAACATACTTACCTGCAGGTCACTTCCGATAAAAACACTTTAATTATAAGGTTTAAGCTTGGAGAAGATACGGCTTTGCACGTGGAGGACATTATATTTAAGACACTGGACATTGCATGATTCTACATTTGCTACCCCCATCACTGTTGGTATTATATTTATGAGTGGCAAAAGCAGAGTTGATTTTTATTTTGAAAGACTGAAGATTTTTTATGAAACAGATTTTTTTACATTTTTACACAATTATGTAGCTATTTACAATTTCACAGGCAGTGAAGACGACAGTGAAAGGATTTTGACTTTGTGGATACGATTGTCAGATTTTTTTTTTAGCTCCACACAGGAGGCACCGAGGAAAACAATTTCCCTAGGGGCCTATGTCATCTTTGAGGATGCTGAGCGGAGGGTTTTTTAAGGGAAAGGAAGGAGAAGAAAATATGGGAAGTAAAAAGGTATGACGTATAAGGTAGTGACGGACGTATGAATCTATTCCTCATACTGCGGTGCAAGGCGAAGGGTCGGGAGCATACGGCTGGAAAGGTCAAAGGCCTCCCTCAATCAGTCTCCTCCGATCCCGCCCGCCACGCAGTGGTTGGGCAAACGTATCCGCCACCAACACCTAGAAAAACCTCATCCCATGAACCCGGGCACCCCTGCTAAGTCACCAAACGTAGCGAACCACTTGGGGTGACCTGTGGCAGGGGTGTTGGTTGTGCAATAAATGGTTCCCGGGGCGGCAGTGTAGGTAAAACAATTTAAGTTGGAAGCAATAAAAATGCTTAGTACTGATGTATTGGTCTATCTGTGTGAACGTCAAGCTACGCCCACTAACCCGATAAGGCTCTCCGTCTTGCTTACGCCCACTTATTGTAACTAGTTAGAAGAGAGGCAAGTTTTTACGACACCCTTTTGAGGCTGCACTTTCAGGGTGTCCTATTCAATCATTTGATTCAAACATACGTGCACCTACATTTCGCAAGTGACAAATAATTACAAATTTTTAAATTTGAAATAATAATTAGTTTTCATTATTTTTAATTCGAATCTTTATTAGTAGATTTACAGAGTGTTTGTAAAGTGTGCAAGTTTAATATTTATTACATCATGGAGTCCTGTTACGAAACGGGATGTGGTAAATCATCACTGAATGGACAAACTCGTGAAATTTTATTCCGCATATTTAATTATTTTATTCATAATATAAAAAACGGTGGTCAACTTTTAAGCATAAATGACTTGTATGATTTGACGTCTAAGGCAACTGGAGTATCACAGACTAGTACCTATTCAACAGTTAATCTTTTGTACCTTTGTGTTAGTAATCTGTTATATTTTAGATAATATACGTATAGATAGTTGCTGATGATGACTGATACATAATTAAATAATTACTGTTGCTGATGATTGCTAACACATAATTATAAAAAATAAATAAACCATAAGCAGACAAATTTTAAGCACAGATTTTGGAAATCACACTTCATTTCAACATTAGGTTCTTAGTTTAGGTAAACTAAGTAATTCATGCGTATTGAGTTTTACACAAAACTTTACAAACGTCAAAACCGTATTAAAAAAATGGCGGCTATGGAGATGTTTTATATGGGAATTTTTTAACTTTGAATGAAAACCGAATTTTAATGCATGTTTTTCCATCTATCCCGACCGAAACCGATGTTTCTTTTGGTAATTAAGTTTAACAGTAGTTTGCTTTTCAAAATCTATGCCTATTAAACGTGAAGCGGCATATGGCGGCTTGTGGATTATTTACTTTATAAAATACTATATAAGTATGGTCATTATAATAAATTAATCTTTTTAAATAGCACAATATTTTTTTAACCTTGTCTTTATTTATGCAAACCCATTTGAATTCAATCCTAAGAATTATGACATTTTAGTTAATAAACTTTATTTTCCTTCCTAAACCTTCAGTATTTCCATAAAAATGTTGTAAAACGTCATTAGTTTTATGTTACCGATTTCAACACGCTTTGGATTCGAATTCTCAATTGTGAAATAATTTTTAATTGTTTTTTGTTAAAAGCCTAAAACGAAACACGCTGTATGAAAGTTTTGCATCTGTGTGAGTACTGTGATGAAGTCAACTTAACTTGCCAGACCTATACCCATACCCGCCTCCCAAATTGTGATTAAGTGAGTTTTAAGTTTAGCACGGTAATTCTTAAATCATGTGGCAGTTGGCAGTCCATTCCAGGCTTTAGGTCCTGACACTCCGAAATATATTTCATAGAACTAGATTACTTCTTAGTATTCTACATCCCGTGCAATGCCGGACACCGACCGGTAGTCATTTATATAAGTTACAATATTAGTAACAAGAGCCGTGACAGACACTAGACAGTCAAGTTCGTGTTTAATCATTACATAAAGTGAGCCGACACGACGAAAAGTCATTTCAAATTAGGAATCCAATTTCCACGAAACGCTAAGACATTTCAAATTTAGAATACTCGTTACGGATAATTCGAATGGTAATTTCAAATTTAGTACTTTCCCATTTTGAAAATTTTGAAATTGAACTGATAAAATAATAAAAATAGTCAATGTATTTTTGTTTTTCATGGTTTGCCTACGAAATGTATTTATGTATCTACGTTCTGTATTTTAATCGTTTAGCTCCTTTTACAGAATTTTTTATTTTGAAGGGATGGATTGTGAGGCGACTGGACAACTCACCCCACATACCTTTTCATGGTTTGCCTACGAAATGTATTTATGTATCTACGTTCTGTATTTTAATCGTTTAGCTCCTTTTACAGAATTTCTTATTTTGAAGGGATGGATTGTGAGGCGACTGGACAACTCACCCCACATACCTTTTCATGGTTTGCCTACGAAATGTATTTATGTATCTACGTTCTGTATTTTAATCGTTTAGCTCCTTTTACAGAATTTCTTATTTTGAAGGGATGGATTGTGAGGCGACTGGACAACTCACCCCACATACCTTTTTCCTTCACAAAAAATCCTCTCGTTTTTTTTTTTCTAAAAAGACCGTGTACACAGCATTCCCAAAGATGACATAGGCCTTGAGTGGAATTGTTTTTTTCATAGCCTCCTGTGTGGAGCTATTGTAAAAAATATATTAATTTCTAGCTACTTCTCAACCTTACTCTTTCCCATTGCCTTCCCTTCCGCACTACCTTCACTCTCACAACATACCCCAATTTGGATGCCATAATCCACTGGCTTCAAACGTTTGGGAACAGCTGGGACTCTTACGCGCAGTTCATCAATAAAACCCATATACTTATCACAAAGTTTCGTATAAAATAATCAATAATTTTGAACGCATTTTAATTGATCTTTCCACTAAAATTTATCCGGAAAAAAAGGTGTCAAAATCGCATTCATGGATTAAATTTTTTTGGGAAAATTTCCAGTGAAAATGAAAAAAAATCTATTTGTCAGCACCTACTAAGTCTCATTAGGCCCGGTATATCTGTTAGTTATAAGCTCGGTTTGGTTGGAATGTCGAGTTTAGTACAGCTTGGAATATAATCCGTATATTGGTCGAAATCCTGGACGTCATCATGTATCACATGTATTGTCTATAAATTTAATAGAGGAACGCTTTTATTTGAAAAATAAATCTTCTCTCTACTGTCATCTTCACCGAGACATCAATCTTTATGCGCCGGGAAATTGCATTGTTATAAGGGCGATATTTCAAAAACTGAAGTATCGCCCCACATTAGCTCCACACAGGAGGCCCTGAGAAAAATAATTCCCCTCTGGGCCTATATCATCTTTGGGGATGCTGTGGAGGGTCTTCCTAGGAAAGGAAGTTCTGGGAAGGAAAAGGGTATTAAGGATGGGTAGGAATGAGGGAGTCAGTGTTTCCAGGAGTGACGGACGTATGAATCCATCCCTCCCACTGCAGTGCAAGGCGATGTTCCGAAAGAGTACGGCTGGACAAGTCAAAGTGACTCCCTCAACCATTCAGCTGGTTGACCCGGACAACCTCACTCCACCCGGGCACCCATGCTAAATCACAAAACTTAGCTAACCACTTGGGTGACCTATGGCAGAGGTGTTGTTTATTCAATAAATGGTTTCCGGGGTAGCGGTACCCACACCACACCCATACCGGCCTTCCAAATTGTAATTAATTATTTCAAGGTGGTTTTAATTTACGAGTTAATTTTTGATAAAGTTCACCACTTCAAGCAGCATGTATGCGAGTAGGTACTCTAATTTTAATTAGTATTTGTTTTCATAGAGTCAATAAACTATTAATTAAATTAACCGCTATTAACTACCGTCAGACTATTTGCGTTTGCTTATAAATCAATAACATTGTCATTCCTTATCACCCGATGGATAGATATAATCTATATACTTGTAAAATTAGGTAATTTACGTTAATTTCGGTGGAAAGTATTGAAATATTGTTTACGTAAATGTCAGATCTGGCATAAGAATGCTAGCGCCTCGGCGTCTAAAATAGGAATTATTCGGCGGCTTAGCAAAGCTCGAGCGGTAGATTTAGCCCGCTTAAACAGTAGCGAGGAATGTCTGGCTGATATACGGAACCATAGGGTTAACACGGAGAAGGGGAAGAGAGGGCAGTATGTAGGAAGTGGGAGGTTCTAGGTGACTACAGAGTAAATAATTTATAACACGTGGCAATACTCAACACAACGGGGCAAATGTGTTTGAAATTGATTTTTAATTTTTAATTTTTAATTCTGATTGGATTCCGTCTATTTCACCACACTCCCTTGTTGGATAGAATTCAATCGGAAAAATGCTGATTTATCAACATTCAAAAGCTGTTGTTTACGGCCTTTTATCCGCGCTTGCGTTATAGTTTTATGAAACCAACGTTTATGGCGGAGCATTCGGATTTTATCGGTCTGATATTGTCAATAGAATTTATTTAACAATCATTTTTTTCCATTAACCCCACACAGGAGATTTCTCTAGAGCAGTGTTTCTTAACCTGTGGTCCGCGAACCCCTGGGGATCCGCGAATATATATATGGGGGTTCGCAGTCTAATCTTTTGACCATTTAACCAAAATAATTAAATGCCACCAAAAGTCTCGTAATCGCTACGCGTCTTCGTTTCGGAATTATTTTCCAGTAGCGGACAAAAATAAAAATTAGAAATTGGACCTTTTCAACACAGATGTTACTGATATTACTGACTTGACAACGGCACAGGAAAACCGAGTCATAGAAATATCTTATGATTCAACTTTTAAACCTAATTTCGAAGAATCCTCTTTATCAAGTTTTTGGATGGATGTAAAGAAAGATTATAAGGAAATATCAGAAGAGGCACTGAAACATTAATTCCTTTTCTCAACCACATACCTCTGTGAAAAAGCGTTCTACGCTCCTGTATTTTTTTTTTTTTTTTTTTTCTTTTCTTTATTCATTATATAACTTTTTATACAGTTTTTACAGGTGGTTCGACTACCATGCTAGGCACATGCCCGTATTATGGTAGTCGAATTA
The DNA here is from genome assembly GCA_917880885.1 of Limnephilus marmoratus. NCBI lineage: Eukaryota > Metazoa > Arthropoda > Insecta > Trichoptera > Limnephilidae > Limnephilus > Limnephilus marmoratus. Next base: position 637,701 of record OU862932.1, on the reverse strand, counting down.
TTAATATATAATTATATAAATGTAAGAATTGTTATTGGTTAATTAATATATAGTTTAGTTAGGTACAATGTTTTTATATAACAACGACTCCTTTAAGTGGTTTCAATAAGGTAGATTTATATAATAATAAACATAAAAATAAACTATTCTTATTGTAGGCTGCTGTTTTGCTAAATAAAATAGGTACGTAAATACATGATAAGTAGATAAATAAATAATGACTCTACTTGTGGAGATGTTGAAAATAAATCATCCAAATATAAATATTATTATGATAATTATCAAAAGTTTTTTTTTTTTTTGAATTTGAATGTAATAAAAATTTAAAATAATAGTGATAAAGCAAATTTACTAACTTTAAAGTAAACTTAACTCGTTGACTTCAGGCATTTTTTTAAAATAGTTCCTCCCCTTTGTAAATAACCAATCCTGTACACTTTTGCTATAAAGCTTATCAGTTTTCGATTTCCTAGTCTCAATACTCAGTGAGTTGAACATTTTGGGGGCAATGTAGTATATACTAAAAACTAAAATAGAAACAGATTACAAGGGGAATCCCATTTGAGATTACAGCTTAATAGTAACATCAACCCGAATATCACTAATTTTGTTGCAAAAAGGCAATACCAACCATCACATTAATTAACCGTTAATTAATGTAAATGTTGGTGTTGCTGTTGTACATTGATTATTAACGTATTTTTTTTAATAATTGTAGTACTAAAATAAATGGTTCGAAATTTATCGCTGTTTTTTTACTAAGGGGGTCCTTGAAAATTGTGCTTGATTTCCTAGGGGTCCGTGGCTGAAAAAGGTTAGGAAAAGCTGCTCTAGAAGCGGACCCGTTTTCATGTGACAAATGACACGTGTGTACTTAGGTAGGAGTGAATTATTTGTTTACACTGGACGGTAATGTAAGAGTAAAAATTTGGTGCCTTTTGGGTTCAATTTAAGCCATGCAAAATATTATTCAATTTTTTTAGGATAACTGCCTCCGCAATGGCATTGAATGTATGAAAATAGTCGGTTTTACACTCTAATTGGAAGTCATGTTTATGTACGATATTTTTGAATAAACATACTAATTTTTATCAAGAAAGTTTACTTGGTATAATATAGATTCGACACAAAATAAAATGAAGTTCGAATTTGTGTTTTATAATTTAAATAAAGGGGAGAGAGGAAGCGTGGGAGGTGATACTTAGCTTGCTTGCACTAATCGCGTCGCGCGTCGACAGTGCTCTATTTGTTCGTGGCTCGGATCAGTCGCACGCTCGTTTGTTGTAAAAATTAAGTTCGATATTCTTTCGTGGCAACTTTCATGCAAAGAACTCGGAGTGTATTCAAATGTCCTCTATTTGGTGATGTTTGTGAGATGAAAGAGAACGTTCTACCTACTTCCTACTTACAAAGATGTAGTGAAATACTATGAGTTGACGAGACATCAACTGAAATTGCAATCAGAAACTGCAAAAGAACCAATTTTTGGTGAGTATATCGAACATGTTATTTCATATCATGCATTTTTATCGAAGAGGAAATATTCTTCATTTGAACAGCGCGTCCCCAAAATATTGATTTCTCAACACTTTAATATGAGGTGATTCATGCTCCCAAAAATATAAATTATTTTGTTGCACAACGTGAAATTACAACTTGAGATGACTCACGCGGAAATAGAAATTATTGCATGAATTTAAAATATTGTGAAACCGACTGACCTGCCACTATAAAAGGTCTGCGAAGAAAGCAGTTGACATTCAGTCTTCATCATCAGCGATCGGAATAACATCTCTACACAGTTACTACCTGAAGATCCTCGACATTGAAACGCTGCTCAATTCAAGACGTCAGTCTCGCCGACACCGGTTGGAACTTCAAGACGTCAGTCTCGCCATCACCTTTCGAGACTCCAAGACGCAACTCTTTCACCTCAAGCACCCGATAGGATGATACCTAAAAAACGCTGATGCCTGAGCCCTGACCATCTTGCTCCGGACTCCTAGCCCGGGGCCCTCTTGCCATCCTGCTCTGGGCTGCTAGCCCGGGGCCCCCTTGCATCGAGCCTTGCATCTCTCTGCCCTAATGATAACGCCGAAGCCCCATGGCCATCCTTGGGCTCCTTTGGACTTGCTGATTCTTACCAAGCCCTTGAAGTCGCTGCGCTACTCCTGACCATCCTGCTCTGGGTTGCTAGCCCGGGGCCCCCTTGCATCGAGCCTGATTATAACGCCGAAGGCCTGGCCATCCTCGGGCTCCTTTGAACGCAGACCTACCTGATGATGACCCCGTCTATCAAATGATGACACCATTTAGAGATGCGTTCTATGCACTTGCAGCACGCCCAATAGAATGCAGACCGATACCCTGGAGCCAATCAAGATGTGAGTGGCTGCGACCGCCCTAGCCTAGGATGCTAGCGACCCACCGCCATGCAATGACAAGCCGACTCACTTAAGAGTTGCTGCGACCGCCCTAGCCTAGGATGCTAGCGACCCACCGCCATGCAATGACACGCCGGCCTACTTAAGAGTTGGTGTGACCGCCCCCGCCTAGGATTCTGTTCCCATGGATACATAACAAACTCGAGAATATACATCATCTGGAGCGCAGCCCATCTCACATAATACACAACCAGCGTCCAGCGCAGCCTACATACTCCGATGCAAGAGCATTCCATCTCACGATGCGTGGCGGAAGATACCCAGCATGAATACTTCGGTAACCAGATACTCTACTGCGGAACTTCAACAGCTGTCAAAGCGAGAATACATCTCTATCAAGACATTGGAATTGTCGGGCGTCTCTGTGTACCGGCGCTTATTTACAGTTTTTGTGCAGGCCTACGGGTCTTGTACAGTGAGATAGCAGATATAGTAATGTCGAAATTGAAAATATATGGCACACTGCATCTTTCCTACATTGACGCGAACAAGGATCGTTCAAATGTTGAAAGCATATCTATGGTGTCTGTGGATCGGGTAGTAAATAACATCTATTAATGTTACAATGTTTATTGGTTGACAGGTTAATATGGAGAGAGAGCTCAATAGCGGGTACATCCCTTTTATACTTCCCATACTCGCTATCTCGCTCTCATGCCGTCACCCTCATACACATACGTCACACCCCCACACTTAAAACCTAATTACATACATTTCTTTATTCACAAATTTATACAAAACAATAATATCTAAATATTTCCATTCCATAGTATATGTAATTATTCTTGCTCTTCACGTGTAGCGTGGGCGTTGACCTCGAGGGCGTAAACCTCCCCTCCCATGGTGTAGGTGACCTGCAAAAATTAGAGGAATTAGGAAATTTGGTCATGTCCACATCCGAGAGTGGACCCAGGTCCAGCAAATCATCAGACCTGTCACACTCCCCCCACCTAACCTTCCTCTCTGAAATCTGATCATGGTGGCGTTTCCAAATTTGTCCCGTAGACATAATTTTAACTAAATAAATCCTATTCCCCAATCTTTTAAAAAATTTTCCTAAAATCCATTTGTTATCATTACTTCTTAAATCCCTGGTTAAAACTTTAGAACCAACCTCAAAGTACTTTTTAAATTTTCTTCCTCTATAATACTTTTTCTGTTTATGCTGGCTCAATAACATTTTGTTTTTAACCGTGTTGTCAATTCCTTTAAAACCTTGACTCTCAACATTATCCACTATTGGAATAATCGTATTAAAAATTGACCTAATCTTCCTACCAACATTAATGTACTAGGCTCAATGCCCGTAGACATTGAAGGCGTATTTCTAATATCAACTAAAAACGTCAAAAGTTATTATTTACCATAATTTTTTTCAAAAAATTCTTCACTGTTTTAACCCCATTTTCAGCTAAACCGTTAGAAGCAGGATGCTGTACAGCTGAAGTCAATGATTCTATATTATAATTACGACAAAATTCCTTAAAAACTGTCGAAGTGAAAGCTGTACCATTGTCACTTACTATTTGTTCCGGGATTCCGAACATAGAAAATAATCTTTTCAAAACTTTTATTGTACAAAACGAATCTACCTTATTCACAATATGACAGTGTATCCATTTTGTAGTTGCATCAACAATTATTAAAAAATTATGACCTCCCAACGGCCCCATGAAGTCGATATGCAATCTACTCCAGATTAACCCATTGATTGGCCAAGGTGCCAACTCAACTTTACATAGAGTAGGTAAACATTCCATGCATCGAGCACACTGTTTCACAGTTGCTTCTATATCATTGTTCATTCCGAGCCAAAAAAAATAATTTCGAGCAAGACTTTTCGATTTTACAATGCCTAAATGTGATTGATGTAAAAAATTCAATATAATTTCCCTTAATTCCCTTGGAACTACAAATTTATTATTATAAAATAAACATGAATTATAAGTCGATAATTTATCCCTAAAATACCAGAATTTCAATAAATCATCCTTAAAGAACTTTTTATCCGGCCAACCATTTGCTGTGAACTCGATAATGCTCGCTATATTTACATCCTTAATCGAAAACTGTTTCATCGTTTCCGCATTTAATGTTGTTTCTGACTCGATTATGTTCACAAACTCTGACTCAACCGTATTCACGTTTAAAGTATCAATATAATTTAAAAAATAATCGCTAGCATCAATATCGTCGCTACACACATCTAAATTATCCTTATTATTAATCGGCATTCGTGATAAGAAATCCGCTTTGTTATCACCTGACTTAATATGCTCTATACTATAGTCAAAAGTCTGGAGTATTAGGGCGTACCTCTGCAGACGGTTAGCGGCCAGCACAGGTACTTGCTTATCCGTGTTCAAAATGTGTACTAACGATTTATTGTAGCAAGCCAAAAAAAAATTATTGCCGTATAAATACTGAAAGTATTTCTTCAACCCAAAAATTATAGCACACGCTTCCTTATCTAAAATAGAGTACTTTAATTCTGTTTCTGACAATAATCGGCTAGCAAATGCGATAGGTCTATCTAAACCATTATCATATACATGGCAAATCACCGCTGCTAACGCTTTTTCAGATGCGTCTGAAATAAGTTTAATTGGTAAATTAGGATCAAAATGCACTAAAATATTATCTGACGTCAGCAGTTTCTTAACTCGCTCAAACGCAATATTACATTCCTCAGACCACACATACTTTACTCCCCTTTTTAACAAGTTATACAATGGAGACAAAATACCTGAAATATTGTGAACAAAAGTTCTATAATAAGAAATAACCCCGAGTAAACTCCTAAGTTCCGAAACATTCCTCGGTATTGCCATTTGAGTAATCGCACAGATTTTATTTTCTAAAGGCATAACTCCTTTCCGCGAAATTCTAAAACCTAAATATTCTATCTCAGTTTCTAGAAAAGAACATTTATTTTCATTAATAGTTAAACCACAATCACTTAACTTGCTAAGTACAGATTCACAAATAGAAAATAATTCCTCTTCAGAATTTCCAAACAACAAAATATCATCTAGAAATATACGAAAGTTACGAAGTCTACCTACTACCGCCTGAATAACTTGCATAAATGTAGCCGGGCTTGTGGTCAAACCGAAAGGCAATACTTTATGCCTGAATAAACCTACATGCGTACTTATCACACATAATTTTCTCGACTTCTCGTTTAACGAAATCTGACCAAAAGCATTACGCAAATCTATGTTCGCAAAAAATTTCGCATCATTTAAAGATGAAATTAAATCTTCTATACGAGGCAATGGATATTTCAACTTCGCTAACATAGGGTTTAATGTGGTTTTAAAATCGGTACAAATTCTAATTGAACCGTCTTTCTTTTTTACAACAACAATCAATTATATCTTCACGTAACATCTTATTTAATTCCTCCTCTACCTTTCCACGTAAACTAAAAGGTAACGGTCTTGGATTTACAAACTTTGGCCTGAATTCCGAAATAACTTCGATGTTAGCTTCATAACCTATAAGCCTACCCGATTTTTCTGAAAACACATGAGCATATTTTTTCTTTAAACTATCACGAAAATTTAATTGATTATCACAACTAGTCTCACTGGTATTTACCGAATTTATTCCACTTAATCCGATACCGAAAACTTGTAAAAAATTTCTACCAACAATCGTAGAATTACCGTTTTTAAATATTATAAACTGCGTATCTACACTTTTATTTAAAAATAACACACTTAAATTAACTTTACCTACAATATTTAACCGTTTCCCGTCATATCCTGACAATTGAATATCGCATCTTTCCAATTCATAAGAAACAAAATCTTTTAAATACACTTCATATGGAATTGCATTAATTTCAGCGCCGGTGTCAACAATCGCTCGCAGAACAGTGTTACCAATAATGAGATCTACGAATATCGGTTCCGGCCCCGTGCCGTCATGCAACATAAAAACCGAATTTAATCGTTTATTCTTATTACCTACATAAATTTTACTGGTTTTACACACATTACTAGGATGACCCGATTTATTGCATCGATTACAAAAAATATTCTTCCAACAATCTTTCTGCAAATGATTCGTTTTTCCGCACAAAAAACATTTTTTTAATCCAAAATTTACTGGCGTCTTACTACGCACTGCACTTTTAAATCTGATCGGACTATCCGACCTGGATTTACGGACAACATTACTATCCTTATGCACAACATTTAAATTCGTATCAACTTTCTTAAAATTAACAACATGTTCCCATGAAGCTGCTAACTGAATGCATTCCGAAAAAGAAGTATTTACCCCCTCAACGAACAACTTATGTTTCAATTTTTCATTGAAAATTCCAATAATGAATATGTCTTTAAACAAGGTTCCAGCCTCAATTCAAAATTGCACGTCAAACTCAGTCCTCGCAACCTAGCAGCGTAATCTTTAATATAGTAGCTGTTTACACTTATAAAATAACTCACGCTACTCGAAAATATTTTGAATAGGTTTGCAATGTGAATCAAATAATTTACATAAATCATCAAAAGAACAAACAGAAACCTTTTTAGGGAAACACAAATCACATAATAAAGAGAAAGTTTCTTCGGTGAGGCAACTCAGCAAAAATGCTCTTTTGCGCTCTTGTGACTCAACTATGTCATCATTTAATATGAGGACCTGATCCAGTCGTTCCTTGAACACTGACCAGTTTCCCGTTCTGCAACAGAACGTCCCCAAATTCTTACAAACACCCTCCATTGGGGGAAGAGCTGAAACAAAATAATCAGGACTACTTATCTCAGCACTTCCTAGGAGGCTACACTCCGAGGTCCACGTTCCACGTTCCACGTGCACGCCACCCAGAGCCGTAGATCACCGTCCCCGTCTGGCTCCGTCTCCCGACAGCTGCGGATCCAATCCCTCTTCTCCGAGGTCTTCCTTCCCAGACTGCAGCGACGGAAACCAATCCTAGACCTGATCCTTGATCCGTGCCACGATCCTGCGTACCCCGTAACACGGTGTACCTTTGTGTATCCTTGACACGATCCTGTACCCCGTTACACGGTGTACCCAACGACAATAATTTTGCAAATTGCCGTACCCACACACGCGTATACTTGCGTGTGGCTGCTCCAATTTCTTCTTAACGCGATCGCTCCTGCGATCGGCCAATTCCCTGACAATCCTTCAGATGCCGATGGAATCTACCGCGTAGATTCTTCCAATATTTACGTAAAATAAAACTACCGTGCTGCGCCAACTGTGGTGTTGGCGGGTAGAAAATAATATCAAGATGTTACGATGTTTATTGATTGCCAGGTTAAAATGGAGAGAGCGCTCAATAGCGGGTACATCCCTTTTATACTTCCCATACTCGCTATCTCGCTCTCATGCCGTCACCCTCATACACATACGTCACAATATCATTTAAAGTGCAAAAATCTACTCAAGTCTATCAAGAGGCTCTCCCTGGACAAGTTAAATGGTTTTCAGGAAAGCAGTAAGATACTTTTTGATATTTCAGTATGCAAGTACTAAGCATTCGCTCAATGTATATATCCTAAGGATAAAAAGGTTCCCAAACAAGAGCTAACTTTTTTGACCGATCAAAGAACGTCTCGGGTAATGGTAATCAGCGGAATCGACGTAACTGCTACAAAGAAGTTGCAAAAGAATCTAAAAAGGAACCTATCTCACTGATTCGAGAGCCGGGATCCATTTACATGGGATACGTGGTACCTGATGTTGGTTCAGCAAAAGGAATAGATATAGTGATAACAGGGTTTCTGTTACATAAAGAAGTTTCCCAATACAGAATTATGGCAATTGATTGTGATGGTACGAATGTTAATACTAGAAAGTATGCTGGAATTATAAGACTGCTTGAGAAAAGGCTACAAAAACCACTTCAGTGGATAACTTTTTTTCTCCACATTAACGAACTGTCTTTGAGACATCTGTTTCTTCATCTCGATGGGTGTATTTGGGACCTAAATCTTATATTGGTCCACTGGGAAAATCACTGGAAACCTTTAAAAAGCTGCCTGTTAAAAATTTTGAACGCATCGAAGGTCAAATGCTACCAGAAATGGCCAGACCAACAGTACTTCTGTAAAATTATCTCGGCGGTAGTTTCAGATGAATTTTCAGAAGACCTAGGCAATAAATCTCCAGAAAAACTATCACATGCCCGTTGGATCACCGAAAACTACGTTTGTATGTATCTACTGAAGAACCATCTGAAAATTTTAAAACTCTGGCTAGTTTTGTGGTCAAAGTTTACGCACCGTTTTGGTTCTCAATTAAAAATAAACCATCATGCAAAGATGGCACGTGTAATCTGTTCAATATTATTAAGGCCTCCAGATACCCACCAGAAACACTTAAAAAAAATTATAGATCCTGTTATCCAAGGAAACGGCTACTTTGCGCATCCTTTGGCAGCCCTACTAAAGGCACGCATTACTACTCAACCTCTAACATCTAGACTGTTTCAAGTGCCATTGATAGATTTTAATGCTTCTACATATATTGATTTAATAAATTGGCAGGAAAACTTAACCGAACCACCGATTTTGAAAAACTTATTGGACTAGGAAATTCAGAATGTCGTGGAATCTGGTGGTGAAAACGAACTATTGTTTATAAGGCTTCCCTGCCATACCCAAGCTGTTGAAAGAGCTTTAAAGAATAAAACAGAGGTTTCCATTTCTCAGTGGATAAGAAAGTCGCGATTAGATGCAATAAATGCCAAGCTGGAATCGCGAAATCAAATGCCTAAATTTGAAACTAAAAGGGATTTTAAACCTAAATATATATGTATAATTTTTCGAGTTTGTATCAAATAATTTTTTTTTTACAGCGATGCCTTAATAAATCTCTTAATTATATACTGTTTATCATTTAACTCCTACTTACCACTAAATTAATCACAATGTATCGCCTTATAAACTTTAAACTTTTTTACCCAAATTTTCAATTTTTGAAGTCACTGCTAAGACTGAAGATCTTAATCAAATGAAATGAAAAATCCCACGTATTTTTACTTTAATATAAGGCACAAATCCCCCCCTCTTAGAACTATGAATCTTTTAAAAAAATTTCATACATCCGTGCTCCACCCTAGACTGTTCTTGTATCTTCGGCGCATTTCTTGACGCTAATGAGAAATAAACATTGCAAAATTTGGTAGTTTTAGTGTTTAATTAATTCGATTCGTTTCACAATTTATTAATTTAAAATACTATATTGTACATTTGCGGCACATTCCTGAGTGAGCGATAATATCAGTATCGTGAAGAATTTTACATTGTTTGAAATGACTTCAGCGGCGCATGGTGACCAAATTTCAAAAGCCAGGTACTTCTCCACTTCCTCTTACCCATTTTAACCAAAGATTTACAACTTCTTCTTCTTCAATGGCGCTACAGCCCATTTCGAGCCTTGGCCTCCTTCAAAATGAGCCTCCACCGCCAACTGTCCTCGGCCGTCGTCTTCCAATCTGTGACATGGAGTAGTCCTCTTGCATCCTTCCTGACATCATCCTTCCATCTCAGCCTAGGTCTGCCCGCCTTTCATTTACCTCCCGGGTGTCCTGTTAGAATCTTCTTTGGTACTCGTGTGCTTGGCATTCGGTGCACATGACCGGCCCATCATCTTAGTCTTTAATGGGTAGAGAGTCTCGAAGCTTGGTACATGTCATAGAGCTCATTATTGTGGCGGATTTTCCATGCCTCCCTCTCTCGCATCGCTCCTAAGATTCTTCGAAGTACCCCTCTTTTGAAGGTGTCCAGTTATTCGGCAAACTTTGCTGTCAGTATTCCCGCCTCACATCCATAGGCCAAGACCATTGTATTAAGGTTTTTGTATAGGGTTATTTTGGTTTTCCTACGGACGTTTCAGGATTTAAACACTGACAGCAACGTGAAGTAAGTGTTGTTAGCGGCTGTTATGCGCTTTATTACTTGTACTGGGTCTTCGTTGCCCTGCGTTATGATGGAACCCAGGTACGTTAAATCTTCGACCACTTCGAAGTTATAGGAGGTGTCTTGAAATTTAACTTTATCTTTTATTCTGCGGTGTGGGGTTCTTTTTTGCGTCTTAATTTTAGTTTTATCATAGCTTCACAACATCCCACAATAATTACGGATGCCGTAGACTCTCTGGATCTTGACGGTTGGGAACAGCAGTTGGAACCCTTTCGCGGTACTCACATCAGTAATTAACTCGAATCAGTATTTGACAGGTAAAGCACTAAAAGCCTTACACCACGGAGTGTATTTATCTTACGTGCCACCAAACCTATGTACATAGTTCTGCTGTGAAAGTCGATGGCAACCGGAATCATTTAACGTAACATGGTTCAGGAAAACACCGCCAGAGCTCCGCGTATTTCCCGCTTTTCCCCCTTCCCGATTTCCCCCACCGACAATCATTAATGTCAACTTTTTATCAGCAAAATGTCGCTCATTAATGAAGTTTCTTTTTGTTTATGCTGTACTTCTACTAGTAAAAGACAAAAAATATTATAGAAGATGTGTGTCGTCCTTTTCTCAGAGGAATCTCGATCTTTTGCCTTTTGTGGTAAAATTTAATTAAAAATAAACAACCTTTTTTTATTTAATTAAATGAATGGATCTCTGAGTCTCGAACCCAGGACCTTTGGCTTTCCGGGACGCGACTCTCAAGTTCGAGTCCCAGAGGTGCAATTATCTTTTTCTGATTTTTCTGTTTCCAGATTTTCGATTGAGTTTCGCAAATATTGTCTTCATTTAATTAAATATTACAATTTGGGGTTTTACTCATAAGGCTAAAAATAAAAATAAACCTTTTTTATATTCACTAGCGAAGTTCTGTTTTGACTCGACCGTTCCGCGTTTAGTTTTTCTAAGAATTTGTTTGTAGGTCCGCAGGAGCGTGGATCCTTCTACGAGCTCTTCTTCCAGAACTAAATGCAATCTATATTTTTAAATAAACACGCGCTCCTCGCTTCGTCCACGTTCAAACGTCAAATCGTTTAGTGGTTTAACCCGTTAGTTGCCTGCAAAAGGCAAAAGCTAGTATATATTATTATTTGGTCTTCCTCTGGATGACTGTTGATGAAGCTCCATAAACTTTGCCTTCTCCACTGTGTGGTCTGATGGTCTCCGTCTTATGTGCCTATACCGGCCATACTATCTCAACTGTCGTTCTTCCAGCTTACTGTGTCCGTGTCCGTGACACCCAGGCTACCATGAATGCGTGAACTTTTATTCCTGTCTTATTGATGGCTCATACGGTATCCTCTACATTTGCACATTCAAAGTCTGCTACCAGGGCGCCATCTAAGAAGGAAAATTCATTTAATAGTCGACAGCGAACCGAAGGAAACGATGCCATTTTGTCAAGCTGATGTGCCGCTATCTTAGTATGGGAGAATAGATTTATTATTTCATTTATCTGATTATATTCCGGTAAGGGGGTATGGGAACTTTTCATACACGAAAGACCGTTATGTATTATTGTTTATGACATGCATTATTCAGAACGGCTGAACGTAAAATTATTTTATTTTATTTATTATTATGTGTTTTACAGAAAGCAACCACTTATTAGATGATATTATTGATATTAATTTTATCAAGTTTAATTTGCAGAACTCCTTTATTTATTTATTTTTATTTTTGCAAAAACAAACAGTACATTATTACATAATGGGAAATATTTACAAAGTTATAGAATTAATACAATAATTGGTACCAATGACATGTCGCTGTTATATACTTACATTTTTGTGTGATAAATAATACATTATACCTAAATTAAGTTAGTAACTTATTGAAGGAGAGGGGTGTAGGAGAGTATGTGTGTAAATGAGGGTGTGTGAGAGGGTGTGGATGTGTGTGTTATGTGTGCGAGTTCAGTGTGCTAAAAATGTTTTTCTTAAATAGAGGGAGAGAATCAAAAAATATATCGGTATTTGTGGTTTTTTGAATAGAGTTGAAACTTTGAAGGATGCGGGAAATGGGGGAGTTGGCTGCAGCGTTCGTATTATTACTGGTTGTGTAAAAAAGGTTGGTGTGGCGAGTTCTTTTAGATGGGATGTTAAAATTTATTTGGGATAGAAGTAATAATATTTAGTAATAATAATATTTAGTTATAATATTTTTTGTACATTCAAAACTATTACTATTCAATTTATAAAAAAATATATAATTTATAAACAAGTTCTGGTGTACGACTACCGTTCCTGATCTTTTCTATGATTCCATTTCATAGAACGAACTTGCTCGTAAAATTTTGAGTTTTGCTTTCCAAAGTGCGGTCATTGAGCAGATGGATGCAATTTTTAGCCATAAGTTGTTAAAGTGGTTTGTCTAGTTTGTACTTAGAAGTAAGATCGTAAAAATAAATTATAAGTTTGTACAGCGCTCTTGAGGTGATTTTTTTACAAAAACGGCGCTATAAAAATCTTCCAAATATTATTATTATTATTCACATTTGTTCTATTCTACGTTCAATTCCATATTATAGAATTATTATTCCAACAAACCCCTTTAATTCGTTTTCTCAGTCGTATTGACGTTTAGTTGAGATTTGTAGATATATATTTTTACTACTATTTATACATCTTTTTCGCAAGTTGTCTATTGTTACCCTTTAATCCAATGGCCATATTAATAAAACTCAATAATTGGCTGATTAAAACAAAGGCTTCAGATTTTATGTTCGGGTTAAATCGTTCCCACAGGAAAAACTTAATCCTTTCACACACTTTTCCACAAATTATCACTTAGTCAATCCACGTTATGCACTTGCACTATATAGGTATAATAAATACAAAATAATACAAGAACAACATGTCAAAGAGACCAAATGGGAAAATAATTCACCGACTCCAGATATTTTCATATCAGAGGGTTCGGCTCGGTGGAACTCCTAATTGGATCAATAAATCCTACTGATCCCTCAATATAAATATTTTAGAAATCTTTTGTAATCCTACATGTATTTAAAATGACTGATGTTTGTATTTTTATATAAAAAATTCTTTGGCCAATCTAATATGCCTAAATTTTGAATGAGAGTGCTAAATATTAAGCCAGTAGCCGAAATAACAAATGGTAATATTTTTATGGTCTGAGAATGCCAAATTCTTTTAATCTCATTTCCTAAATCGGTATATTTTCTTATTTTTTCAGAAACAGATTTTTGAATATTACAGGAATTTGGAATATCGACATCAATGATATAAGTTTTTTTTTTTTTTAATTTTGTCAAGTGAAACCATATCAGGTCTATTATGACTGATTGTTATGTCTGCTAGTATAGTTTTATCATAATATATTTTATAAAATACATTTTCTTAAAACGAATTTGGTTCATATTCATAATACGGTATTATATTACATCAGTCAATCAAGTTATTTATAATTACCAAAATTCGGTGAATTATTTTTAAAACCTGATTGTGCCTAAATGTATACTCGGACGGCTCTAATACATAACATCCCGATGTAATATGTTCTATAGTTTCCGGAAAAGCCAAACATTTTCTACCTAAATCATCAATTTGATATGCTTCCCATATTTTTTAGTATTAATGACTCTATCTTGAATGGCAAGTGTAAATCCTTCTATTTCTGCGCTCAACTTTCCAATACTCAACCATTTGTTTGACGAAAGTTTGTCAACACACGTTTGGTTGAGATAATTAAAGTGTTTTGCTTGATTAATTTTATTTGACCAGGAATCTAATAATTCCTGGTTAGTATTCATAAGAATGTTGGCATTCTCGTCACATAAATTTAAAGGTGTAATGTTTCTATCTGCCTTGCTAATTATTTTGTGCATTTCTGAACTATTAGCTTTCCTATGGAAAAAATTTATAAGCATTTCTTCCTGATCGTAATTCAAATATGTTATTTTGACTACACCTCTACCTCCTAAATTTCTAGGTAAATTAATTCGTTCTATAGCTGAATTTGGATGATGGCAATTAAACTTTGTTAACGAAGTTCTAATTAATCGTTCTAAGCTATCTAAATCTGTATTGGACCATTTAATTATGCCACGAGAGATGGGAAGGCTGATAGAGATATTGAAAGAAGGGTGAATGCAGGTAACTCCATTAATGGAGGACTGAATGCCGTTGGCAGCAACAAAAAACTGTCCAAAAACGCGAAACTGGCCGTCCATAATGGAGTCCTGGTACCTACCCTGATGTATGGCAGTGAGGCATGGAACTGGCAGAGGAAGGATGAAAGTAGACTGAACGCTGTACACATGAGATCCCTGAGGCGTATGTGTGGTAAAACCATGTATGATCGTGTGAGAAATGTGGAAATCCGCAAAGAATGCAAGGCTGATGTAAGCGTAATGAGTAAGATCAAGAAAGGAACGTTTCGATGGTTTGGGCATGTAGAGCGAATGAACGAGGAAAGGAGTGTAAGGAGAATATATGACGCAGATGTGAATGGTAAAAGAAGTCGAGGACGCCCAAGAAAGACATGGCACGACCAAGTGAATCAGATACTTGAGTCGGGCCATATCAAGAGTCAGAAAATAGAAGAGAATGTATGAGACGTTGTATGAATGTAAACGAGGCAAGGAATATGTGCCAAGACCGGGATGTTTGGCGGTCCGTCCTCTCTGCCTACCCCTGCGGGGAAACGGCGTGATGGTTAGTTAGTTAATTATGCCAAATGAGTACGTTAATAGAGGTATTGCCCAAGTATTTATTGATTTTACTGAATTTTTAACAGATAGATTGCATTTTTTAAATTTTCTGATCCTAGTTTGAAATTTAAACCTAATATCATTTTTAATACTAGTGTGATCTAATATTTATGAACCTCATCCCCTTTCATACTTTTAATTTTGAAATTTCTAGATATACCCTCGTCTCCCTCTACAATTTTAGTGTTATTATTATTATTGATGTAGTTTTTATATACCTAATTTTTTTATTTATTAATTGATAGTATCCTACCTACAGAATGTTACGGAAGTAATAGTAACTACCTACAACAATAATCACTTTTCATAGAGCTAAGAAGATCTGACGAGAATTATGGGGGAGATCTTTGGGACGTGGCGTATGATCACTGAATTAGTGTCCGACCGAGATAGGACTTTCCACCGAAACCGAAACCGAATCTTCGGTGTCTGTCTTAGTTTCGGCCGAAACTGAAACCTAAACTTTTTTAGACATGTTTAAAATCTATTGTTTACTGTTATTTGGCTTATTTTTTACACTTATTCACGTGTTAAATTAAATAAATATAAAAACAATTTAATTGATAATTAAATATAAATAATATGTTTTTAATATTATTTCTGTTAAACAAACAAAATTTATAAAAAATAACAAAAATGTTAACTACTTCTTGGACTCGCTGTGAAAGAATAATAATAATAATATGAGAAAAAATAATATTTTTTTATGTTGATTCTGTAATTTTTTTTCATATACTTTAGTTTAACACGACGTGCTAACTATCTTTAGTTTAACACGTGCTAACTATCTTTAGTTTAACACGTGCTAACTATCTTAATAAATGTAAACAAATAAGCCAATTAACAGTAAACAATCGATTTTTAACATGTCTAAAAAAGTTTCGGTTTCGGTTTTGAAATAATTTTTTTAATATTACTTTTATAAAAAAATATTATTTTTCACATACCTTAATTTAAATTAAATAAATTAAAAAACATTAATTGAAGTATGTGAAAAAATTATATTTTTTTTATGTTTCTTCTACAAAAAATATACTATTTTTTCACATACTTCAATTATTGTATTTTTAGTTATTTAATTTAACACGTGTTAAATGTCTGTATAAGTGAGGCCCCTAGAAACAAAGACGGAAGTGTCCACTTTGTCAAATTGTTGGCAAACTGAAAAAAACGTTTAATCAGTCCGTTATTTATCAATATGGAAGGAACATTTAATATTATGTTAGTAAACCGGTTTAAGAATAATATTTCAAATCACATATGTATCTAAATGCTCTAGTTTCTTTAAAAAAATGCGTTTTTTTGATGGACACTTCCGTTTTTGTTTCAAACATTCGGACACTTGCTGTTTTGTTTCACAAACAGTTGGACACTGCCGGTTTTGATTCAAATGACAATTTCGAAGATGTTGCAGTCAATGTAAGAAAACAATATTTAAAATAAGACTTTTTTATTAAAATAATTATAGAAACGGAAATTATATGAACAGCTTAAAGTTTTATCAAATTTAGAAATATTCATAAATTCTGAGAAAAAGATATTAGTTTTTTTTTTAAATGGTGAAATTACATCCACCATGAAAAAGAAAAATTAGAAGAGTTAACTAAATTATACTTATTATTATACCACCACGATTTTCCGTGACTATTTTGCCAGTTTTATAAAAACATTCCATTATGTGTTGCACCCTTTGTTTTGAAATATTTATGCTCTTGAGAAATGTTTGTTGACACACTGGAATTACGGAGCCGCCGGACAATCTAAATGAAAATTTTGTTTGAAATTGTTTTGTTTTGTAAGTGATCAAAAATCAACACCAAAAGCGTGTATTTTTCACAGCAAAAAGATAAACCAGGTAATATTAATTTTACAGTAATATAAAAAATATAAAATTATTTTTAATAAGGAAATAATAATATCATATTGTAATTTTAAAAAATATATATTTTAATAAAAAGTATCGCTATAATATAGTTAGATGTTAAAGTAATAAGCTGTTTCTTATAATACCTACATACTTATTTTAATGAAAATAGACAGTTTTTTTTTATTTATTATTAAAAAAACAACATTTATTATCAAAAAACACAATTTAAATTCGAAATGAATCTCTACCAAATGAATTTTCAAAAATTAATTAGTTATTAATTTGAAATATTATATTAATTATTATAAAATTATTTAAGTATAGTTATCAAAATACATGGCCTAGCCAACTCGATCCAGATCCTTACAAAAAAAATTGTGAACAAATTCAGACAAATCTACAAAAAATTTCATATTTTGACATTGCCTACAACATAATGGCGGTTTGCCTCTTTTTCTTGGCAATGTTTGCCTTCCATTTGTGCGGTTGTTTCACACGTTTCCTCGCTGATTCTGGTGGCAAAACATCGGGGAAAGTTTCCATTCTTGGAATATACAACGTGTCCGGAAACTCGTAGTACAAGCGGGAAACTGGTGAATCTACATCACGTAGAGAACCCAAAAAACTTATTTTTTTCGATCTAAGCATTTCGATTTTAATATTATTTTTTTTCTATTTTTCCATTTTTTCGGCAACTAAAGGGTTAAAAAAAATTTTGAGCCCGGTTTACCCTTCGTTGCATTTTATAAGACATTACACAGCTGAAATCAACCCTCTAGTGAAATTTTTTTTCAAATTTAACCTAAAAAATTCCAACTTCGGACCCGATTTACTCGAAAACGAAAGCTCAAATCAAAAAAAGTTAAACCACAAAATCGACTCCAAATGTGATGTGGATTCTCCAGTTTCCCGCTTGTACTACGAGTTTCCGGACACCTTGTATAACGTCCACTAACAATAAATGATTATTACAACCTAAAAAATAACTTATCAGGGCCACAACTTACTTACGCTTCCGCACGAGTTTGTATGAATTACAGTATGGCTGAGTATGGCAGCCATTATGAATAGAGCGTCCTGATTGGCTATTTGAAAAACTGCCGCTTTTGTTTCGGAAGGAGGTGGACACTGCCGTATTTATTTCAACAACAAAACTTTAAAACCAAAATACTATGGTTTAATGACGTTTATGTTACAAATAGAAATATTGTCCAGATAGAGTGAACATTTCTCTATGAAACTGCATATTCAACTCATTTTTGACGTTTGGTGGACACTTCCGTCTTTGTTTCTAGGGGCCTCAAGTGTAAAAAATAAGCCAAATAACAGTAAACAATCGATTTTTAACGTGTCTAAAAAAGATACGTTTTAAGATTTTCACGGCCAAAAGTTTTTTTATTTTTTTTTTATTTAAAAAAATACATACATATACAGATTTATTGAAAAACATATTAAAAATAATTCAAAAGAGAAAACATTTCTCGTGCTTGAATTTTGGAGAGTGCCATTTTAAAATGCGAATAGGTACAAAGAGTATGTTATTACAAGTACTTATATTTAAAAATATATATATAAGTATACATGAAGACAAGTCGACATAATGAACTTAAAGTAAATAAGAGTTTAATTGGAATAGGATACAATATAAGATAATACAGGCATAGATATATCAGAAATTAAAATAATATTATTGTATTCACTCAATAGGTAGATTGTAAGTAGGTAGTAGGTACATAGCATTGGTTTAGAAACATATTTGAAATGGATGGGCTGACAGTAGACATGGGCAGATTCATTCCCAGGAGTGAATCGATTCATTCTGATTCCCTCGGCCTTTTGAATTGATTCCTTTTATTCATTCTTTTAATTCAATTAATATGTATACATAGATATATTATCTAATACGCGGTTTTCACTTCAGAAAACTGAAGTAGACGTGAGTGGGGAGGCTACGAAGCACCGCACAAAGAGGAGACCGAAAGGCTACGGAGAACCGCAAAAAGATACCGATAATACTATCTCATTCTCTCGCTGACTACATCCTTAAGATGCATCTGTTTGCCTATTTTTAGTGTCGTTATTTTTTGTTTCATCGAGTTTCTAATCACAACGGTGCTAAAGAAGTTTTCACTACGCAATGCACTCTTCTTAGGGTGAATTATATCGTTCTGAAAAATTGTATATTCTAAAAACGACGCGCGACGGGGTTAATGAAATATTTCAATGTGTACTTAGATATTATTTTGCCAAAAAGACAAATTTTTGACAAGAAAAATGTATTTGTATTAGGCTAGCAATTAAATCTTAAAATTAAACAGTTTTTATGGTTAACCCCTATAGTTTTACTATATTTTTATTTATTTATTAAACTTAAAATGGTTCCACTTCACGTGATCTAAACTATAGCCTCGCAAAATATCCCAATTGGGGATACTGTAGTCTCATTAGCTCCAGACGGGAGTAGTTGGGACTTGTGCGGTATTCACATAAAAAACATAGGTACTATTATCGCGCTTCCATATGGAATAAGCTTCACTCAAATATATATTTTAAATGCACCTACCTCAATGGAGAAGTTAAAACCATGCGCCGAATAAAAACTAATTAAAAGTCTGGGCGACACGCGTCATATAATTTATTACAAAAATAAAGGAACAAATCACTCGATTATTATATCAGTATCACGGTTCGACAGCGACTGATGTTTTGTTTACGGCTAGGTAAACAGATACCATTAAAAAAAACAATAATATAAATAAACATCGCTTTGTTTCTACACGCATTGCATAATTTACGCACGTGTGAGGGAGAAAAAATATAGGATTAACTTTCGCTTTTTAGTTTTTATTAACGTTTGGGGTCCGAAGTGGGAAGTTTCGCCCAAAGATGACGGCTTGGTCGCGCGGGTACTACGGACGAACCGATTCTCTGCGGGCATCAAGAAATAAATTAGGAACTTCTGACTAATAAGTGTCTTTTGTCTTGCTGTGACTTGAATAACTTGCATTCCGCGGACCTAACAAGGACTCGAAATCTTCAACAAATTGGAATATGACTCGATACGTGGGACCCGGATTGTGGGACGACGACGTCACAAATGAATAAGAAACAAATGTTTTGATTCCTTGAATAAGTGAAACAGAGATCGCCTGTAGTAGGTGTACCTGTCCGCGCAACAAATATCCAGAATAATATTTAATTTAATTCCTACAAAACCCTACAATATTTATAGAGTACATTATTATTTTCTTACCTCAATATAAATGAAATATTTAATTGTAAAATAAATTAATAGAAATAAAAATAAAATTGGTGCTGTTAAAAATAAGGAATACAGATTTAATTCCTTTTGAAAATGAGAATCAGATCGAGTGTGTTACAAGATTGAATTTATTCATTCAATTTTGCCCACGTCTAGCTGACAGTATTGTAGAAGTAGGTACATAGGATAAAGTTGTAACAATTTTGTGCCTACAAATAACGCGTATGTACTTTGCTTTCAATTTGATATGCTGATGAAATATTTTTAGAGGATATGTTCTAGCTTTTTTTTGTTGTTATTATTGAGATGATGAATTTAAAACTTATAATTAAAGTCGGGTGGGTCTATTAGTTGTTTTATTTGGGATTTAAAAACTTTATAATTTTTTTCAGACTTGATTTTATACGGGAGAGCATTGAAAAATTTATTCAAAAAGTATTTTCGTTATTTGTTTTTAAAAATTTATTTAAAAAGTATTTTCGTTATTTGTTTTTGGGGTGTTATGCCGTATTGCGCTACCTCCTTCTTTAACCAACGTTTCGGACAGCGTTGGATAAAGGAGGTAGTGCAACACGGCATAACACCCCAAAAACAAATAACGAAAAAGTGTCTAAAAAAGTTCTAAAAAAGATGCCGAAACTAGAATTTTTTGCCGAAACTTGCCGAAACCAAAACAGAACCTTCGGTCGGACACTACACAGAATATGACATATCATGTGTCATAATAATATGGCGTTTTTTGACGCATTAGTAAATTAAAGAATGGAAAGGAGGAGTTGTATTCGATCCCACAACTTTGTAGATGTTAATCTACGCGCAAAAACTTGTTTGTTGAGTTATGTTGTGAGTTGTGAGCGCCTTTTCACGGAAGCAGGTCATTTTACAATGTCATATGGTTGAACGGGGATAAATCAATAAAAGAAGTTTATTTGAATAAAACACATTTCCCTATTTTACTCTCATAGCAGTGAAATATTTTTAAAAAATTAACCATAATATAAACTTACCCCAATTAGACCGTTAAATATTCTAAAACCTGACTAACTAACTTCACTGAGGTGACTGGAACTGTTGCTCCACGAGAGGATCCCGACGGATTCCTGGACGGATTTAGGAGAACATTTTCATAAATAAGCAACCAGCAGTAGGTATTCCTAATCTTTCAACTTCCTATTCCATAACATATTGTTCATACCTACATATATTTATTAAATATTTTATAATAGACACTCCTCACGTAAACAAACTTATACACACTCCCCACAATGAAGGACATCCTATACTGATGTCACTAAAGTTGTCTGTTTTAAGTTAACAAACGGCCGCTTCTTCTCGAATAAGGTGTTTTCATGGTATTCTTATTCCCACAGGCGAATGCGGAAGAATTCTAAACAAAAAGACATAACCGACTCCTTTCCACTCCCAACGTTACACAAACGGAGACGTTTGTGTATATGTATGACCGCAGCAACGGTTGCTGGTTGCTGGTGCTCGGGCTGACGGTGATGATACATGCAATTTTAGTTGGGTTTTTATGTTACAATGTTTCTCAAATATAATTGTAAGAAAACACAAGTTTTTTTCACATTAGCTTACACTGGAGACCCTGAGGAAAATAATTCTTGTTAGGACCTATGTCATCTTTGTGGATGCTGTGTGGGGGTCTTTTCAGGGAAAGGAAGGAGAGGAAGTTCTGGGAAGGAAAAAAGTATGAGGGTAGGGAAGGATAGCAATCTGGGGTCAGCGTATGACCATAATAACCTAAAGTAATCTTCTGAAAGTAGCGAAATCCTCTCCCAAGTCACCGAATATAATCTCGTAATATTAACATTTCCAAGGAGATTATAATTCCAAGTAATTTACGCAAATAAAAATATTTTTTTTAAGTACTCAGAACATAAATATTATCAAAGTTTAGTAAATTTGTTAAATCGATCAGAGTCAACCAAGACGCGAACCATTCGTGAAGCGTAGATACCGGTTTGACGTCTGTTCCTGTCCCTGGCGGCATATCGGTGAACTAAACTCTGTGGCGGCAGTGCTGCTAACAAAACATACATTTTTATTCATTAATTCTTTCCACAATTTATTCACAGATATGAGAATTAAGAGAAGGAAATGTCTGATATTTACAACATCTTATTCCGTACTGGGAATTTATGTACTAACAACATACTATAAAAGTTTCATAATACAAACTGCAGACATGGTACTGACATCTAACGCCAATAAAGGAAATTAATATCTTTCCAACGTAGAACCAAATGGTTTGAGACCAGATTATATTATTATTTCTAATATGTAATTTTTCAACGAAATTTACAAAGATGGAAGACGTGTTATTAAAATAGAAAAATAATTAAAGTTATCTGATTATCAGGAGATATAATCGAAGTTGGTTGTCTTTAAAACTTTCAAAACTGTTAACACCAAATTTTAATATATCTATCCATAAATTCGCACTGTTTAGTCACAAGGCGATTAATTCTAGGAATTGGTGAGTGAAGAGAGTAATTAGTAATCAGAAATTGAGGTTATTGTTTTACTTTTTAAAAGAAAGGTCACTGAGTATAGTTGATTTCAAATAAACACTACGTGATATTACCCGGGCAACGCCGGCACACCAGCTAGTTAAAAATAATAATCAGTATATTTGCTGTGGGATCGGGAGCGGTAGATACTTTCTGTATCGCCCTGCTGAAAGACAACCATTCAGAGTCGAAACGTTGCTTGAAAAGGGTTTAGCCGTGTTCAGTGACCAGAACTGACTAGCCAGCTACTTCCCCACCATTCTCTTCTCCATATCCCCATCTCTTCACCCATACGAATAAATGAGTAAACGAATAAATGAATAAATAAATAAACTAATAAATGAATAAACGAATAAACGAATAAATTAATAAATGAAGAAATGAATAAGTGAATAAGGGAATAAGTGAATAAGTGAATAGGTGAATAAGTGAATAAGTGAATAAGGGAATAAGTGAATAAGTGAATAGGTGAATAAGTGAATAAGTGAATAAGTGAATAAGTGAATAGGTGAATAAGTGAATGTGTGAATAAGTGAATAAGTGAATAAGTGAATAAGTGAATAGGTGAATAAGTGAATAAGTGAATAAGTGAATAAGTGAATAAGTGAATAAGTGAATAAGTGAATAAGTGAATAAGTGAATAAGTGAATAAGTGAATAAGTGAATAAGTGAATAAGTGAATAAGTGAATAAGTGAATAAGTGAATAAGTGAATAAGCGAATAAGCGAATAAGTGAATTAATGAAGAAGCGAATAATCGAATAAGCGAATAAGCGAATAAGGGAATAAGTGGATAAGTGAATAAGTGAATAAGCGAATAAGTGAATAAGTGAGTAAGTGAATAAGTGAATAAATGAATAAACGAATAAACGAATAAACGAATAAACGAATTAACGAATAAACGAACAAATGAATAAATAAATAAATGAATAAATTATTAAATAAATTAATAAATGAATAAATTATTAAGTAAATTAATAAATGAATAAACGAATAAACAAATAAATGAATAAATAATCATATGAAACAATAAATAATTAAATGAATGAATGAACGAATGAATGAATGAATGGATGAATGAATGAATGAATTAATGAATTAATTAATCAATGAATGAGTGAATGAGTTAAAGGAGTGAATTAGTGAATGAGTGAATGAGTGAATGGATGAATGAATTAATGAATGAATTAATTAATTAATAATTAATGAATGAATGAATTAATTAATAATTAATGAATGAGTGAATTAATTAATAATTAATGAATGAGTGAATGAGTGAATGAGTGAATGAGTAAGTGAGTGAATGAGTGAATGAGTGAATGAGTGAATGAGTGAATGAGTGAATGAGTGAATGAGTGAATGAGTGAATGAGTGAATGAGTGAATGAGTGAATGAGTGAATGAGTGAATGAGTGAATGAGTGAATGAATGAATGAGTAAATGAATGAATGAATGAATAAATAAATGAATGAATGTATGAATACATTAATGAATGAATGAATGAAAGATGGCATAGGCCCTGAGGGGAATTATTTTCCTCAGAGCCTCTTGTGTGGAGCTAAAAATGTTAAAATAAAAATAAAAACTTGTTAAAAAAGCAAAACGTACCGACGGTCGATTCTATATCTATGTATTCTATATCAATGAAAAATCTATACAGAATCGACCCCTATCGATATAACATAGAAAAAATAATTTGAACTAGTGTCAACGTCCAAGGAGGGAATTATGAAATACGTTTGTATGGATTCCTCTTAACCTTTGGTGTACATTTGAAAATGTTTATTTTTGTTGTAATAGAAGTGTTGATAACCTAAATTTTAAAAAGCCCTAAAGTGAAAATGACGCAATATAATAGGCCACTTGCATGCAACGACATGGAAAAAATCGTGTGGATAGATTTTTTTACTAAGATTACGAAAATGATAGTAAAAATTTTTAGAAATTATTTATTATTATTATTATTTATATATATATATATATATATATATATTTAAATATAAATCCATTATTTGGGCTCGTGACGTCACTACATGAAAATGTCCCGTCTCCGAAAATGTTCCTTTTAATTTTATAAAATTCCACACTGATTTATTTCTTTTGTATGGCATCACTTTGATTTCAGGTGATTTTTTGAATTTGACATTTAACGTTCACTAGATGTATTGTTTGTTCTCTGCGAACGTATCATTTGGTTTGATTTTTTGACAGATGTTTTGAAGAGAACCCCGTACATTTTACGTTATCCGTACATGTTTTAGAGTAATAGTGCGGATTTTAACAAAATCAAATTTTATAATATTCTTATTATTACTACAATTTACAAGTACAAGTATATTACATTTGATTTAGTAATATAGACGTTGAACATTATAATGATTTATGATCAATAAAATGGATTAAGGAAAAAAATATTTATGAGATTTAATATTTTTGGTATGCCTCGTTATTCTCCTGTGCCCTTTCTTGTCGAAAACGTTCTTTTTTTAAATGATTTTCGGTTAAAAAAAAGAAAAAAAATACAGAATGTCTTAGAATATTTGCCTAAACCGGATTTTTTTTTTTTAAATGTGATGCAAGTGGCCTATTGAATGGGTCACCACCGTTATCACCGCCACCGGTTTAATAGTATTTTGTAATGAATTTGTGTTATTTTTGATAAATATGTTTTTCGTGCATCGAATGTTACTAAAATTAACAAATTAACAATTGCGAGAAGTAAATAGGTGGCTGAATTAGAGATAAAAATAATATAATATTAATAATATTAGATTAATCCTACTATAATATTATAAAGGCGAAAGTTTGTAAGGATGTATGGATATCTGAATGTATGTTTGTTACTCTTTCACACAAAAACTACTAAATGGATTTTAAAAATTATTTCACTAATAGAAAGCCACATTATTTGCAAGTACTATAGGCTATATATATTGGCAAGCTCTGGCGTTATGAATAATCTCTGGCGTTATGAAATTATTTGTCATACGTTTTCTGTCCCTAACAAAATCGATTTATTGCAAACGTCAGAGAAACAGCAAACCAATTTTCACGTAATAAAAATACATCATGGAATATTTTTGTTAGATTATTTATAAACAAGGTAAATAAGATTGGGCCAAGGAGTGAACCCTGTGGAGCTCCACTTGTTACATAATTTTTTTTCCAACAGGGAGGATTTTATTCTAACAATTTGTTGTCTTCCAGTAAGATAGCTTTCAAACCAGTTTAATATATTACCACGTATACCAAGTTTTTCGAATTTCCAAATGAGAATTTTAGGGGAAACTGAATCAAAAGCTTTACTAAAATCAGTAAAGACAGAGTCTACTTGTTTTTTATCTTTAAAAGCATTGGTTATAAAATTTTCACAAATAATTAAGTCGGAAAGAGTACTTCTATCTGGCATAAATCCAAACTGGTAAGGTGATATCACAGGTTTTATTTGTGTAAAAATTTTGTCAAGAATTATGCTTTCAAAGAGTTTCGGTATGGTGGATTGAATGCATTTTGGTCTGTAATTAGAAATATCACTTTTATCGCCCTTTTCGAAAATTGGAGTCAAATAACTAATTTTCCACTTATCGGGAAAAATTCCACTGGATAAAGATAAATTAAAAAGTTTGCTTAATGGGGGAGCCATTACTTTGATACATTCTTTGATAAATATTGTAGGGATATTAATCTGGTCCTGCAAATTTTTGGATATCTAAGGATTTAACTTTAGTAATTACATCAGACAGTTATGGTACACTGTGAAATATCAAGAGTTTCATCTAGAGTTGTTGTTGGAACAGGAGCATTGTTTGGGTCTATTGATTATACACTTTTAAAAAAATTTGCAAACAAGTGTAATAATAACACATAACAAACAATAATACCCTCAGTATTATTGCTATGACTGCCATTTAGGTGCATAATGCTCGGGAAATCAGAATCATCTTCTTTCAAGAGATTTCGAGTATTTCCAAAAATAATTAACTTTTATGGGGTATTGAATTTCATTTATATAGTTACGGTAGCAAGTCATAGACATTTTTTTACATGAAGTTCTTAAATCTTTAAATTCAATGTAATCAGAATTCTTTTGATATAATTTATATTATTCTTTATGTTTAAGTTTTTTAGTGATAAGTAGATTTGTAAATTTTTGACTACCATTTTGGATAGGTGTTTGGCTTACATATCTTGGTTGGAATATTCATGCTAACCAGAATAATATTATTTCCAAAACAGAATAAAATTTATTGTTAGCTGTGTTGATATCATCATATTGCACAGATGACCAATCAAAAGAGAGAAGATAATTACAAATTTTCTAGTAATCAGTGTTGAAAAAAATTTGGTAACTGAAAGACAGTTTACAAGTATTAACATGTACATTAGAAATAATAACTTCCAGTGGAGGATGATAAGCATCAATGGGCATCAGCGGTTCACTACATTCTTCCATTATTAGTGAGTCTAAGTTAGGAAAACATAAGTACGATTATTTTCATTTAGTATACTATTTGCCTGAATCAGACCTAGGAATAACGCCTTGTCTAGAATAATGCGTTCTGATTCACTTACACTGATATTATTGTCACTGTTCACCCAGTTCACATTCGGAAGCATTTCGGAAGGTTATAATCACCAGCAAGCAAAAATGTTGAACAAGGATTACTTTTTAATATAGTTTCCATTTCCTCACTACGGCTTGAATTTGGTGGGATATAATAATAATTGCACTGAACACTTAATTGGTTCTCTTGCATTTTGTAGACTATTTTTATGCTCTAAAATCAGATTTCTATAATTACGCACGGAATACGAACGTGATTTCATATTTATTTTAATAACTAATAAATACATCTTATTGCCAAGAAAGAA
The DNA here is from genome assembly GCA_917880885.1 of Limnephilus marmoratus. NCBI lineage: Eukaryota > Metazoa > Arthropoda > Insecta > Trichoptera > Limnephilidae > Limnephilus > Limnephilus marmoratus. The sequence continues at coordinate 610,031 of OU862932.1, read as the reverse complement.
AACTGTTCTCGCGTTTTAAAGTATTTTTTATGATGTTTTCAGCGCCCCTGTTCTAAAGTTAGAGGAATAAAAAATGGTTTGTCTGGTATTTATAATGGATTTTAGGTATTTGTAAATCCAACAATAGGATTCACTTACGATAATAAAAAATAATTTAAAGGTCTAATGCGACCCTGTAAAGTAAAGAACATGTACATGTTTAGTAACATTGATCCCAGAATCCCTTTATAAACCCGCTATTTTATATTTTAGTTTTAAATAATCTCTAACTTCCGTTTGTGACATACACTAAGTTGCTGACGTTCCAAGATGAAATTCTTCCTATTCTTCGCATTTGGTAAATTTAATATTTTTTTCATTTTTTGAAAGATTCTAAAAATACATATATTTTTTTTAAAACATTATTTAAGTGTTTTATAAAATATGTAATTATTGTCTTTAAGCTTTAAACTGTATTTATACATATTTATTATAAAACACAAACGGAATATTTAAGAAAATTCTTTTTACCATGATACTTGCATTGCTAACAAATATCAATAATCAATATAAATGTCGCTAAAGAAATACACATTTGCAGCATTTATATTACAAAAAGACATGTAAATATAAAATTAATTAAACTAAATTAACGTTTTTAAAATGTACATTAATATTACCTAGTACTTGTTTGTCCCTCCAACAACATGGGAGGAAACACAGAGGCTGGCAAATCGTTCCACAGCCGAGCCGTTGAACTCAAGAACGAGTCATAGAAACGACCCGTTCTCACGTGACTAATATCAACCGTGTACAAATGTTGGGCGCGTGTTTGGCGTGTTTACCGACTATGCACCGGTGCCGAGGGGATCAATGATGCTTGTTCCTCAGAGCATCTTCCATTGTAATACCGGTAGAACAAGGACAGCATTCCCACCTGACGCCTATGCTCTAAAGATTGCAGTCCATCTGTTAAGATGGGAGAATCTATCAAACGGACCGCCCGTTTCTGCACAGAGTCAAGATTTTTTTTTAGGTATTTTGAGCTCCAAACCAGAGGTGGCTATCAAAAAACCGTGGGGCGCACTTGCGATTTGTACAGTGTTAGCAGTTGTGTACTATCTGCAGTAACTGCGGGCCCTGTACACTGTGCACTGTACAGGCTAACTTAACTCTGGTTTCGATGGAGCCCTCGTACCCGAGCAGGTCACTTAGAGTTACACCAATGAATGCGGGGAAATGAGGCCATTTCTGCCGTTCCATCTCTTCCCAATTGTATAAACTCATCCACTTTCTCCAGGGGTGCGTCATTTGGTTTAATACCAGACCTGGCTGTTTTATGGTGGAATTTGTAATGTCCTCAATATTGTAATTTGCCAGTGTTCCTGGTGATGACCACCGCCCTAGTTCGTTCGTCCTCCGACTGCTTTCGGCCCTGCCCCCTGATCTATCAGCCCCAGTGCGCCAAGGATAGCAATGGGAATAAAAAGTTCTTCCCGAGCGATTGCCTCTTGTCAGTGGACAACTGTAACAAGGGAGAGGGTAAGTGTCACTGTCTATCTTTCTTATTCATCTTCTTTAGTCTTTTCCTTGTCGTTCATGATACCATTTTTACCCAGGAATCATTAAATGGATAACCAACACCTCCGACATAGGTCACCCTAAGTGGTTCGCTACGTGGTGACTTAGCAGTGGTGCCCGGGTTCGTGGGGGGTCCGGTTTGTCCTGATCTTGCTACTTGGCAAGCCGGATAGACAGAGACTGGATGAAGGAGATCTTTTGGCCTCTTCAGCAGAACTCGCGGCAAGATTTGGACTGCAGTGGAAGGGACGAATTCATTCGTCCGCCGCTTGCCATGCCCACCCCATGAACCCGGGCATCCCTGCTAAGTCACCAAACGTAGCGAACCACTTGGGGTGACCTATGGCAGAGGTGTTGGTTATCCAATAAATGGCGGCGGTACCCATACTCGCCTCCCAAATTGTAAATTACTTCAATTAATTCTACTTACCACAACTTATTAAATATTAGTGTGGTATATTTACCAGAAAAGCAATCTACGATATTCTTTTTTTTCCTACACAATTCTATGGCCGAGGGAGGGGGGTGAACCCCTTAAATTCCTCCTTATATACGCCCTTGCCTACAAACCACACATTTGACTTAATGTTTATTTTAACATTTTTAACATATATTTTTCTTTGTTTTCAGATTACAAAAAATTCAAGAATGGCAATTGTTAAAAAAACATGTCTCAAAATGATTTTTTTGCAATAAAAAGTTTTCGTCAAGAGAAAAAATGTATTCTTTATAATTAATTTTCCTCCACTCATATCAGTGCACTGGCGCTCTCTCCGAACGATAAAACAAACTACCGCAAACCGGGGGTATTTTGCATCTTACGGGGGAACTTAAACTTAAGGGGAAAAACGTTTTGAACACATCTGTAAGTTGTCATTGGTATTAATTAAAATGGTTTGATTCCTTTGGTATTTTTATTTTTATTTATTAATTTCAATGCCCTCATGGGCTTTTACATGAATTCTAATATTATAAAGGCGAAAGTTTATATGGATGTACATATGTATGGATGTTACTCTTTCACGCAAAAACTACTGAATGGATTTTAATGAAATTTTACAATAATATAGCCCATAGCTACACAGGCAGGGCTGGGCAGTATTTGAAATACTTGTAATTGAAATACGTATTTGAAATACAAATACGTATTTTGTATTTGTATTTCAATTACTTCCTAAAAATGTATTTTGTAATTGGTATTTCAATTACCTGCTGCTGAGGTATTTTGTAATTTGTATTTCAAATACTTATGGCTTGAAAATACATTTTCAAATACATTTAGCGATCATAATGATAATGAAAAATAAACTCACATAGATAAAAACGCTAGAACCCTGTACTATTGTCCTTTGCTATAGCACTCTAACTAATGATTATTTGTAGTTCTCTTATATCATTGCTTTATAATGTACTGTATGCTGATGATGCGGTGCTGATTTCTAACACTATGGAAGATCTACAGTCTCTCGTATCTAGGATGAACGAAGTATGTATGAAGAATGAGTTAATGATGATTGTAAGTAAGTCTAAAGTCATGGTATTTGAAAGAGAGAGTATAAAAACAACGTGCAACATAGTTGTGAATGATGAGTATTTGGAGCAGGTGGATGAGTTTGTATACTTGGGAAGTATGTTTAAGAGAGATGGGAGGGCTGACAGAGATATTGAAAGAAGGGTAATTGCAGGCAACTCTATTAATGGAGGACTGAACGCCATTGGCGCCAACAAAAAACTGTCCAAAGAAGCGAAGTTAGCTGTCCATAATGGAGTGCTGGTACCTACCCTTATGTATGGCAGTGAGGCATGGAACTGGCAGAGGAAGGATAAAAATAGACTGAATGCTGTAGAAATGAGATCCCTGAGGCGTATGTGTGGTAAAACCATGTACGATCGTGTGAGAAATGTGGAGATCCGCGAAGAATGCAAGGCTGATGTAAGCATAATGAGTAAGATTAAGAAAGGGACGCTCAGATGGTTTGGGCATGTAGAGCTAATGAACGAGGAAAGTAGTGTAAGGAGAATATTTGACGCAAATGTGAATGGTAGAAGTCGGGGACGCCCGAGGAAGACATGGCACGACTGAGTGATTCAGATACTTGAGTCGGGCCATGTGAAGAGTCGGAATAATAGAAGAGCATGTATGAGACGATGTATGAATGTGAACTAAGCAAGGAGTGTGTGCCAAGATCGAGTTGTTTGGTGGTTACGCGGGGAAACGGCGTGATAGTTAGTTAGTTAGTTAGTTAGTATAATGTACTGTACATTTTTTTGCGTCATGCTAGTTATTATTATTATTGTCCTGTGCTATGTATAATAGCCCTACATAAATTGTACATTTTGTATCATATTACATTAAACTTGTCACTGCTTTGTATTGCACATTTTTGTATCATAGTATTAGATCAAGCACTATAGGAATAATTTGACAGATTATAAGTTAATTACTGTAGAGCGCACTTGAAGTGAAATAACACAAAACTGCGCTAGACAAATTTCATCCATTCATATATAAAAATGAATCCTTGTTTCCCTTGGTCCGCCATAACTTCAGAATGACTTTACCTATTTCATTCATTTTTTAAAGTTTTCTAATACTTTATAGAAGGTTTTTACGGAAAGAAAAATTAAGAAAATTTTGCATAAAATTGGATAATTTCAGAAAACTTGACGACTCTTTTAACTTCGCACGTTTGACAGTTAGCGCGCGTTTGATGAAATTGAATTTAGCAGGTAGCTGTTTTTTTGTAACAAAAGAATTATTGTCTATGTATGGATTTTTCAAATTATAGATATATTAAATAGATACCTATTTAAGTACAAGATTTGATTGATTGTTCTTTTAATATAGAAAAATGAATATTTGTAATATGTGAAAAATGAAAATTTGAATAAAAAAATTGTAATAGCTGGCACGCGAGTTGTTTGAAAACTGAATGTACTGGGACTAAATATATGGAACGCGGGAGGGGGGTTGGCGGGATGGGGGAGAGGGAGAGTGGAGAGGGTAGGCAGGGAAGGTGGAAGGGGAATGCAAGAGGGGAAGGGGATGCGGTAGGAGAACGGGGACGCACGGGAAAGGACATGCAGGGAGAAACAATTTATTTTTTTTAATATGGTATTGCAACGCATGCCGGGAACCAGCTAGTGTTATTATAATAATAATTATCATAATCTAACACCTAAGTCCTATACCACAAAACTTTATAAGTGGAGCGGAGACGAGATGTGTCTGCTGAGCAATATTAGTCAATTTAAGCACGTCTCTGTTTCACTCTGCTCAGTTTTGCTTCTATGAAAACGCACCCTTAGATATGGGCTATTACGACAATTTATTGCAACCAAAGGTTCTACCAAAACAAAATGTATTTTGTATTTTGTAATTTGTATTTTGTATTTGAAATAAAAAAAAATGGTTAAAATACTGTATTTTGTATTTTGTATTTCAAATACACGACATGAAAGTATTTTGTATTTCGTATTTTAAATACATGTGAAAAAGTATTTTGTAATTTGTATTTCAATTACAGCAAAGCATGTATTTTGCCCAGCCCTGTACACAGGTACATCAGAATTCCTATCTCTGTAATATTAGGGAAAAAAGTTAATAATTATTGACTTTTAATTTATTATTTGAGCGTGATGTGAACATTTGTTATTGGGTTGTAACCTAATTATTATAATATAATATCAATATCTAATATCATCATAATTCATAATAATTCATTCTTACTCTTTTTAGTAGTTCTTTCATGCAGCAACAAAATCAGTATGAACATTGTTTATATCAGTATTCACTTTTTTTATTATACGTTATCTCCTTTGAATGTAACTCACATTTCTTTAACTCTCTCTAAGAAAAAATTATATATCTCCATAAATAATACTGTCATTACAAGTTTTTATTCGAATATTACCACTATCTACAATTCACACACACTAAGTATAATACCTAAGATTTATCAAAATAATTCATTCTCTAGTAACAGAAAAAATATTACAAAAATTACAAATCTTACAATTAAAAATTCTAACCTTACTCTTCCTCTAACCAACAAAAATCACGCTGTTTTAGTATTCTTTAAGATAATATCAGTTTACTGTGTAAATATTATTCTTCATGCATGTTCTCGTAGGAATCTGAGTATTAATACCTTATTTACTCACTGTTTGATGCTCCTATTTTCTGTAATAATCTTTTTATTTTGGTTAACTATTATTATACTCACTTGTATTTACAGAATTTACATTAACTACAAATGCTCGAGCTCTGTCAAAATAATGTTTTTGTATTTCCCAAAAACCATTACTACTGTTTTATTTACATATTTTTTAATCATACTTTTGCATTTTTCACATGTTACTGTATTTAATTATTGTTTCTTATCACACCTATCAATGCAAACCTACTTATGGTACCAAAGTATTATCGCCAAAAGCACTTACCTAGCTATTATCCACTCCATTGTTATAATATGCTTTATGATTGATAATGATGTAAACATTTCCTTCGCTTGTTTTTTATCGGAACATACCTACATTTTCGAGAAGATTTTACGAACTCAAATTAATGTACTCCCACTATTATTCTTATTATTATTATTAATTACATCGCATGTTATTTCTTGTTGTTTTATGAATCACACCACCAAAAGCAATATGTATAAAAATGTAATTTTCTGTCTTCAATCAAGCCAATATATTTTTAACATTTATATGCTCAAAACTGTATTCTTACTTTCTTGTATCAGCATAATTATTATAATAATTGCCTATCTAACTTCTAATTATTCCTACCATATTTCACCTTTTTTGGCCAAATCTCAAGCCTTTTTAATATTCCTTAAGAAAATGGTAGATCACTCCATACATATTTTTTCACTCGCATGTTTTTATAAATTCAACACCATTCATAATGTTTATACCGAAAACAATGTATTCATACTTTCTGTAATGGTTCACTCTGGTATTAACATACTTATTCTCACAAAATATAATGTCATATCGTATTATTCGACATTCTTACTGTATAAACCAATAATAACATTTTTATTAACACAAATATTCCTCACCAGCAATAATATCTTCAGTCGCTTCTCTACTCTAGGTTTACTGACAACATTTACAACATTTATCTCAATAATAAATAAAACTTGGAAAGAAATCTACTGCAAATGCAAAACTGAAATTTACTCAAGCTCCGTTCTAATTACATCTTTGCACATTCCAAAAATCATTACAACTTTTTATTATATTATAACGTACTTATTGCACTCATATCTTTCCCGCATAATCACTTACCATGTTCTTATCTATTTATCAAACTTACCTATACTCTATCGACCTGCTCGTTCTAAAATTAACTTTTGCTTAAATATTCATTTTTTTTGTTTTTTTTTGTTTTTGTTTTTTACAAATAGAAAACCATGGATTTAGAAATGAATGATATCAATGTACAAATAGAAAATCATGGTAATATAATTACCTCTGAAACTAATGTTGCATCAACTTGTATAGATACACTAAAGCCATATACACAATTAAAATTATTCTCTACAAATATTCGCAGCATAGATAAGAACTTCAACAGTCTACTAGTAACGCTTGCTGACATGAATAATATATTTGACATAATAATTTTAACAGAATGTTGGATCAAATCAAATTATACTCACAAAAAAATTACAGGATTTACTGTTTTCAATACATTGAATAACAAGACACAGTCAGATGGAGTAATCGTCTATGTAAAATCCGATCTCTACCCGACCATCTCTGAATTATCCGTCGACAATGCCAACTGCCTTAAAATTAAAATAAACCAGACCACCATTCTTGCACTATACAGGTCACCTAAACAACAAAATGTTTCAGCCTTCCTTAAATCTTTAGACGTGGCATTATTGAACTGTAGAACAAATGAAGAACTAATGGTAATAGGCGACATTAACATAGATTTACTTAAGCCCATGTCAACACAAACACTCGACTATAAAAACCTAATGACTCAATACGGGCTTGTTTCTTATATTAATGTCCCAACTAGAGTAACCGACATGACCAAATCATGTATTGACCACATATTCCTAAGAACAAAAAAAAATTCTAAAGGAATTGTTTATCAATCAACTATAACTGATCACTTCTCAATAGTAATTGGCCTCATGAATAAAAAATCCACTCCCATTACCTCATGTGAAAATACATTAAAGACTACGATCAATTTTGAGGAACTAACCTCCAAAATTAAATTAGAAAATTGGCTCTCTGTTGTAAATTCTTCAGATGTAGATGTTGCATTTAATAAATTTTCTGAAATACTATTGAAACATATTCAGGCTGTTACCGTTGAATCCCCTTTGAACAACTCAAAAAATAAAAAACTAAAACCATGGATAACAGATGGTTTAATTTTTTGTATTAAAAACGGGACAAACTCCACAAAAACTTAATTAACAATCCAAATACACAAGCCCAAACATTTTATAAAAAATACAGAAATATTTGTAACAATCTCATCAGAATCACTAAAGAAAACTACTATAAACATAAATTGTCCAGAGCCGGTAATAATAATAAAAAAAATTGGCAAATTATTAAAGAAATATCTGACACTGACCATTCAACACCAACAATCAATAAATTAAACATCAACGGACTAGACACTTCACTAAAAGTCGACCCTGACACTGTGACCAATCACATAAATGAATATTTTTGTAATATTGGAAAAAACTTAGCATCACAAATTTTAAATAAAACATCTACCGATGAAAATGCTCTTGCCAACAATATAAATAACTCTGCTTGTGAAACAAACAATTCATTCACACTCAACCCCACCAACTCTGCTGAAATTTCACAAACTATAAAACAACTAAAGCCCTCCCATTCATGTAATCATGATAAAATATCCTCAAATATACTCAAAATTATTGAACCTTTTATAAATCTACCACTGGAACATATCATTAACCTCAGTCTCGACAAAGGTATATTTCCGTACAAACTCAAACTTGCTTTGGTCCAACCAATTTTTAAGTCTGGAACTCCTACTGAGATATCAAACTATAGACCTATCTCCATTTTATCATCACTCTCCAAAATCATAGAAAAAATCGTAAAAAAAAGACTTACTGACTATCTTACAAAATACAATATTCTCTCGCCTAACCAGCATGGGTTCAGAGAAGGGCTCAGCACAGATTCAGCTATTCTAGAATTAACATCACACATAACAGAAGCCCTAGACAAAGGTGATAAATGTCTGGCAATATTTCTAGACTTAGCTAAGGCATTTGACACAGTCTCTCGTCGAATCCTCCTAGCTAAGCTTCATAAAATTGGAATAAAGAATAAGGCATTTGATTGGTTCAAATCTTACCTAACAGACAGAAAGCAATTTGTTAAGATACCATCATACAAATCGTCTCAACCTATCAGAATCAATTTTGGTGTACCACAGGGCAGTGTACTCGGTCCAATACTTTTTCTCATATACATTAATGATTTATGTAGATTAGAAATTGATGGCAACATAATCACCTTTGCCGATGATACTGCCCTGATACTAAAAAGTAAAACATGGGTAGAAACTTTTCATAAAGCGGAACTAATTTTGCAAAATGTTAAACAATGGCTGGATGATAATTTACTAACGCTAAACATAACCAAAACAAAATACCTAACATTCAGTACAAATAATCCAAGTCAACCCTCAAGTAATCATGTATTAAAAATACATTCTTGTAGTAATATATATATATTTTTTTTTTTTTTTTTACATTAACACCACACAGGAGGCCCTGAGGAAAATAATTTCCCTCAGGGCCTATGTCATCTTTGTAGATGCTGTGTGGAGGGTCTCTTTGAGGAAAGGAAGGAGTGAACATGGGTCTTGAAGAGACCCATGTTGTAGGAGGGAGGAAACACAGAGGCCGGCAAATCGTTCCACAGCCGAGCCGTTGAACTCAAGAACGAGTCATAGAAACGACCCGTTCTCATGTGAGTAATGTCAACCGTGTACAAATGTTGGGCGCGTGTTTGGCGTGTTTCCCGACTATGCACCGGAGCCGAGGGGATCAATGATGCTAGTTCCTCGGAGCATCTTCCATTGTAATACCGGTAGAACAAGGACAGCATTCCCACCTGACGCCTATGCTCTAAAGATTGCAGTCCGTCTGTTAGGATGGGAGAATCTATCAAACGGACCGCCCGTTTCTGCACAGAGTCAAGGGTTTTTTTTAGGTATTTTGGAGCTCCAGACCAGAGGTGGCTGCCAAATTCAACCGTGGGGCGCACTTGCGATTTGTACAGGGTTAGCAGTTGGGTACTATTAAAGTATCTGCGGGCCCTGTACAGTACGCCCAGTTTCTGAGAGGCTAACTTAACTCTGGTTTCGATGGAGCCCCCGTACCTGAGCTGGTCACTTAGAGTTACACCAAGCATATCAATGGAGGTCCTGTTCGGAAGGTTGCTTCCGTTGAAGGAGACTAGATTTTCATTTCGATCCCTTTTAGACGTTATCAAACATGATTGGGTCTTTGAAACATTAAATTCGACGAGGTTATTCTTACCCCAAGAGAAAATACTCTCGAGGTAACCGTCCATTCTTTGCTTCAAAGCCCTCCGAGCTATTGGAGTTTGTGTGCCCTTTGGGGGCTTGTCAAACAAAAAGCTATCATGGACTGTACTGTCATCCGCGTAACAATGAATCGGTGCACATGACAAGAGGTCATTGATGTGCAACAGAAACAAAGTCGGTGACAGAACCGATTCCTGTGGGACGCCAGCATTTATCGAATGCGAAGAAGAGGTGAAACCGTCAGCAACCACCTGAATCGACCTCTCCCTCAAAAAGTCGGCAATCCACTTACACAAGGATGCGGGAAGTCCGTAAGAAAGCAGTTTGTTGACAAGCCCTCGGTGCCAAACCCGGTCAAAGGCCTTGGAAATATCCAGTGCAACCGTTTGGGTCTCACCAAAACGTTCCAGGCACCGCCCCCAAACATGCGTCACATACGCGAGGAGATCACCGCACGTTTATGCAATCCATTGGAAAGAGTAGACTCCATCAGATACTTAGGCGTAATAATCGATAACAAACTGCGATGGGAAGAACATGTAATTAACTTCACAAGCCGTATAAGGAAACTGGCTTATATCTTTAGATCATTGCGCAATATACTACAAAAAAATACAATGAGAACAGTATATTTTTCCCTGTGTCAGTCAATCTTATCGTACGGTATAATTATCTGGGGAGGATGCTCCAAAACTGTATTAGATCCATTAATAAAAGCCCAAAAATTAATAATACGGACTATTTACAGAGTTCATTATATACACCCCACGAAAGACCTATTTAAAGACTTCAAAGTTCTTAATATAAAATCCATATATGTAAAAAATATTACCTCTTATTTTAAATTCAAATTTACAAAAAAAAAAAATATAAATTCAAAATACAACACAAGATATTCAAACCTATCGAATTATATTATTCCAACAACAAAAACTTCAATGGCCCAGTCCCAGTTCAACTTTCTTGCACCTAAAATTTTTAATAATTTATCATTTGAAATAAAGTCCAAAGACAAATATCTCACTTTCAAAAAGGCGCTTACTGACCTTCTGATGAGTGACAATGACAGTGTTTATAACCTGTTTCACATACTAAAATAGTTATTAATTATTAATAGTTAAAAGAAAACAAAACGTAAGATATAATAATGTTTTATTACTAATGTTTTTGGGTTATTTGTCATTCAATTTATTCAAAATTAAAAACGGTTTTTGCAAATGCAAAATGATTTTAATGCAAAACGGAAATTTTCTAACCTTCGGAACATCCCCGATATGAGAGGTTAAACTTCCATATTCATCGGCTAATTATCATATTTAATGTCATATTTTATGTTTTTACCCCGCTTATAGCTCAATTTGACATAATTTTTCTTATAAAAGTAATGCTTTATAATATTATGATGTTTTAATTTAAAATCACTTCATTAATATGTTAAAAAATAGAATTATACCAACGCATATTGTCGAACAGGCTATGCCTTTTGTAATCTTTTTTGTTTCCATTTTTTGTATTATCTTGTATTTGTATGTTTTTTTTTAATAACTGTTACAATGAATCAAAACTTTTCAATAATAGAAAGAGTATATGCCTGAATTATTTATTGTACATATTTACATTGTATTCATTTATCTATTTATAAAATAAGAAATATATATAGCAATAAGCTGCACATCTCACTAGGGCATTCCTGTATCGAGATGTGCAGTTTTACAACAAAGTTTTACAACAAAGTTTTACAACAATGTAGTTTTACAATAATGTAATTTTTAAAAAAAGATAAGAAAGAAACATACACATAAACTTAGTAAAAATATTATAATAAACCTACAAAAGCAGCATGAGTACAGTTATTCAAACATTAATAAATAATTATATTCTGTCACCATGTTAGAAAATAACACCTCTTTTATTAACATATATCTCAATACTATTTGGAAAGATACTTACTGCAAATACTCAAGCTCCATTCTAATTACACCTTCATACACTTCAAAAAAAAAAAAAAATTACAACTGTTATACGCATGCGTATGCACTCACACATATAAATTTTAAAATAAGGATATGTATCTTCTCACAAACTTATCCTTACCCAATTCTTTTTCTCTTTACCAGTTTTTTATTATAACTTTACCAATTTTCAACATCATTACATTACTAATAGTTCCATATGTTAACAATAGACTTCACTTAAAGTAAATATCCTCCATTGTCACCATGAAACAGGCAGCCGCCTAGTATGGTGATTCAATGTATCCAATTCTATGTAAATGTCTAATTATGTAACATGTATTTAAATAAATAAATAAAAATAAATAATTTATTGTTTTCTTTAATGCATGTAATGTTATTAACCTGTAAATGTTCCTAATAAAATAAAATAAAATAAATAAAATAAGAATAATAAGCTAAAATAAATAAAATAAGAATAAATAGCTCAGAGCTCTGGCAATATGAAATATGTATTAAAAAATGCAATAGGTGGAACGATTAGTAAGATATCTATAATTCTTTATTCGATTCAAATTATTAGGGGAGTACTTTACATAAATGACGGTAAATACAAGCTTTGGACAAAGACACTACCAATATCACGCTATAAAAGCATTCAACAGTCTAACACTTGAAAATAAAATTGAGGAAAACAAAAATAAATTTCGACACAAAATTACAAAATGGATTAAAGACCAAAATAGACAATACTACCAAATATCATAGCATAAAATAACAAAACATATAAGTAACACACAAAACCAATATAAAACACAATCACCCACAAACACACACACGTGTTAAAAATATCGTTTTTAATCTTATATAATACTAGCTGATCCGGCGAACTTCGTACCGCCACAGAATCAAAAACTGTTGTCAACTTATTAGCTGAATCGATCTAAATTGTTTCTCCCTGCGTATACCATACCTTGATCTAAATTGTTTCTCCCTGCGTATCCTTTTCCCTTTCGCGTTCCCTCTCCCTCTCCCCACTCCACTTCTCCCCTTCCCCCGTCCCGCTAACCCCCCTTCCTGAGTTCCTTTCCCCCTCCCCCTTCCCCCCTACCCCCACCCCCCTCCCCCGGTTCACAGTTCAATATTATACCCCTTACAATATTGCTGCAGTTCTTTCAAAATAGGAAAATTCGTTCCATACAAAATGTATGGGGAAAATAATTTTCTTCGGAGTGGAACACCCTTTACTTTTAGGGGTATGAAAAATAGATGTTGGTCGATTCTCAGATCTACCAGATAAGCACACAAAATTTCATCAAAATTGGTCCAGCCGTTTCGGAGGAGTATGGTAACAAACACCGTGACACGAGAATTTTATATATTAGATTATTTATTCTTAATTTTACGTTAATTCTAAATCTCTAATTTTAAGTTTAATTTATCTTAATCGTATGTTTTTATTTACTTTTTTCCTTTTTTTCACCAATATTATGTGTATATATATATATATATATATATTTATATGTATTGTGTATAATTTTGTATATGAAATGGAGGCCTCAGCACGGGTAAAACACCCAGTGAGGCCAACATCATTGAATTGTGTAAAAAATGTAAATAATATTGCATCAAATAAATAAATGAGTGAGGGGTGGGTGTAGGGGGGAGGGGTTGGAGTGGTGAGGGGGGAGAGGAGGAGGGAGGATAGGGAGGGGGGGAGTTGGGGGGTGGGGAAGGGGGGAGTGGTGGAAGAGGTTGAGTGGGAACCCCCCCTAATACCGTACGTCGATATTTGAGGTGAATTTATTTTTCATATATTTCAAACATTCATTTTTGTGTATTATCAGAACAATCAATCAAATTTAGTACCTAAAATAGGTCCCTATTTAAAATAAATATAATTTTTTATTAGATTCATGGTGTTCGATTTTGATTAGTACCAGAGATGATTACTTCGATTAAATTCATTCATTTAAAAAATGTATTCTAAATTTTTATATTGATTTCACAATCAACGGTTTGCAAAATGTCACTAAATGTCACAGTTTCGTAAGAGTTTTGGGAAAAATTAAAAAACCTTTCAGATATATTTTCATGTGGTTGTAATAATCCAGAAACCTTCGCGTAGGGCAAAAAGAAAGTATTTTCAAAGTTTTAAATATAGGAATGCGTAGACAACTCACATACATAGAATATATATATCAATTCAAATTTAAATATTTGTACTAAGTACGTGTGACTTTTAATTTCTCACCCAAACCCCTTTTTACTATCATCGATAGTAAAAGAGATACGATTCTATATATTATCTATTATCGATTTTATCGATTATATACATATTATCTCTATTAGAGATACGATTGCAAAATAATTCATTGCACTTTAAAGGAGACCAGGCCCTCTAGCATGGTCGTTCGATATAAGTTTTATCGAAAATGTCGGTAACTTGCCATCGCTCCCGAGCACGACTGCAGGCCGCTAACGAATAAACAACGGTTTACATCAAATGTATTAGGAACCCCTATTCAAAAAAGTCATTGTGAACTATTGTTTGTTCGTTAGCGGCCTGCAGTCGGGCTCGGGAACGATGGCAAGTTACCGACATTTTTGATAAAACCTATATCGATCGACCATGCTAGGACCCCAGGAAATAATAATTGCACGTATCAGTTAATATAAAAAAAATTATCGTATATGTGCAGTTCACAAGCAGTAGAAGTGAAACCTTCAGAAAACTAAACTTCGAAAGAATGAGACGAATTCAGAGTATGAGGAGTAGGATAATTGTAGGGTTTATTTATTATAACATTGTTACCAAATTCAAAAATTATTCTACATTTTATTCTACGAAGCACCGCACAAAGAGGAGGCCGATAGGCTAAGAAGCACCGCACAAAGAGCATATCGATCAGTCTATCTCATTCTCTCGCAGGCTAAATCCTGTAGATGTATGTATTTGCCTCTTTTTAGTGTCGACAGTGCTAAAGAAGTTTTCACTTCAAAAAAGTTAGTACGGCTGGTTAGATAGTCATTTTTTTGTATTATTTCTGGCATTAAATGTACAAAACAGTAATTATAAAAAAATATATATTTATCTATATAAAGTATGTTTTCATTGGGTATTTTGATGCCTGTCTCACTATGATATACCTGTGTCGAGAATCTTACTAATATTATATACGCGAAAGTTTGTGTGGATGCATGTGTGTTTGTTACTCTTTCACGCAAAAACTACTGAATGGATTTGAATGAAACTTTACAATAATATAGCTCATACATCAGAATAACATATAGGCTATAATTTATAAAGCTAATTAGGGAGGGGATGTACGAGACAGGTGGTTCAGGGAGAAACAATGTTTTCCTTTGAATACGGCATTGCAATGCACGGCAACCAGTTAGTATGTTAATAAAATATTGTAAGAATTTATGAAATAAATAAATGCACGGTGTCATTGAACTCGCAGAATAAGTGGTAAATTACATTTTTGGAGCCGATTTTGCAGTATAACTTTTTGATTACGACTCTCGTATTCGTGTAAATCGATTGCAAACTTGAAAATTTTCAGGTTGAATTTTAATAAATCTGACGATGGGGGTTAATACCAGCTGTTTAACCCCTCAGACCTCCGTAATATTCTGTCAGTAAGTCAAAATAATTCTGCTTTGCAATAAAATCCAAATAAATGGAATATTTCTGAAAAGATCCGCAAACTAAAGACTGTTTTTGAAATGTGATGAAAGCGCTTTAAAATGGTATTATTTATATCTTTATATTTTAAATATTATGAAGACTGAGAATGCGAACATAAAAAAAAATTGTTAAATGGCTCCCCTTCCGTTAAATCCTTAAATAAAATTATTGAAAATTAAAAAAATTACAAAACGCCCACATCTTTAGAAAAATGTCTTATAAACATTATCATATCGTCACCCTTTATCGTTCTTATAAACATTATCATATCGTCACCCTTTATCGTTCTTATAAACATTATCATATCGTCACCCTTTATCGTTCTTATAAACATTATCATATCGTCACCCTTTATCGTTCTTATAAACATTATCATATCGTCACCCTTTATCGTTCTTATAAACATTATCATATCGTCACCCTTTATCGTTCTTATAAACATTATCATATCGTCACCCTTTATCGTTCTTATAAAAATAATGAATTAAAACATTTAATTCTTTTTCAAAAAGAAACTAACACATTTCAGTTATATTTAAGGAAATTAACATTATTCGTTATGAGCATTATTTAACTATTATCAATGTAATAAAACACCAAAAAAATCTTAGAAATAAACTTTTAATCATAGGAACAAGGCTTTGAAACTTAATGTCCAAAAAAATCAACAAATTTTGGCTTCTTCTAGCAAGATCAAAGTTAAATATAACAATTATCAGTCTTCAATTGTTTAAATGTTCCTTTTATGAATCTACTAACATAAACAATTACGGTAACAATTGAAAACATTAATTTATGTCATCATTATTGCTACAATCCTTTCAGAAAGAAAAGTTACACCGAATACGGGCATGGGTATTAATTACCTTTTTCAAGTTTTGGCACGTGTAGCTCACAACGCGGCTAATGCCGCCAGAAACTTGTCGAGGCACTCAATAACTCCAGCTACTGAGAAAAGCGGTAACGTCGCATAAATAGTTTTAAAATTATAGGCAAACTTAAAAGGCTGGCTTAAATATAAAGCGTTGCTTTATTTTTTTCTAAGACCATTTAGGTCATATTTCTTACTATGATAGTAAAGGATATACAACGATTTCTATGAGACGAAAATAAGTTTTACCCAAAAGCGAACAAATTCGCCCGAGGGGTCAATGTGATGTTTAAATGCTTCGGAGTGTACACACGACTAGAAAAGTGTTAGTTGCAAAATAATGTTTTTTTGTAATTTTTTTTTTTTGGATTTACCAGTATTAATTCACCAGTTTTCCGCTTATGATACTAGTTTCCAGACACCGCGTGTAACTACAAACTTCTTATATTAAATAATAAAAAAGTAAAAGCCTATTAGGGCATGTAATAAATAAATAATATATTAAATAATAAGGTAATTTTTCCGATATTTAAAAAAGAAATTAATAATAAATTGTCACTAATTTGAATCTTCTTTGGGGATGGGAATCAGGGGTGGGGCCACACGAAACTCTGTATCCACGGCACGAAGGGGGCCATATTGTTACTCTGAGGGGGCCACACGTGTGAAGAGCTGCATGCACGTGGGCAGAATGGCGGCGTCCGCGTAGAAGCCCACCAGCATCCACGTGCAAGCCACATTGTCCTAGTTGTAGGTGACGAGGGGAGCCTTGGGGAACACCGGATCCGAATTCTGTCGGGGAAAATTTCAATTTCGAAAATCATAATACAATTTTTATTTTACTAGTGAGTACCTTCCCCCCTCCCTTGTCCCCCTTCCTTCGTTCTCCTTCCCCTCCCGAATTTTCCCATACTCGAGATAATCTCAGAATCGCCGTGGTGAGAGACCGCCGTTATTCCGATATGATTAATCTAAGGATCCGATAGAAAAAAACTCCAAAACCTCGAAAGGGGATTTGATAATCGTATTTTTTCACACTCGAAAAACATCGCTTTCCAACGCAAATGAAGATTTGTTTCAAACTCTACTACTTGTAATTTCGGATCCTATAATATCCGGAATTGCCAAAATATAAAGAAAACATCCTAACATCTTACCTAATGATGTCTTAAAATTATTGTCGATTTCAGAAGTGCCAGCGAAGTTCTGAACAGAAGTCTGTTGACAATGCCACTACAGGAATATTATTTACCAATAGTGACGATAGTGCCTCGGCCAGTAGTTCGTCAACAAATATCATTTGGTTTTATTCCTTTATTTTGTTATAAGTAATATTTTTAAACTAAATACCTAGAATAAGCACATTGTTATTGACTTTTTTGAACCATTATACTATACGCGTTGTTTTAGTATTTTATTTTTAATTGAAAATTCTGTAACAGTGGTTCAAATAAATGTATATTTTTTTAGGTATTTTTTAATTACTAATACTTTTTGTCTAGCTAGATTGAGTTTTGGGACCGCCGTGCGCCATTCAAAATGTAAGCAATGCATGAAATATTTTTTTTCCTTATCTCCACACAGGAAGCCCTGAGGATAAAATCCCTCAGGGCCTACGTTATCCTTGAGGATGCTGAGTGGAGGGTATTTTTAGGGAAAGGAAGGAAAGGAAGTTCTGGGAATGAAAAAGGTATGAGGGATGAGTAGGAATATAGAGGTAAGTGTATCCATTAGTTATGAACGCATGAATCCATTTTTCCCAGTGCGGTGCATGCAAGGCGATGGGTCGAGAGAGTGCGACTGGTGAGGTCGAGGACCCGATCCGACCCACCGCGCAGTAGGTAGGCAAAAATATCTGCCGCCAAGACCTAAACAAACCTCACCCCATAAACCCGGCGCAGTCACCAAGCGTAGCTTGCAACTTGGGGTGACCTATGGCAAGGGTGCTGGTTATTCAATGGGCGGCGCACAGTGGCTGAAATTTGAGCGCTGGTGCGACGTTGACCCCAGATCGGCATGTTCCCGAATTTTTTTTTTTTTACTAATGTATTCTCAATTAACCATTGACATTAAAAAAATCATTGAAAATAACATCCGAAGCTTACTTACTCGGTAATTAGTCACAGAACTGAGATGTTCGGGCGCGCAATAACGCTGCTGTATCTAGGCGAGTTGGAAGGCGTGCGAAATCTGGTTGTTTGTGTACTTATTATAGAAAAAAAGTATTTTTAAAAATCACTTAAGATATTCTTTAAGATACGTGCTTTATTTTAATAACTTAAAAAAATATTTTTTTCATAAATTATATCTGTTACCTTGGTTCAAAGTTAACGTTTTTTTTCCAAACTTTTTTTCCAATTTGTTGTTTTTAATGGAGTAGGAATAAAAAACTTCACGAGTCTTCACTCCAGTTTTAATAGGATGTAATTGCTGAGTCTTTTTTGTACATGGAAGAAAAAAATCACCACCAACTATTGCCAGCCACTCCAGTAATTGCATTTTTAAGAAATGATTGCAATTTACGTAAATTTTTTTTCAGAATCCAATCTTTGACTCAGAAAGATCTTTGTCTAAGAAAGATCAACTTAATGTAATATTTAGTTCTGCGTACAATTAATTTTTTTTAAAGTTATTTACAATTACTCACTGATAATTTAAATTAACACATGTACTTTAATTATTCTGTAATTAGTCGCAAAACAGGGGTACACTGGGCGCACATTTACACTGCTGTATTAAGGTGATTTTGAAGGTATGCGGAATCAAGTTTTTTGTGTACTTGCGTTGGATATATATATATTTTAAATACTTAAAATATTCTCCAAGATACATCATTTATTTAAATAATTTAAAAATAATATTTTTTTCATAAATTATATCTGTTGCCTTGGTTCGAAGTTAACGTTTTTTTTTCAAACTTTTTTTCAATTTTTTGTCTTTAATGGAGTAGGAATAAAAAACTTTACAAGTCTTCACTTCAATTTTAATAGAATATTATTGCTGTGTCATTTTTGTATATGGGAAAAAAAATCACCACCAACTATTGCCAGCAGTAATTGCATTTTTAAGAAATGATTGCAATTTTCGTAATTTTTTTTCAGAATCCAATCTTTGAGTCCGATTTGTCAAAGAAAGATCAACTTAATGTAGTATTTAGTTGTGTGTACCATGGAAAAAAAAGTTATTCACAATAATTACTCACTGACAATTCAAATTAACATCTGAAAATTAATTATTCTGTAATTAGTCGCAGAACAGGGGTACACTGGGCGCACATTTACACTGCTGTATTTAGGTGATTTTGAAGGTATGCGGAATCAAGTTTTTTGTATACTTATCATTGGATATATATTTTTTTAAATACTTAAAATATTCTTCAATATACATCCTTTCTTTAAATAAGTTAAAAAAATATTTTTTTCATAAATTATATCTGTTGCCTGAATTACATGTATTACTGAACCATTCTATTAAGTTATTTTGTACTTTATGTTAATTAATATAAAATACTATAGTCTGTATTTGGTGTTTTCCTGTTATATTATTACTATGCATATGTCATTATACGTTAATTAATCTTTAAATACGTGCCGACTATAAAATGTTTGTAAATGCATTGTACACATTATTAGCGGGAGTTAAAATATCCGTATAGGGTGAATTACGCTAATTACCCTCATTATTAAACTTTTATTCCCTACTGTCTGGAAAATCCAAAGTATTATTGCTTTGTACACCAGTTAATAATAATGTGCCGAATGTACATATGGGTTTTTCCTTCAATTTTTATCAGGTTCGGTGTCATTAGAGATTTCAATGATTGTAAGTTAACGTTAATCAATCAACAGTTTTCCCTAATAATTATAAACATAGGGTTGCTACGGAAATCACATTTTGTATTTATGTTAAATGAAATAATAAATATTTAGTTTTCACTGTGTTTTTTTAAAGAATTATAATCTATAAAATACAATAGGTACTTAGCGCCCAAGTGTCACACCAATTTTTCATTAAAATCATTATAAACATTTCAACTAATAAGAATTAACAAAAAATTAGTGGTATTTTTTATTAATACTTAAAAAACATCAATGAACTACTAAATGGTCGAACGCCGAGAGCGATGTCGCGCCAAATCTTCAAAACCTGCCACTGTGCGGCGGTACCCATACCAGCCTCCCAACTTTAACCGTGTTTGGTGATCAGATATGAATAGCCAGCCTTCCGACTTTCCTCTCCCAGATCTCCTTCCCGTACCCGCTATATTCAGCCTAACAACATACCCCAATTGATGATCACTCAAAAATATGTGATTTTCTTGACAAAAAATCGCGGAACTTCTCTCGTCTGAGAATTGTTGGACTGATATCTGCAAAGGACGTAAGAAATTTTTTATAAACAAGTATAATTTTTTTTTCGTTAGCTCTTTACGTAGGAGGCCCTGGGGAAAAATCTTGGAAAATACACGGGACGTACACTGTACACATGTCATCTTACTTATATACAGGGTGTTATAGGAAGTACTTGACTTACTTTAATCATGAGCTAATTACTCATGACGGCTGCTGTCATTTTTGATTACTTTATTTATTTGTTGATGTTACTAACAACTTGTTTGACTGTCCATGAGGCTCACTGCTTTTGCATTGACACCTCCATGGGCTTTAGAATTGTAGAGATTGACCATTACAGTACAGTCCTGTAGGCGCGCCCGCATACCGCCACCTAACACAGAGGGGACATTGAAGGTCTAGATTCGTTACATTAAAAGTAGAGCCATTTATTAAAAAAAATTAGATTCTTGCGAGAACTCCGAAGGGGCGACCATAAGTTGCCTATACCGGGGTGGGACAGTGGTGGGTACTTCAATGACTTACTTTAACCAGTGATTCCTGGTATCAAACTGCCAGAGGAAGGATAAAAGTAGACTGAATGCTGTTGAAATGAGATCCCTGAGGCATATGGGTGGTAAAACCATTTATGATCGTGTGAGAATTGTGGAGATCCGCAAAGAATGCAAGGCTGATGTAAGCGTAATGAATAAGATTATGAAAGGGACGCTCAGATGGTTTGGGCATGTAGAGCAAATAAAGGAAGAAAGGAGTGTAAGAAGAATATATGACGCAAATGTGAATGGTAGAAGAAGTTGGGGACACCCGCGGAAGACATGGCACGATCAAATGAATCAGATACTTGAGTCCGGCCATGTCAAGAGTCAGAATAATAGAAGAGCATATATGAGACGATGGATATATATGAATGAGTCAAAGAGTGTGTGCCAAGACGGAGTTGTTTGGTGGTCCGTCCTCTCTGCCTACCCCTGCGGAGAAATGGAGTGATGGTTAGTTAGTTAAAGACTTATTAATTTTTTTTTCTTAAAAATTAAACACATTTTTTTCTTTAACGTGTCGTCACTGGTCACTCAGCCGAGTAATTAACCAACTCCTCACCGTGCCTCTAACTATCCAATTCATACGGATTTTTTTTTATGTTTTAGTAAAAGAAAAAAAATTTTACTGGAGACCATAATTTCTTTTACATTTTGGCACTATATAAAAATCCCTTCGGAAGGATGGTGTCTTGAACACACGTTCTGTTTGAAATACGAACGACAAGGGTTATATTTGTTCATACAAAAATACTAAAATCGCTATTAAAAAATGGGAGGGTGGGGGTAGGATGGTGAAAATTTCGGGTTGTAGGTATTTTATGATGCCAAATATATTTAAAAAAATACGAAAAAAAACTTTGTCCAAAAAATAGAAAAAAAAATTTTGGGTAGAGACACCCTAGCGATATGAAATATACTATATGACATATTCTCATACCTACCAAAAATACATAAAAATCACGTTGACACAAAATTTTTATATATATAGATTTGTCTAATAATGCATGTACATGATTTTTTTTAATCGCTATTAGTAATTTTAGTTTGAAAAAACGCAAAATTAGTCATTTTAAAAACTTTTTTATAAGACACACGAAGAAGAAGATTTTAAAGTAATTTTTTCGATCACATATTTCAAATTCAGAATTAATAATATCGTCTTCGACAATTTTTTTCAATATTTTTGTACCAGTAAAACAAGAGATCTGGGCTTCAAGTCCCAGTTGCGACCGTTATTTTTTCTGTGTATTGTTCTTTTACACATTTTTGTACCTACATTTTCCCCGAAAAATATGTCGTAAAATAATTAAATATACCGTATGGAAAATGGAAACATGGATATACTTACGAAATTCAGTCAATACCTTTAGAAAGAACTTATACTTGCGTATACCTGACGATCTCCTCACTTCGAGCCGCTTTGTAAAATATTGTATCACTCAATAACTAATGCATTGGCTTAAATAAATGTATATGTATGGTTATTTATGTTGTGAGAGTGGTTTTGTGTTTTTGTAAAATGACTGGCGAAGGACCTTGAATTTTGTGTTACTAATCACTGCTTGCAATAGTAAAATTAAATGTTGCATAGAAGGAATGACTCACCGGAAAAAGGATAAGGATCTTGTATGCTAGCAATGCTGCATTCGCTTCCATCCAAGAGACACGATCACAATAGGCGTAAATGTTCGTTATTTTTATAGTGCACGGAGCAGTTATTTTTAATAGCGGATTGACCGATGGCGAAGCACAGTTGTTATATTGCAGACTTTCGTGAGCAGAGCACAGTGATGGCTATATGCAGCGGGAGTTTATTGCAGACTGAATTAAGATTGTGGGTAAGACGATTGGGAATAGGTAGGACAAAGGACTTGCAACAATAATTAATACCAATTACAAGCAGTGACAGTATGTATGCGTGCTGTGTAGGTATGTGTATGTGTAGGTATATGTATGGGCGTAACCAGTATATGTGTGCGTGTGTGTATCTACGTATATGCATATATACGAGTATGTGTATAGTGCGCACGTATGTGTAGAGTGCGCACGTATGCGTATACATATGTATTTGTGTAAATGTGTACGTATATATATAAATGTGTATTTGCTAATATTTTACTTTAATCCTCCTTATTTTATTACCTCTTTGTAATATGATTTTTTATTATATATAAAAACTTACAGCCGCACTAAGAATGTTGAGATAAATGGTGTTCTTACCTGTAATAGGAATCATCGCTATAACCATGATGAAAATGTAAATTAATGTAATAATTATAATGTGAAGTATTAAGTATAATAATTATTATATGTTGTACTGGTACTGCTGGCGAGCTAATCAATAAAATAGAAATAAATAATGACTCTTAAGGTCTTTGTTCATGGAGAAACTGAAAAAAAAACAGTCTTCGAAGCAATCGCAATCAACCTCCTGAACAAAATCGATATTTTTCTGATCTGATATGTCAAAACCTGAAAAAACTTGTTAGATCGTGAGCCACTGCCATGGCAATCCGTAAACAAGGCAACTGATTGCCATGATGGCAGACTGCTGCGGCAGTCGCGTTTCAGTTGCATTGTAGACAGATGGCCATAGTAACGGCTCACGAACTGTCAAGTTTTCGAGTAATTTTGTCAGATCAGAAAAATATGAATTTGGTTCATGATGATTGCATCAACAACTGTTTTTTTTTCAGTTTCTCCATGAGCGAGGGAAAAAAGCGAATAGACGCTCTCGAAATATTGTTATAAATATTTTGTCATATTATAAAACACTTACCAGGATTTCCTATTAAGTCGACAAACAATAAATAATCCTTTAATTATTTTGTTTCTATTTTATTTTCAATATTGTATTGTTGTTAGCGTTTTTATATATGTTTTTAGCGTCATTTCAGAGGCATTTGCATTTTGGGATGCGGGTATGGGTACCGCCGCCCCTGGAACCATTTATTGAATAACCAACATCTCTGCCGTAGTAGGTCACTATTAAGTACTTACATTCTACCGTACCTACTTTGTGTCAACTCTTATATTTATTTGTAATCTATATTTTAATATTCAATTCGGGAGGCGGGTATGGGGTATGGGTACCATTTATTGGATAATCAACACCTCTGCAATAGGTTACCCCAAGTATTTCGCTACGTTTGGTGACTTAGCAGGGATGCCCGGGTTAATGAGGTGAGGTTTGTCCGGGTCTTGGCGGTGGTTGCGTCTACCCACCAGCTGCATGGCAGGCTGGATCGGGAGAGAGCCTTCGGTTGAGGGAGTCCCTTTGACTTCTTCAGCAGTCCTTTCTCGACTTGCACCGCACTGGGAAGGATGGATTCATACGTCCGTCACTCCTGGACACACTGACCCCAGATTCCTCCCCACTCATCACACCCTTTTCCTTCTCAGAACTTCCTCACTTTCCTTTCATTAGATGACCCTCCACACAGCATCCCCAGAGATGACATAGGCCCTGAGGGAATTTATTTTTCTTGGGGCCTCCTGCATGGAGATAATGTAAAAGAAATAAAGAATTGTTTCTTATTTTATGTAACCTGTATTTTGTCAATTTTTTATTTATTTTTTACATTGTACGTACATAAAATATTATGGGCGTTTAAATAAATAATTAATGAATAGTTTAAAGAATATTTTATACCAGTCTAAAGATATTTTTTTATACGTTTTTAAAAATGTTCATTCAGTTTGATTGTAAAAAATCTCTCATTTTTCCTATTTATTTACTTACAACATATAAAATGTTTGATATTTTATATCTAGTAATTATTTAATAATATAATACTTAATATTAAAATACTTAACTAATTATTATTTGTTTATTAGGACATACACAGTACATAAGTTTACAAGTTATAAGGAATGTTAAATAAAGTAATTACATGATTTAGTACCTATTACGTAAGTCCGTATAATATCTGGGATAATACGCCTGGTATTTGAACAGTTCTTAAAACTTAACTAATGAATGAAAGAGAAGAATAATATAAAGGAAAATTGTATACAAAGATAAAAAATATTTTTTTTTTTTAGAACAAGAATTACATGCTAACAAATTGTAATTAGTTTAGTGAAAAGATGAGTATTTTTATAGCAATAAATACATGCTCATGAGTAGTAATTAAAGTCTAATGAAAATATAAGTGAAAATAAGAAGTTTTAAAATTAATTATAATATCACGCCAACAAATTTAGTAAATTAGTTTTGTATGTTTGCAGGGAGTTGTGGAAAATGTCTAAGTGTAATAATTTTTCATAGTGTGTATAAGATGTGATTGCGCGAGAGATTGGTGAGTTTTGTGCTGCATTAGTATTATTGGATCCTATGTGAAAAAGTGAAGTGTGCCTGGTACGCCTCATTGGAACATTTAAACCAATGACAGATAGCAATTCGGGACTATCTATTTTATTATTAAGCAGGTTATGTAGAAACATCAGATCTGACAGTGTGCGTCTTTTTTGTAAAGATAACATATTATTTGAAGTTTTGTTGTATTTCTTGATTAAATATTTCGAAAATTTATTCTGTATACTCTCTATTAAATTTATGTATACCTTATATTGAGGATTCCATATGGTGGAAGCATACTCCAGTGGACTTCTGACCAATGAACAGAATAATATTTCCAGAGTCTTAGCACTTTTAAAAACTTTACATACTCTTAAAAGAAAACCTAGCATCTTATAAGATTTTGATATAATGTATTCGATGTGCTTATCAAATATTAGTTTGCTATCCAAGTGAACACCTAGATCTTTACATGTAGACAAATATTTTAAAGGTTTGTTATTCAAGTTGTAAGGATAGGTTATTTTATTTTTATTTCTAGTAAACGTAATCGAGTGACACTTGGATATATTTAAGGACAATAAGTTTGATTCACAGTATGTGCACAAATGATCAAGATCTCTTTGTAATTCGATGCAATCGGATAACGACTGTATAGGTTTAAAAATTTTCATGTCGTCCGCATACAATATAAAGTAACTATTTGGGAAGCATACAAGAATGTCATTTATATAAATATTGAATAGGAGTGGTCCGATATGCGACCCCTGGGGCACACCTGAGACGATTTCTATTAAGCAAGATGCGAAACCATTGACAACCGTAATTTGGTGTCGATTACTAACATAAGATGCGATCCATCTATAGAGATCACCGTGAATTCCTAGACCTAAAAGCTTCTGTAAAAGAATATAATGATTAACACGGTCGAATGCTTTAGAGTAATCAGTGTAGATGGCATCCACCTGGCATCTCATGTCCATTTGAGCATGAAGAAAATTTGTAAAAGCCGCAAGATTTGAGGTTGTGGAGCGATTTTTCATGAAGCCATGTTGGTTAGTTGAGAGTAAAGGTGAGATGGTAGAATATAATTGATCGTAAACAATTTTTTCCAATACTTTACTTAGAATCGGTAATTTGGATATCGGTCGATAGTTGGAGACATCATTTTTACTGCCGTTTTTAAAGATTGGGGTAATCAAGGCTGTTTTCCACTTGTCGGGAAATGTTCCTTCAGATAGCGATAATTTGAAAATAGCAAAAATGGGGGGTGTCAATTGTTTACTACTAGTAGTTTATAAAGATTCCTGGAAGTTTATCGTTACCCGGTCCCTTTTTGATATCGATAGACTTAAGGTATTTGAAAGTTATGTCTTCATTGATCTCGATTGAGCTAATTACGCTATTTGAATTTAAACAATCACTAGCATTGCTTGTATGAGCAGGTTGATCATTCGAAAATACAGAACCAAAATACTCGGAAAATAAATTGGCTACTCCTTTACTGTCATTAGCAGTTTTTTCGCCATAAAACATATGATCGGGGGTGGCAGGAGATTTTCTTTGAGAATTGACATAGGACCATATTTTTTTAACATTGTGCTGTATACCGGATTCTATCGTGGAAATGTAGGTTTTGTAAGCCGCTGAAGCGACCGTCTTTTGCCTTTTGCGTAGCAAAGAAAATGAGAGATAGTCAAGAGGGATAAAGATAGTAAATATAATTTATGTTACAATAATGCTTATTGTAACATAAATTATATTTTGAACAATGGTTAAAAGATCTAGGTACCTATTCGTTCACAATATTATTTGTTTTTCATAGATTTAGGTATTTTTATACAATATTTTAGTTTTCATGTTCTATTGAAGTAGAATGATCGAACTTTATTTTTGATTTTTGAATATGATGTCTCGTTTTTAATATTTTCAGGTAATGCATTAAATATTTCCGGAATTTTATGCCTTTTTGTTCTATCACCGTATACATTTTGAGATTTATTAATAATAAACATTTCTGCTTCTCTATGCCTAGTGGGGTAGTTATGGTTAACAGGTTTTTTGAATTCTGTATTCCAGAATTCATCTAGAGTTAATTGGTAATCTACCCTACTATGTATAGAGAGCACATTACACAAGGAGAACGTTTTTTTATAATCGCCATCACATAATTGAACTTTTTTTTTGCCTGATATCAATTTTAGGAAACGGATTTGTAGTTGTTCTATTTTATTTAAGTACGTTTTGTACGTTAATCCGTAACTATTTATTCCGTATCCTATAATTGATTCTGCTAATGCGTTATATATACAGTATAATATATTTTTATTAACAAAGTTTTTAGGTGGTAAAATTTCCCTAATATGGATCTTAATCTATTACGTACATTTTCAATATGAATTGACCAGTTAAAATTGACATCTATTGTAAGACCAAGGTATGTATATTGGTACATTTTTCTATATTTGGGCAATTGCACTGCAGGGATTAGCTTTTTGTGTGCAAGCAATCATATGAATGACTTTTAATGTGCAATTCCTTATCCTGACAGTTTGCATGTGGTGAATGTATAAGCATATATTTGGTTTTTTTGCGTTAATAATAATGCCACTGTCGGGGGACCATTTAATTATATTATTTAGGTCTGTTTGTAAAATTTCCTCAATTTTTTGTGAATTTTTGTCAGCACATATGATGCAAGTATCGTCTGCAAACATGTAGCATTTACAACGTTTTATTACGTTTAGTAAACTGTTTACTTGCATAATATAACACGTAGGTCCCGATATCGATCCCGTAGCTACCCCAGTGTTTGCCAACATTTCATCACTTAAAATTCCGTCAATTTTAACTTTAATTTTTCTATTAAACAGATAATTTTTAAACAATTTATTTAAAGGACCTCTAATACCACATTCCTCCATTGCCCTTAGTAATGTTTCATGGTCCAATGTGTCAAAGGCCTTTTTAAAGTCTATAAAAATTATGCCTACATAATATTTTTCATTCAAATGACAATTTATATGGTCAGTGAATTTAGAAAGTAATTGTGTAGTACTTTTTTTTTGAAATCCGTACTGTATGGGATTTGTGATTCTATTTTTTTCTATAAAATTTTGTATTTGATTAAAGATAGCCCTTTCAATAATTTTATCAATACACGAGAGAATCGGTATTGGTCGGTAGTTTGTGAAGTCTTTGTGGTTTCCTGATTTATATATAGGTCTGATGATGGATGTTTTAAGTTCGTCAGGCATGATACTTTTACTTACACAAAGGTTAATTAGTTTAGTCGGTACTGGGATTATATTATCAGCAATTAACTTTAGGTCTTTAATTCTTATTTGGTCATTGCCTCCTGATTTTTTAACATCCATATCATTAATTATTTTTTTAACATCTTTTTGTGATACAGGTCTAAAGAATTTTTTAGTACAATTATGTCTTATGCCTTTTATTTCATTTACGAATGTTGTGGCAAATTTATCGCATAAAAACTTTGTGTCTCTTTGACTTCCCATATGTTGAAGGATTATTTTATCTAGATTTTGTTTAGGTTTACCTATTAGATTATTTATTTCGTCCCAGAGTTTCCTCGGGTTGCCGTTTAAGCTATTTATTACGTTTTTATGGAACGTGTTTTTAGTAATATTAATATGTTTGTTTCTATATCGCGTATATTCTAAACGAAATACCGGGTTATTTGGGCTATTCCTGCATTTTCGGCAAAGATAATCTGTGAATACCGTGAACGTGAATACCGCAATACTCCCAACTGCTCCCGTCTGGATCCAGTAGAACTATGGCATCCCCAATTGGGGTATGTCGTGAGGCTGAAGGTAGCGGGGAGGGGAAGGAGATAGGGAAGACGGAGATGGGGAAGTACCTGGCTATTCAGATCTGGTCACCAAACACGGCAGAAGCCATTTCAAGCAACGTTTCAATTCTGAATGGTGGTCTTACACCAGGGCGATACTGAGAGTATCTTCCACTCTGGAACGTGCCACAAATATACTGTATATTATTTTAAATGAATAAATTGTGAAATAACACAAATTAATCAAATAAAATGATTCGATCCCGCGACATTCGGAGTGCGAGTCAAGAGTCTTGCCTCTGGACTACGCCGCGCCGGCCGTCAAAGATGGCCTTAAAAGGCTGAAACCGGTTACGGTCAGACATAAATTAAATGGAAAAAAGTTTAAAATTCCAATACGAATTAGTTATCAGCGTCACAAATAGAAATAATAAACTTATAATCCATATAACACTTGTTCGCAATAATAATAATTTAATAATAAAACGCGTTGATTTTCCTTATTTATTGTTTTATCCTTATTTAATACAAACTTCATCAGTACTTGTGCTGCAAAGTTATTTAATGAAAACAATATTATGAATAACTTCATCTTAAACAATTCTTGCAATATGATAGAATCGATAAACTTGGTGTTGCAGCGTTGTGTGGACTGTACTTGACTTGCATTACATGCTTTTGTAATTACCGTGACCATTCACGGTTACGGTACCGTGACGGCATAAAAAAAGAAATAAACAAACGTCACTTAACACAATAATTCTGCAGCTCTTTCAAAAGATGGATACATAGTTAGGAGGGTAGTTCAGCGATTTTATTTCTCAAAAATCTCAAAAACTTGTATCCTACAACTTTTTTGTCGTACTTACACTCTGTCACGTGGGTTGTCAATCGAAATAGGCATACACGCAGCTCATGTTTGTCACCCCCGGTAGGCATTTTAGACCTCCTTCCCCCTTGCTACAATTTCCCCTCTGAGATCCAGAGAGAATTCATTTATAGTAAAAACAAATGTGACGGGGGGGGTGAAAATGTGACAGAGTGGTAAAAGTTATGTAGGTTAAAAAGAAGAAAAACCTAGATACGAGATCGTGCACACTGTTAGCAACATCGCATCATAATATAAATGTTATGTACGTTTTCTTAATTGTTTTTTACGTGGACACCGCACAAGAGTCCCAGCCGCTCCCATCCGGCGCCAGTGAGGTTATGACATCCCCAATTGGGGTATGTTGTGAGGCTGAAGATATTCAAATATGTTCACCAAACACGGCTAAAACCATTTAGGGCGATACTGAGAGTATCTTCCACTCTGTACAATATATTAATTTTATTTAATTAATTGTGAAATAACACAAATTATTCAAATAAAATTTATTTGCTTACGCCGGGATTCGATTCCGGCATCTTCGGATTACGAGTCGAGAGTCTTGCCTCTCGACCACGGAGTACTTTCAAATTTATTTTTGGGGTGGTGTTTTTTTTTTGTTTTTAATCCTTTATTTTTCCCAATTTTACATTTTATATATACATATTACGAAAATCATTAAATTAAAGGGAGATTAATTAAACTAAGGCGCAGCCTGTGCTTGGGTAATATAGTTAAATATATTATTTTGTTGTACCTAGGAAAAACAAAACAGTGGGCATAAAAGGCAAAAACATGATTAAAATTTGTCTAAATAGTTTGTACAAAAAGTGCATACAATAGTGTACAATGTAATAATAAGTTTATAGTGTAAAATAAAAGTGATATAAATTATAAAAATAAAGTTTGAACATCTGCATTGTTAAGCAACATCTGCATTGTTAAGCCTCATTTTTAACTCTTTTAGGTATTGGGGAAGTTTAGTTGCCACCTGAATAAATTTCGGTAAAAGATTAAAAGTACGAGGTTCAATGAAACTGCTTTGTGTTTTCATTGTTTTATTTATTTATTAATTTTCAACGCCCTGATGGGCTTTTACATGACAAGTTTATAATACAAAGACAGTTTTTTTGAATAAATAAGATAAACTATAAAAATATAACTAGTAGGTAAACATCATACAGATAAATTTAGGAATGATAGTGCATTACAATAAAAGAGAAAGTTTCTAAGTTGTAAATGACATAGAAATAAACTAGTACCTAGGTATGTTAGTAATTACAAAATTTACAGGTGACTGATTAAATTTCATGAATAATACATGACAAAATGCAAGATACATAAAAAGAAAACGTTAACAAGTTTTTACATTGTAGATTAATATAGAAATACACAAATATTTGCAATAGACCCTAGGTGATGCTCCTTAGATATCAAAATATTCTACATAAAAAATATTGTTCAGATATTTCTTGAATAACGGTAAACTTATATTAAATACATCGATATTTGAGGTGTATTTGTTCCCTAGTGTGTGAAGTCGAGAAATTGATGCATGTGTGTGATAGTTGGTTAGAGAATTATTGTTGCAGAATAATATGTTTTGCCTTGTCGCTCGAGTTGGTACCTTAAAGACGATGAGATGCAGGAGTTCGCAACAATCTAATTCGGAGTGAATAATTTTAAACAAAAAAGTTAGGTCGTTTATTTTTCTTCTGTTTTCTAAGGAATGCAATTTAAGTGTATTTAGTAAAGATGTGTAGTTAATGTGTTGAATAGGTATGTGTAACTTGAAGTTAATAAATCTTAAAAATTTGTGCTGCACTCTTTCGATATTTCTTATATGAATTTGATAATATGGGGACCAAACTATGGAATTGTATTCCAGCAAGCTGCGTACGAGTGACAAATATACGATTTTTATAACTTCCAACGAATCGAAGTCTTTGATTGTTCTGATTATAAATCCTAGTGTTTTCATGCCTTTGTTAGTTATTTGTTGTATGTGATTTATAAAATTTAATTGCGAATCAAACACAACTCCAAGATCCCTAATTTCTTTGACTTTTTCTAAAATTTTATTATCTATTGTGTATTTGAAACATATTGGGGTCTTTGTTCGACAAAATGTTAGTGTCTTACATTTATCGATATTGAGGAATAAGTTGTTTGCGACACACCAATTTTGTAATTTGACATGTTTGACTGTAGGATTAGGCAGTCACCTATATTGGATATTTCTTTGTATAATTTGATGTCATCGGCAAAAAGCAGAACTTCTACATCGTTGAAACAACTTATGATATCATCTATGAATATTAAGAAAAGGATGGGGCCGAGATGACTCCCTTGCGGTAGACCACTAGTTGCATATAATAACTTAGATTTAGAATGTTTAATTTTAACAAATAAGATTCTGTTAGACAAATAACTTGAGAACCAATCCAACAACTTGCCTCTCAGTCCTTAGGCATACAGTTTACTAAGTAATAATTTA
Organism: Limnephilus marmoratus; assembly: GCA_917880885.1. Taxonomy (NCBI): domain Eukaryota; kingdom Metazoa; phylum Arthropoda; class Insecta; order Trichoptera; family Limnephilidae; genus Limnephilus; species Limnephilus marmoratus. The sequence goes on along the minus strand of OU862932.1, from coordinate 577,000 downwards.
TGTGATACTTTGTCGAAAGCTTTTGAAAAGTCTGTGTAGATACTGTCAACTTGTTTTTTTTTGTAAAAGATTCTGTAATATAGTTATGGTAAAGTAACAGGTTAGTAGCAGTTGACCTACCAGAAACGAATCCGTGTTGGTTTTTATTAATTACTTTTAATATTGATGGATAAATTAAATCGAGAACAAGGGATTCAAATATTTTCGGGAGTGCTGATTGTATGCATATAGGACGGTAGTTTTTAATGTCTGTGTCGTCACCTTTTTTGAGAATCGGGGTAATATAACTAGATTTCCGACGGGTTGGAAAATGTCCAGAAGAAAGTAGGTGGTTAAATAGTGCGGTGAGTGGACCTGATATTGCAGATGCGCATTGTTTCAAAAATATTGGTGGGATGTTATCTGGGCCTGCAGATTTGTTAGGGTCAAGTGAAATGATTTTATTTAAGCATGATTCTTGTATTATGAGGCAAATATGTAGGTGTATTGTGTTTTGATATGTGTATGATGGTACATTGTTATCTGATATTTCACCTTCGTATACAATTTGGAAATTATTCGCAAACAAATTAACAATATCAAAGGTGCTATTGCCTATTTTGTCATCATAATGCATTGTGGGGGGGTAGTCTGTATTGTCATTGTTTAATTTTTTAACAAAATTCCAAAGATTCTTTGTTCCTAGCGCAGTTTTCTCAACGGAGATGATGTGTGCTTTATAGCACAGTTTCGATAGTGTTTTACATTTCTTTCTTGTTTCTGAGAAGATTGAGTAGTCGTTGATTTGGTGAGTCAGTTTAAAAATTTTATGTAGCTGTTTTTTTTTGTTTCAGTAAGAGTATAAGATCTGTGGAGAACCAAATTGGATATGTTCTGTGTTTTGGTGTATATGAGGGGACATGAGATTTTATATTTTCAGAAAATGTTTCATAGAGTTTATCTAGTATTTGTTCGGTATCACTGTTAGTGGTCAAGAAAGTCCAATCTGTATTATTGAGTTGGTAGTTAATAGAATCGTAATCAGCGTTTTTGAAGTTGAGTGTTGTTTGTTTCAGTGGTGGATTGTTCGAGTACATATTTACTATAATGTGTAAGGGGGGATTATAATTATCCACCGGAACGAGCTGATCGTCTGACATTTCAACACACAGTTTAGAGCTGTTTGAAAGGGCAAGATCTAGAAGGCGATCACATATATTGGGTACAAAATTATGTTGATGCAAATTTAAATAGTTTATCGTATCTATCACTTCGCGTGCTGGGTCGTTAGAACTTTCGTTAGTAATATAACCATTGTCACTAGAGTTCCATTTCAAATTGGGAAGATTATAATAATTATTTTCGATGTTGGATTTTTTGTCATAATAAATTCGATGTCTTCGCAATGTTTCTTGTAGGTTTGGATGTCGGAGTTTGGTGGTATGTATACAGTTCCAATGATGATTTTTTCCATGGGAGTGACAATTTGTACAAATAATTGCTCCAATGAGGTATTTTGCGTTTTTAGTTTTTTCACTGTTATATTTTCCCTGATTGCAATCAAAACTCCGCCTCCTCTGGATTTGGTACTTGATTTGGGGTTTCTGTCACACCGAAATATCTTGTGGTTTGTGAAACCAAGTTCAGGAGATTTTATTTCTGGAACGAGCCATGTTTCAGTGAGGATAATATATCATGTCCGTGTAAAGGTACCGTTACTTTTACCGTTACGTTTTGGTATTAGTTTGGGGAGTATAAAATACATTATTATTTCTAATGTTGATTCTGTTTTGCGCTACCTGCTTCTTTAGCCTTTTCGGACAGCATTACGGTGTCCATCATCAGGGCAGATAAGATCAGGGAAGATTGTGATGAAGTTTGTGCTCGTGTATGTAGATGTGATATCGTGTTGCCAGCTAAAATCCTCTAATAGCTGGTATTACAGTGTAATTTAAAATATTTTTGTGCGTTTAGTTTTGGTGTAGCCGTCAAATTACCGGATACCAAGAACTATCGAGCTTGGCCCCTTTGTTATTATTAATATTAATGGGATTTCAGACCATTTTTTATAAACCGGAAAGACGGGACATAATTTTATAGGTGCGAAAAAACGATAATTACATAGCCGAAAATCATTTAAAAAAAGAACGTTTTCCACAAGAAAGGGCACAGGAGAATAACGAGGTATACCAAAAATATTACATCTCATAAATATTTTTTCCTTGATTCATCTTATTGATTATAAATCATTATAATGTTCGACGTCTATATTACTAAATCCAATGTAATATACTTGTTCTTGTAAATTATAATAATATTAAGAATATTATGAAATTTGATATTGTTTAAATCAGCACCACTACCATTATATCTCTAAAACAGGTACAGACAACGTAAATTGTACGGGGTTCTCTTCATAACATCTGTCAAAAAGTTAAACCAAATGATAAGTTCGCAGAGAACAAACAATAAATCTAGTGAACGTTAAATGTCAAATTCAAAAATTCGCCTGAAATCAAAGTGTTGCCATATAAAACAATAAAATTAATATGAAAATTTTCGGAGACGGGATATTTTCATGTAGTGAAGTCACATGCCTAAATAATCGATTTATTTATTTAAAAATAAATAAAAAACTGTACATTTCTAAAATTTATACTAACATTTTCGTAATCTTAGTAAAAAAATCTATCCACACGACTTTTTCCAAGTCGTTATGAAATCCATGCAAGTGGCCTATTAGGTATGCTCGATGCTTTTTGGGTCTTCCCAGAAGTTCAGGAACAAATATTTTAAAACTTACTTTTATTTTATTCATTTTCGCATCAAAAACCACATCTTTTTTTACATTGGCTTAACACAGTAAAATAATTTCCCTCAGGGCCTATGTAATCTTTGGGGATGCTGTGTGAGGGTCCTTTAATGGAAAGTAAGGAGAGAGAGTTCCGGAAAGTTAATAATTATAAGGGATATGTAGGAATCTGGGGGTTGGTGTGTTCAGGAGTGATGGACGTATGAAGGGCGGTGCCGTGAAAGGCGGCGGGTCGAGAGAAACCGGCTGCAGAAATTAAAATGTTTCTTTCAATCAGTCTCTCTCTATCCGGCTTGCCACGCAGTAGGTGGGCAAACGCATTCGCCGCCAAAGCCTAGACAAACCTTTTTAATTTTAAATTAGGTATTCCATGAGAATCCGTGGACTATGATTTGTTATTAAACTGGACTAATCTCGTAAATTTATCAGATCGCAGAAAAATCTGTGATTTATTAATATTATATCAAATAATTCACTCGGTCCTGGATACCCCTGATTTAATAGAACTAATACGATTTCATTGCCCTGGTCGCGCTAACAATAGACTGACTCTACCGTTCTACTATAATAACACACATACATTATCACATTATTACTCACCAATCAGTCGATTACACATTTTGGGAAATGAATATATGCTAACATCGGCGACATTTATTTCTTAAAATTAGTGCAATATAAACATGCACTCAAAAAATATTTTTCCATAATGTAACTTTATATACGCAATATGGACATGTTGAAATGAAATGATGATATTTCTCATTGTTCTTTTTTGTTGTGATACACAAAATAATTGTACGTTATTTTTAAGTTTAACCCATAGGCCACAGAATAAATGAGCTAAAAAATTGGCCTTCCCCACTGAATTAATTTTATACCAAAAATTGAAAACCTGCATTGGTGTACTAAATCTATTGTAACTTTTGAACCATATATTCAAATGAATTTTTTTAATTTGTTTACAAATTGAATTAAGGTAAAGAAAAACATAAAAATAAAAATTTCAAAAATATTAAAATATGTGTAACTAAGGATTCAAATATAACCTTCTCTTTTTTTGTAATTTTTTTTTCCACATTTTTATTCAAAAAGTTACAAAAAGCATAATATTCATAAATCGAATAATGAAAATTTTTGTTTTTTACGTACATATTTACTGATAGCTAATAAAATAATTTGGTATGATAATCCTCAAAGCAATGAGGGACGTTCAGGGTCACTACCAAAAGCCTAGAACCACTCGCAATTTTGAAGAAATAAAATGGCGGCTGGCTGCATACAAAACTTAAAACGCAAATATCAGGGAAAAAACATAAGAAACATAATATTTCCAATTCCACGAAATGAATGATTAATTACCTACAGAGCTTTCGGCATTTAAAATTAATGTCACTGTAGTGCTCGTTTTCCATTTTTTGGCGGACGTACTCTAGCCCGTCAGGACGCCGGGGTTTGTGGTTAAGTACCTGAGTTGCACACCCGGCAGGCTGCCGGGGTTTGTGGCCAATGGGTTAAAACTACTATTGTGTAATGATATTATTATTTTTTTATTATTTTTTTTTTTTTATTTATTTATTTAACGCCCAATGGGCTTTTACATTTTGGTAGTACAAATGATTCATAACAGATTATTTAACATATACAGAATAATAAAAATAAAATTTGATAAAAAAGCACACAAGTCATAAAAATACAAAAATACAGCGATTTCATAGGTTTTCAGAAAAACAGATAGGTTTAGGAATAGTTTTGGAATAATAAGTTTTTTTAAAAGATCAACAAATTTCGCCAAGTTTATGTCAAATATGTCAATATCACCTAAGTACTGATTTCCCATAGTGTGAAATCGTTGTATCGGAGAGTGGGCAATGTAGTTCCGCTTATGAATGCTACAGTAGAATAGTGTATTTTGTCGTGTAGTTACTGTCGGTATTCTTAAGTTTATGAGTTGCAGTAGTTCGCAACAGTCAAATTTTGAGTTAAGTATTTTGAATAAAAATGTTAAGTCGTTTATTTTACGCCTGTCTTCTAGTGTGTGTATTTTTAAAACATTTAATAATAAATTATATTTCAAGTCTTCTAGTGGGATATTTAATTTAAAATTTATAAAACGCAGGAATTTTTTTTGTATTCGCTCAATGTTATTAATGTGAATTTTGTAAGATGGAGACCAAACTACCGAGTTATATTCCATTAGACTTCTAACTAGAGATACATATAATAATTTAATGACTTGTATGGAATTAAAGTTTTTGGTTGTTCTTAGTACGAAGCCTAGTGTTTTCATACCTTTGATTACAATTTGGTGGATATGATTGGCGAAACTTAGTTTTTCATCCAAAATAATTCCAAGATCTCTCATTTCCGTGACTCTTTCTAAAGCTGTGTTATTGATGGAATATTCGAATAAAACAGGATTTTTATTTCTGAAGAAAGTCAAGGTTTTGCACTTTTCTACATTTTAGAATAAATTATTTTGAACGCACCAATCTTTAAACATACTAATATTTGACTGAAGTATATGGCAATGATTTACATCAGTTATTTTCTTGTATAGCTTGATGTCATCAGCAAAGAGCAATACCTCGACATCGTTGAAGCAATTGGTTATATCATTGATGAAAATGAGGAACAAAACCGGGCCAAGGTGACTACCTTGTGGTAGGCCACTAGTAGCCCAGAAAGCTTTCGACATCCATGATTTTATTTTCACAAACAGTTTAAGATTTAATAAATAGCTAGTAAACCATTTTAGCATGTTATCCCTTATTCGTAGAGCAAATAGTTTTTGGATTAGTAGTTTATGGGATACTTTGTCAAATGCCTTCGAAAAGTCTGTATATATGCAGTCGACTTGTTTATTTTCTGCAAAAGATTGTATTATGAAATTTTGAAATATTGTTAAATTAGTTGCGGTAGATCTACCTTTGATAAAACCGTGCTGTTTTTGGTCAATTAATTTTATTAATTTGGGATAGATTTCATCAAGGACCAGTGATTCAAAAAGCTTAGGTAGTACTGACTGTATACAAATGGGGCGATAATTGGCTATATTAGTGTCGTCTCCTTTTTTGTAGATAGGTGTAATGAAGCTAGATTTCCAGCGGTCTGGAAAGTGTCCAAGGGTCAAGAGACGGTTGAATAATAATGTGAGTGGTTTAGATAATGTATTAGAACATTTTTTGAGGAATATTGGTGGAATGTTGTCTGGGCCAGTGGATTTGTCAGTGTCTAAGGAAAGTAATTTCTGTTCGCAGTGTTTTTGTGTGATATGGCAATGTATTAAGTGTGTAGTCTTGCTAAATTCGTAATCAGGTATTTTGTCATCTGGGGTTTCTTCATCATAAACATTTTTGAAGAAATTCGAAAAAAAGTTTACAATGTCCTGGGTATTGTTTACACTGGTTCCGTTCATTTGCATTATTGGCGGGTATTCTGTGTTTTCATTGTTTATTTTTTTAAGAAATTTCCAAAGATTTTTGGATTTAAAGGCAGTGTCCTCGATAGAGGTTATATACTTTTTGTAACATTTTTTGGAAAGATCTTTACATTTTTTCCTGGTTTCGCTAAAGATTATATAATCACTTATGGATTTGCTGTGTTTGAATTTTTTGTGTTGACTCTTTTTTTGCTGAAGAGAGGCAGTAAGCTCTGGTGAGAACCAAACCGGGTAGGTATAGTTTCTCGGTGTATAAAAAGGTACATAGGATTCAATAGTATTAGAAAAGTTTAAATAAAGTTGGTCTATAGATTCATCAATGTTTTCATCGGATTTTTCGGAAATTTTTCTTACTTTTGTACTCTATTATATGTTTATTTATAAAAGGCAGTATAGCCGTTTATGTATTTAAAATAAAAATAAATAAATTAAAAAATAAAACCTCACCCTCATTAACCGGGCATCCCTGTTAATTCACCAAACGTTGCGAACCACTTGGGGTGACCTGCGGCAGAAGAGTTGGTTATCAAACAAATGGTTCTCGGAGCGGCTGTACCCTTACCAGCCTCCCAAATTATATGTACAAATATGGGATTACACTGGCGTTCTTGAATGAAAACCTGTATTATTATTATCATAAAAAATAAAATAAAAACTCCATTTTAGAATCGGAGAAAAATAATTTAATTCTTTTCAAAAAAATCTGCATATTACAAAAATCAAAATAAGTAAACATCCTATTGTATAATATAATATAATAATATTTCAAAGGCGAAAGTTTGTATGGATGTATGGATGTATGTATGGATGTATTTATGTTTGTTACTCTTTCACGCAAAAAAATACTGGTTTTTAATGAAACTACAATAATATAGCTCATACATCAGAATATATAGGCTATAGCTCAGAACTCTGGCATTATGAAATTTGTATTAAAAAAAAATGTAATAGGTGGCACGATTACTAAGATATCTATAATTCTTTATTCGATTAAAATTATTAGGGGAGTGGGGAGGGGGAGGGGTTGGAGGAGGGAGGGGTTGAAGGGTGGTGTGGGGGAGGGGGAGGGGAGGGGGTGGGAGAGAAGGAGGGGTGGAGGGAGAGGGGCGGGAGAGCGGGGATGGAGAGGGGGGAGGGGAGTGATGGAGGGGGAGGAAGGAGAGAGTGGGGGGGGGAGGGGGTGGGAGAGAAGGAGGGATGGAGGGAGAGGGGCGGGAGAACGGGGATGGAGAGGGGGGAGGGGAGCGATGGAGGGGGTGGAAGGGGGGAGTGGGGGGAGGGAGGGGGAAGGGAGAGGAAAGTTGGGGGGAAGGGGGGAGGTGAAGGACGCGGAGCGGGAACCCCTCTAATACCATGCTAGTGAAGCTGTGGGAAAAAGCTAGTATACAATAATCTTAATATATAAAAATTAATATTTCTTTTTTGTCCCTAAACTAGTCATACGATTGCGATGAATCTTTGGTGAGTATTTGTGCGCACACCCGCAAAGGTTTTCATATATATACCGGTGAGCACTGGCATTTGAAAACTGAATGTACCGGAGCTGAATGTGTGGAACGCGGGAGGGGGAAGGGGAACGCGGGAGGAGGGAAGCAGGAAGGAGGAGTGATTAGGAAGGCGGGGAAGGTGGAAGAAAAAAGCGAGAGGGGAAGGGAACGCGGGAGGGAAAGGGGACGAATGGGAAAGAACACGCTGGGAAAAACCATTTTTTATTAAATGGCATAGCAACGCATGCCGGGAACCAGCTAGTTAGAAATAGAATGTTTTAATCAGGATTCAACAAAATTTGTTTTTAAATTTTAAGGCATTCGTCTGTAGGATGAAATTGGAGTGACGTCACGGAGGCGCGGCTGTCCAGGGGACCGGTATCTGTTCTGCCACGGAGAGGTCCAGGGGCGTTGGGTAGGTATTGTCTCAGGAATTACTGTCTCCGCTATGGAACATAAATATATTGTCATTAGAACACCTCTTCCCAACAAGGCTTACTATCAAATAATAGACACCTGATATATAAATGACATATTTTCAGTTTTGGAGGCATGTACGAGTACCGCCGCCCCGGAAACCATTTATTGGGTAAACAACATAGGTGGTGACAACTGTGGTGATTAGGTGAGGCGTGTTCAGGTCTTGGCGGTGAATGCATTTGCCGGGATATTTGCGTATGGGACGCCGGGAAGCGATCAAATATATAATATCCTACTGAAACATCTACCTCAGAAAGCCATCATCTTCATCACCAAACTGTTCAATGCCTGCCTCACCATCGGACCTTTCCCTGAGATCTGGAAAACGGCGACCGTGCTGCCTTTTTCGAAGCCAAACAAGGATAAGAAGCAGCCGACAAACTATCGGCCGATTAGCCTACTCTCCACGCTGAACAAGGTATTTGAACAGGAGATACTCAACAGACTTTTACCACACCATGAAGACACTTTGCCAGACGAACAATTTGGATTCAGGAAAAGGCATTCCACCATCCATCAGCTCTCCAGAGTAGCGGAATTCATCGCGAGAAGATTTAACGAAAATCGCTACACCGCCGCTGCACTGCTAGACACCGTTTGGATCAAAGGGCTTCTGCACAAACTTCACAGACTGAACACGCCCATATACCTAACGAGAGTGATATAAGAATACCTCAAGAACAGATCCTTCCAAGTCTTCATCAGGAACGCGCTGTCGACACTACGTGAGATTCCAAAAGGCGTGCCAAAAGGAAGTCTACTGGGACCTCACCTCTTCAATATCTTCACACACGACATCCCCCATGACGAGAGATGCAACCTTTCCATCTATGCAGACGACGTCAAACTTTACGTTTCCTCGACACAAGCAGTCATGGCAGCCATGTACCTACAGAGGGCGCTCGACACTCTCGTAGAGTTCTACAGAAAATGGCGACTCAAACTGAATGAGGCGAAGACCGAAGTCATAATGTACTCGAGGAAAAATAAAATAAGAACACCAGACAACATCGAAATGGGAGGACACGTCCTAGAATGGAAAGATGAAGTCGTCTACCTGGGCCTGACAATGGACTCACGTCTCAACTGGAAATCTCACGTAGCCAAGATGCACGTGAAAGCCAGAAAGGCAGTCGGCGCAATGAAGCCAATCTTCCCAGAACCGAACTCCTGATCTACTACTCGCTCATTCGGCCGGTACTGACCTATGCTATTCCCGTGTGGGGCAGCATCTCCTACTCTGACCATACAAAACTACAGACCTTACGAAATCTCTGCATTAAAATCACATACCACACAAGACTCAGAACAAACTTGAAAAAACTACATGCAAGAGAAGAAATACCGAACTTATTTGAATACACACACAGACTGACTGACCGATTTTACAAGTCACTTCAACATAGTAAAAACAAACTCATCAAAGAAATCGGTCAATACAATGCACCTAGCGATCTTCCTTTCAGGTACAAACACAGACTACCCAAACAAATCCTGATGGACCTTAATTACATTTGGCACAATCCTGAAGCAGACGCGGATGACTCATATGACTCATCTTATGCATAAATCACCTTACAAAAGCTATACCGATTCAGTCACCTACGCGCTTCGTTGCTCTATCAGTTTCTGTGAGGGCGACGACCGTAATTATAGAGAGGTTAGCAGAGGATGGACAGCGTTTTTTTAGTTAGCATTTTTTTTACATTGAAAATTTATTTTAAGTTAAAAAAACGCGGATTTTTTTAAACTGAGGGTGACGACCGTAATTATAGAAGCAGAGAGGATGGACTGCGTTTTTTACTTAATTTTTTTTTTACATAGAAAAAAAAAATTAAGTAAAAAATTAACGCGTTACTCTTGCTTACCCTTCTATAATTACGGTCGTCACCCTCAGTTAAAAATAAACCGCGTTTTTTTTAACTTAAAATAAATTTTCAATGTAAAAAAAATGCTAACTAAAAAAACGCTGTCCATCCTCTCTGCTAACCTCTCTATAATTACGGTCGTCGCCCTCACAGAAACTGATAGAGCGACGAAGCGCATAGTTGACCAAATCGGTATAGCTTTTGTAAGGTGATTTATGCATAACAATCCCTAACGCGGTTCAGTCACTAGCGCGACTGAAATGCGGTAGTGTTTGTAAGGCGATTTACGCCTTCCAATCCCTAACGCGGCTCAGTCGCTAGAGCGACTCAACCGCGTTAGGGATTGGAAATACGCGGACCGGTAATTTAGTAACAGAATCATTTTTCCGAGCGGTATTACTAATAGTAAGTTACTCGTAGTTCTGCATCTCGGAACAACAAAAGTTCTGTGTCTGCGCGCTCTTGTGAAGTTGTCGGGGACATAAAACTCAAATTTTTGTATTATCTCGGGAATACAGATGTTACCGTTTAAAATTTTATATGCTGTTGTCAGCAAAGCAGTTTTCCTTCTTTCGGCGAGGCTATTAATACCCAGCATGCCGGACAAAAAGGCTGATGGATATAACCAGGGATAATATCCGACGACTCTAAGATATAAATATCTCAGACACGTCTTTTGCACTTTCTCAATCATTTGAGAGTATGTTAAATCCACTGGTCCCCATATAACTGAACCACTTTCCAAAATGCTACGTACTATACTATAGTATAGGAAACGAATCGCGGCCGAGATTCAAAAGTGCCTGGAGTTGCTTAGTACAAATCCTAGCATTCTTAGAGCTTTGCTGCATATCGTTTCTATGTGGACGTGAAATGTTAGGTGCGCATCAAATGTGATTCCCAAATCTCTCAAAATAACAATGTGCTGAAGAGATGAATAAGACATCTTGTAGTTATAGTAAATCGTTTTGTTTGCCTTGGTGTAGCACATAATAGAGCATTTCTTAATATTAAATCCTAATTTATTGGTTTGACTCCATTCGACGATAGAATTTATATATCTTTGTAGCTGCAAGCAATTTTCCAAAGATTTTATTAAAAGGAATATTTTAAGGTCATCCGCGAATAAGAGAAACTTAGAAAATTTTATGCAATGATAAATGTCGTTGATAAATAGCGAAAAAAGTAACGGTCCAAGATTTGACCCCTGCGGAACTCCAGAGATTGTGATGAAGTTGGAAGAGTGGAATATACCATAAGTTACGTATTGCTGTCTGTTTGAGAAATAACTTAGAAATATTTATTTATTTATTTTTTTTATTTATTTATTTATTTATACATGCATATATATTACAAAACATTACACAATGAAACTTTGCCTGTCCAACTGGGAAGGATACCCGTTTCAGGACAGCCAAATTGTATATTTAGTTCATAATATTACAAAGGAATGGAAATGGAAGTATATAAATGAAATAAAAATATAACCAACAAGAATTTAGTATAAAAATACAACCAACGAAAATTTTAAAGTAAGTGGTCATAGGTTTGCAAAATTGCAACATTAACCATATTATTGTCTTTAACACCTAAGTACATTGACGTTAAGTATGTTTCGCTAGTGTCAAACCGATGTATCGATGGTACCTACCTCCTGTACCTCGCTCTGCCAGTTGCAGGAGTACGGAACCATCCAATTTTGAATTAAATATTTTAGGTAAAAAAAAATTAACAATTTTTTTTAATGAAATTGCAAAGGCCTTAAATTTAATTACATTAATAGTTTTCCAGGTTATTTTGGGGAACATTTGCAATTGCATAATTAGAATTAACACTTTTATACACCAACATATGACATAAGAATTTGAAATGCATTTATGACTATTTAATTTTTAATCAATGTACTATAATTTTTTAGAATTTCCTAAGTAATAGAAATTACCCATTTATAAACCAGAATATATGAACATAAATTTCCAATCTATTAAATTTCAAAACTTATTTTTAATATGTCTAGTCGTTATTTTTCAAGAATCAAAAAACCGTCGTTATTTTACACGGATCAAAAAACAGAGCAAAAGGATATATTTTTTTTTGTGCAATAACATAAACTTTTTAGTACATATTAGGTATGTGAGATTGTGTTAACATATGTTCGCTCTCGACTCTCCCCATGTCCAGAAGCCAATTGCTAACCCATTTCCGTAAAGTGCTTGCACTTTTCAGTTTCCATGCATCAGGTATGACGTTGAACAATTTGGGCCCTAAGTAGGAGTATTGTCTTTGGGCATGTGATGTGTTTGTAGTAGGTGGAACTGCTGGATTCCTCCCTGCATGGCGGGTGTTGTGGAGATGATCAATGGATGAATAGTGGTGTCGGTGTTTTTGTGTATGTAAAATAATTTTTCTTATGTATAGTTGCCGTACATCAAGAACTCGTATCTCTTCAAATAATAGATCACTAGGATACCTGAAGGGTTTCTTGAGGATGACCCTTAGAAGTGATTTTTGTGCTTTTGCTAAGGGATCCATTATTGTTTTGGAACAGCCTCCCCAACCCAAGGATGCATATTCTAGCAACGAGTTACACAAGGCATGGTACATTTGTTTCATATCTTTTACGCAAAGAATATTTCTAACAGACATGAATAGATGAGTAAGTTTTCTGATCTTTGTGGAAGTTGAAACAATATGTTCGTCCCATCTCAGAGATTTATCTATTATGATTCCCAGATATTTTATACTATCGACACATTCTAAGTTTAAGCATTTACAATTGGTTGGGTCATTACAATGGTGTATAAGGATGTTGTGTATTTCTTTTGGTTTTCCTGCTTGAGTTGCGCTGAAACGGATGAATTTGGTTTTATCTAAGTTAAGAGTGAGGAGATTGTTGTCTAACCATTGTTTAACCTTGTTTAAACCTACTTCCGCTTTACTGTGAACAACATTCCAGCTTTTGTCTTCAAATAATAGAACTGTGTCATCGGCAAAGGTGATAATGTGATCAGCAAAGGAACTGTTACATAGATCATTTATATATATATTGAATAAAAGAGGTCCTAAAGTGCTTCCTTGGGGTACACCGAATTTAATATTAGCTGAATCGCTTATAGTGTCGTTGATAAGCACTCTTTGACTCCTATTATCTAAATAGCTACACAACAGCTTGAAGAGCTGACCTTGTATACCAATGCGCTGTAGTTTGTTCAACAGAATTTTGTGAGAGATAGTGTCGAATGCTTTGGCTAGATCCAGGAACAGCGCAATGCATTTTGTACCTCTATCTATGTTATTAGAGATAATTTTTGTCAATTTAGCAATGGCATTTTCAGTGCCTATACCTGGACGGAAACCGTATTGACAATTGGAAAGGATGTTATTGTTTTCTAGGTAGAGGCTGAGCCGATTCTTAACAATTTTCTCAATAATTTTAGATACAGAGTTGATCAAAGAAATCGGTCGGTAGTTATTGATCTGTGATTTATCCCCATTTTTGTGATGTAGAATAACAATTGATTGTTTTAAATGATTGGGGAATTTTCCGGAGTTAAAACTTAGATTACAAATGAACGTTATGGGTGATGCTATGGCGGATTTTATAATTTTTATCAGATTTGTAGAGATCTTATCTGGGCCACACGCATTGGATGACTTAAGTTCGTCAATTGTTTTCCTCACTTCGTGTGACGTAGTTCGAATGTTATCTATTTTATGCTCGAGATTACAGCCAGTTTTCTTAGCGAGATCAGCTTCAGTTGTGTTATTTTTATCTAGAATTTTTTTAGCTAGAGTAGTTCCTACTGACGTGAAATAGTTATTTGCAAAATTCACAATCTTTTTTAAATCTGTCGTGATAGTGTTATCAATGTGCAGTGATTTAATTTCCGATGATTTATTGATTTTGGTTTTTGTTATATTGCGAAATGCTTCCCATAGCCTTTTTGGTGTATAGTTATTTTCGTAAATAATGTTTTTAAAATAGTTTTCTTTAGTTGAGATGATTAAATTTTTACACAAGTTTCTATACTTTTTATATTGAGTTTGTAATATATTATTCTCAGGGCTCCTTTTCGCCTTTTTGTGGAGTTGGTTCCTTCTATGGATTGATTTAACAAGGCCAGGGGTGATCCATGGTGTTAGTTTTAATTTTTTATTAGGTATGAGTTTGTTACTAGTGTTTTGGGATATATAATCATTTAACTTGTTGATGAATTCCAACATTGCTGAGTCAGTATCCCTTTGGTCTAGAACGTTTTCCCATTTTTCTGAATTTAAGTCCTCAAGAAGATTGGAGTAGTTTATTCGAGGTATGTATTTAATTTTGTTTGCGGTGGGAGGCTTATTTTTAAAGCAGAGGGCTGTAGTGTAGTGGTCAGAAATTGTGGTGTGGATAACAAATGAGTCGATATGTTTAATTTTTTTTACGTTA